>CM069538.1:68006627-68616905 GCA_035773235.1 Eospalax fontanierii
TTGAACTTCATATAGATTTTCAAAAGATAAAAAAGTAATATTATCCTCAATACTTCCAAATTATCTAAATTTAATCAAAATATCATCATATGATTGAATTGTAAAGATAGAGATAATAAGTCAGGTTTAAGCACACTGAAATGTCTTCTTGATCTCTTCTTTATTTCTTTTTTCCTTTCTTTCTCCTCTTCTTCTTCTTCTTCTTCTTCTTCTTCTTCTTCTTCTTCTTCTTCTCCTCCTCCTCCTCCTCCTCCTCCTCCTCCTCCTCCTCCTCCTCCTTCTCCTCCTCCTCCTCCTCTTCTTCCTATTACTATTTTAGTATTTTAGTGGTTTGTACATGTTTCTGTTTGAGAGAGAGAGCGAATTCCTATGAGTGTAGCCAAGTAGTGAGCCACAGGGTAACACATGGCTGTTTGTCAGGGGAAAACTCTTCTGGAGGATATTGTATTCTTCCTCTTTTTCAGTGGGATGCCAGGGAAAATTCAAGAATGTGCAGCCACCATTGTATCTGTTCAGCCAGCCAGAAGGTCTGTGTTCACTTATTCTTGAGGGAAAACATAATGTATCACACTTCAGGTAGAGTGTTCCTTTTCACGTTCTCAAGCTGCAGAGTTGGTGAAAGAGGAAAAATCAGTTTCTCATTTTACTCTTTTTCATTTTCTTACCACAAGGCTATTGTTAAATTATACAGAGTGATTAATCAGGCCTAACACCTTCATATTCCTATTCGTTTTTCATTAAATACATTTGGAGTGCTTAAATGATTAAAACATCTTAAAAATAAATTAAAAAACAAATGGCCTTCACTATAAGGAAGGATTAAAGAAGGATTTAACCACATTGGTTCAAAGAACAAAGAATCTGGTTTTCTCTAAAATACATTTAAACTTTATCTCTGATCTCTCCCTCTTTTTCTAGTATCAAAAACAGAAAAACTTTACATAATCATAATAGAAACATCAGATTAACAAATAATATTTAGCTTGAAAACTGATCAAGAATTATCAAAGATAAAGGATGACTAAGCAATTCTCATACCTTTGTGTAGTCTAAAATATTGACTTAGCACATTGTCCTAACACAGGAAGAAAAATTAGGCAAAAATTTGGATAATCTACTTGTGGATTGTAATTAATTATAATATATAAAAATGTAAGGTTAAAAGGGAAATATAACATATTCATATAATATACTAATAATGGGGAACCAGAGTATAATATAAAAGGGAGATAACTATTTTTAGGCATTTGTATATTTAAGGTAATTTTAAAAACAATGCAACATATATAGTAAAAAGGAATATCAAATTCAAAGATTGAAAATGAGCATCATTATATAAACATAAAAATAAATATAAATATAACGAGTATTTAAGATGGCAGTATTTCTTGTGTTCATAGGCTAATCAAGTACAGTTGTGGAATAGAGAATCATAGCTCTTGATATGGATTTGAAACTCCTATGTAATGTGATTTTAAAGTTTAGAAATCTTAGTAAATTGAGCAGCATGATGCATGGGTTTATCATCATGGACCTCTATGGAGTACCAGTCATTTGAAAGGACTTGCTGTTTCAGAATTGAATAAAGAATATTATAAGGGAGATCCTATAAACATCAGTGTTTGTAGTTGATAATTCAAATTACTAAAATAATGAAGCAGTGTTGATCAAGTTACAATATATTGACTGGGAAATTAAAAAGGCACCTGTCAGATTGCAGTGTAATAAATGCCAATTACTATACCAATGAAGAAGGTAAGTGGTCCAACTAGTTCTCTTGAAAGTTGATAAGACAATAAGGATGTCATTTACCTTTCTGAATGTTATAGGAAACCAAATATACTGAAACGGGATTGGTTAGTGAATTTATTAAAAGTTTTTGAGAATCCCTTAATTTAAAATTCTTTGCCCTCACTGAAATTCATGAGTTCAATAATAAGCTACATTTTCATGAAGAACATTGATAGCATTCATTGTCAATGTACTCATTTAAGATATATACATATATAGTATATATTCATATTTTATATAATTTTCCTACCAGTGTGCTGGAAAACTGAATAAAAGACTAATGTTGCCACCATTTGTTGCTTCCTTATATTATGGTGAGCTCTGAGTTTATGTGATGTGTTTATTTCTTATAAACTTTGTAAGTCTTCAGAAAAAAAGTTAATTCCACCTTATGGATGGATAACTGTCAAGTAAGTGCAGATTAATTAGCCTGGTCAAGGTATGTTATTGGTTTGGTAGTGCTATGTGATATTCACAACAGTAGATGATGTGTTTATATCACCAAGTGTGTGATGTTTCCTTGCTTCTATATTTTGCTTTAAAGCTCCTATTTTCTTGTCTAGTCCATTAAGCACGAAATATTTCCATATCACCCTTTCTACTTTCAAATGAACTGTTAAAAAATGTTGCAATTCCTCCTCTAAGCAATCTGCATATAACATGCTTGCCCCTTCTCAATGTCACTGAAGTCTCTGAAGTCTCAGTTTCTTTCACCTGTTTTATACATATGGCCTGAGTGTGGGTCTGTCTTAATCCCTTTCATATACTTAATGCATTCCTCATAAAAGTGAATGAGATGGTGTACATCGTTTCCCAGTGACATCCAAGCATGATTTCCCCATATCCTGTTGTTGATGAAAGAAATTGAAATCTCATAGTCTTGTATGAAACCTTTCTTTTGTCTGGCCCTGTATAATATTCCATCATTGTCCTTGGGTGCAATATTCCAGGCACATGTACTTTAACTGTGGGGAATTATCATAGTCTGAAAAAAAATCTGATTCTAGTATGTTTTGAGCATTTTAAATTCACTTTCTTTATCTATATCTATATCATCTGTATGTATATCTATCTATATTTATATTAGCATTCATACTCTTCCTGTATATCTTTTATTTTTCCTTAAAAGCTCATCTAATGTATGAAGTTCTAAGTGACCCAATAAAAAGATTGGCTAAGGACTTGAACAGGGAGTTTTCAAACACAGAAGTAAAAATTGCTGGGAAACACCTTAAAAAGTGCTCATCACTCTTAGTCATTAGAGAACTGCAGATCAAAACCACTTTAAGATTTCATCTTACCCATGTCATGCAGGCTAAGATCAAGAGAACAAAGGACATCAAATGCAGGTGAGGATGTGGAGAAAGAGGAACACTCATTAACTGCTGGTGGGAATGCAAACCCAGGCAACCACAATGGAAGGTAATGTGGAGAAACTTTATAATCTAAAATTGGAACTACCTTTTTACCCAGTTATACCACCTCTTGACCTACCCAAAGGACTTATCCTAATATAGAAAAAACTTACGTATTTACTGCTGATTTTTTCACAAGAGCTAGAAATGGAAATGGCCTAAAATGTACCTTGTACATTTACACAATGGAATTATATTTAGCAGTAAGGAAAGATGAAATTTGAAATTTTCAGGTAAATGAATGAAAATAGAAACTATTATACTAAATGAAGTCACACAGACTCAGAAATGCAAGCAGCCTGTATTCACCCTTGTTTGTGGAAAAGAACCTGGGTGACCCTGGTGTTCCTGGTGTTGCAGCTTAGATGTCAATCGACTGAAATCCTGAGGACACAAGCTAGTTGAATGGAACAAAAAAAATCCATCTTTTAATTATCTAGAAGAAGCCCATCTCACCTTCATGTACAGCTAAGGCCTGAGGGTGAAAGATGAAGACAAATATTCTAAGTCACTGGCACTAAGAATCAAGCAGGAAGTGCTATTCCAATAGATGATAAAAGAAACATCAAACTAAAAGTAGAAGAGATAAAGAGGGCTACGTCATTCTGATCAAAGGAACAATTAACCAGAAGATATAACAATCATAAACCTATATGTACCAAACTCTGGTACATCCAATTTTACTTCATAAAATAAGTACTATACAAGTTAAAATACAGATTAACTACAACTTGTTAATAGTAGGAGACTTCAGAACCTCACTGTCTCCATTAGGCCAGCCAAGTAGACAGAAGATAAGCAGATATCTGATTTAACAATAACATAAACCAAATGGACCTAACCTCATCTACCAAATATTACACCTAAGCATGAAAGAACACATATTCTATGTAGCATCCCATGGAAATTTCTCCAAAATTGATCACATACTGCAGAACAAAACTAACCTCAAAAAATACAAATACAAAAAGATTGAAATAATTCCATGCTTTTTAGCAGACAACAATTCAATAAATCTTAAAATCAACACTAGAAGAAGACCCAGTAAATTCACAAACTCATGGAGACTAAGCAACACATGAATGGGTCAAAGGGAGAATTTTGAAAATAATTGAAATATTCCTAGAATTAACAAAAAGGACAATAAGACAACAAAACCTTTGGGAATAGGGGGGGACATATCTCACTACAATTAAAGCAATATACAAAAACAAAACTTAGTCAACATCATTTCAAATGGAGAAAAACTGGAAGCATCCCCATTAAAATCAGGAATCATATAAGACTGTCCAGTATCTCCAATACATCTTAATATAGTATTTGAAATTCTTGATTGAGCAACAAGGCAAAAGAAGGTATTTAAAGGAGTACTCATTCAAAAAGAAGAAGTCAAATTATTCCTTTGTACAGATGGCATGTTACTATACATTATACCTAAGAAAGGCCAAAATTTCCACCAGAAATCTCCTAGAAATTATTAACAATTTCAGTAAAGGGCAGGTTATGAAATTAATCTATAAAAGTCAGTAAAATTTTATGCACCAAGAATAAACCATTAGAGAAAAAGTACAAATAGATCATCACATTCACAATTAGCATATATACAGAGAGATATATAGCTAGATATAGATATGGACGAGATAGAGATATATCAGAATAAACCTGACCTAAGACACCAAAGATTTCTACAATGAAAATTTTATATTTTTAAGGAAGTAGACTGATGAGTACCACAGAATAAGGGAGGACTTCCCATACTTATGGTGTACAACAATTAATATTGGGAAAATGAGCATCCTACCAAAAGTAATATATAGATTCAATGCAATCTCAATCAAAATTCCCATGACACTCTTCACAGATTTGAAAAAAGTCCTCAATTTATTATGGAATCACAAAGACCTCAGATTGCCAAAGAAACCCTGAGAACAAAGAAAAATACAGGGGGATTACTATACTAGCTTTCAAACTGTATTACAGATCTATAGGCATATAACAATGGTACTGACACAAGATAGACCCAAAGATCAATGGAATATAACTGAAAACTCAAAAAGAATACACACAATTTCAGCCCCCTGATATTTGACAAAGGTCCAAAAACATGCATTGGAGGAAGATAACAACTTCACCAAATGTTGTTGGCAAAACTGGATCTCCACTTGTAGAAGAATGAATCTAAACCTTTATCTTTCACCTTGCACAAAATTCAACTCCAGTGGAATCAAAGATCTCAATTTGAGACTTGAAACTCTGAAACTCTTAGCAGAAAACATAGACAGTAACCTACAAGATATAGGTGTAGGAAAAGACTCTAAATCAGATATCAGTTGCTCAGGAATCAAGGTGAATAATAAATAAGTGGGACAACATTAAACTAAAAAGATTCTGTACAGCTAAAGAAACAACAAAGGAAGTTAAGAGAAAAACCACAGAGTGGATGGGAGAAAATCTTCAACAGCAACACATCTGACAGAGGTTTAACATCCAGAATATTCAAAGAACTCAAAAACCAAAGAATCAGGAAAACAAGTGATACACTTAATAGATGACCTAATTGGTCTCAGAGCCCACAAAATGGGAAGAAACTAATGTCTAGTACTGTAAGCAGTCAAATACATATGGCTGAAGATGTCATAGAACTTGGAGGAATTTCCAAGGCTCTCACATCGTTTGGCTAATGTAACATAAAATGTACTAATATGTATCCTTATATATCCAGTGACATATCCCAGTCACCACTCATCAATGAAGTTTCAGTTGCACTAGACAGAGACTACCACAAAGTAGCACAACTGGTCACATACAGACATTGTCCGTAAATTGCCTGTGATGAAGAGGCATTACTAAAATGCAACCTCTACCCCAAGATTCATGTATCATGGAACAAGTAAGTGATAATGAGGACCCCTATGAAGCTCTCAACTCTGTTTAATGGCACTTCCCTCATGCAACAAAGGGCCAATAACAGAAAAGGTCACAAATGGGTAAAGCATAAAAAATAGGACTCTGCTGAGTGTAGGTCCTTGGACAGAACTCCTATATTAAGTTTCACTCACCGTATATTCAGGGGCCATTGGGTAAGAGGGCTGGAAATATTGTTAGAGCCAGTGAGGTGGTATCAGCCATGTGGAAATAAATATAAGCTCCTGGGACCCTGTACATATGAACCTACAGCAATGGTGTGGGCATGCCCAAGACCCATACAAACTTAAGCAGACAAAACCCAGTATGAAACTAGAGAAATGGGTAGCAGACCCAAATCTTTGCTGAAGAAATATTAACCACTGACTACTTTTGAGTGAGGATGAGGTAATCTTCCTAAAGTGAGAGATTCCGGAAAGGCTAACTAGACCTCAGAGAATAAACCTGCACGGAGGAACATTTGGGGATCTTGACACAGATGAAACAATGTATGGATTCCAGTTTATGGCCTATTGGGGGGGGGTCCTGGTAAGGAAGGGGGTATAAAGTTGATTAAGATTGATTGATATATTCTGTATGAAATAAAGGATTCAATCAAAAAAAGAGAGAAGAAAGCACACAGAAATTGAAGTCTCATAGTTACTTGCGAAAAATATTACTTTTCAGTCTGGGAGCTGAAGTTTACTAGAGGTTTGTTGGACAGATGAATTCTAGCTTCAAATCATTCTGATTTCATGCAGTATATGCTAGAAACCCAGGCTTTAATGCCATTATGGGTAAGAAACTGTCATACTCGTAGTAGCAAAATGAAATATTTATACAAAACAAAACAAAGATTCAGGCCCTTGTTGAGAGTCATACTAAGCCTGGGCATGGGTGATAGGAGCTCACCAGCTCCCAGGCTCTCATGCTTCATTTTATATTAACATTTCATCTTGTTAAGATTTTAGAATATTTATTATTTATAATAGAGATTAAAATTGGGGTTTCATAAAATCTGTGTGATGAACTCAAACTTCCTCACATTTTAAAATGTTAAAATATCTGTCAATTAGGAACAACAGTGCTAATCCTCTCTGTCATGATGATGGCTACCTCACTAAGCTCTCTCAAATTTATGGCATGTTGTTATTGAGACATCACAATCATAGAGGGAATATGAATTCTTCTTAATACTTAAGACTGGACAGTTTACTGAGTGCAGATAAGCCCATCTAGTTCTTAAGGTTAATGAAATAACCTTCAGGGACTGTGCAAACAGAAGAACATTGGAGTAGGTCTTTGCTACCATAGGTATAAGGTAGTCTAACCTCCAGTTCTCCCTTCACCTTGACAGTTATATGGGAAAAACCAAGTCCCACTTCACTTTGGCTATGCAGTTCTAGGTATTTTGTTGTAGTGACTCAGTTTTTGCCACTATTTGTGACACGATGTCATTGTCAGTCTTGA
This sequence comes from Eospalax fontanierii, assembly GCA_035773235.1. Classification (NCBI taxonomy): domain Eukaryota; kingdom Metazoa; phylum Chordata; class Mammalia; order Rodentia; family Spalacidae; genus Eospalax; species Eospalax fontanierii. Next base: position 68,014,208 of record CM069538.1, read on the forward strand.
TGAAACTGTGTACTAACACATAATCTTCTCTTACCATATTGCTTTAGAATCATATTGTACTGGAATATACAGTACAATATACAGGAGCCTGGGAGAACACACTCCATCCCTTGGTGTGCAGCCACATCCTGCTGCTCTTCCACATTTCTGGAGTTTCTACCTAGTCTTTGTATAGATTCCTATCCTGGTTCTGTTTCTAGACTTTTCTTAATCTAACCAGTAACTTGAAAGGTTGATGATATTAAGCAAACAAAAGAAACACTATCTAAAGACATTTTCATGAAATTTTATAGGCTTTAAATAGCTTAATTACTCAGGAGAAACAGACATGAAAGAGCAGCCTTTTGAGGTGTATTTTAAATCAAAAACATTAATTTCCTTTCAAAACATTGAACTTTACATCAAAATGTTTCTTTGAAAATGTTTAAAAAGATCAATCATGAAAGAGTAAAAACAGAATATATTGTCATTCATGAAACATAAATTTGACATAAGTAGATATCAAATTTCACTTAATTTTTCATTCATAATTATTACAATCTGTCATATTCCTTATTTGATATATTAAGTGGATTACATTTGTCCTAGTGAGAATTTAAATGATAGAGAACAGCTGTGTCCAATGATAGGAATGCAGTAATTTTATTTTACTGAAAAACAATGATGAAAAACATGCCATTCCTCAACTCTGCTGTAATCTTTGGTGAGCTTTTCTATGGCTCTAATTTCTTTCCTTTCACAAAAATTAGCAAGAGTAGCCAATATTCTAACTGAGGGTAAGGAAATTTAGTGCAGCACATAGGAAACTTGAAATCATTTTGCTTCAGAAAAATTTCTTAGTAGTATGTGGCTGATAAAAGTGGTCACCAGGTAAAGGCACTCGCTGTCAAGCCATACCATCTGATTTAATCCTGGGATGCACAAGGTAGAAGAAAACCAAGTCCCTCGTGATGACCTCTGACTTCCAGATATGGACCATGGCAAGCATGCAACCATCCTCTCCACAGAGTAAATTGAACTAATGTAAATGATAATAACTAGGAGATCTGAGAACTTAGCCATTAAGAGCTCTCTGAAAGCACCGTTTGTTTTCCAGCACCCCCATAGGTGGCTCACAAGGGTGTGTAACTCCAATCCTAGGGGTCAAATATCTTCTTCTGAATTCTATGGACATATGCACTCACATATGCACAAATCCACACAGACACACATACACATATATGTGAAGGGAGAACGAAGAATAATGGATTAGGAAAGGTAATATTTGGTGTTGATTGGAGGACGGGACAGATGAAGGACTATGCAAAATTTTTCAACACTACGTGCCTCTTGGAAAATTCATATTGAAACATGCTACTATAGGAATTTATTAAATATAAATATATAATATAAAAAGAGTTAAACAGACTTATCCTATAGTAGATGACAATGCCTTCAACATACAGTACAGGAGAGAAAATAAATAAAACAACACCAGAACTGACTTATTCTTTTGGAGTTCTGGCCAGAGGAGTCCATAGATCCTCAAACAATCATGGCTATTGATGTTGCAGTTGGTTACATTCCAGAACTTGGCAAAAGACCCTATTACTAAAGACACTTTATACGTTAATCAAGGAAAAAACAAAAACTCAAATTGGTACTGGACTAAAAGTTTAATTATACTGGCTAGTTTCCATAGTATTAGAAGGCGCTAGGCCTATTCCTGGGAGTGAAAAGTAATTATTAACTTTCCCACACTGCAAGTTACAATTTCAATTGGTCTGACAAGATAGTCCCAATACTGGCATGATTTCTATGGGAATAAGCTTCCAACATCTGATTTTACATTAGGTCCCCTAAAAGAGACATGTTTATCACACCCTTGCCTCCCAAAGCTTAGGGAGCATTGTGGAACACGGCTCAGAAAGAATGTAAGAATGAGAGGTGATGAGTGACTACAAGACAACCGTGCTGCCAGGCGGCAGATCAGTAACTCATAAAACACACAGTAATTGAGCATGCACTAGACCTAAAGAAGCTCAGGCCAGACAAAATCCCAGAGTGAATTGGGAGGATTGGCGTGAAGCCCCAGCACTAGATGAAGAAATGGTTCAAATCCCAGCACCCACATGGCAGCAAACAACTGTCCATAGCTCCAGTTCCAGGGGAACGAACACCTTCTCCTGATATCTGCCAGAACTGCCTGAAGCCAGAACATGTAATATCGATGCAGGTGATACATTTATATACACCAAATAAAAATAAGATATTTGTAAAGCATTAAATAAACAGACTTGGGGAGGAAAGTGTTTATTTGATTATACATCTTCAAGATCACAGTTCATCACTAGATGAAGGAATACAGGGCAGGATCCTGGTGCACAGACCATGGAGGATCCACTGCTTACTGGCTTGTTCTTCCTGTCTCCAGTGACCCTGCCTTCTTACACGACACAGGATCACAGGCCCACAGGTGGCACTCTCGACCGTCGCTCAACAATCAAGAAAACGCCCCACAGACCTTCCCACAGTTCAATTCAACGGAGAAAATTCCTCAGTTGATAGTTCCTGCACCCAAATGTGTCAAGTTGACAGCTAAAGCTATCTAGGGCAGTTGTGGAAGTGGGTACGTTGATCAAGCGCCACTGGATAGATAAAATTGAAGAGCATTTGGGGAACGAGAGGTAGATGACATAGATTTGGGCATTTAAATATGATCTAAATACATCGTATGAAACTCTCAAAGAATAAATAAGTATGTTAACTCAAATGCTCTAATTTAAAAAAGAATACATTTATTTAAAATAATTTTAAAAATAAACATATTTCTTACTTCTCTTTGAACTTTTTGAGAGAGGGTCTTCCTGGAGTCCTAGCTGGCCTGGAACTCACTATGTATACCAGGCTGATCTCAGTCTTACATAGATCTACCTGCCTCTGCCTCACAAATCCTGGGTTTAAAGGTGTGGCCATTGCCCATGAATAAAAACATGCATCTTAACATAGATGTGGCAAAGATAAATTTATCATCTTTGTAAAACAGAACAACTTCTTTAGTGACTCTTGGAAATGGTGAAGTGAAGGGTTGGGGAATTTGTGGTGGACAATATCAAGCTCAGTGTTTTCGAGGACTGCATGAGACATGTGTTATTACACATCCACACATAGAAAACAGACTTGTTTGTATAAGATACAGATGTAAAATAAATATATATTTTTAACAGAGCTCCTATTAAAGGCCAGCACAGAGTACTTCCACACAAAACTAGACTCATGCTTCTCAGTCCTACTGCATTTTGTAAAATGCTGTGGCTATATATAATCTCAACCTCTTGCTTTGCAGTGGAATTCACACTGTGGTTTGTTAAAATGCAGTTTATTTCTGATTTCAATGCACAGTTCATTTGGGAGATAGTGCTCTTTAAAAGTTTGGAGCAATCTATTACAAAAGTATGTGTGTGTGTGTGTGTGTGTGTGTGTGTGTGTGTGTTAGTGGCAATGTGAATTTTCAGCTATGGTTTCTGCTTTGTGCAAACTGTTCAAATAAATCCAGTAATGGAGACAGCTGTCCAGAATCTCCATCATACTACCCTACTAGAAAATAATCTACCTTTTTATGACACCCAACAATTGTGTGTTAAATTTCCTATAATTAGTTCCATGCTAGGCAGTGTTTAAATTTATGAAGCAATATCAGTGTTAACTGTAAGAGAATCAAGCCAGGCTAAAAAGGAGATTATTTATACTGAAAAAAAATCAGATTTAAATTATATAGATAAATTCTGATTCTGCTGTTTATAGTGTGTCTTTAAAGTAAATTGTTTACATTTTTCCATTGCTGACGCCAGCATATGCACTAAGATACTTTAATTTTTACTATTTTCAAATAGCTCTATGTAATTTTTACTTTTCTGAAAGGATAAACTGAGAAACATATCAAAATTAACACCCTTTTCCTAGTGTAGAATATTTTTGCCTATGAGTTATTTTACTGTTTAAACTTCTCAAAACTATCAAAATGAATTAAATATTTGAAATTTTTATTTAGTGATAAAGATATTACATTACCTTCTAAATAATCAATAACCAATTGCAAATATTTGCTGAAGATTTGCTTACTCATTGTCTTCCTGTCATGAGAACTAGCATCTGAATACTAAGCTGCACTGGTTTTAATAGATGCCTTGGAGAGTGGTCATATTTGATTCCTCACTCCTAGGGAACGAAACACAAGAGGATAATTTTGTTTGTAACTCAAGAAGTATAGGGGAGATTTGAGATATCCTTACATCTGTCAGGCAAACCCCATACTACTGAGCACAGCAATTCTTAATATTTAACTGTTGTTAAATGGTCAATAAGTTTTCTAAGGCAAACGTTTCAAATAAAGCAAATAATTATTTTCCTGTTTCCTCAATTTTTATACTGGTTGCCATCCTAGAATATTTGAATATTGCTACATTATCTTCATTGCTGTGCTTGTAGATCAATTCCTTTCCCATATCTTTGAACATAAGAAGATATATTTAATTTATAACCAATGGTCTCATTTTTTGCATAACCAAATATATCACTTCAAAGAGAAGAGCATTCAGTGCCTTTTTATAAATTATTGTGGATATAGTGTTTCTTGCAATAGCAATGCCAGTCATAATTCCTTGACCTCATTTAAGCAACATTAACTGCAAGCTGGCACAATTCCTTAAAATATCTGCAAAATAGGTCTTATGCCATGTGCTTCCTTCATACAAAGTTTGTTTCAGAGAAAAGAGAACATAAATTTCAGAGACATTACAGAAATACAGTATTGCTTCACAACAGTAATGCTTAGAGATTATAAAGCTTTACTTTCTTTTTTTCACCAAATAATAACTTCAGCATTTCATCAGCTTTAAAATGGCCAGGGTCTTCCTAAAAGTCACTGAGGTGTTAAACTGAACATTTATAACTCAAAAGAAAACCAAGAAAAGCACTTTGTAAAAAGTATTTTATTTGCTATTTTCATTTTTGTGTTTGAGTGTTTTGACTGCATGTATGTTAGTGCCCCTTTGCCATAAGTTGCTGCAGAGGTCAGAAGAAGGCACAGGACCCCTTGCAGATGGAGTTGTAGATGGTTGTGAGCTGCCATGTTGGTACTGGGAGTTGAAACCAGGTCCCCTGCAAGAGGGGAACAATCTCTTCAGTCTCAGAAAAGCAGTTTTAAATACAAAACAAAGCAATCATTAAAGAGCTTGGCCCTCTGAACATTTAACTCTGAAACATACCTCCTCAGAGAATAGCTCCTCAAATTTTCTCTTTCTGTGTATGGAGGATCACATAGACAAGATGTGAGAAGGTAAGTGTGTAGGCAATTCTATGAACTCCCTTCTTTGTTCCAATGCATTCTTCACCCCCTCAGTGGAGTCAGGTGTATGTGACCATGAAATAGAACGGGTTTCCTCTGAAACACATATAAACCATTCAACTTAAACTTAATAACTCGTTACATGAAGATGTGAGCAACATGAATTCAAAACACTAAATCCCAGAGTTCTGGGATGCAAACACACTGGAGATGTTAGGTGGCATTCTGTTTTAACATTCCTCAAAGTGGTGCTCATGGACATGATCAAAGCCCTAGAATAGGTACGAAGAAAATCTAGAAGACTCATGTTCAGGACAAATTATATTTAAATCTTGCTGCTGCTATCAGTGACTAGGATACATTTCAAGAACTTGCCTTGCCAAGTGCAATGTGAAGATCACCTGGGAGATGCCAATAAATTTTATATCCAGATGCCAATAAATTTTATATCCATGTTCTATCAATGTTATTGATAAAGATAGAATTGGCATACAAAAATAGTTTCATCCTATGTTTTAATCCTTACTCATTGAAAGCATTTATAAATGTTATAATGACACAGAACTAGAAGTTTTATACTACCCTGGATGAAATAACTCTTAAGAGTGAGCATGTTCTTCACACCAGGACAGACCAGCGTGGAAAATACTAAATACTAGGACAAGATGTCTGGTTTGAATAAAGATAATTAGTGAACCTGAATTAAAATCATAATTTTAGACATCAAGAAACCTGATGTTTTGGGAATACAAACATAATAATAAAGCTGGTGTGCAGTGCTAGGTAGAGGAGTTTTGTTTTCCTTTATTTTTATTTTTTTTATTTTTCACTTGTTTGTTTCTTAAGAGAGGTGTCACTATGTATCCCCATTTGGAATAGAACTTGCTCCGAAGAGCATCCTAGGCTGTCCAGGAGTGTTAGTGTTACCTAGGCAGGAGTTCTAGAATAGTCTAAGAGAGAAGCAACTAGCTGAAAGCAAGCATGTTATTTTCTTTCTGCTCTTTTTTTTTCATTTATTTTCTTAATTAAAAAATCTTTATTCTTTGGAAATTCTACACACATATGTATATATGTATATATAATGAATTTTGCTTTTGATTAACAAGTTGCAAGTTATTTTTCATCATTCTATTTTTTATTTTTCCAATGTTAATTTTTCTTGGATTTTTGCAAATTCTGTGCAACATATTTAGATCAAGTTTAGATTCCTTTCTCTTCCCTGATCCCTTTACTAATATTTGATCAATTTCATGGACTGTAAATGAATATATTCAGGCCATAGAGTTAGTTTTTGTCCACAAATGCCCTTCAAACTACCAAAAGTTTCACCCATAAAAGAGATTGATTCTCCCATCCCAGCAGCCATTGGTTGCCAGAATTTCTTCAGTAGAAGAGTCTCTTAACCATTTCCGAACCTGTATGTCTGAGCTAGGATTTTCTGTGCCTTTAGCATAGGTGGATCTTGTACATGATGTCACCATTATTGTGAGTTCATATGAATAACTGGCCAAAGTTGACTTTTGTGAGAAATAAAACTAGAATCAATGAGTTTTGTATAAAACATTATAAAATATATATCAATGTATTTTGTCATATATAAATATTTTAATATATGAATACATTAACATTAATGTTTCATTGAATGATTTTATGCTGTATTCTATAAAGTTCATGGTCAAGTTGCTCTGTTGTTTCAAAAAATCATAAATTATATAATTATTTACACATATCCAATAAAAATGAGTACAAAAGTTACTGTAATTTAAGCAATTTAATATTATAGTGGAAGAGATATATTGGCAATATTCAGTTTTGCATAAAATGTTTTAGAAGCATGGAAATGTTACATATTTAACTTATAGGTTAAGAGTACGTAAAATATCATTATCCTGGAATGCTAGGTTCAGGAAGTGATTCACTCCACTCCCCTAAGTGTGACTTTATTATAAAATTTAATTCTTAGGATACAAGAATGAAACTCAAGAAGACAGCTCCTGAAGCCAAAAGCTCTACCTTGAAAGAATCTCAATAAGCGATTTGTAGTCTCCGAGGTGTTAGGTAGCTTTTATTTTTGTTTTTTATTCATTATTTTTATTTTATGTGTATGAGTGTACTTCCTGGATGTATGTAAGGGCATCAATGTCATGTCCAGTGCCCGTGAAGGTCAGAAGAAGGTGTAAGATCCACTGGAACTGTAGTTAGAGACGATTGTTAGCTGCCGTGTGGGTGTTCAGAATTGAACCTTGTTTTCTGCAAGAGCAGTCAGTGCTCTTAACCCCTGAGCAGTCTTTCTAATCCCGTGGGTACTTTTTTAAATTTCTGTGAACACATAACTTACAGGAAGCAATTTAAGCACAGAGGGGCTTTTTTCTGGCCTACAGTTTTGGAAGGCAATCCATCACTGTAGACAAATCACAGAGGCAGGAACTGGGAAGCAGCAAGGGCTTAAGGCAACTGGGCACTCTGCTCGTGCAGTCAAGAAGCAGTGGGAAGAATGCTTGTATTAAGCCAGCTTTCCCTTCATGGAGTCCAGTGTGTAACCCATGGAATGATGCTAACCATGCTTAGGGCAGGTCTTCCCAGCTCAACTAACATAATAAACTATCACATAAATATGCCCAGAATTGTGATTTCAACATGATTCTACATCCTAAAAATTGAGCATCGATATTAACAGTGATAGGGATTTCATAGGTAAAATGAGATTTTTAAATGTGCACAGGTACATGGAATTTTTAAATGACTCTTTTAATGAGAAATGACCTATTTAGCAGAGCTGTTGTTAGGTTTAAATAAATGTCATCATGGAAAATTACTGAACTGAGGGTCAAGCAATCAAATTTAGTGCTTGTTTTAAATTGGACAGTGGCAACCTTTGTAGAATGCATTAGGTGTTTTAAGATGAATCCGTTCTTATCAAAATCATCATCATCTAAAACTTATTGATCAACTTCTAAATGTTAGACATGGTTTAATTATTATAGATGAAACATACATACATATATATGCTTATGACTATAACTGATCTATGTATAAATATAAAATCCAGCATCTTTAAACCACAAATATTTATACTTCTGTGATTCTATTTGGAGTATATTGCAATGTCACAAACTTTTTCTCAAAGAGAAAAATCAAGCAATCAAATTAAAATACAGCGAACTAGAAGAAAGATTATAATCATACACTACCAAAATAACCATGTAATTAGATGTAAATCTATATGATATTTCTCTCTCCAACATAAATATCAATGTAACTCTTTAGTTGCTAAAATATATTGTCCAATTTTAAATTTATCTCAAAGCTGGTTTTATATGCAAATGGAAAAATCTGTTAGATTTTCAAATTCATTTCTTATAAGTTTTCTAGTTATTACGTTGCAAAGATAAACTCTTTTATGTTATTGAGATACCTAGAAGGGTGTATGGAGTAGGTGTATAAATGTATAATATATGAGAAATAGTAACAACAGGAAAAGACATGGAAGTTTCAAGGAGGAACAATATTCTCAGTAATATACATATAAATTCATAAAAATAAGGGTGATTGAAATAATAGGAAAAGTATGAATGTTTCAAGATAGAAGAGTTCATCTGGTAAATCTTAACTTACCGTTCCCTATAATCCTATAAAAAACCCAATGCATTTCATTGTTCTTTAGGAAAATTAAGCCAGGAGGACTGGATATGTTACTATAAAGGAAAAATGTGCAGTACAAAAATAAGATCAAGATATCTGTTAATATATTGTATATTTGAACATATCAAAGTAGATTTTAAGTGTTTATATATGTACATATTATATAGAGAGCATGTCCTGTTATATGCCTTTAAAGAGATACTTTTAATATGTTCAAAATACAATAAATTGAAACAAACCTAAAGAAGGATATTTTTATTTTATTTATTTATTTATTTTTTTTTTGTGTGTGTGTGTAGGCTCACTGTGTGTGTATACAGGCTCACAGTCAGAGGACAGATTGTAGGACTCAGTTTTCTCCTTGCACCATGTGGGTTCCAAGGATCGAACTCTAGTACTGAGGTTTCGTGGAAGGCGCCTTTATCTGCAAATCCACTTTGTTGGACCTAGGTTTTCTAGTAAACACACTACAGTTTGGATAAGTCATTTCAAGTCCTCAAAAGAGTTGTTTCCAAATGATTATCAGAATTTTTCTAAATACAATTAATTGGCATGTGTACAAGTGATCAAAATTAACTCTTCTATCTTGATTATATTAATATCTGAGGAAGTAAAAGCCATACGTTTGGCCAGTCATAGCTATGCAAGCCTATAAGATGAGGACAAAAGCAGGCAGATCTCTAGGAGAGAGAGGCCAGCCTCATCCACAGAGCAATTTCCAGGCCAGTTGTGGCTAGAGCGAGACCCTGTTTCAAGGTGAAATGCTAGAAGAACACAGAAAGAAATTGGGATCTGTTTACTCTCCCAGAGAAGTTGACACCTGTTTTTAGGATGGCCTGGTGTATGCAGATATCCTGTCTGAAAACAACATATGGCAGAGACCTGTGCCCAAGGTGATCATATGCATTGCGTCACTTGTGCACACATACACATGAACATACATGAACACAATGAATAAATTATGGTATATTATTGTATAGAAGTGTTATGTGTCATCCAAAAGCATATAGCAATTCTTAGGAGTTCTGAGTATGGAAACTTTTTGGACCTTTTCTGCCTAATGTAGTAAACATCGAGGTGGCAGGGAGGCACCTGAGACACCTTATTGTCAGACATGATCACTGGAGATGAACCATCTTGAATTGGTCTACTTTTTCTTCAATTTCTTGAAATGGATTTATAGTGGAACTCCATTCTCTACTTCTAAATGTGCCTCAGCTGTTGTTCTTAGAGATTAATTAAATGACAAGCAATTTAGGTTACACCTCTCATCTAAAAGTCATGTGTTTTATGTATTCATTTTGTTTATTTTACTGCCTAATAAGGCAGGAAAGGTAGTTCAGCAACAAAGAGCACGTCATGCTCTGCCAGGATCAGTACAAAGCACCCACATGTAGCTTACAAACACATGTAAATCCAGTTTCAGTGGATCGGGCACCTTATTCTTTTTTTCACAGGCACCAGGCACCAGGATACATGCAATACACTTATATACATGCATGCAGGCATATATGGTTATCACACAGAGAAATAAGAAATGAGAATTCAAAGTTATTAATGCTAACATAAATGCTAATTTTAAGAATAAATACACTTGAAGTTTAATGATGTGCAAATTCATAATGGAGCCTCACGTGCTCTCAGAGACATTTCAAAAATAACGTGATGTGATGGCTAATAGGGTGGTCAACTTTTCCGATCTAGAGTTAACTAAAAGATAAGCAGCTGGACATTATTATAAAGTATTTTATTCATCGAATCATTGAATTGGGAAAGCTCATCCTAAACTGAGAGCCACCTTCTGTTGGCATCGCACGTAAAAAATAGAGCAAGAAAGAGTTGCTTTAGTCTTCTTGCCTTCACTGTCCCTGGAAATGCTATTCACCTTGTTGCTGATCCTATTGCCCTTCCTTCACTGATATCAGACCCTGAGTTCGAGGTTCTAATGTGGACGAGGACCAGCCCCTCTCTGAGGGTCTAAGGGAATGTCAGCACCAGCAGCTACTGGGCTTTTGGCCTCTCCATTGTGACATATCCATTACTGGACTACAGAGAGTACATAGTGTAAGCCAATCTGATTAATCTTCTTTTAATATATAGTAATTCTACCAGTTCTGCTCTTCTCAAGAACACTAACTAAAACATCTCACTAATACGGATTTAATTTCTTTGAAAACATTATGGTAAAATCTATTTTCATAACTGAGTGCAAGTATAATGCAAATATTGTTTAGAATATCACACATAGACATATAAACGTGTATATAGACAATATTCATATGTGAAAACCTTACCTGCACATTTAAACTCATAAAATAATTTTGTCTTAAGCTTTCACTTCATTATTTGATACTTTTATGTTTTGAGAATATCATATATGAAAAACTGTATGTCTGTCATTTCTTCTCCTCCCTGTCACCCTACAGCTCTTCCAATGCCCCCTCCTGTCATTCATGACTATTTCATGGATCATTATAATAAGTGAATTCTGGATCTATACTCCCCAAGTTTTCAGCTGTTCACAGTGATTATGAAGGATATTTAGATAAGCTTTTACTTCATTCTATCTTCTTTTTTTTGAGACAGGTTAGTCTATATCCTAAGTTGGTCTCAAACTTGAAACCTTCTTGCCTAAGACTCTGAAATGCTTAAAAAGTTATATGTGCCTTGTACAGAATATTGTTCTGTTTCTCCATTTTCTGTTTGATTTTTTATTTCTTATTCTAGACAAGGTATCATTATGTAGCCCTGATTCACAGGGAACTTGCTTTGTAGAACAGACTGATTTCAAACTCACCTACCAGATTCACATACCAGTAATTTCAGAGTTTTGGGGTCAAAGATGATTAATACTGTGACTGTCTGAATACAATGTGTTTATTAAATAAAAATTTGCCCTGTATGAAATTTGTTCAAGTAAAACTAATTGTTCTAGTAAATATTTCAGAAATATAATTTAAAATATGCCTTAGATATTCCTCTGTGTTTGGATGACCAGAAGATATTTTTGTCTAAGGGAGGAAACTGAACCGGTTTTGGTATGGCCATTTTTTTTCTTCTCCATCTTGGTATTACTGCCACTGAACTTACCTGTGGAATGAACCACCTCTGCCATTTAGAAGCCATTTTCACACCATTCTGATACTAGCTATTGAATCCATTATAATGTACAATGGGGATATGGTTTCTCCAAATAAGGAAGATGGTCTCAGACTAACAAAGATAGTCCTAGATTAGGAGTTTAACCAGTTATTGTTTTAAGAGTATCACATTTGTGAAAATTTTAAAACTTTTTTTGTAAAATTTTCTTGAATTTCTGTGTATTTTATACAGAGCTTCTTAATCAGTTTTAATACTCTTTATAGCCCCTTTCCCAATGGATTCCTCCTATAGCCCCCACTTTGCCGCTGGAATTGATGCATTCTGTCATTTGTGTTAAGGACTCTCTTACCAGTTTAGTGTCCCCACTATCCCTCCATGCAAGTTCATCCACTGGAGTCTAGTCAGTCTACTGAGAGTCCCTACCTTTGAGAACATCAGCTCTTCCTCACCCAGAAATAATCAGTTGACAAGTATTCTTTGGCTGAGATTAGGTCCTGCTATCCATTTCCACACTTCTGCACTGTTTTTTTTTTTTTTTCTGCTTGAGTTTGCATGGGTCTTGTGCATGCTGACATCATTGTTTAAGTTCATATGAACAAGGTCTCAGGAGTCTGTGGATACAGTTCCATGTGATAATGCACCTCCTCCTTGACTCTTACAATATTTCTGCCCCCGTCTTATACTGTGGTCTTCGAGCTCTGGGTGGATTGAATTTAACATGGGAGTTCTGTCCAAAGATCCACATCGTGTAGACTCTTATTCTGTACTTTTTGGTCATTTGTGACCTTTCGTGTTCTTGACCCTATGTTGCATGAGGCATCTTAATGTGAACTGAGAAATGCACTAGTGTTCTCTTTACCCCTTGCACTATGTACCATAAGCCTTATGTGTAGAGGTTTTGTTATAGATGTACCACTTAAGCATGGGAAATTCACAGACAAACTACATGCCTGGTTAGTTGTGGAACTCTGTAATAATTTCTGTCTGTTGCAAAAGAAGTTTCTTTGATAAATGGTGACTGTGATACCTGTCTGTAAATATAATGATCCATATTTTGCACATAGTAAGAAATTACATTTGTCTTGGGATATGACTGAGCTTTATGGTTTTCTCTGAGCTCTATGACCTCTTCAGTCATGTGTGTTTGGTTATGTTTACAAAACCAAACATAAATTTCCTCCAATTGGGTGGACTTTAGGTCCAATTATGTTTCTGTTGATTACCCACAAAATTAAAGTGCCACTAGTACACCAATGTCATTGGCTGCATTCGTTGATGCGATTCTTAGGCCTGAAATCTAGTGTTGGATCATCAATTGATGTTCTCCCTTAGCAGCTTGTGTAGTGCTCTCCAGAGCTATGACAGCTATCCTTCAGTGGAGGTGGCTTCCAGATCAGTTCTAGCTTTATTGCTCCAAATCCTGTGTCCATGATACATACTGTCTTGAGCAACAGGGTCTTGCTGTCAACATGTGAATGAACTGATTATAAGTTTCAAAGGTGATTAACAACAGATAATAGATAATTTTAAAAAGCAGGTTGTGGAAGCAAGGAACATTGGGACAAGAAATGAATAGATATGATAAACTCTCATTTTGCTTTAAAAATTGTTGATACTTTTTAACCATCGTTTTACTGTAGTCATAATGGCACATGTTGGAAAGACTCATATCTGAGCAGAATCATTCATTTCTTTCCATGAACAGAGCATGTTTTAAGTGGGATTAAAAGGCCTCGCTCTCATGTTATCAGGATATAATGGTCAGAAGTGACTTTAGAATAAGATATTATATGGAGTGTCATAGTAGAAAGTGGTTATTATTTTAAAATGTTTTATAAATCAGTCACTAATTATGTAAGAAGGATTTAGTTTGCATTAAAGTGTACTGTCAAGCAAAATATATGAAGAAAATTAACTAGTTACTTAGATTCAGGGATGCCACTTTCAAAATTACTAAAAAAAAAAACTCACTTCAGGAAATGACAAGATGGCCAAGTCTGTGAAGGTCTTACAAAGACTTGAGTTTCATTTGTAGAATCCATATCAAATGTCAGGTGTGGATCCTTGGTTGCTCATTTGAAATAGTGTTTGCCTAACATGACTGAAGCCATGGGTTTGATCACCAGTATTCTCTAAATTAGGTTGAGAATACACACCTGTAATCCCAGAACTTGGAAGCTGGAGGCTGGAAGAGAAGGATTTCTAGATAAAGCTTGGCTACAGAGTGAGTTTGAGGTCAGCATGAGATAAAGGAGACCCTGCCTCAAATAGCCAAACAAAATAAAAAATGCAATCAAAAGAAAACCAAAATAAATCATGGCAAACACACTGGTGAGTTTGTAATCCAGGACTAGTGAGACAGAGGCAAACAGATGCAGGAGCATCTCCTTGGCTGCCTGTTCTCCCTGTCTAGACTAATGGTGGGACTTGGTAAAGGTGAGAGAGTATGTTTCATGCTTCAAATAACAAAATGCCTGGACCTGAGGGGAGTCACTAAGGGATGGCTTCTGTCGTGTACACAGACACACGCACACACACAATCACAGACACAAACACACACACACACATGAAGACACATAGACACATGCAAACATGCACATACACACAATTACATATACAAACATGCAGACGCACACACACGCACACATACAATGATCAAAAGAATAAAAGACCTCCTCTTTAAAGGAAAACGTAAACTTTTAAACAAATGTTGACAATTTTGTTTTAGAAAAGGAGATAATTATAGATATGTATAGATATGTATAAGTGCTTCTGTGGAAATTCGTGGAAGGTCCTTCTTTGTCTTAGTTTCAAAACTTTGACATAATAGAAGAGAGAGCATTTGCAAAGCCCAGTCTTTAGAAAAGTTTCCAGAGAGTTTATTTCATGGTCTGAGTATTTGTTCAAAGCTGTGTGGCTCAGAATTTGCAAAGCAAACTTAAGGAAGACTAATTAAAAACAATCTTGTTGTCATTAGGTAAATAATCATGTGCACTGAGGTATTTATCTAGACAAATTCCATTCTAATCAATATCCTGAGAAGGTATTTGTTATTACCTCTAGGAAAACAGTAGGATTCCATCACAAAGGCGTGTTCAGAGACAGAAAACCAATTTGAAATGAGAAATATTTGTTGTGGAAGTATTCAAACAGGACGAAAAGGTAAGGGGAGTATCAGGGTTGGGGAATGGCTCAGTGCGTGTGCTGTTTGCAGTGCAAGAATCCAGACCTGAGCTTGATAATACTGAGTGTATATCAACTCCTGCCTCTAGCCCCAACACAGTGATGGGCAGAGACTACAGGATGGAAGTGCAAGTCAGGGTTCACTAAAGGAACAGAATTGACAAAATGAATATGGAGTTATTAGATTGCCTTACAGTATACAGTCTGAGTATCCCAATAATGACCTCAACACACTGGAGAGGGTGAAGATTTCATAGTTGTTCAGTCCATGAGTGTGGGGCCTCGTGATAATAAAGATGGGGCTTAGAGGAAGCACCAAGGGAGCGGCTTGGGTATGACTTAACTTGTTCTGACAAAAGTTTGATTGGGTCTTAGGACTTCCTCCCTCATGAACAGCTATGTTATGCTCATCATATCTATAGAAGCTCATGTAACCTTGAATGCTTGCAGCCTGCATGCTGAGATGATATTTAGGATGATTGGTTCCCTGGCTCCTGCTTTGGAAAACCTCTTGTATTTTTTTGCCTTTAGAAGATACTATGTAACTCCTATTAAAGAGTTCCTGCTTTGACTAGTCTCCCTGTCCATCTGATTGTCTCCGGCACTGGAGGCTGGGAGTGGGCAGACAGCGCACTCAACTTTTCCCAGGCCCCTGTGTGGGAAATCCTCTGAGAGCTGCCCTGCTGGACAGGAGTTGAGACCCCCTGGGGGAGCCCGTGACATATGAGGCTGGGTCTCTCAGCAATCCCAGTCAGGTGATTAAGTCCTTACCTATAACTTGCAGAATACTATCTGTGTATTCTAACCATTTCAGTGTTTCAGGCTCACATTGAGATGAATTTGGAGTTTGCTTTTGTGCAGGGTGATAAATACAGGTCTAATTTCATTTTTCCATTTGTGGAGATGCAGTTTTTCCAGGATCATATTTGGAAGATGTTTTATTCCCTCCAGGGCATGTTCATGTCACCTGTGTCAATTAGCAGGTTGCTGTAATTGTGTGCACTCATGCTTGAGTCTTCTATTTTGTTCTATTGATCTACAAGTCTGTTTTCAAGCAAACACCATGCTGTTTAAGATTCCCTATGAAGTAGATGGTGATTAACACCCAAACCCACAACTGAACAATGCAGAGAACAAGAGTCCAAAGACTGCATATCCCTGAATAAGATACCCTTTCTTTTTTATTGAATTTCATTATTGCTTATAAACTATTTTCTTCCATAAATATATTTCCCATTCCCAAGTCACTAATATTTTTTTTCAGTTGGAGACAATAGAGTAGACAAAGGAAACACACAGTGCTGGTATATGATATTCTCTGGTAACACACAGAGTGAACACCACCCAGTGAGCTGAATGCTAGATGCCACTTCTGTCCTAACTGACTCAGGGCACGGCGTGCACCATTCCCTGCTGCGCCAAACCACCTTGCTTATTCTGCTGTCTCTTTTGTTATCAACAGCTATGCCTACTTAAAGCCTCTTTTATCGATGAGCTCATCCTTTTTGTTGCTGTGGTTGGTTGGTTGTTTCAGTCTTTTGGAGACAGGGTCTCCCAACCATGTAGACCAGGCTGGCCTTTACTCATAGAGATAGGCCTACCTCTGCCTTAGGAGTGTTGGCCTTAAAAACATGAATCACTATGCCCAGTCCTTGGTTTTATATCAAAGAATTTTTTCCCATACAGAATTATCTAGTATCACAATACTAACCTCCTAGTTAAATTTTTTCAGTTATCACACGTTCAAAGTCCACAAAATATACAATCCTGCCCTTATATCATCCTAGTCACCATCATCCTCAGAGAAGACAAACCCCTGGTAGTCATCCTAATAAAGCTTGACAAATGAAATAACATGTATAAATTTCTTTGGTTGCTTTAAATTTGTTATATATATATATATATATATATATATATATATATATATATATATAATATAGCATATATTATATATCACATATAAATTGAATATATATGTATGTTAGTACTTCTTTAGGCTTTATTTTCTTTACTTGTTGAACACAGAAATGCAATCAAGCAGTTTAATGCACTTATTAACTGCTTTCTGTATAAATGGGGGCCCTCAGAACACATAAGAGTTTCTTTACTTATTTAGCTAAAATTTTTGTTTCTTTTTGCCAATTTTTGGAAGTTCATGTCTCCCATGACATTCCTTATATTATCCTCAATACATGGCATACTAATATTAACTTAAAAAAAATAAATATATAACAAAAATGAGGGAATTAAGGATTAATTGCTCAGGAACAAATTAGACTTTAAAATATTAAAACCTTTTACTTAAAATTTTATAATTGTCTTCTCAATACCTCCCCCCACCTGAATCTGCTGAAAATCTTCCAAAAAAATAAGAAGTTTTACCAAAACCAATGGACTTACATGCATTAAGTTAAGTCCAATTAATGGTTAAATTCTGTTCCTTTCATTAATTGTGGTCAAGGCTCTGCATCTGTCCTTCCTCTTCTGGGCCTCACTGGGTTGAGCAGGTTCCCAAAGCAACACCAGAAAACCACAACCTGGCATGAGGGACCTTATCCTGAATTTCAACCACATGATTAGCTGTCCTGTTCCTGTGACTTCTCCTCACAGTGCTGTACTACCTGTGTCTCCTCTGCAGAGACCCAGGGTGACATAGTGCTCCCTGACGTTCCTTCTCCAGCTCATGGCTTCCTGTCAGCCCACTACCAATGCCTCACTACTGCGTGTGTTTCTTTGATTTGACAACAAAGGTACCTTTGTTGTGTGTGAAGATCTTGTATGGACAGACTTCTTCCTTTATAAAACAGAGGGCAACTGCGGCTTACTGTGGCTTACTCAATCTTGCTCCCAGAAACTGTATAGAATTCAGACAGGCTCACTGAACCGTGTGTTCTTTTGACCTGAGCGTCTGACTTGATCCCTCAGGACCCTAATTTTCCTCCATGGAGACAGTGAGGGAATGTGAGCGTGCTCGAATTAGAAAATCAAGGGCTGGAAGTAATGTATTCACATGTGTATTCCTACCCTCATTGAAAAGAGTAAGAATAATTGACAGATATTTTTGGCCTTGTTTAAGAAATTTTAGGCCTAAATAGCAAGGGGAAAGATTCTCTGGTAGAATAAAGGTAGCTCTAAGCTTGTAGTTTCCCAATTCATGCTGACCATACTATTTGCATAAAAGTATGGGTGAGCAACTGATGATTGTAGGGTGAGAAAGAGTTGATCTTCTTTAAGGTAGTAAGTAACTCCAGATATGCTGATGAGACTGCAATGGATGAACCTGCACCAAGGAATACTGGGATACAATAAACTTACCTGATAGGCCTTAACATATATGGCATCATCATTAGTAGTAGTAAATCATTTGAAAAATAACTAATTGAAATAGGAAATTGGCAATGTCTGCATCTCCTATGCATCTAATTAGGTTTGAATTTACTCTTAAGTTCTTTACCATCATTATTCCATCATTTTTCCATCCAATAATATACTAATACATTTTCTTTATATTTGAGTCTATGAGACACAAACATTTTATGCCAGGAAGACTGCATAGCAAGAATACAGAAACCACAATATTTTCCTATCAACTTGGTTGTAAACACAAACTTGGTAAGATGCACAGCTCATTCTTTAGTTCCATTTCAATGTTGGTGCATCAGATGCAAAAATAAAATGGTTATAATGCTGGAAGCAAATTAGCAACTATTCCAGGGAAACAGAGTAGACTGCTGGAGGAGTATTTCAAAAGTGTAAGATGAAAATAAGGCCTGCAATTAAAGAACACTCTTTTTAACAGAAAGGTGTACTTATTTAGATTTTTAAAAATCATAACCTTTGAGTAATGACTTGTTACTGAATGTCTTAGCACAGGTGTTCAGGGTTCTGAATAAAGGATTTGTCAAGAGTAATTGGTGGGTTATGTTACCTTTAAAAAGAGGTAGCTATTTCATTGGTGAATGGAGAGGAGGCGTCTGTGGGTAGTTTTATATTCTTCTTCATATGTTAGGTTAAAAAATGGCATCCATACACTGCATAATTTGCCTGCACTTTTATACCTGCAATTTAAAATAAAATAACTAACTTTGTTTGATTTTGAGGTGTTGTCTTAAGTGTTTGAAATTGATCTTCAGTGAAAGGCACCCCATTTTTTCAATAAATGAGAATGTTTTCAGATTTAAGACTTAACGTCGGTGAACCTCATTTGATACCAGAAGATTTTCTAACACAAAGGTGTGTTTATGTGTTCTCCAGATTGATTTGGCCAAAATACATATTATATCTGGTTTTTAACCTGTAGGCATCTCCTTATCTGCTGGGTGTGGACATTGTCTCACAGAATCTGTAGGCTTCTACATTCTTCAATCTCATCATTATCCATTTGTATTTATGCTGTTTAAATTCACAAATGAACTATAATATGATATAGCAAAAGCTGTATATACATCAGCCTAGAGCCTATGAAAATTCTTATTTTTATATTGTTTATACACCCATAATAAATTCATAAAATGGTGGGAGAGAAGACTCAGTGGACTGAAGCAGCCTGAGGCATGACTTTTGTCCTTAGAATCCACAACGTACACGAATATATTCTACATATATGTTTCTGAACTCTACCTGTGTATCCACACACACACACACACACACACACACACACACACACACACACACAGAAGGTATATGTTATAAAATTTAGAAAATAGTACCAGGTGTTCAAATTAATAGTTTCACTAAAATTTTTTATTTATTGTTTATATAAGCATTCATTCATTCATTTTATGTATGAGTGTGTTCACCAGCATGTATGCATGTATACCATGTGATCACAGAGTAAGCAAAGATATCAGATTCCCTGTAACTAGAGTCACAGACAGTTGTGAACTGCCTTGTGGGTACTGAGAACTAAACCTAGGTCTTCTGCAAAACAAGCAACTTCTCCTTACCTATGAGCAATCCTCCAACTCCTATATTCATTTTTAAATATACAAAATGAAATTCAGGCATAAATATTGCAGTCATTTCACTGAGAATTACAATTTTTATGGTTTGTAAATATTTTCCCCAAAATTGCAATAGCTTTTTAAAATAATTTTTTCTACATTCAGCTTTTTAAAAGGCATATATTGCCTATTAAATTATGAAATCAGTGACCTGACATATTAATCATCATAATTACTTTAATTGGAAACTCTGTCCAAATATCTCCCACATTGTCATCTTCAAAAGTTCTCATCTTACAGATCCATGTCCTATTAAATCTTCAACTGATTGAATGATAATAACCAAAACTCTCCTTTAATTAATTCACTCAACAGAAGAGATTTCTGTCACATAATTCACACATTAACTTTAATTTTCCTTATCAATTTGAAAATAAAATCTGAGACTAAAAAAAATATTTTGCGTATTCATTTGCCTGTTTGAATGTATACACTTGTGTGAGTTTATGCACATTCCCAGAATATGCAGTAGTAACAAATGCCTCAGAAATTAAGCTACAGGTATTGTATTTGGAGGATGCTGGGATTATTGCAGTTTGTAGTTCAAAGTTAATAACATTATTTCCCAAACTTAATGCCTCTATACAGCAACATAAATGAACTTATATTGATTAATTTGTTTGGGTCCTCCGAAATGTTTATAAATACAGGTAAGTACAGAGCCATTTAGTTTCAGTAAAGTCAAGATCATAGTAATAGAGCATCGTGAAAGTGTTGCCGTATATCCCATTTCATATTGCTAAAGAGAATCATGATTGGCTTCAAATGTCACGGAACCCTGCCATTTGTTTATTATTTTTAAAAATCTGCTCTTTGATTTTGATGTCTTTCCTGTAAATTAGATCCCTTACATCGAATTGCATCTAAATGACAATTTCTTAGCTTCACACACACAAAAATTTTCCCTTCCAATTTTCTTTAATCTTCATTAGGTGACATGGTCTGTGTTGCACTCCATGTACTTACAGAGAATGAATATAGTATTGTCTCATTTAGGATTTTGTATAAATAACTTCACATCAAATATTTCCTTGTCATCTAATGGTTTTCTTAGTTTTCTTGAACAAAAATTAATATTCCCATAATGCAAGCTATGCTTAATCTTTGGAACTCTTTAGATAACTCTGTATTATTTAGTATGTTATATTAACAATTCTGTGTTTTTTACAGCAACATCTTGCTTATGCATAATGGGGTATTCAAGTTTTAGCTCAAGACAACCTGAATGCAACAGGATTGGCGTGAATTTATTCGACTTAAAATCATACAGTTACTTATTATATTATGACTTTTTATTGTATTTGGTATATATCTTTGTAACTCATTTATGATCCTACCAGAGAATGGTGAGTGCCATGTTAGTAAATTTGTAAAATTCTCACCTATATGGAATTATGTATACATGTATATATATATATATATATATATATATATATATATATATATATATATATTATGGAAATATATGTTTCCATAAATACATCAGTTCCTTCATTGGCATTCCTGCCTTTCTTTCCTTTCATACACAAAGTCCCATTTGATTAATCTTAAACTCACAATTTTCTTAAAATTCACATAAGCTGAGATTATAGGTATAAGCCATCATGCATGCATATAGAGTATCTTTTACTTCTTTGTTACACTCAAGTGAAGATGTAACCTGAAACTGAGAGAGATGGCTCCCTGGTTAAGATTGCTTTTTCTTCAAATGTGTTCCCACATTACAACCTCATAGTCTTCAACTCACTGTTAAAATCTTCATCCAACATAACTCAATGTGTGTATTTGTTGTGATTACTCAGAAACACTCAATTTGTTATTCAAGATTTGTGTGTGTGTGTGTGTGTGTGTGTGACAGAGAGAGAGAGAGAGAGAGAGAGAGAGAGAGAGAGAGAGAGAGAGAGAGAAAGAGGGACAAAGTTATAATAAGACAAAGGAAGAGTCATACATTTTCTTATTGTCATCTACTTGGTTAATCAAATGTGTTAAAACTATTTTCTGTTTTTATCCACATTCATTAACATTTTCAACACCACATTGAAGGGAAAATATGGTTAGACCACAACAATATATATATACTTGATATATATATATATATATATATATATACTTGATAATTTTAATTTTTTAAGATTAACTTTTATTTTTGAATTGTGTGTGTGTGTGTGTGTGTGTATGTGTGTTGTATATGGGCATGTACACCTGAGTACAGGGACCCACAGAGGCCAGTAATGTCAAATTCCCTACATCTGGAATTACAGGATATTGTAGCCACTTTCCAGTCTCATCTTTCTCATTTTCACAGTCATTTTGAACCTATTTAGAACATTGTTTCCAATACAATATTACATTTTTCTATCAATTTTAGTATAAATTATTTCATGTTTCTGTTTGAAATAATTTTAAATAAAACAATGTATTATGTGTATGTCTGTATGTGTGTATGCCACTTGCATGTGTGTGTCTTTGGATGGCAGGAAAAGGCATCAGGGATTTTGAGGCTGTAGTTATAGCTGGCTTTGAGCTGCCTATAATGGGTGTTGGTTGAACTAGAATCTAGCACTCTTGAAGAGCGGCAAGCGATCTTAACTGCTAAGTCATCTCTCCTACCCCCGATGATTACTGTCTTGTTTTCTTATTTATGTGTGTGTTTAGATATTTATATATACATATGTGCACATATACATATATATGACTATGAAAACATAATTATTGGATCTCATAGTCTAGTACATTAATCCTGGTCTTTTTATTTAGCTCACATTTAGTGATGTGATTTCATTACTGTCTTCAAACATCCTATTTTGATCCTGTTGATGTGATAACATCAGCATCCAACATCACACTCTGCTTCATATTTCAAGAAGAGTCCCATTCTGCAACTTTGGGATGTTTTCATTACTCATAGGACAAGCTGATGGAGAATTTGGCAGTAGACACTAGCAATGCAATTGACATCCTTTCTTCACAGTCAACTCCTTGTTCCGGTGACCAGACCCCAAATCTCATCTAGCTGCATGGCTTAGTTTGTTTGTTTGTTTGTTTTCGTTGTTGTTGTTGTTCAGTTTTCTTCCCTGCTATCTCTCTAAAATTAATTTTGACATATTTCTTCCTTCAATTTGCAATGTGGGAAGTATATTTTTAATCACTTTCATGGAGACGCTTGATCCAGATAAATGGATTTACATGTTTGTTTATCCTTGGTGGGAATTTTTACTTGAACACAAATCACAACTGACATTTTAAGAGATAGATGTCTTGATCATCCTTACCATGAGATCAGTGTTAATTTGCCTTTTACAATGTTGTTTAAGACCCAGCTATAATCTTGATTCTGATTGAAAAATGCAAATAAAATAAAAGACAAATAAATAAGAAAAAAAGTAAATTTCAAAAACCCAACACACTATCAACAAAATAAGGTGACTTCTCTAGACCTGGAATTTCCTGACTTTCTGAGCTAGCTAGTCAATTTTGTTTCTGATAGCAAACTAAATGGTTTTACAAGTTCATCTCTTCTTGATCTTCCTTGTAAAATTCAGCCAAGAGCAACCAACACACACAGTAATAACGTCCTGTTTTATGACTTCTAGCTTTAGAATATAAACTCATTATGTACATGATTGAATTCAAAATTACCACAGGCAGTATTTGCCACATGATTCACTGCCAAATAAAACGGGCAGCATTCTCCTACTCACCAAAAATTGCTTGATTCCTATCAGGAAACTCTATTGTTTGGGGGATTCCTCATACACACACACACACACACACACACACACACACACACACACAAATACGTGTGTATCTGTGTGTGTGTGTGTGTGCAGGCATACATGCACCAAGATTCACGCGTTTACATACTTGCATATGAAGTTACAAATACAGGTCTCTCTCATGTGTTTTGGTCGGTGTTTACTTATTGGAGCGATGTGTTATAATTCTTCAAGATGTTCTTATGTAATGATGTCAACATAGCCCTAAATTGCCATACTTCGGAGACCCCAGAGGGAAAAGGTTCACATTTTCACTTAATTCCTACTTCTATTCCTGGTGTCTGAAGCTCACTGACCTTCTGGGAAACAGGTGGAAGGAACAGCCACCAAGCCATTTACTGCTGGTGATAGCATAGATTTAAAAGAGAGGCTTGGCTGCCTTGTTGTTCAGATATCATTGGATGCTTATTTTCATTTACAATCCATTGTAAAATATGCATAATATCCCCAAATGCAGAATGTGAATTCACAATATAGACTGTGCCAGGCTGGCCTTACTCTTACAAGGATCTGCCTGCCTCTGTCTCTTGATTGACCATTATTCCCCCATTTATATGGACTCTTGATAAATCGTACACTAAACTCTTAGGATTTTTTTCCTAGGTGGAACTTGAACAGGTAACTCCAAAATATGAGAAACAACAGCTTCTAAGTTGGACTATCTCGTATGGGCACTGAATTTCATAAATTTGAGAACATTAATTCATTTTAATGAAAGCTAATTTTCTTAGAAAGAAGTGATCAATTGATGATAGCATAGCAATGAATAGACAAATAGTAGCCTTCTATCGATAGTGACTGCTGCAGAAATAAAAGCAGTGAGTGGTTCAGAGTAGGTATGCTTATAGTTTTAGAAAATCATATATAATGCAAAGGGTCAAAATTGTAAGTTTGCTTCCAGGTGACCCTGCTGGTCTGGGTCACAAGGTGTGCCATGACATCCACTCAGATTCCTCTCTGCTCTTGGGATGTTGGTACACACATCTCCTTTGTATGTGAGAAACTTGATTTTGCATGACACAATGCCAGAGTCTCAGTTATTTATAAAATAACAAACTTCTGATCCTACAGTTCTGGTGATTGGACAGTCAAAACCACGGCCCCAGTTTTATTGTGTTTATTTTCTTTTTAACCTCATATAGAAAATGAGACAGGAAGCCCCTTTTGAAATGTATTTTGTATCATTAATATTCATTTTCAAAGTTGTCATACAATGAGTTCCATCATGGCATCTTCACACAGGGGAATCAAAGTAGACATGAGCTCTCTGCAGATAGAAAAACAAAAATGCCCATAGTGAAAACTATTAGTTGGTCACATAAACGTCAGAATAAAAGGACCATAGTTTAACTAAAAGCTAACAGAGTCTGCAAAGGTCAAAGACCAGAAACATCCGCAATGTCATAAGTCGTTACACAGGGCAACAGCTTGGCTAGTAGCTAGCCAAGGTTAGAGGTTAACAAACAGAATTCGAAGATGAACAGAGGCAGGTGAACGAGCTGTAATAAGGGGAGAACATGAACAGCATAGACCATCTCAATGGAGCTTACTTCTGTTTGTATAGATTGTGTCATAGGTCTAATCCAACACTCAAATCTGTATCTCTGTTGATTCGTTCTTCCAGGTCCAGGTGACCCTCTCATGCTTTCACGGGGTTCTCTCAGTTTTCTTTGACTTTTCATAGTAAAACTTGCTTTCAACCCACTCACGTTCGGATGTGTCTTCATCTTTAATCAACACTGACATAAGATGACAAAGTGGATAGTTACTGTTTCAGGTTGAAACCTTAGTGATTTCACTTAACTGCAAAGGAAACAGCAACACCAAACCTGTATTCATTGCCACGGCTTGCAGTCTGGAGTTGGGACTGGTGACTCTGGGGAGGCTTTGCTGCTCTTGCACCAGAGCTTTGCAGGAAGCACTGAGAACTCTCTGTGCAGTAGAATTTATTGCCTGTTAGCACCTCCAGCCCTCTGACTTTGTGGACCAGGAACCCCTGAAGGTCATGGGGCTGTGTGTCTTTTGTTTCCTTCTTTTCCCAGAACCAACATGGGGCTCTGGGACCGGCCTTTAAGACATCTCCACATCCTGTCGTAGATAATCTGGGTTTCTGACTATTGTGTTTAATTATAACATATACATCTAATTTGTGTTGGTAAACTTGCTCTTTTTTTATTGTGTTGTTTGTTAATTTTGGGTTTCACTAAAGGTCTGAGTGTGACATGGCAACTACCTCCAGGCTTCACCCAGGAACTGGGGAGGACCTCAGGATACTTTTGGTACCAATCATTTTCTTGTACCTGAATCCTAGATTCACTCACACATCTGGGCTGTGAAAGACCCAGCTGCTTCAAAGATATGCCTCAGAAACCTTTTTCCTGAGAACTACTCCCTCCCACTCACAAGCAACCAGCTTTCATAACCTAACTTCTAACTCCTTATCAGACCTGAAGTCTGAGGGGACAAGCAGATATAGTGCATGAAGACCGTTGAAACATGTGCAACCTTCCGTCCTGCTTCCACTACCTTTCGGTGCGTGGGTAGTTGAGCCCGCAGTGCAGTGTTAGGGAAGGGAGTCAGTGGTGGTCAGCCAACGGATCACATTGTTTACCTGATTATCCACAACCCTCTTTGCCATGTGTGCCTGTACTGGCCACTCATGTACCAGTTCCTAGAAGTCATTCAAGAGGCATTCCTCTTGTCTATAAGGCCTTGTCTTCAACATTAATATATATATATATATATATATATATATATATATGTATACATATATATATATATATTACAGCTCATGATTATCTGAACAAAGTTTTGTACCCAATCATTTCTGCTGAATAGAAATCAAATTTACATTGTGAATTTATCTTCTGGGAAGTATACTACGATGACACTTCACACCATAGTAGTTCTCCTCCAGATGGTGCCAGCACAGCGCAATGAACCATGGTTAACCAGGGACAGGCATTTTATTATGTAGAATGCATCTCCTCAAATAAATAATCATCAGGATGGTCTCCCACAGTTATCGGTAAGGATGTCTATTTAACACTACTTGTTGGAGAATTTGTGAGAATTTATCATGCTACTGTTAAGGAATCAGACAGAATTCATAACGAAGTAACTAGAAGATCTGACCATTCAAACAGCTGTAATTGAACAATCTCAGATTGAGTTATACTTTAAATGGTTAGAGGGAAAAAATTCATAATTAAAATTAATTCACAGAAACAAAGTGGAATATAAATACAATACACAAGCAAAAGGGACAAAATTCACAGACAGTCTAATGACATAGATTAGAAGAAAAACTTACTGTTCAATATTTGAAGTGGTCAGAGGAGTCATGATGCAAAAAGGACAGAATTTTATAAACAAGAAACTAATGTTACTTTTAATTTTGAAAAATATTTCTTAAATTTAGTTCATTTCTAAGGATTTCAGAGGAATAATAATTAAGAAGAAAGGACAATTCCCCATCGCGTTTGTTACTGTGTGCTTTGATTTTCCCATGACTGTTAAATTGAAGTTTTACTAAAACATCAGATTGCACTGTAATCTCTACAGTCAAAATAGGAATATGACAGGCAAAATTTTAAAATTCATTTAAATACTTTTGGATTTCTGGTAGCAAAATGTATGTCTTTTAAATGGGTACCATTACTTTTTATTATAAATCCCTCTAAAAGCATCCCACATTATCAGGAGCTTTCTAGGCCACATCTGGCTCATACCAGCTCAGTCTCAGGAATCTGTGCCATTTGCCTCATTTATTCACTTGAAATTGAGGGCCTGATATGGCGTATTTTTTAAATGAGCATCTTGGATAGAAACATAATCACAGACTGCTAGCCATAGTCTTCAGAGTTGGTCTTGTTGATTCCATTTTAGAGCCTGGGACAAGCAGTATTTGAGGACTGCAATAGACAATGACTTTATGTTGTAGCATTTTATTTGATGGAAATAAGAAAAAGTAAGAGTGTCTCAAACTACTCTTCTCTATTCATAGGTGAAAATATGGACTGTGCATTCTTTCATGTTTAAAAATGTTCTATTTTCACAAAAATGTATTTGAATTTTCATTGTCATTAGAACATGAATTTTCAGCTCATACATCCCTTAGCCATATGCTGAATTTTGTTAATTCTACTTGGTGATATATAAAATAATATCTGCCAGGAAAAAAAAATATCTGCAAAAGGAATACCCATTACTTAGTAGGCTATTTGAGTGTCTATAATAGGGATTGGTATATTTTAAACTTTAGAGTATTAAGAATGTTTTTCAAATTAAAACATCTTTAAGATTTTATAGTTTCTCTGTTAAAAAAGAGATGTTTTCATATTCTTCATGTCTGCCTTTATTTGGTACCACAAAGACAGAGCACCCAAGCTTAATATGATTTTTTTTTTACATTTTGCTAATTATTGGAATAGGTATTCACACCTCTAATTTTGCCAGTGAATCCAAGGCAATATTTCCTACATGCTTATATTTGTTAAGTAAGCGCTCTGCCACTTATCTTGTAAATAATATATGAAGGAAGCAATTGTGCATTTTCAAAAGAAAAATCTGTGTTCTATAAAGTATATGCAAGTCTCTGTTATTGTCAGGTTAACACTTCCTGTCTCATGCCCAGCAGTGAAATAAGGTCTGGCTAATAGGATAATAATCCATGTTTATATAATGCAGACTTCAGATTTTATTATAATGAAAGGTGATTTGAATCAGGTTTCCAATTTCATGTACATAATTACTTCTTTCATTCATCCCTAGCAGGCAATTTTGTCCAAGTATTTCTTTATGAGGGGGTACTTTGTTTGACATAATCATTATGAGACTTCCTGCCAAAGTCTTCACATGTGGATGTGTCCCTTATTGGGGAGAAATTTACATCTCAAATTTGTATCTCTACTAAAAATGTCCTTCATCACTGTACAAAAATCATTTACTACCAATTTAATTTGATGTGAACAGCCAAATTTTTCATGAGATCTATCTGCAATCTTTTATTTTATACCTGATTTTTTTACTGGTATGGGATTTAATTGCTCTTTATTTGGCCAATTATTTCTATATGTGGCTGCTTTAGCCCTTACAGTGAAATTCAATTGTGCACTTAAAGATGCTCCTGAGAAATGTTCCATGATGACAATTTATAGTCAAATTTAATCATGGAAACTGTATATGGAGTAAAAGGCAACAATTCAATCTATTTAGAAGTATAAAAAATGAAGCTGGATGTAGAAATAAATTTCTAGAATAAGAGGTATTATAGGCCCTTATTTCCAAATCATTGCCCAATTATGTATTTAGGGAAAATATCTCATATTATAATTTTATTTTGCACACATCTTGATTTCAGAAAAAAATATTGTATAACTGCATATAATTGCATATATGTTTATACATATAGATATAGGAACACACACTTATATCATTGTTGTACTTTCCTTTTAAACTCCCTAGATTTAAGGAATGTCCTGTCTCTAACTTGTTGAATAACCTCTAATTTGCCTTTCATATTGTGCAAAAGCATATAGAGAACAAATGTATGTTAAAGCAGCTCTATTTCTTAAATGGTATTTTGCTTCTCTGATGTGCTTTCCTGTGTCTCCATTCTAAAGTTTATTTTTAAAGTCGTATGTGCTTAATGGATATATGGGCAAAGCATCCAACTTTACAAAGTGTCTCATCATGACAGCGGCTCCACATCCTTGCCTCCTGGAGATGCACATTATAAATAATTCTCAATTTAATTCCAGTGGCAATTTCTTCAATCACAAACAAGCTTAATTTGCTATTATTTTTCGAGTTCCAGGGTGAGCATTCAGTTAAGAAAAGTTAAAACTTAACGCTGACTTCTCCATCTCCGCTTCCACTCCATCTCTTTTAAAATGTTTTTCTCCTTCCATACACTGATTTTTAGACTTCTACTGCTTTTTCATTCAACTTTAGATAATACGCTCAAATTGTTTTCCATCAGCTTTTACTCCCACACATACAGCGTACATTTTCATGTCAGAAATATTTCTTTGATGTTTGCTCTGTCCCTGCCAGTCCTGTCTTCTGCCTCCTCCTCAAGTTTTCTTGCACTGGCATTTTACTCAGTGCATTAAACTGCTTTGCGTATTGTGGGGATAAAAAAGTAACAAAGTTTACAAGAATAAAATCTACTCCTCAGAATCAAGGCAACTATTAATTTGAAGCTCTAAACAGTGATATTTATACTTTATTTTAGGATTCATTTGAACCTTTAAACTTGAATTTCAGAGGTACATTCATGTCTAGACTTGGGTTGATGACATATATGAGTCACGGTTTTATGATATAGATGTTTTTGTCTTTCTTTATTTTTTAGTCAGGGTCTCCTTGTAGCCACAGTTGACCTGGAACTCACTATGTAGATCAGACTGGCCTGAGTTTCATAGAGATCGCCTGCATCTCCCTCCCAATATGACTTTTTCATTTTATGTCATATCTCTCACTTTCAATTTTATTTTATTTTTTATTTTATATTCTGGAATTTAAAATAATTCTTAAATCTATTCAACATCTTGAGGGAAAGTTAGGTTTCCCTTCAAGACAGAGGCAAAATAAGGGTCTTCTAAATAGGACTCAGGTTGCTTGGCAAAAATGTTGCTTTAAAATTATTATTATTATTATTATTATTATTATTATTATTATTGGCATGTTCTTGCTTTGTGGTGGCTTAACCTGTCTTCATACTTAGGCAAGATTTCCTTGCCTCAGTCTCCCAAGACCTAGGATTAGAAGTGTTTGTCACCGTTCCCAGCTCTATTTTAGTGTTTTTATTGTGTTCACTAATGATCTGGAAAAGGAAGCCAGTAAAAGGGCTACATTAACAAGGCTTCAACAACCAAGTGTTCATGGGACCGGAGAGAGGGCTCAGTGTGTAAGAGCACTGGCTGCTCTTGCAGAGGGCTAGTTCCATTCTTAGAACCCTCAGGATGGCTAAGAACCATCTACAACTCCAGTTCTGGGGTAGATGGCACCCTCTTCTGGTCTTAGCTGGAAAAAAAGTAAACTTACATCCAGGCACATACACATAACATAAAAATAATAAAATAGTTTTTAGAAAACCCAAGTGTACAAATCATTGCACTGCACTTGCTCTGAGGCGTGGTCTGGAGGACTTAGTGTAATAGAGTGGAATGCAGTCAATCCAAATGGACCGTTTGCTTCCAGACCTTTTCTGTCCAGCGCATTTCTGTCCAGCGCATTGCTCCTTAGGAATAATGATTGGCGGAGAAAAGATCAAAGCCACATCGACTACAGCCCCTTTAAATTTCTAGAAAAAGTGTCGTTCCGTCAGAGCTGAACCACAGCTTTTGAATTTATTCATTTTAGATGATGAGCCGCATGTGATTTTCTCCACAAACCCTGTGGAACCACTCTTGTGAGGTTTTAATCTGGAAATTAGAACACAGAGCACACTTTTCTTTGACCACAGCGGTTGCACCAGCATACAGGGCAAAAATGCGGTAAGAATGGGAGCAGAGCTGACAGACCTAGAGGAGGAAACGCAGGCATGGAGACATACAGTCAGGGTAACTCTTTGACCCTGAAGGACCTGCTCAACTAGCCTCCTGCTTCAGCTTGCAGCCTTCTCCCCTAGCTCAGAGAGGCCAAATGCCAGGCTTCCCTCTTACTTAGGCCTAAAATAAGGCCCTTCTGAAAGACCTCAAGGCCACAGCCTGAATAATCTGGGTGAAATATGAGCTATTTCCAAATGCACAAGGTCTGGAAGAGGAACTGAGGGCAGGGCCTAGCACCTGTGCCCATTGGTTCCTGTCCCCAGAGTCTCCTAGACTTCATGAAAACTAAAATATGCCATACAGCAAATAAAATTGCCAGTTGTGTGGGGACAACATCAGAATGGAGAAACATCTTTACCAAATTTACATCTCACAGAAGACTGATGTCCAGAATACACTAAGAACCAAAATAATCGCCGAAACCAAAGATCGAGAAAACAACTTAAACCAAAAATGGCACATGGAACTGAAAAGGCAGTTAAAAGGACAAACAAAGAGGACAAAGAAATGAAAAAGGTCAATAAATATTAAAAAAAAATAATCTGTATTCTTTCCTACTCATTCTATTTGATTCTTTCCTTGAAGACATAAGTATGGATCTTCATCATGGGAAGTCATGTGAGGTCTCATCTTCTTTTTAGACAATGAATGGAATACATGTGCTGTTGTAGAACGTAGAACGTTTTAAGGCCCTTTCCAAATGACCCATTCAATAGATGACCTGTTGTTAATTCTCTTGAATCTCTTTTATACACTATATATTTCTTGATTTTTACATCTTCACGTTTCTGCGTTTCATACTATGAACTCAGATCGATTTATCTCACAGGTGAGTCTTGCAGGTTGAAGTTTTAATTAGAAGAACGCTCTGGTATTCTTACCTATTTTGTTAATTATGTTGGTGTTGGATTCTTCTCCAGAATTTTACTCCTCTTCACGCTTGAAGGCATTGTTTACTTTTACTGTCAATGGAAGGACTGCTGTTAGGTTCAGTGTCTTCCTTTGATTACTTACTTGGTTGCACATACCTTGCTTGATGTATATTTACACATATTCTCTATTTTATAATTAGTTTCCACTTTTTTGTTGTTTACCACCCTTTCTACAAGGATCATTTTATGAGGTGTGACGTTTCCTGGAATCTAACCTTAGATATTTTATTATTAGAATTTCCATATCTAACTTCATTTTTCCACTGTTCTCCACAGACAAAATATAGTTCTCTCGTTCATTCTGATAACACGATTGTCTTCCCCAAGTTTATTTCTTGATTCGATAATGACAGTGACCTCTACTTTCTTGTAGTGAAAGATCTTACCTGCATGCGTTGCTGATGAGCGGTCAGAAGTTACGACTGGACAGTGCCAGTGCCCCTGTCCGAGCACTGGTCTGGAACTCTAGTAAATGTGATTGCTGGCTTCATTCCTCTGACTCGTCTGTCCTGGGCCATATTGATTGCTAAACTTAATATATATTTTAATGCTAAACTATATATTAATACAGACTTTGTAGAAGGAACACTAGTTTTATAATCATCATCATCATCATCATCATCCATATAGAGAGACTATTATATTCTGTTTTTAAAATGTGTAATATTTAACTAGGAAGATTTCATTCATGTGGAAGCTAAATCATAGAAGTATGGGATTTAATAGAGGCAAGTACAGGTTTGGAAAGACAAGTGGGCAGGGGAACTGAAAAATGTGTAGAAACATGCAACTTCTATTTTTCTACAGCAATGTGACCATAATTGATAGCAATTTAATCTATATACATAAATAGGTTGAAGAAAGTTCAGTTTCCTAACAGAAAAGTTTGACAAGTATTTACAAAGCAGGAAGAGTTAATTACTCTGAAATAATCTGTGCTCAGTTATCAAATCTTTAAATCATGCCCTATAAATATGTGCAAATACCATGTATCACTGAAGCATAAGAAACAGTAAAAATTGATAATATGTATACTATCAACAATTTGCAAAAGTGTAACATGTTTTATGAAATATGTAACATGTTTTATGAAATAATTATTTTTAACTGTATCTACATTTTATGTTTTAGCTTGACTTATCTTTGTAATATATGATTCTTCTGATTTTATAAATATCATTATTAAAATATTGTATTTGTGTGTGTGTGTGTGTGTGAGAGAGAGAGAGAGAGAGAGAGAGAGAGAGATTAGTGTCTGAGAGAGTACAGGTAAAGGTATGTCATGTGTGTTTGTGGTTCTCAATAAGCTATTTCTCATTTTCTCTGAGCCTTTCTCATTTCTGCTGCTGCTGTACTGTGTCCTCCAGTATCTCTGACCTTTGTGTTTTGAAGACATGTTTCTAACTCTCCTCCCATCGTGTATGTTCCTGGAGGATGGGGACCTGTCATTACATTTGTCTTTTTCCCATGTTTCCAGGGATTGAAGCCAGGTTGTCCGGTTATTTCACTAGTGTTTTTATTTACTCATTCACCTCCCTGGCTCAAGCATAAACTTTCTGAAAATAAAACGTGCTTGAATAATCAAGTTTTTATTCTCCACGCTCAAAATATTCACTGTGTATATTTTTCTTATACTTGGAGAATCTACTTTTGTGTCATTTTCTTCTCTGAGGACCTGTGTTACACAAAGGCAGTAACTGATTTGATTGCTGTCACATTTTATTGCTTTTCATTATCCTGGGGGCATTCTGTTGGGTTGAATAAGTGTCTGTCCCATAGGCTCCACCTATTTGAACAGGTTTTTCCCAGTAGATGGCGCTTTCCCAGTAGGAGGCTTTAGGAGGCACTGTTCTGCTGGAGGAAGCCACTAACTGGTGCTGAGCTTTCAGAGTTTATAGCCCTGCCCTCTTCCAGACTGTCTCTGCTTCCTTTGTCTGCTTGAGGACCGGAGTCTTTAGCTTTCTGTTACAATTGCATCCAGCCATGAGTCCCACCATCATAGACACTAAATCCCCCCTGGAATCTTAGCAAAATAAACTTCCTTCTATGAGTTGCCTGGGTCATAGTGTTCTATCTCAGCAACAGAATTGCATCATGTATAGGCTTGGCAATGAAGAGGGTTTTTTTTTTTTTTTTTTCGAAATGTTTCAAGAATTTTTTTTGTTTGTTTGTTTGTTTGTTTTTCAGGTGAGGTATAGAAAATACAATGCACTAAATACTGGAAGATTGTGAAGTCTCAAGAAACCTGTTTTATAGAAATGACTGGAGTGAATGTGATTCTTAGCAAATACTGCAATACCAGAGACACAGGCCAGAAAAATAGGAATTTCTCTGTTCATACACTGCAGAGCAATCATAAATATTCCATCTACTAATGCCTAAATCTGATATAACAAACCAAAAAAGGAGGCTGATCACACTCTTGATAGGAATGCTTAGAATTTTAATGAGATGATTATGTTCAATGCTACCTGGAACCTGGAACTGAGAAAAAACAGTAAATGAGTGTGGCATTTATCTGTTTGTTCGTAGGCTAAATAAGAGGACATTGAGTGATTTACTAATCAGACATGTACAATTTGTCCTTGGCAATATGGTCTGATTAATATCTAAAGGAACATCCAAAAATTAAAACCATAAACTCAAGTTCTTGTTAGAATAACGATTTCAGAATCCAAGGATATCTGAGATAATATTAAAGTTACCATTCTATGTGATGTTTGCTAAGCCTGTTGGAGATGTTATGACATTTATTATGTTGTTAGTGACTTCCAGTGAGCCAGTCTTCAAGGGTTAAACTACTTAGCACGTGTCACTGTCATTATTCCTATCACAAAATGATATTCATTCATTCACTTCTTTGAGTTTTACTTGTGTGTGTGACTTTCTCTGACAACTAGGATATCATAAAGAAGAAGAAGAAGAAGAAGGATTCCGTCTACTTTCTGAGCCTTAAGAAGTGACACAGATTCCACTCTGAGATCACATTATTGTGAAGGTCAATTCTGTCTTGAGGAATTGAGATTGAGAAACCCCAGGAACATGATCAGAACTCAGATGACAATATACCCCAATTACTTGCAATACAAACGAGCTACCTTAGTAATCTAATCCTAGTGAGTACAAGAATCATTCCAAGAGGATTAGCATCCGAACTGCCTAGATTGATGAGCACAGAATTTTGAAAAACAGCAAATAAGTGGTTATTGTCTAGGTTTTGACCAGTGTCCTTCATAGTCACAGAAAAATGAAACTATACAGTCAACATGTTATATATAGTAAATGCTATGTCTACCCATCCCATCATTCTCCACAACAAATGCCTTCTCAAGGATGATTATGCAGTATAAGCAGATGCATGACTTAATGAAACCCATTTGATTAAAACGCCTCAGAACTTTAATCTCAAAGGAAATCTTTCCAAATTAATTAAAAAAAAACTCTTAAAGACACCTGGATAAATAAATATATGAATGCATTGCAGTGAAATTCTGTCTTTTTTTCTTACTTTTGACTATAATGAAAAAAAAACCTTCAACATGCAATATAATTAGAAACAAACATAACTCCAAGTAAGTATCTTTGCAATATGTTTCAAATGCAGAATCATCTGAATCAAATTGATGACACTGTAGACGTTTGCCACCAATTTTCAAGACCATTCAAAATGAAACCACATGTGGAAAAGGCAGCTTCAATAGAGCAGAAGATAGCAAAGCAATGTTTGCATCTCCTGGCCTAAATGATAGGAGTAAATAAAATACCTTCAAACTTCTTTTTTAAAGTAAAGTTATCAGAGGTTGCTAAAAGAGGATCAAGAATTTCAGCATTTTCCAGGTATAGAGCTGAACGTCATTAAGCCCATCACTCTGTAGGAAGAGGCAGGCTGATCTCTGTGGGACTGAGGCCAGCCTGGTCTGCATACTGCTTTCAAGGTCAACTGGAGCTGAAGGGAGACACTGTCTCAAAAAAATAAATAAATAAAACCAACATTTGATCCTTTGACCACTGAAGAAAATACATGCTTTTGACAAATATAGAAATAAAATTATAAGCAAATAGTTAACAATAAATGAGCCTAAGAATAGTGATCATCACCAAAAAGATGAAATTCAATATTAAGTAATATGATCAAACATAACACCTAAATATCCAATACAGGCATAAGCACATGGATAAATAAGAAATACACTGACTCCTCAATTGGCTAAAAATAAACGTTGTATGCTACAGAAGATGAAGGATATGACAGGGTTATATAATTATCTTTTATTTATTTTATTTCATAGTTTTACAGAGGAATCAATTATTACTTTTTCCTATAACTGTTATTAATTCTGTTCTTTAGTATATCTTATATATAAAATGCATTCACATTACTGTAAACCCCTTCTCTCTCCAGTGTCCTTCCCATACCTATGACACCGTCCTCCCTACAAGTCCCTTTCCATAGTCATCATTTGTTTTGACTTGCATTGGAACCCCCTGGACTCAATGACTAGAAAATTGAAAATAATCGTTGAATCTCCCCTGGAATTCATCAGTATCACGTAGGGCCCTGAAAACTCCTCTAGGATCCATGATTGTCTCTACAGGCCCAGTCTTCTGAAGGTTTTAAGTGTGTGGCATTGTGTTGGTAGACAGATGTGGGGCCACAGCAGCATTAAATAACTACTGGTCCTTGTAAGTTATTGATAATGACACAATATGAAATATAAGTTCAAATGGCTTCATTAAATGTAGTCACAGCTTCTCGATTACTACAAAACACTGAATAGTCTCAGAAATGTATCAGAGGACAGTATGTTACTATGTTAATGTTCAAGCTTCCAATACTCTCTGTTTCCTCTTCAATCTCACCTAAATATTTAAAACAGTTGTTATGAATAAACACTAAAAGGTAGAATACTAATTATTAATGAATCAGTTTGAAGCCAATATATGAACATTTGCTATTTTTATTCCACAGTAAAGTGATACCATTTTTACATACACTATTCTGTGCATACATTCACCCCATGAAAGCAAAGAAAATGATGCTGTTGTAAAGAGGATTATACAGGAAGAAAACTAAGACAGGTGCCTATAATCTCATTAAATGTGGAATTTGAGAAAGAAGAAGTGTTGAGAAGTAAATGCCTATGTGGGAGATAGAATCTCCATCTCAAAAAATAAAAAAGAGAAAAAGAAAAATAGAGAACTATCATGTCATCCAAACCCCCCACTTCTAGGTCTAACTCTAAATGGCTAGAATCTTAGAGATTTTGCACCCTCAGTTCCACTGCTTTTTTATTCAAGATGGTGAAATATTGATTTGAAGAATCTATCTACTGGTGAGCTTAGGAAAAAATAGGCCACACACGCAATACAACTCTGTTCAGCATAAAAAAGAAATGCATTAGGCCATTTGCAGGAAAATGGATGAACCGAAATTCATTTGTTCAGTGAAATAAGTGTCTGTAGAAGGAAAATCAGGTGTATAATTCCATTTATCTGAACTGTATAAAATAGTCATCCTCCTGGAGCCCAGGCCTAAGCCATCAATTTCTACTGCTGCAGTTGGAAGAAGGGAGTAGTTGCTCAAAGTTTATCTTATTCTAGAGATGGAAGAGTCCAACGAACCTCTAATATGACAGATTACCTTTAGTTTTGTGTTAATGTACACTTCACTGGTTTCATGATTTTAGTTATTTCCAGTTAAATATTCAAATTACAAAAATCCAAAGAGCAGCTTCTGGAAACTCCAAGAGGTATTGAATGGATATGTTGTCATGATTCTGGTGATGCAAATAGATATGGGTTCATATGTCAGAAGACACGCATCAGGTCATACACAGTAAACACATACAGTTCTTTTCCATCAATATCACCTTCTCACCTTCATAAAACTGCTAAGATATCATGAAGTCTAAGGAACACACATATGGAGAAGGTATGTGTATATGTTAAAGGAGCACAAGGCCATGGAAAATCACAAAATTTTTTTAATATTTAAATAAAAAATGATAAATACATAAGAGTAAGTTGTCCAAATACCTACATGATACAGATGACTAAATAGTCCAAACATCACAAAAAAGAATTTCTGTGTCTTTATATACATTTGAAGCCAAGTGAACCTTTTTCGATTTGTACCGAATACATTTTGTGATGAGTTTCATCACTTCTTAATGATGTGACAGAAAACAAATAATAAGTACCGATGATACGTTTCCGGAAGCCTTGTAGTTTTTGCTTCTTTCGTAGCATTATTTGTAAATCATCTCATAATAATTGGTTTCAGTTCCAAATTCTCTATATTTTTGGTTATTACCACAAAGAAAATTAACATGTCTCATTAACTTTACTTTAAAATATGACTCAATTATGTTGTTATAATTTGATAATAAGAATTCCCTTATGATCCTTCTTTCCTAATTAAAGATTTTGCTTATCAATCTCTTCTCTTGTGCTACATGCTTTCCAGGGCAGTTAGTCATAGAATAGGTGACTTGTTTCTTCAGTTTCATTATCAGATACCATTAATTTCAATTTCAAATTGTACTTGTTAGAGTGCTAGATAATTAAGATCCCTGGCCTCATATTTATTTCTCACAAAAGCACTCTTGTATTACTGGAACATTATGAGGCTTAAAATTATAACACTATTATACATGAGTAACATATAACATGTATTTGAAATAAATTGAACACCATTCATGAATATAGGATTTACTGAAAAGTATATTTGAGATACAGCCCTTGGTCATCTTTCCAAACTTTCTGCCACAAACAGCACTTAAAGCAAAGAGTCACAAAGTTGTAACTCCCAAACCAGAAAGCAGACACTGAGTTGGAAGTAGAATATTCCTGGGTAAAGGGAAAACATAACAGACCTCACATAGAGAATAGTTTGTACTCTTGTCTTGGAAATGATAATATTTAAAAGAAAAGAAGATGAAATAAGTATATAGATCTAAAGTGAGTGAAACAAAATGATTTCAGTTTTCAACATTCAACTGACACACACACTCACATACACTCACACATCAGTGAACTAATACACATAACAAAGTCTTGGATGTGAGTATCAAGGAGTGGGTTACAGGGGAGACTATCTGACCTAGACTTGATGATCGCCTTATTTGTGCCCTTGCATAATTACTTAAATGTTGTCTTCAATGCAACAAGTAAAATGGTGGCTGAATTTCTAACTCATTGAAAAACAGCTGTACAGACACGTGCTTTCTTTGTTCTCAACACCTCTTTTGCAATGTTCCATCAAACCAATGCATCTTAACTCTCCTTTCTAATGGATGGATGATTCACGGTCACTCTCTGAAGCTGCTTGAACTATTTTTCTGTATAGCTCAGAAATCTTCCAGGCAGTGATAGATATTTTGTTAATTTCTCATGGATAATCTATTTACTGGATCACTGTTTCCAGGTAACAGTTTTGTTAGTAGCTCCTGTGTGGAACAATTCTTTTGTTCCAGTTTATAATTAGCTCCCCAGCCACATCGTTTGACTCCAGAGTATTTCCCAAAATGTTCAGGAATTTTAGGCATTTTTTTGCTAGCTTTAATAGACATTCTCAATCTTTCAGTCACTTTCTCTACTGCCCTTAGGGAATTAAGTTATAACAGAAATGTATTCCTTCCTGAAGGACTATGATTCATCTGAAATAGACCATTGATCTGAGTGGAGATTTCTTTCGTTCTTTTACCGCGTAGAAGGAAGGTCTCATGATCATTTTGACTTTATGATGACTTCTCTTTTTTGTCTGGAAAGGCATAACAACTATGATTCTGTAAATATGAATTGCTGAGAGTTTTAATTTGAATGTTCTGCTTCGATATGCAATGCATTCTATTAAAATCAACAATACAACTTAGGCGATTACAGGAATGTCTTTGTCCATTTTCACAAATAGCAAGAATTTACATTTATTTCATCAGAAAATACTCAAACTTTGGAATATTTTAAAGAATATTTTTCAATTTATCTGAGTGATTCCACCTGGTATTCCAATTAAAAATAGGAAAAGCAAAGCATAAATTACCTTCAAAGGCAAAATGGACACAAACACCCTAATGATGTCTACTTCAAATGTATATCACTCAAATGCATTCTTTCAGCGAAAACAAAATTTTAGTAAGGTGGAATTGTGTCTCTTCATAACTGAGACTATTTCCATACTCAAACACTGCATAATGGAAGATATATTTATGAAGAATAAATGTCCATGAACTTCTGTCTTTTCATAAATGTCTAAAGTCACTCTTCATACATATGAAAAGTATTTGAGAGTAATGGACATTCTAAGTACGAGAACGCCAGTTCCAGGCCTAGAGTGTCCAAAAGTGTCTGCTTCTCTTGCAGAGGACTTGAGTTCTTATAGTTTACAACTATCTGTCACTACAACTCTGGGGAATCTGACTACCTCCTCTTCAGGCATCCAAAGTCATGCACATGACATGCATTGGCACATATCCACACAGAGGTCTACACAGAAAAAATAAAATAAATATAAAACAATTAAAATAACATTTTCTAAGAGCCTTCAACTGGGAATTATCTGTTCATTTTTTAACTTAATAGGCAGCTTTTCATTTGCCAATCTATTTTCTTTTCCCCTGATTGGTTTAGATTAGTTTTGTGCTTTGACTGATAAAAACCATTTGTCATATTTATGAATTACAATATGCTTTGATTGATATTTATACTGAGTAATTATTATGCCTAACTGTAGAGCCATAGAAACTGTCTCTCTGCAGTTTTTGTTTCTTATTGCTTCATTCTATGGCAAGTCCCACCCTCTGACCAATAAGGGAGAAGGGAGGCAAGAGAGGAAAGTGAAACATCATGGCCATGAGCTGGGGAGAGAAGCAGAGGTTGCTAAGATCCACGTGAGAAGAGAAACACCTGGGTCCCAGGCCCACGAACCCAGGAGGCAGCGTGCACGCCCCTGCCCACCAAAGAATCTCATGAGTGAAAAGAACTGAGAGACCTATGCCCAGCACACAGCGGTTGCAAACATTATTGGGCCAGCCGCCGGCAGTACCAACTTTTGCGGGCACGCATCCCCAGAGATTTTATAACTTTGTAAATAAATAAATATTCTAAATGGAAGATCACTTTTCTGTTTTTCCAGCTGGATTAACCAGATTCCACCTGCTAAGGCGTGGAGAGTGGAAAATTTTCTAATATTTTCCAGATATGAATTCCATTCAAGTTCCTTAATCAGCATTCCTTATCTGTATTGTCTAACTGATTAGTTACAAGGCTTATTGAAGTATTAAGCATTGTGTTCGTGTAATTTTGTGATAGTGACTATATAACAACCAGTTTTAGGAAACAAAAGACAAAAAGACAAGCCCTAAACTGTGCATTTGCCAGATTGTTTAGTATACAGACCTCTGATGGTCCCATTGTCCTCTTAGAGCCCAAGTTAAGATAGAACGTAATATTTAATGGTTTGTTTATAAACTTATCTCTCCCCAACACTGAAAAAGATCTAAGTAACAGTTTCTTTATAGAACTGTCTTGCATTTTAAAATCATTTTTCTGAATACATGTAATGATTTTTGTATCACTGAGAATTGAACTCTAGGCCTCAAGTACTCTAACCTATCAATTGATAAGTTACTCCCAAAACATATAACTGTATTTTTTCACTTTAAAAAATTTCATTTTATTTGATTTTTTTTGGAATAGACTCAGTTATAACATTCTGAGCTTTCATAAATATAATTTCTAGAAATCTAATTAAGTATGCTAATTATTATTCAGAATAGATTACTCAGTTTTTTGGCTGAGATCACAGACAATTTTAGAATCTGTTTGCATCAACACTTGCCATTAATGTGTTGCAGAAAATGAGAAAATTAATGGGGGTCATTTATTTTATGAAGATATAAAATAGAATGGATATACTCCAAAGACTTTAGAATATTTAGGACTTGGAGAAAATACAATGTTTCTTCTTAATATACAAACTCATTTACTAAATACAAGATGGAGGAGTGTATATCTTTACTACTGTGACCAAAGAGCAAGAGGGATTTTCAAATTTATATACTGGAGTTACTTGGTTATCTGGAGAGCATTCCATGCTCATGACCATGGTGGTGCTAAACGCATGGTTCAATCACATGTTAACAGACATTTATGATGAATTTTATAGGTAAGCAAATAATAAAAATTATACTATGAAGAGCAAATGTCTATCTGATAACTCTTAGTAGGTTTCATTGAATATATTACAAATATTCAGTGTGTCCTATCATTGCATTAACCTTTCATTAAGCAAAATATGACCTCTGACTACTAAACACCACATAGACATAAAAATATAGGCATTTCCTGACAACAAATTATTAGGTAAAATTCTTAACTTCATTAATTTTATTTTAGAATTACCGTCTCTTCTTTCTTCTATTTTGTTCTGTTTACTAGTCAATCATTAGGTCCAGATGGCAACACATAAAAATTTATGTTGGCAATTATGAGGAAATATGAGCAAGATGATAATATCACAATAAAGATGCAAAGAGCATTATAACTAGAAGTGAAGTTGCTGAACACTTTCCACAAAGAAATGATGTTTCACTGATGGATAAGCTAACTGCATTGGATTTTCATTAAATAATAAATAAATGTCTG
Organism: Eospalax fontanierii; assembly: GCA_035773235.1. Taxonomy (NCBI): domain Eukaryota; kingdom Metazoa; phylum Chordata; class Mammalia; order Rodentia; family Spalacidae; genus Eospalax; species Eospalax fontanierii. Next base: position 68,057,372 of record CM069538.1, read on the forward strand.
AGATTATTATTGACCAGCCTGTCAAGATATGTCATGTGTACAACAGTGGCATGGGTATACCTTTGCTAGTAGACTGAAAAGAAAAGGTCAGACCTGGTAGTGTACTCTGGCTAAGCTCCCACGGCTAAAGGTGTCCTGGGTCATAGGTAAGAACTTACAATTGTTATTTTAGCAAGTGGACATGTTATCAAACTACCTTCTAAATGCTGATATTTATAGTCAGGTTAGTGTAGTCATCAATTCTCATCAGAGAATCTTCTCTTTCCAGTGGACACTTAGAACAGAGCCTCACAACCACACAATAAAGAAAAGTTATTGAGAGCTGAGATAAAGAACAGTTCCACGTAAAGACGGGGCCACCAGCATGACAGCTGAATTTGTAATAGAGACTATGAAAGCCATAAGGGATAGGACTAATGACTCACAAGTGAGCACGGAGATTCTGGTCTAGACTAATTAAGAAAGCAAAACCATCAGTTGCAACTGAAAAGAAGGAAAAACCTCCAATAATAAAAACAGATTTAAAGAATTTAGGACCACAAAATCAATTCTATAGAAATATTCAATTGAATACTTCAGCCTGAAGAGAAGACTAAATACTCTGAGGAGAGCACAATGGATGCATACATTATTCCAGAACAGTCAACCAAACTAGGCCTAAGGAAACTGGGTTATATCACCAACACAACAGGAATTAATCAATGCTGATCAATAATAACTCTCAACAGTGTCAACTCCACAGTAAAAAGACACAGACATATTGATTGAATTAGAAAACAGGATCCATCAATATGTTTTGTCTCCAAGAATCATACCACAAAAGCAATACTCAGCATCATCTGAAAGCAAAAGGATGGAAAAGTATATTCCGAGAAAACAGAAGAAAGAAGCAGAAGTAGTTATTTTAATATCCCTAAAATCTAACTTCCTATAACACGAGTCATCAAATACAGGGAAGGACAGTTCATACTCATTAAAAGAAAAATAGACCAGAAAGTCACTAGAATTTTAAACAAGTATTCATCACCTAGAGCAGCAATAAGTTTTATAAAAGAAATATTATGAAATCAAAAATCTCACATTGAATCCAACACAGTGATAGTTGGTGACTTCAATACCCCACTAATCAAAAACAATAAAAAAGAAAAAAAAAACCTATATATAGAAATTCTAGAGTAAAATGACACTTTAAATCACCTTAACCTAAAAAGACATCTACAGAATATTTCATCTGAACACCAAAGAAGAAATTATTCATAGGTTGATGGGATGTTCTCCAAAATTTTTCACATATTAGGACACAAAGCATGTCTCCACAAATTTAGTGAAACTGAAATACCAATCCTGTTTTCTATTTGACCACAAACAAATAAAGCTAGATATCAACAAAATAAAAATGCGAAAGGTTAACAGTTTCAAGGAAGCAAAGAAACACATTAATGAATGAAATTTGGATTAGGGGAGAAATCAAAAAAAGAAATGTCAAAAAATTTAGAATTATGAAAATGAAAACTCAACACACCAAAAATTATGGGATACAATGAACGCAATGCCAAGAGTAAAAGTTGTTGCTTTAGTGCCTAACCAGATAACTAAAATCATCTCATATAAATAATTTAATGATGCACCCGAATGTTTTTGAAAATCAAGAACAATCAACATCTGAAAATAACTAATAATGTGAAGAGATAAATAATATCAAAGAAAAGTTAATGAACAAGAAACAAAGAAAAATCAATACAAAAAATCAATAACACAAAGAGCTAATTCTTTGAAAAAGCTAACGAGTTTAACAAATCTTTAGCCAAATTAACCTAAAGGAACTGAGAGAAAAATCCATGTTAACAAACTCAGAGATAAAAAGAAAACATTGCAAGAGACCCTGAAGAAATTCAGAACCCATAAAGACATCCTTTAAAAAAAATCTGTATTCCACTAAATAGAAAAATATAAAGAAGACTAAAGACTTTCAAGATATAGATTTCCTGCGAAACTTAAATCAAAGAGACATAAACATGTAAACACGCTATAACAACCAATGAGATAGGAACTCAACTCAACTCAACTGCCCAACATAAGTCTTGAGATTCTGAATCAGTTTGAGGAAAAGGTAGTCAGAGGAATTCTGAACAGAACTCGACAGTACAATCATTAAGTCCATCAAATGACAAGTTACACCTAATGAAGCTGTGCACTTCTAAAAATTGAAGGACACCACTGGACACCATCATTCAAGGGAAGCAGAAACTTACAGAATGCAAGAAACTCCTTACCATATACACACTTAACAGCAGGTTTTTACTAGTATATACATGTATTCAAAAAAGAATCTAAACATCAGAAAATGAGCCAAACCGCTTTAAAAATAGAGCAAGCATATTAACAGAGGAATTTCTAAAGATGAAATAAGAACGTTGGAGAATATGCTATCTAATTGGAATTAAAGTCCATTCAGTGTGTCATATAGTAACCATACTCAAATGCACATGGCTAGAGAGGTCATTGAGCCTAGAGAAGACCTTATATCTATCAGGTCTCTGGAAGAATGTAATTTTTACTATAGGCTAAATGTTTATGAGACAGAATATATATGGTTGTGTTAGAAAAGGGGCTCAGATATGTGAGGGGAATAAAAATCAAATGTATGGGAATAAATTCTCTGCAAACACACAGGGACACACATACACACACAGAGAGAGACAGAGACAGAGAGAGAGAGAGAGACAGAGACAGAGACAAAGACAGAGACAGATTGAAAAGAAGCATTTCTTAAGCTACATTGGATACACCCTAATGTTTTCTAAAACTAAACAGAATAAAACCACACAGAGAGAGCTCTAAATTATAATCTTGATTCTTCATGGTTAACGATTCCAAAGTTCTTTCAGATATGGACTGTACATCTGGATCCTCCCTATGGGACGATTTATAGTTGGAATATAAGACAGGCTTCCTATGACTTGTCAAGTTGGTACCATCATGGCAACTAGAACAGTAATGTCTCTATTCCCACATTTCTCTCTCTCTCTCTCTCTCTCTCTCTCTCTCTCTCTCTCTCTCTCTCTCTCCACATACCACACACACACACACACACACACACACACAACCCCTTTCCTTATATATTGTGTTAGGCATAGATTCCTCATATCTCAGCTGCAATGAACAGGCCTTACAGAATAGTAGAACATATCAATATTTACAATCACATAAGACCTAAGACATTAGACATTTTAGTTTCCAAACTTTTCTATCATTTTAACAAAACAATGTGAATAAGAGCAAGTCATGTTCTAAGTGCTTACCTGAGAAATCCTTAGTGCATCTAATCTCAGATTTCTCATAACTATGCGTTAGTCAAACTAGTTTACAGATCAAGGGGCAGATGATCGACTCACAGGTCATAACTAACTCTGGTGGCACCTGCTTTTCACTGGAATAGGGGTATATCATTTTTGCTCTGTACTGCCCTGACAATTTGTAAGACAGACTATGTTCTGCCACAGACCTTCAAGGTCTGGTGTTTGTGCTGACCTAAATTTCTAGCTCTTGAACTCTGTTCACAGTTTGCTTTATATCTTCTGATCTCTTGGGTAAGATATTTTTAGATTGCTTTCCTAGAAACTGACCTGTTGACCTAGGTCTTGAAATAGCCTTTCCTCTATAACTGCAGAGAGGCACACTGAAAATGTTGGCCAATGCAGTGAGATACTTTTGACAGAATTGTTAGAAAATACTTAAACCATGAATTTTAACTATGAGAGTTTTATATACAACATCTGAGGCAAATTAAGGTGGATAAGTAATGTACAGAGGCCTATCTATGCGGTCTTCAGAACTGTGGCCCAGGTATGCTGTAATACATGTAAAAACCTGGAAGAAACTGGATGAATGTTTTGATGAAAATTTTCCTAAGAACATATGTACTAAATATAAACTTTCTCAGGTAGACTTCTGCAGAAGTCCTACAGAATGGGATTAAAGATTGAATTTAGCATTTTAAAATTACTTGGTTCTCCTTGAAAAACAAAGTAAACACTTTCTTTAGAGATTTGTCAGTAAAAATAAACAACAGATTCCAAGTGACACACCTTTAGAAAGAGACAAACAGTATTAGACAAACAGGGAGAGAGAGTGTCAGAATGCGAGACTGCGATCACAGTACGTTGTGTGCATTTCACAAAAGAATAGATGTATTAAAAAAGTAAGATGGAAGTCAAGGATTATGAGTGAAGAGTAATTGGAGGTTTTCTTGCAAATGAAATATCCTTCCCATAAAATCTTTAAAACATCCGCACAGCCTAAAACATTACACAAGTCACCATGCCTCTGTACACACTTAATATGTACATATGCATAAATTAATTGTGACTTGTAGATTAAGTCAGATGTATAAATCAAAAAAAATTTAATCCCTTTTTAACAGTGTGGAGATTTGTGAATATATGATTTCTCAAAACATGCAACTGTCCAAAAATATTTTTATTAATTCTTTGAGACGTTCGTACAGTTCTTTTTCATCATCTTTGTCATCTCTGTTATCTTCACACCCCTCTCACTATCCACCTCACATCATGTCCTTTCTTACTGTTTGTTCAAAGGTATATCCAGTCTAAAATGTGTTCCCCAGGGGTCAATGATAGTGACAAAACTCCAACCATTCATCACCACAAGGAGTAGCCTCTTCCACAAATTCAGAGTTTTCATATTTTACTCCGTTTGGGGAGTTGCAGGCTTTCATAGTTTGAGTCGTGTCATATGGAGGAGCACAGTTCTGTGCCAGGCAATGTAGTTGCACGTTGGGTTGTGACAGTACAGGATGCTGGCATCCGGGAAGGAGGTCGTATGACAGCAGTCGGGCAGGACGCGGGTCTCAGGCTGCTCCCATATTCAGGGTCTAAAATTTCTGCTTCTTCCCCAGAATTGTGGTTCAAGAGAGCTCTCTTGTCTACATCAACAGTTTTCCCATACATATGTTTTAGTCTTGCAATTATATTGTGTGTAAAAAATAATTTTCCTTCCCTCAGTATTGTCTTTAATTTCTACTTTTTCCCTCTTAACCACTGAAGAAAATGTTCAAAACAATTGTTCTCATTTGAGGACAATATAATCCTCCCATATCTTCTCAAATCTACCATAATGGCAGAATGGCTCTCCCAAGAGAAATAAGTACTCCTCCCTGCCTGTAACCATGAAGGCCAATTTTCACTCCTAGTTATGATCAGTAACTCCATGTGTCACCTGATGACAACCCACCCTTTTCCAAACTTGCTGGAAACTGTCCCTGTGTCTCCCTCCTTTGCTGACACAGCTTTTGTCAACATGCGGCTACCCCAAGGTCATTGTGTGGCAGTTGGATTCTCTAATTCGATCTCACCCATTCATAGATCATAACAAACTAAGCAGGGACTGTGGATCTTTGGTCTGTACCTTTATTTTCACACTGTTGGTCTTTTTGCTTCCTATTCCCAAGAATCCCAAACTGAAACACAAGCACTGTGCTGACATTTCAATTTGGGTTTATAACTTAGCTTCATTTTAACTTGGGCATGGCTTTTCAAGAGAGCACCTAGGAATCAATCTAATATGCTTTTCATTTCAGCAATCCATCTGCCCAGGAGGAAATTCTGTGAATTGTTTTTAGTGTAAAGAATATGGATTGAACCGATTTCTGTCATTCTCACAATGAATTCTCATTCAAAACACTAACATTTCCAGTCCATATTATTAAAATAGTCAAATGATTGATTTCTGACCTTCAAGATTTCTTTCCTATAAGAACATTCACAAGCATTAAAATATCATATTCTCTCGCTTTGGTACCTTAAAATATTCCCATCATTTTTATCCTCTAGAGAACTATTTGTCATCACTCGTGAGATACTGATTTCTTCCCCTTATTCATATGAGGCTAAGGAAGAGAGCTTCTGTATTTGGCTACTGAATCTAAGTAACTCTGCTTGGCCTCTTCCCCTCCCTCCCCCCTGCTCCTCTCCTTCTCCCTCTTCCTCTTCTCCTCCTCCTATCTATCTATCTATCTCTATCTATCTACAGAAGTCTCCTTAATGAAAATCATTGTAATATCAGCAGCAGCTCTGTTGATGTGTCTACATGATTAAACAGTGGTATGGCACACTCAATTGCAGCTTTTCTATTTACCACTGGTTCTCAGTGCTGCTAATAAGATGAGTCATGCTAGTCTGAATGAACTAGGAAGAAAGCCATGCTCTGGTGATTTCCTTATCAAATGATATGAGGTGCAGGATGATAGGACAAGGCTATGGAGATAAATTATCTAAGTTGGTACATGTTCGATATTGAAAAGAAAACAAGCTTTTTAAGTCACATATAAGAAGTACAATGGTTATAAATTCGTTCTTGAATTTGTCATCCATAGATGTTTCTTCATGGGTGATAGTAGTGTATAAGTGAGTTTATCTGTAAGTATATTTGAAGTTTATTTAAAAGTTTTCTTGACATCCTTTCAATCTACTTCCAAAATCATTCATGTTCACTCAGAATCTGCCAAAGAACTGGTATATAGTATCAGGATTTGGAAGTTGGTAGCATAATGAGATTTATTACATATTAGTTTTCATAGGAGTACCATAGGGTAATATATTTGTTCCTTACATTAAAATTCCTCAGTAATGTCCCATATTTAGTAAAATAACTTATTATTTTTGCCCCATTAAAAGTATAAAATCATCTCTGGTCTTAACTTTGATTTTCTCCCTTTGCCAAATCTCCTTGCTTGCAGTTCCAGCTGAGACCAAGAATGCCTAATTGAGCTCTGAGTTTGTGTTACTAATTCTCTACTATGGTTCAATGAACTTCTTTGAAATGAATTATTTCCTTGTGTTTTGTGTGTAACCTCCAACAGAAGATCAAATATGATTGATACCAATAGCATAGTCTTTTTACTTATCCAGAAGTTATATACAAGTAGATGAGTATGCCTAAGATTCCTGTTTGTGAATCATAAAATCACTTGAATTTATTCTCCCTTTAGGATATTGTCACAGTTCTTCCTCTCATCTTCCGCTACTTGAAGACCTTCCGAGGTTAACAGGTCAGAGGAAAGAATGAAGAGTTTGGAATTATCAGGGGTTTAAAACATCAGAACATGGAGAAAAGTAACTTGATTTCCAAGAAGAATTTAAAGTCATATGATTTAACTTAGTCATAATGAGTAGGTATAGAAAATTCACAATAAGGTTGTCAGTTTAAATATTCTAGATTTTGTTAGAATGGTTCCTCAATCCAAAAATTAAATTTCAATCTTCTATCTCCCACTCTGTCATACAAATAAGCATTACTTGTCCTTACGGGAAGACATGGAGAAGAAACTCTATTATTCAAGCACCTGTGGATCCCAATCAATTGATATAGACAATTTATCATTTATTATTATAACAGAAATTCTGAAAATTTCAGTAATGTAACTGAAATATTTCATTATTCATATACTCTGCTTGCCCCGTTTCTTGATGTAGAGACACTCTGTGCACATAGTCCTAATGGCGATGCAAAATGAATCAGATACACTGACTTCAATCCTCCACGGTGATGAGGGTGATTAGGTGCTTTTCTGAGCTCCAAGTGTTTCACACTGCAGCTTCATTTTACAGATAACGTTGAGGGCTCGGTATTTCTGTCCGTGTCCAGCTTTCACAACCCTTTCCCGTTGCTGTCCTCAGTCTACAAAAATACAGAAGTTGATTTTGTTCAGTGAATATTTACTTTCTGGATCATGGGTTACAATGAAGATCATACATTTCTATGTTTGAAAGCGGGAGCCTGTTCAGTCATTGCTGAACTAACTTTGGGGCAGGACTCACAACTCATTGAAAGGAGAATTCTAAACAGAATTGTTGCGACATCAACACAATGACTTTTAAGGTTGTTTTCTAATCTACCAGAGAGGAAAGCACATGAAGTGAGATAGTATATTTTAGGGATTGGAAATTATGAGGACAAATTCCAGGACATTGACCTAGTCTGAATTATCTAAACTCCAGTCCACATATCGTTGCTAGTTTACCAATTAATCTCCATTGTGAGTAAATGTAGTCAAATACTTTACAATATACTAGGAAACCCATATCTGTATTTGTATATCAACAAATTAAGCAAATGCATAAAAATATAAAATCTAATAGTAGTATACATCACTATAGGGTGATTGAACAACCAGAAGAAAAGAAGCTAAAATCAAGAAACAAAAATGAACATTCAGAGGTGATGTTAACTTTCAAAATATGATTTGTTTTGTGGTTGCTTTAATAACTTCTTTTAAACTTGATTGCTAAACAGTTCTATAGAGAGATTTCTAGTGGCAAAAACCTTTGAGTTTTAATATTTGGTAACAAGAGTCTTTATGCATTTTAGACCAGATTAGTGCAGTCTTTAATTTATTCCATAGAGAAAGCCCACACATTACAATTAATTAAAGAAAATTAGACAGAAATTAACATGACCCACAATCAAGATATTTCAAAATTAATTATTTCATTCAAAAAAGAATGATACAACAAAATCAATAAGCTATGGAAAAACTGATTGTATCTCAGTTACAATGAAAAAATTATTAAGAAAAATTGTGGCATGCAAGACGCCTGCTAGGGGTACAGGTGCTTCCCTCATGGCCAGATAGCAGACAACCTCAGTTCATTTCCCAAGAGAAAGGAAAAATGTGTTAGGTGATGATATTTGTACCAACACAGTTTAATGTACTGATTAATAGACTCAAGGAGAAAGACAAAACATTTGGTTTAAAACTGCAAATGTTTATGTATGTTTCAATGGAAGATTAATTATTATTAGTGTCATTAAAGGAAAACTTTGGGGGCTATCAAGAAAATATGAAATGTTTATTTTTTTATTAGCATAACATTTGTTTTAGGAAGTAACCAATGTCATGAAGAACCTTCTCTGAAAACAGGTAATTTACTGCCAAATTAACCTAGGGAACTCAATAGAGAAAACATTCAGATTTACTTCACTCAATGAGGATAGTTTTTAGATTTTGGCATTTAGCAAAGACAATGAAGATTTACAACTTGTAACAAAGCAGGACTCAGTTTTCTGTCTCATGGTGTTTCCATGTTCCAAGCTTCCATTTCTGAATTTTGCTTCAGGTCATTTAATATCAGTTTAACCTTGACCTTGGCACCCCGCCTCAAGTCTTCTGTCACACTGGAACGTTTCTCACTTCATAATGACACTTCCTGACCTTGAATTAATTCTGAATTTCCAGATGTGAAGCTTCATGTGTCAATAGTCTTCAGGTCTTCACCCTGGGCCATCATCTTCATCAGAAGTGCACTGCTCATTTCAATGCGTTCTAGTCCTGGTCAACCCAACTCCTGTAGGTAAAGATTCAAGGTACTTTTCACTTTAATGAGTAAGTTAGCTCTCTGCTCAAGCTGATATTTAGCAATATGGATCTTCAGAAATGAATGTAAGTTCAGATAAATTCCATCATGGGTCAGTTATTCAAGATTTTTTATCCTTCCCTAGGAAAGCCAGAAAGTATATCAGAAGAAATGTGAGATATAAAATATGTCTTAATTAAAAAATAAACTAGTTAATGTGGTATATAGTATAACATGTTCTAATTAGAATGCAAAGTACAAATTAAGGTATGTAGGTTGATAAAAATAATGGTATATATTTGAGTGCATGGTTATTTTAACGAATCTGAAAGTTTTCTTTTGAGAATGTTATTCATTGTTGTTATTTATGTGTGTGTGTGTGTGTGTGTGTGTGTTGCCTGCATGTATGCAGTGCACCCATGTCATGCAATGCTTGCAGAAGTCAGAAGAAGTTGCAATATTCTCCTGGAACTGGAGTTAACAGAGAGTTGTTAGCTGTCATGTGGATGCTGGGATTCAAATCCCAGTCCTCTGCAAGAGCAGCCAGTGCTCTTAAATGCTGAGGAATATGTGATACAGAAATACATGCATCCATCCTTCCATTCTTGCTCACAGCACACATGACGAAGTATCCTCTATAATACCAACTATACTTTATGAACTGGCCATTCAATGATGTAATGTGGACCTATCAAAATAACACCAGATAAGTACTATTTGTCTCTTCTCTCTCTCTCCCTGTCTAGTCTCTTAATAATATACTAACTGAAGAGTCATTTACACATATTGTATATTCACTTATGTGCACAAGTTGAACAAATTTACCGTGTATATGGTAGTGGCTAACAGAAGTCATACGGTGTATATGGGAAGAGAGGGAAAGTGTAGGATTGTTCAGAGAAACCACTTATCTGTGTCAAACTTTCACACTGAACCCAATTAATATGTAAAATTAGAACGTGTTAATAATATTCAAAACAAATATGCAGTTAATTGAATACACAAAATAAAATTAAGTACTGCCAGGTCAGTTGGGGTTACAAGAAGACCCTCTCTCAAAAAGAAAAAGAATATATTATGTAGCAATCATATAATTTTAATGAGTATGTCAGACATTTCAGATTGCAGGAAGTGAAGTCTAGCCCCCTCACCCGCATTAATTAAATGGTGCTTGAGTGTAACAGAACAGAGCTGCCCAAATAATAATTAGAATCAACTGGGTGTGATGAGAGTGTTCTTAAATTTGGATAAAAGCCTCTCTTCTGTTAGCAGTATGCTTAATAATGATTCTCCTCATTCATGGTTTTGTTTTTAATTTCTCTTAATTGATCATTACAAAGTCAATTGTTACTTTACTTCATGAAGGTTGCAATTTCTGTATAAGGCTCCAGTTTTAAACTCATACTGTTAAAATTTCAGTAGGTCACATATCTGTGAAACCTTTTCAGGGGTCACTCTGTAAAATTTTTGATGTATATATACATATATAAATGTGCACAGAAACACACACATTCACACATCATCATATAAAAAAACTTTATTTTAGCCAATATCTCACCCAAACCCTAAAATAGTAACTAGCACTGTCCTCAATGAATGTCTATTACTAAATAAAGCAAAATTAAAAGATAAAGATTATTGACTGTGAATTCACCATCTTCCAGGTATATTCTGTGGCCTATCTTTGTTCTCCAAGGATTTAATCAAGATACAGAAAGAAAGGAATATTGCCTTTACTATGATGGTTGTGATTGGAAGCAGGAAATACGAGGCAGAGGTACAGAAAACTGTGTTGGGTATAGAGATACAGAGACCTCTTGACAGTCTATCAGGAACCCTAAAGAAATGGCATGAACAAGAAGTCATTGTGCTCTCTGTTAAGTAGCTATATCCAGATGCCAACAACGGATAATTAAAAATGCACAAGCCACAAGTAAATAATGAAAGACACCAGCTGAACTTAATTCCTCAGAAATGGATTTTAAAGAAGGCATTTGGTTTATTTACATTTTATTCCATAGTAATACTGCATATATTTTTGTTCTTGTAAAAAAAAATCTCGTGTTTTACTTTGTTTTAATAGTTTTAATGTACACAGAATTCTTTCTGATCCTGGTCAAGTAGATTTTCTTTAATTTCTTTTTTTTTTTGATGGATAAGGCTCAAGAACCTAAAAAAAGTATGATTTACAATATGATACTGAAATACCACTTCTTGTTATTTGTCCCTACCCCCCTCAGTCAATATAGCACAGGGATCCTGGGAAATCAAGGTTTATTGCAGTACTATTCACAACATAGAGGTGGGAAGTGAAATTAGGTGTCTGACAACAATCAAGGGATGAAGGAAGAAAATGAAATGCAGAAACAGAATGAATGGATTTTCTCAGCCACAGAGAAGAAAAGAGTGATGTTTATAGGAAAACAGATGCACCTGAGGTGGAATGCTGAAGACTTAAGCCAATCTAAGAAGGTAAACAGTGCATTTTGTCTCTTTTGTGGTTCTTAGATGTTACATAGATACAGAAAACCACTCCTATTCCAATAACATGAAACTATAAGAATAATTCTCAAAGGGGACAAAGGGGACTAAGGGGACAGAGGTGTGTGGGAAAGACAGGGCTGGGAAATTACTTGGACAGAAGAGAGGACACAGCAGTTAAGAACAATCACTACTCTTTCTGAGCATTCAGATTTGGTTCTCAGTATCCAAGTAATATGTACATGTTTGCATTGAAGGCACTCACAGATATCCAAAAATAAAATAATCCTCAAAAACAAGAAAAACATCTCTGTGCATTCTAAGTTAAAGATTTAAAGACTAAGTTAAAGACTTAAAGACTAAGTTAAAGAACAGATTATCCAGTCTGATTTACATAGTGATGAAATTATTTTTAATACTGATATCTGTTTAATTGACTTTATTGAAAAATTCACAAATGTTTCAGTGAATGTGTGCATTACATGCATCATTAATACAATGTATGGAAATATAACATCAGTCAAAGACCTGTGGGTGTACAGTGAAACACATTGTTAACTACTCTCACTAAAGGCCAAGTTCCTGGAAACATATTCAAATTCACAAAAGGCAGCTGATTGAGAGATATCCTTGAAAATATCAAGTTTCTTATGCCTCATAGTCAATATTCCATCTTGTTTCAAAGGCAGTCTTCTTATTACTTGTTTTTCTTTTCATTTAAAGACTAAGATAATAAAAGGGCACCACGAGAGAGTTGGTTTTTCTACCAGGTGACATGTCCAGATACGGAACTGAAGTCAGTTCTGGTTGTAAGTGTCTTTCCCTACTGGAAGCCATCTCGCCAGTCTTAATACAAAGCTTAAAGTAGGCTTCAAACAATGTGTGCACAAAAGTGAACAATGATGTTAGAACAATCTCTATGTGTGAAGAACTATTTAATTTATCATATAGCATTAACTATAAGATTATGCACACATCAAACTACAAGACCAAAGTGTTAATTGACTCTATTTATACGATCTAACACATTCCAAACACTGACAAGTCCAGTCAGAATTTGGTGTGGGTTACTACATTTTTCAAAGTTTATATATTTTCAAAATGCTATTTTATTTTTCTTAAACAGATCTGGAAAGCAAAAACATTTTTAAATCTTTATAATAAAAAGGTGTCTTTTCATTTAAAACCCCTAAAAAGTGTCTATGCATACTAGGAACGTTCCAGTTTATTTGAGGAACCAGCTTGCCCCAGCAGCCCTGATATAGCTTGTGGCAAGGTCCAGTACATAACAGGAGGGTTACTACCATCTCCATGCAGAATGGAATAAACTGTACTAATTGCTAATTTCAACAGTTATTTAGAACACCCTAAGTGGTAGAAGTCATAGTAATATATTGTTTGATTATAGTTACTCTAATGAAAACATTATTCATTATTAGGAACAAAAAGACAGTTGATATATTAAGAGTTTTTTTTCTGTCATTCAATTTTACATTTTTGAAATGGAAAATGTTTCAAATTAAACGCAAATATTTTAGTAATTTTTCATCTGTAAATAATCTATTTATATGAGCTAATATTTCTAAAATAATGAATTCAAATGACACATATAACAGAAATGTAAATAAATATATAATGATTTATTCTATAATTACAAAAAACAGATTCTATGAATCAATTAAATGAAAATTTTATGACAAAATTTTCCTAGGATAAAAGTCTATATTACTTCAGTATCATTTGGAACTTTAACAGTGGGGTTTGTTTGTCTTTACTTAACTCACCAAAGAATTTTTATAAGCCAGAGAAAAGCAAATCTTACTCAAAGGGAAACTATGTTTTCCGGTCTGTAGGTTTGTTGAGGGGCTTGTTCTCGACAGGGTGGGAGTCATGGATCCGTGCATTTCCACGGGTGTCTTCAGAAGTTATGTAACAGCTGTGGTTACGAAGCTGAAGCCGACCTCTGAAGAGCTGAAGAAGATTCCTTTCTTTCCTGAGGAAAGCCCCTCACGTCATCCATCCCAGGTTCCCTTCAGCCCCGCAGCCTCTTCAGTAGGGCGAACTTTTCACCTTCCCTTTCTTAAGCCTTTCTGCCTCTTCCCAGTCTTGGAACTTAGATGTCTTTTGCGTTCTGTTTTTTGCTTGTTTTCTCCTTTTGTTATGTTTTGTTTAGTTGAGATAGGATCTCACTAGCACTACATAGCCCTTGCTAGTCAGGACCTCACTAGAGAATTCACAGAGATCTGTAAAGGCGTGCGAAACCACGTCTGCTTCACAGTTTCATCTTTATATACACTTTCAGAAGTTTCTCCAGGTTGCCTGTCTTTGTTGGATACCTGCCACCATTTCATGCTTCCACTAGATATCCACTGACCTCTGGTCACTGAATACATTAACTCCCTCACTTTATGAAGCATTTTTGACTACCAGGCTTTATTTTCTTTCTGTGGGTGATGCATAGTAATTATTTATACTTGGACAATCTGAATGCTTGTTTCTGAGAAAAGAAAATAATTTGCAAAGAAGTGAGAAGGGGAAGAAACCCCTCACCCCATGTGTCTAATGATGCTTGGGCTACAACTTTTATGTCCTGTTAACACAGCATTTCCTCCTACACATACCAATAGTACATTGTAGCTCATTTATGACATACTTTACTTGATGCCACATGTGTACACACACGCACACACACACACACACACACGTGTGCATTAACTCTTCACTCTTCAGAAAGTAATGACTTTCTTATTTTGAACAGATACCATTCTCCATGATTCCTTAGGCAGCCATTGTCTCACATTCAGAAAAGAGGAGTAGAAAAGATCAGCTAGAAGGACATTTAAACATAGGTGAAAACGTAGCACACCAAGCACTTATTGTCTGCTTGGAGGGAGTTGGCCCTTAATTATAAGTCACAATAGAAAAACAATAAACTATATTTTCACAAGATGAAACACTGATATACCTACTATACAGTGGCTGAATGTTAAGAAAGAATCACAAAAGAATCTTGACCCACTTCACAATCCCTAGTTTTACAAAGATCACTCATAAGGCAAATCCATGGATAACCCATGGGTATGTCTTCTATTATTTTTGTTTTCAGTCATTCTTAATGATTTTGTACATTTATCAACTGAATGGACAAATCAGAAATGTGGTACATCATTTCATCTGGCATGCTAGAAAAAGAGCTTATGGTGTTATATGAGAGGATGCTTGCTCTCCTTTACTTTATGAGTCTATCATGATCAACAAGGTACATAACAATACATATTGCTAGACCGGAATATACATTTACATATTTATGGATGAAATATTTATCCTTAGAAGGAATAATCAGAATAAAGAACATGAAAATTGAATTTGCATTTTGAATACTTTTTACCTTTTGAACAAAAATATATAGTTCAAGTTGTAATTTTTCAGCAAGAAATAAACAGAAATGATATAGTTCACCTAGGATATTTTTATGTGAGTGATTTTTATCAAGATCATAATTGATTTTTACATTTTTATTGGAAATCAAGAATTATTTATTAATATTTATATGCATACATCTATCAAATGAATTATAGTATATTATATAGACAACAAAGGTGACTTGATAAATGATCAACATTTTCTTGGGGCATTGATTCTTATCATTGCACAGTGATGGGATCAGGCCTACCTAGAGTTCTCAGGCACTCTGTCCATCTTGCTTTTTAAATATTCTAAATAGTTTTCACAGAATTCTCTTGGTGTATCTGTAGCTGTTTTCCAGATGAATGATTGAGTACTTTCATGAAAACTCCAGTTATTCTACTAAATGACCCAAATAGATTTCAAAATAGGCATTTATATCTTCAAAATAATAATATTCCGGCTTTTGCAGATATTTATTTTTGTGTTTCTTTCAGAGAAAGTCTCCTATAGATGGAGCTACATTGGAACTCATCATGTAGACAAGACTGGCCTTGATTTCACAGGAATCTGTCTGCTTCTAGAATTAAAATACTATGACACAATGCCTAGATTTACATTATTTTTAAAATGGATTATAGAGTTGAAAATCTACATTTTTCCAGAACAGTCTGTCCTTATTCATGGAGTTCTTTAGATATAGCTTCATCTGAAGAACAAGTAGATAATGAAAAGAAAAATGACTCCAGATAGACAAAGCAATCCTGAACAAGAGAACAATCCTGGAGGGATGACTATTTCAGATTTAAAGCTATAATGTGGAGTTTTACTAATAAAACCAGTATGTTCTTAGCAATTAAAACAGGAGTTTAGATCACTAGAGCAAATTAGAAGACACAAACATAAATGTACATAATTATAGACATCTGACATTTGACAAATACAGCAAAAATAAACAAAACAAGAAAAGAATCTTCTTCAGTGCTTTGGTCTAATTAAGACACCCCGTTCCTTCATCTGGTGTGGAATCCTGTTCCCTGAACTGGTATCCTACTCCTGCCCACCTTGAGAATGAATGACTTTTAAAATCTGGCTTTAGCTTATTAATATTTTGTGTTTTTGTGTCCATTGTCAGTTGGATTGTTTTTAAACCCACATCCCTTTGCAGCTGAATCTATCCCTCAGCAGGTGCAGTTTCTGGTCCACTTTGTGCCTGGATTCCCCTACGTTCCTGAGCACTCTATTTTTAGATGCTTATTTTTCCATAGGGATATTTGTGCTTGGTTGGCTCTGTTTTGTGATAATTGAGGTCAGTAGGAAAAACAGGAACGAAAAGCTCTAATTTACCCATTGAGAGCTAAAAACTCCATGTGAATTTATGATAATATCCATGTAGTCTCTCAGCAAGATGAGCGTTTCCAGAAATTCCTCGTTAATAGAAGCCGAAGGAAAAGGAATCAGTGAGTTAATTTTTATTAATGCTAAAATTTCTCTACAAACCTACATGTAAACTGAAGAACATGCTAAATATTGCTAATTTCATGGTACAAAGTGATCTTTTTCTTAGAAAGATTGCTCTTCAGTCGTGTAAGATGCTTGCGATGTATAGAGGATGCAAATGATTTCTAAGTAAACATTCTCTTGCCTTCTGCATTATAACTCACATTTGAACAAAGCTCTGTGTGTTTCTATTGTTCTTCATGACAATAGATTTTATAGCCCTGCTGAAAGCATTTTTGTAGTGCAGTAATGGCAGCAGAGTCAATTTCCTCATTTGAGACTTAAGACATAACTCTGGAAGAAGCAGAAGCATTATCACAGTGACCAGGATGTGAGCAGAATATCACAAGGTTACTTCTGCAGCTTGTTTGTCTTAGGCTTATATCCCAGCCCTCAGATTTCTCTGAGCTATTGCTGAGGCATTTTATATGAATACAAAACTTCTAAGAAGCCTGAAACTGCTGAGAGGAGGGAGCCTTGGAGCCATTAGCTGGAATGCTTAGTGTCCTGGCAGAGGAGCTGGAGTACAGCAAGTGGGGGCGGGTATGAGCTAAACGGATGAGACTGAAGGTGACACATTCAAGCTCCCGTTTAACAAAATGCTTTCATAAATGAACATCCTTTTATTAGAGAACTGTAGCTTTAACTGCTCCAGCACTTAGTAGAGTGGTTTAGTGTTTCTTCTGAGTCCATACATTCATTCTTGCTTCTTTTCCACTTGGATTGAACACTAATCTAGTAACTGGATCCCATAAAACTTACTTTCTATATTAAAGCTGACAATTTACAAGTATTCTTGAAGAAAGGTTAAGAGTAAGAATGAGGTACTTTAGTTTATCTGTGAAGTGACAGGAGAAAACCATAGAGCAATTAGGAATTATATTATTAATAAATTGCAACACTAATATGTTAAAGAGGATGAGGAACAAAGTAATATTTACTAGGGTAACACAAAACCTAAAAAATGTTATATTTTCTTGAGCTTATTTTGAAATCCTAGAACAATTAGGATAGAACAGGTTTGTAGGGTATATAACTTTTTATTAACATAGATATTTTGATTGTTCCTGAGATAAATTCAGAAAAAATATTAAAAGAAAAAAATTGAGTATCTTGTATATACTTAGTTCCTCCACTTACCTGAATGTAGAGATTTATGATTTTCTCTTTAGTAATTCCATTTCTTTGAGTGAATAACTGTGTGTCTTTACAAATAAAATTTTCTAATACCAGAGAATAATCGTTTAAAATAAATTCACATGCTGCATCATTAAAATCACAACATATATGTTAGGTGAAAATTTGACAATTCAACAATGGGCTCTTTGAGCATATGTCAAGTACTTTGTTTTCTGTGTTTGCTTCAATGAGTTTTAAGAATGTGACAAGAACAGAATTTTCTCTTATCTTTGAATCCTTTTGTCTCTTGGATGCTTAGAATTTGAAATGTTTACTGAGCTTACACGTATATGAATGATTCCAAGTCCTGTAAGGGAAATTTAAGCTTGCCTTATTATTTTGTATTTCAACGTGTAATATTTACCAGATGTTTTGTTTCTTTTTGGAGTGACAATTCCTTTCTGACCTCCAGTATTTTTTTTTCCTTTATAAGATATCTTTGCACATAGTTTAGTCTATTTGATTCCTATTTTTTTAACTTGAAGAAATTTAAGCTTTTGCCTATTTATCTATCATCTATTCATCATCTATCTGCCTATCTTCTATCTATCATCTACCTATCATCCATCCATCTATCTATCATTTATCTATCAGCTATTTATCATCTAACATTCATCTATCATCTATCATCTATTTACATATACAAATCTATACATTTTATATGACCATAAAATATTATATATATTTATGTAGTTATATATCCCTCCTCAAATTTCTCTAAATATATCTTATATTTATATGATATTCTGGATCTGTTCGGTATCTAGAAATATAAAATTTTTTGAACAAATATGTAAAGTTGGAGTTTATGCTAAATATAAGAGAGATGAGGTGACTACTAAGTTAAAAAGTCTAAATCGCCAGTGTACCAGTACATGCCTTTAGTCCCAGCACTCGGGAGGCAGAAGCAGGGTGAGCTCTGTGAGATGGAGGCCAGTCTGGTCTACATAGCAAGTTCAAGGCCAGCAGGGGCTACAGGGAGATCCCATCTCCAGCAAACAAGTATGCTAATGAACATAGTCTAAATACTGTAACATTTGTTATATTTCATTATTCATAGAGAGTCAAATAGATTTTGTAGAGTTTGAATTTTGTTTCATAACTAATACCTTTGCCAAGTGGCACAGTATTTAATGCAAATTAGGTAAGTAATTCATGAAATTAACTATGTGGTTATAAAAAGATTTCAGTGTATGTATTCAGAAATTATCTACACTACAAAGGCAATATATGACCTAGACATTAAGAACACAAAAACAAATATTATCTTTAATTTCTAGGAGGACAGAATCTGGAAAGAAGTACAGATATGAATATAAACACAATATTAAAATATTTATTAATATACAAAATATACATGTGTGTGACCAATTTCCATATGCTTCATATGGGGAACTTGGCCTGTTATTAAACATTAAAGAAAGATAGTACCTTAACAAGAGAGTAAATAGCAGATGAATTCAGAGATCAAGGTAACACAGAACTGAGGAACCCTAAATATTTGTTGAATAGTTGAAACTGACATCAATGGAGGATTTGGGAGATGTTTATAAATGATAGATGAATAATTTGTGAATCAAAAGATGATTACATAATTAATAGACAAGTAATGTTTACTGAATATATAGTTAGATGATATATATAAAATGTTTTATGATATATACCCATCTGTATGATATATACATAAATATATATATATGATACATAGACATATGATATGTAGACATAAAATAGATGATCAATACATACCGTGCTGGTTAGTCTTGTTCAACCTGATGTAACCTAAAGACACTTGGGAAGAGGGACCCTCAGCTGAGGTACTATTTCAATTAGCTTGGCCACTTGTCATGTCTGTGAGGCAGTTTCCTAATTGCTCATTGGTAGGGGCTGACCCAGCCCACTAAGGCAGTGTCTTTTCTAGGAAGCTAGGCCTGGACTGCCTTTGCAGTGTGGCAGAACAGGCCAGAGGGAGAAAGTCAGAGGAAGCAAACCAGCAAGAACCATTCCTCTCTGCTCCAATTTCTTTTCCAGGACTCTGTCTTTCTGTCCTTCATTGACAGACAAAAACTCATAAGTGAATTAAACCCTCTCTATCACCAAGCTGTTTGTGTTCACAATGTTTATTAGAGCAACAGGAAAGAAAATGGAAAATGTGATACATGGTAGAGCATAGACTTCATGCCAATGTTGGAACTCTTTGTATATGATTGCCACAATTCATGGAAGAGATACCAAAATTCTGCTTATTATCCTTGTAAATATCTTGAGATAAATATAACTATGCTGTTCTTATCCAAAGAAAACATTAAAACTTTACCAAGGAATTTATAATTGTAAGCTAGTTCATCTTACTGGAGCTAATGTTTTAAAAATATCATTTTAAATACTAGAAAGCTAAAATAAAGAACATGCTAGATTATAAAATCCCCATCTTAACAATGGTTTAGAAGACAAATACCAAAAATGGCAAGTTTTACTAGTAAAAATGCATAATTTTATACTAAAAAATAAATGAGATTCAACACCAGTCTGTTGGGAATAAATTTCAAATAGAAGAAATACTAATGAACACAAATGAACTTTTATGAGTGTCAATAAAAAAGGTGATGGAATGCTGTAGGGAAAAGAGAATTCAAGGTTTAAACACAAACTAAAATCATTTGAAGTAGTAACATTGACTATATAAATATCGAAACCTCTTGTTAAGTGAAATGCAATATAAATTTCAACAGATCATTTGTAGAAGGTCAAGAGTCTGGTTTTCTTAACAACCTACCCTTTCAAGACAAAGGTTGCAAAGGATGCTGTGAGTCATATTTTGAAGAATTCAGTCAAATACCAAAGGCGCAAGGGAAACTATTCTTTGCCTCTCAGCATGAAAGTGGCTGTGGTACTGACTGTGACAAGGTCGGCATTTGAGCGGTGAGTCGGGGGGGGGGGTGACAGGGGGAAGAATCGGTGAGCTTGCCCACTCCTCGGCATTATGCCATTAATGCTCTGGGCTCCCATATGAGCAGTGCAGAATGCTTCAAGGCTAGATGTATCTGCTGGTGTCTTAGGAAAAGAGAGTCCCAGCAGAAAGAGTGTCAAAGTTGAATACACCGTGGTGAGGATTGACAGAAACTAGGCTGGAGCAGGACAGCACATTAACTTGCTCCAGCAAACTGCAGGAGGAGCCCCGCTTCCCTTCCTCTCCCTTCAAAGTAGCAATAAGTCCCCAAACAACCTTCAGCCAGTAAGACACGAATGGTTTTTGTATGGAAAGGAACAACTGAAAGAGGGCTATAATTGTTTCTCAGTCAAGAGAAAAAGCATTAGTATGTGCAAACACACACAGACACACACTTCTGTATTTTTATTTGCTTGGTTCAGGTAGAGAGACGAGAGAGAGAGAGAGAAAGAGAGAGAGAGAGAGAGAGAGAGAGAGAGAGAGAGAGAGAGAGAATTATCTCTGGAATACTTAGTAAGGGTTGATACAGTCTTGCTTGGTTGCTCAGTGTGACTTCCATTGAAGATATAAATATGAATCAAATTATAGAAGAAAGGTATTCATATGGATATTAGACATCTCTAACAATGAATCAAGACAGGAATTATAGATTTATGCAGTCTGTCATAAGGAAAGAAAGGGAGATTTCTTGTATTTTGTCAGTGTTTTGTTTTTACTTTTTTTCTGTAGTTACCAATTTTGTCATATCTATCCTCTGAATTGTTCTCCGCATAATTACTTAAAATTTTGACTTAAGTTTTAAGCCATCAAATTCAAGTGCCCAGATAATATTTCCTGGACGGTGCCCTGTCTCAAACTCTGGATGGTAGAACTTAATTCCACAGTGTTCCATTTTGGGAATGGAGCATTTGAGAGTAACTTGTATCACGACTATGAAGCCCTTCTCATAACAAAAAAGATTACAACCTGCACTCATGGAAGCAACCTTATACCTGGCCCTCTGAGATAATATCCTCATCCAAGCTCCCAGAACTGTCTGGTTGTATATGTTCTTCATCACCCAGCCCTACCATACTTTGTTACAGTAGACAAAAATAAGACTGGAGACATGAGACTTAATCCAAGTAGATTCTTTGAAATTACCTTTGACAAAGTAAACTGTGGATGACAATGAATCTATGGATAAACATTTACGAGCACCCCAGTTGATGTTTAACACTTAATGTTTGGGTGATTACCGTCTTGAATAGATTCAAGCGATTATTAAGACAGTTATTTAATTTACTTTTCTGGATAGTTACACTCTCAGAGGTCCATGGAGTATAGGAATGGCCTTTAGATTAATCCAACCTCTGTTACATTCCAGTTCATAAAGCATAAGTCACACTCAATGAGGAAAGATCTCACAGCCATGGGAACACTTCCAATGATATGAAAAATTCTGGGGATTCCAGACTCTGACAGGAGGATGGCCTGGGATAGTTTTCAATGTCTTAATTAAGATAAACAATGAGTAAACTGTCAATAAAACTTGTTAAATCCAAAAGGAATGTTAATCAATTGGACAACCATATTAAATTGAAGTAGTCATGAAATTTACAATAGACGGCATGACTGCATTATTTTCTTTCTTTATGGTGCCTGATATAAAAAGCAATAGGATAATGATGTGTAGGGAAGAGTGCGACCATAAGAAAGGTAGAAGGAGACTAATAGGGGACACATGGGGAATAAATAAGTCAATGTAGATGATTTCCATGTGTGATGGCATCTTCATGATACCTGGTATCTCCCATCCTACTTACTAAAACAGAAAACATTCTCACTCTCATTCACAATTTGCTAATGAATAAATTAATGGAGTTGACGTTGAAGAAACTTTTATTGTAGTCAATACAATATTATATGCATAATTGCAACTGAAGAATTTTTACTTCATAGATGAAAAATATTCAAAATGCACATGTTCTAATTGAAATGGGAGAAGATAGCAGCAATTCATGAAATCACATCATACATGGCATTGCTGAAACTTTAACCAAGAAAAAGAAAGTACAATTAATAGAAATGTACCAATAAAAGAACAGATAATGGTATGTAGGGGTACATCAGAAATTGACTCAAGGAAATGAGGTTAACTTTACATTGGTAGAAGTGAGTAAGCTCATACCTCAAATGTCATTGATTTAGAAAAGCTGAAAGAACATAGACACATGTGAATTTCAAACATTAAAGCTCCTAAAGCAACAGACATCTTTTAAGGGACCTACTCTAGTAACCCTCCATGCAGAGAGCCTGTGCCTCTGTGGTAAGCATTATTCAAATCCAGCCTTACTTGGTTTGCTAATAGGGGAAGAGTACAAGTGAATGTAGAATAAGAAGTGCTCAAATTTGAAAGTAAGTTTGTAATAAATATCAGTTGTAGATGAATATATCAGTAAGAGAAAGTCCACAGAAAATGCACCCAAGTCTCTTGCTGAGGAAAAGCTGTTATGACACCATCTTTCATAACTAACTTGATTAAAACTTTTGAAAGGCAGATGTTTCTGAGAATAACCTAAATGAAAAAAAAAAATGGTGAGAGGTGAGGAGTCTTAATGGAAGCATTGCATAATTATGTGTTTGAAGCAAATGTAACCGCCCTCTGTGTCTCTGAAAGGGACCAAGAACTTCTTGCCAGAGAATGACTGTTCCCTTTCATCCAGGAATATGGAAGAGAAAATTTCATTTCTTGATTTCATTGAAAATGAACTGAATACAGCAAGTCCAATTCCTAAGGTTCCAGTTCTTTGAACACAATTACGGTTATTGCAATGACAGGTGAGCTTTACTACTTGTAATAGAAAATTCAGTATTAGATTTAAGATCACAGTTATGGAATGACATGAATAACTGATGATGTCATTCCACAAAAAAACACAATGCCCATGCATTAGAGAAGATGCTAGGAATTTTAGATTCCTGTCTTTTGCTAAGTTTGGTAATTATGATTTTATCATCATTATGTAGACTAATCAGTCTGTTTTGTTGAAGTTTGGTACTTTCTTTCAAGAGTACATTGATGAAACAATTTAAAGGTCATCACCATATTTTATGCAATTGTTATGATTTTTCCCCTGCAGAATTTAATAGGAGAAATACCTAAGATTATACTCCTTAATATGTAATGTCTTCTTTTTGTAATTAGAACAATTTTCGCTTCATTGTAGTGAGGCAGGCTGTGAAATAACACTCTGCCTGAATTATTGTTGTCTTCATTTCAACAGTGGCTTTGAGTGGTAGTTGCCCATTCACTCTCTGCACAGTCATGTCAATAAGACAGGAGAAAAATTACTGAATTATTTACACTTGTAAGTGGTGGTTTAATGACTTCCAGGTAGTCTCTTGAAATAGCAAATGCCTGTATCTTAGCATCTTTAAAATTTGACAGAGCATGCATTTATTTAAATTTTAGATGAACTGAAAATCCAATATAAACAAATGTCAAAGAATAACATTTTCTGTAAAGTACAGAATTGTTCTAAGCTCTGACAAGGATAACAATAATGAAGTTAATGTAAAAAGTAAAATAATGTCCAAATTGATATCTGAATAATTGACCAATAATTGGACATTTAGTTATAAGGTATTAATCAAAGTAGTCAGCTGAGAATTAGAGATTTCAACATTTAATAACAATAGCTATATGTTGTAATCATATTAAATTCTAGATATAATGGAAGAAAATCAAAGAATGAAAAATTTAGCCCTGAGTTTTCTTTGGTTCTTAAGGAAATAGACACATGAAAAATTAGATCCTCAGAAATGATTTTAATGAAATAATAAAATTGTGACAATGCATCTTACTGATTTCACATTCTTTATATTTATTATTACTTCACTTTATGTATATGAGTGTATGACCTACATGCATGTAAGTACACCTGTATTTTACAATGCCTGCAGATGTCAGAAGAGGACATCTGATTCCCCTGGGACTGGAATTATAGACTCTTGTTAGCCATAATGTGGATTCTCGGAATCGAACCAGGGCACTTTGCAAGAGCAGATAGTGCTCCTAACTCCTGAGCCATCTCCCCAGTCCCAGTACATATGTTTTCAACAGCAAATATTATAAGCATAGCCTCTTACTAATTTATGTTAACAAAATTTCATTATCTTTTCAGTTTGGGGAACTATGCTTATGCAATTATTTGGCTTTTTCCTTTAATTCCCAGAAAATTGTAAATCTTCTCCACATATCACAAATTACATATATTAGTGAGGTTAAGTATACAATTTAAGGTCTCAGAATGGCATCAAAGAATGGCATGTGATAGAAACAAAGATCAGTTAATTTTTACACAAATTATTTATTCACTAATACATAATATACTATTTTTATTTAAGACTCAAAAAAAGAAAATATTTAGCCACACAAATGAGGTTGGTTTTGTGAACAATCTCATCCTATATGAAAGAATTTAGAAGGTTATCAATACTGAGTTTATTACCATGAGCATTCTTTAACTAGTTATTCACAAATCAAGTGGGCCCAGGTGATCGGTCTCCAGTTGTCTCATTTTAATAAATGTTTGCCAGTATCAGAAGATAACACTCGGAGACCACAACAGTAAGCATAAGCATCAGTCACAAGAAAAGTAGAATGTAAATCCTCAAAGATTCATTGGAGCATAAACAAGTAACTCAATTAGAAGTAGGGGAAGAGCACTTACATAGTGAATGGATACTAAGGAAGAGTAGGTAGAATCTAAATGATTAACAGTAGCTTTCCAGTCAAGTTGATGATGAGCACCAGGATTTTGATGTTCTTTTAAAATATTTTACCTGAATCTTATTTTTATATTTTCTCATTGGTCTTATAAATTATTTTACATTAGTTTTAAATTTTTCCTGTTTTTGCATTTTAAACTTTTAAATTATAAATATATTATTACATTTTGTACATTTCATATAATAGATATTAATCAAATTTAGATCCCCTCCACCATCCACAGCACCATGGCCCTTCCCACTGGATTTCGTGCATTTTGTCATATATGTTAAGTCCCTTCCAGTCAAATATTTATACATATATGTCCCTTGTTACAAGTTCATCCACTGGCCTTTAGTCAGCCTATTTAGAGAAAAAGAGATTGTATAGTGTGTCCCCCTGGATAGGAGTTTTATACTGAATCTCATACAGCCACAGCCCATGGATCATGGCAGAAGAGGGACTGAAATATTGTAAGAGCCAGGGTTGATGCATGACCATAAGGAAACAGAAGATTTCAGGTCTCTGGATACTTGCTCATATGAGCTTGCAACCATGGTGACAGCATGTACAAGGTACCTGCTCAGTCAATCAGATGAAATCCCAGTATACAACTACGGAAATGGGCAGCAGGCCCCAACCCTAAATGAAAAACTGCTGGTAACTTATTCCTGCTGGGTGAGGGAAAATAGATCTTCATTAAAAATTTCCTTTCTAAGAGACTGTTAACCTCTAGAAACATAGTACTAAATCATAGAGAATCATGACAGCAACATTATTATTGTAGAAGAATTTGAACCCAAAGAGGCTTAAGAACAACGTAAATATTTGTTCTTTTAATGCAGGGGAGGTTTTCTTCCATTTGCTTCTTCATTGAAAAATATGCCTAATTTAATTAAAATATATGCATTTATTAAACACTATAATTAAGTTATAGTCCTTTCATTATTTTTTTCTTCAAAATTCTGACTGTCTTCTCTGTAGAATGCGCTGTTGAATGTTCTTATTTTCATGCTTAAGTGCAGTAACTGTAAAGCCAGTTCCTGTCAGAACATATCCTTTCTGGCTCTCTTTTGCCACTCAGAGAACTGTTTGAAGTGAACAGTTCTAACCTTCTCACCTTAAGAAATCTTCCAGATCTCGACATTAAAAGCCTTTTTTTTTTAGTAATGTTGTTTTCTGCTTGACCAGAGTACATCCCAAGAGAAGAATTTTTTTTCTTAGCATTTTTAAGCAGTCTGTGTTTCTCCTCAGTCAAAATTCATACATGAGTAATGCCTCATGATGATGCTATGGTTTGCGGTTATCATAGGACATTACTGTGAATACATACTTTACACTCCATTTCTAACATTTTTAAGTAGAATTCTCACTTCTCAAATGTAAATTCTATGTAAATGAGAGATCTTGATATCCGTTCATATTTTAAAGACTAAAATTTCACCCACATTTAAAGGATTTTTAAAAAGGAGAATGTTTCCTCTGGTCAATTAATCTAGTTAGATAAACACTAGAATAAGTGCATTCACAAGGATTTTGAAATTTTAATAATTGTGGAAAATTAGATCACAATTAGCCATTCTATCAGAGTTTGCTAGAAGCAGGAAACTAATTTGGAAACATTATAGCCAAGATGACAGATATTCAAAAACAGAATGGAATGTTATTTTCAAGAAGAAATCCAGAACTATTAGATGTGAATTGAACATCATCTATAAGAAGTGAGACCTGTCTTGAGAATAAAAAAGAGATACTCTTTTGCTAACAGCCTTGACACTACTCTAATGAGAAAGGAGTGATGATTGTAGACATACACAAGCACTTTGGTGTCATACACGGCTTCAGCATAGTTAAAATTTATTATTTATAGTTCACTCGCTGCATGTTTATGTATCATCAAACTAATTTCATGTTATTAAACTTACAACAAATGCTGATGGATGGGTCAAAAAAAAGGAAAAACAAATCAAAATAATAAAAAGTAGATTTAGGAAGAGAAGCCATGGGATGTAACTATTTGGCTGAGTTCCTTACATTGAAAATCATTATTTTTCCCCTCACTGTACATTTCATACTCAGTTCTTGCCTTAATCATGTATCATTCTGGTTCCGTATCTCAGGGTGTATTCAGACTGTAGAGATTGCATATACTGAGGTCCTGCTTTCAATGTGGACAAGAAAGGAATGTATAGGTGCTTCAACAACAGGTGCTTAGTCTTCCTCAAATATTTCTGTCCAAACAAAGTATCATAATAGAACAAAAATCTGGAGTATGATTAAGAAGAGGAATTACAAACTATCTCCTCAATTTTTGTAAATGCTTTAGAGCAAACCAGAGTTCATGCTTGGGAGAAGTAGCAGGACCAGTGGAAATGGAGGGGACATGAGTGGACTCCTCAGGACCATGATGAAACACATGTATGAGATGCGGAGTGTGACATGACTACATGTATCAAAATGCCATAATGAAACACATTGTTTTGTACATATAACCTGTTAGAATGAAAAGAAAGAAAATGCTAGATCAGACATATATCTAGTAGCACATTGTTTAATAAATCTACAGAGGTCATTATCTCATAGATAGGCATTTTCTGAGGGAGAATAGATTCAAATTTTATCTTCTATTACAGTGTCCATTATCTCATCATTTTAGAATCATATAAATGTATTCATTCTCAGAGGATTAACGATTGAGTGGAGTATTCATTGAGATAACGATAGATACTAAGAAATGAAACGTTGTGTAGTAATATCAATAGCAAAAAGAGATCTACTTCCCTCATAACTTGAATTAAAACAAATCTATATAGTCATTCTACAGAAAGAAAAAGAAATATTCACATATAAAATACCAGCTTTCTACAGAATTCAGATTAACCACAAAATGTCCATTGATCAACGTCCCTCCAGTTAGAAAATTGTGTTAAGCAAAAGAGAGAAGGTGGATGCAGTGGTGGGTACAAGGGGAATTTGTTCTTCAAAACGTTGAATTCAACATTACATTTTGACATCTTCAAATATTCCAATGCCTATTAAGTTCCTTCAAAATTGCCTTAAACCCTTGAACCAATCCTCTCAATAAGTGTGATGACTTTTACTTTTGTGCAATATTTTTAAAAATCCATCATCTCCCCTTGATTAGATCCACATCACCATTTAGACTTATTCCCCAGAAGCAGTAAGTAGTTGAGTTCACAGAGTAGAAGTTACCTGGATGTCAGCCTGAGCCTGAATGAAACTGATCATCTTGCATGATATTTTGCTTCTTCCTTGAAGAAATTTACTTCATGATGGATTGATTTTGTAATAAAAGCCAGGCTTTTGCCATAATTTAAGATAGGTAAAGGCCATCCTAGTTCACAGATTCCTGTGGAATTGGCTGAGGTCATCTTTCACTGCAGAAAAGCTAAAATTTTTATCCAATAAACTTTTCTAGAGGATGTTCCACTTCTTCCTTACTATCTCCTTCTCCAAGCCTGTTGTCCCAAGCAATTAATAGTTAGCCAGTACTTAAAGTGTCTTAAGAAGTAAGAGAATAGATTTAACTGTGAAATAGAATCGTTCTATCGATACTGAAACTGAGACCCACACAGATAATATTATCTCTGGCAAGACATAATTTTATCATTATCATAAAAATAATTTCACTGGTAATACAATCTGATGAGATGAAGGATAAAGAGCTTAACTGTTGTAAAAGTTGCATTCACATCTTTCAGTGGTTTCTTGTGAGAATTATGAATACAATATGGCTGAATGGCAACCTTGACCTCAAGAATTTGCAATAGTCAATGAAGGATAATAAATATCACTGGAAAAAAGGTAAAGATAGGGTGTGATTACTAAAATATTTCATGTGCATTGTGAAAGACATACAAATAAAGAGACACTTCTTTATGCAGGGAGAAGAGAAACTCATATTCAGCACTAGAGATCAGAGATTCACAGAAGGCCTTCAATGGCAAAAGCAAGGGCCTTACCAGGATTGGACAGAAGATGGGTACTGAGAATTAGACTAAGCAAACTACCGCCGAACCATTAAACCTTGGGATTGGCAAAGTACAATGAACACTGTGAGTGAGAAATTCTTTCTTAATCTCTGTGTCTCTCTCTCTTTCTCCCTAGTGATTCGTGGGCTAAGCATGAAGCAAACTCTTCTGCCTTATGGATCAACATATGCTCTCCCACAGGACACATAATTGTCTTTCCTTCAAGTTATAAAACAAGAAGCAAAGGGAGAAACCCAGGAAAATATTGGGCACGATAAAGCTGAACCCTAAAGAACAACTGAAACCAGTTAGTAGGAGTGAACAGGATACAGGGGAGTACCGGGGAGCTGGGTCTTTGCAGGAAAGGGAGGGTAGAGCAAGAATTCTAACAATAGTGTTTAGTGAGCACATCACATCAACCTGACAGGAGCATGAAGACAGAGTTTGTTATACTGGTAGTTTACTTTAGTGACCACACATTTGCTCCTATCAGAAGTGGGAGCTATTCCACCAAAGGTGGTTGTTTCAATAAGCAGAAATTCATGTAGCACATACGGATGGCCATCTACTTGTATAGAAAAAATATGGCCCAAGGTATATCACACATGGGTTCCTTAAAAATGGTCAAAAATGAAGATGGTCTGGGCCATCCAAGTCTATGGAAGAGGCATGAAGGCTCACGTAGGATTTCAGACCATTGCTCAAGATTTCTGCATCAGCCGTCATTGCCTTCTTTGAAAATGGCAGTGTTATGAAAGTCAAGTACTAGTAATGGATTGGCCATTATTATTGCCCTATCTCAGATTTCAGCTTCTAAGTCACTGAACAATTGGAACCATGCAAAAGTAGCTCTGGAAACAGTGGGGTATGGTTTGCTAGCATATATTGACAACAGAAATTGTCACTGCATTCAGTAACTTTTCCAGATTATATCTCAAACTTTAAATGTGGGAGTCTTGGCCATTAGAAATAGTAGTTGGAATTAGTCTTCTGCATCACTTATTCAGTAATATCAGTACATATGATAAGAGTACCTTGTATTTCATATCATAAAGAATATTTTATCATTATGAGGAGTCAAAATAAGGAATGAATCAAGCACAGATGTTGAGAGATTGTTTGTTTTTGTTGTCTCTATGAGAGAAGCTATTTTCTTGATAATTTATAAGATTAGGAGATTTTAGTATTCTTTGTTTAAGGGAATAAAATTTCTATTTATTGGGAGGATATCAATTTACAGGCAATGTCAGGGTCTAGAGGCTATCAATCTTAGGTAATGGATTTCTCCCATTTTCAAAACTAACAATGGCATTGCTATTAGAAGCTCTCCAGCTTTTAAATTTATGGTTGCATCTCTGATATGCTCTATATAAGCATGCATATTTTGTCACCAGCTGATAATCTTATGTAGAAAGAAATCATATCAACTACTGGCGGGAATGCAAACTTGTACAGACACTACGGAAATCAGTGTGATTACCCCCCAAATTTAGATATTGGCCAACTGTTTGATCCAGTCATATCATCTTGGGCAAAACTTTATACCCTACCGCAGAAAGAACTGTTCCTTATGTTCATTTATTCCTGTCCTTTCATAATAGCCAGAAATTGGATACAAGCAAGAGTTCCATTAACTAATGAATGGACAATGAAGGTATGATACATATAAATAATAAAATATTATTCAGTTCTTCAAAAATAAAAATATATTAAAATTAAAGGTAAATATATGGATCTTGACATGATCACCTTGATTGAGGCAGACTCAGAAAGACAGAAGTTGAATATTCTTATTCACAGTCGGTGTTAGCTTGAAATCTTAGATACGCATGTAATTTGAAAATCATGAGAGCTCAAGAAACGAAATGAACGGCAGTGGGTGGGAGGAGAGGATTCTTGGGAAGGGATGGTGAATATAGTACTATAAATGAGAGAATGGAAATATTTGAGTAGGAAGAACAGGGCAAAGGGAGTTTGGGAGGGAAAACAAACAACAGAGGCCTCGTATATAATACTGATATATTAGAAAAAGTCATATAGTAACCAAACACTATAGAAGCCTCTTAAGGAATACACATATGCTTTATAAAAATAGATTATAATGAGCTACCTCATAACAAGAGGGCATTGTTCCCACCAGACAATAAGCTACAAAATTAAAAGTCCAATGACACGGATGGACTTGTTCTTTTGAAGATGTTAACCAGGGGTTCCAGAGATCACACCCCCCGAAAAAATAATTGACCATGATCTTGATTACCCATCAAAACTTCATGGTAAGAATTCATTTATGTAAACAC
Source organism: Eospalax fontanierii (assembly GCA_035773235.1). Taxonomy (NCBI): domain Eukaryota; kingdom Metazoa; phylum Chordata; class Mammalia; order Rodentia; family Spalacidae; genus Eospalax; species Eospalax fontanierii. Next base: position 68,089,306 of record CM069538.1, read on the forward strand.
TACATATATGAACTGTAGAACAAATGTAGAGAAAACAATTCGGTGTTGTTTTTCTCTACTGGCTAGTGTTCATAGTGCTAGAAGGTGCTTACCAAGCTGTGAATCTTGGGAGCTACAGTTACTGACCTGGAAAGATGTGGACACTGGAACAATAGTGGCACACATATCACGGTAGTGGCCAAGCACTTTCTAATTGGATTTAAGTTCTTTTATATAGGATGGAGTCCATGTGTGACCTTGATATCAGGCCGAGGAACATACACAAGACCCAGGTGAGCTCATGTTAGAAAAAAATCCAAGCATTGATGTGGGTGAAATGGAGAGGAAACTCCATTACCTGAGCAAGTACTGGAAACTGATGGTTCCTGGGAGAGGGAGAATCAATCTCTTTAAGTGTGAGGATACTTGTCACTGGGTGAATCACTTCAAAAATTATATGCATCTGTCTAATGTCTATTTATATTCATTTTCCACATTTTCACATTTTTTGAAGAATAATCCAATTCATGTGGAAGTATTAGAAATTTCCCACAAAGCTCTTTCATTAATTTCTGTTCTGTCACAGAATTACTTGAAAATGGAACACTGAATGTTGGTGCTTTCAAAAAAATATCACCTCCTAATTTTGAGCACTGCTTCATTCTAGCCAAATTCTAAATTTACCTACTGATTGCTCTACAATTGAGAGCAGACATAGTCTGTCATCCACGAATGAATGTTAATTGACCTCCAGTCAAACCATTTATTCTCAGGTTCAATTAAATTCCCTGCTAAACATTCCCCTGTATTTCATCCTGTACCATTCAGAATTCTCACCTGACACTGTCCCATGTCTACAAAACTATTACTTCAAATAATCATTTCTTCTACATTATTTTTGCAAAAATCCTTGTTCACTCGCCATCCTCTGTGTAATAATATGAAACCTCAGTTCTCCACATCTGTCAACCTGTTCTCCCATTTATAGTGGATTGTATATGAATGAAATGTCACAAAACAGGTTAGTTTTGTTGTTTATAAGTGTGGAAGCAGTGATTCAAATCAGCTAAGTGATGTGCATCCTTTTACCTAGAGGGGAAAAACATGAAATATTTCAGATTTGGAATCAAGTCAGAATAAAAGGTACCACGTCTACCACTCTCAGCATCTGGAATCACCCTAGGAAAGCCTTTCAAAAAGTCCCACAAACTCACTCTTGCTCCACAGTCTCTCCTGTTCCTTCTTACAACCGCCATTCCTTTCCCCTCCTTCTCCCATGGTGTCTCCTGTGTTTACTACCCTGCCAACAATGGTCACCCTTGTCGTGAAGGTATGTAGCAAAATGGTGCCAGAAGGTGTGTAACAATATGCAGTCCATCTGCACTGCGAAACAGAGGGATTTTCCCCAGTAAAGTCATCAGATGAAATGGTAAATATAATAAAAACATATGATGCTTCTAACTTCTGAAAACCAGTGTAAACGTCTGTGCCAACTGGAGAAATGGCAGCTGAGCTTCACAGACTTTGGAAGAGGAAGTAACCAGCCAAATAATGGATTGTAAGTGTCATGCAATAGGGAGACATTTTTAACTAATGTAGGAGAATTTAAACAAATGACTCTTGCTTAAGAACTCACATGCTCCTGTCTCTAAAATATCTAATTTTCAATGAAGAATGCTCATAGTTCAATTAGGAACTCACAGTTTCTCATTTAACACATCTTCCATCAAATTTATCAATAACTCATGGGTCTGTTCAATCACTGTTCACTATACAAATTATGTATTTGGGAAGAATTAAAACCTGTCCAGTTTGATGAATGCTTTAGATATTTTCCTTCCATTCTTGTTAATTGTTCATGCTATTAACTCGTCTTAACAAGTTTATTTCATTTTTATAATTTGAGGTACTATATCACAGCTTCTTACCATTACAATACAAAGTCAAGCAATTACAAAGAAATAGAATCATTTTCAAATAATACTTTCCTTGGCTCCAAGGAAACATTTTTCATAAATAGCAGCATAAAATTATTAAAATTTCAATGTTAAATCTAATCTAGAGTCAATGTTCTTCTCTTTCTTTTTTATGATAAACATTATCAAAACACTTGAGATGGATTAAAATGAACAGATAAATGGCTCTGTTTGAAGTTAGACATTTTATAGTCAAATTTAGCTGTAATTTACTAGTTATATGACTTTGAAGATTCAACTTCCCAGTAAATACAGACCCAATTTCTTCTTCCTCTGTGAAATAGACCTAAAAGATAGGGTAAGGATTATCAAAACTTAATTATTTTAAAATGCCCAAAACCTTGCTTGGTATATAATATATATTTAAAATAGTGTAAGGACAGTTATTTTCAGTTTATTATTTATACATTGATATTTAAAACCAATCTACGATTATATTTCCTTACAATAGTGTAGGAACTTTTTTTCTTAAAGTGAAAATTAAATATTTTTGTAACAACTACTGGTCTGAAAGAAGTCATCTGAAGAAAAAACACTAAGAGCTATTTATTGCCATATTCCAATACAACACTCTTCAAACAATGGCCTTGAGCCTGAGCTCTGTAATTTGACTCCCTGGTTCCTAAATTTAGTGTGATAAATTAGGATTTAACAAGAATCACTTCATGAGGGACTGCAGAGAAAACTCAGTGTTTTATAGAACTGATGGCTTCTCTGAAAGATAAAGGTTTGGTTTGATTCCCAGAACCCACATAGAGGCTACAACCACCCATAACTTCAAATCCATTGGATCAGAGCACATTCATATGGCCTCTTTGGACATTCCATGCATGGTTGTACTTGCATATATGCTAGCGAAATATTCATGTACATAAAATTAAAACTATATATGTGTAATAACAAGAAATCAAAAAGCAGCAAAAAATGACTATGTAACAACACAATTGGAGATTTTATATATATATATATATATATACACACATATACATATAAACTCTCAAGAAATTATTTCATTGCTAACAAATTCCATGCATTTTAACTTACTATGCAACTATGTGTCCATATATATGCTTTATTCAGCAAAAGACAATACTCCATACACTTTGGCCACAGGACATGGAAAAATCAACCTTCTACCAAGCTTGGAACTTCCTCAATGCTAACTAGATTTCATAGCACTAGAGTGAGCTATGCAGGCTTCTAAGGGAAAATGTCAACAGTATTACCTAGCAGCAAATTATATGATTATAATAATATCAGGCTGTTGAAAATGTGCTCATTGATGTTATAATTTCATAAATGTTATGGGAGTAAACAATCTCTTTTTTATTGTATTTACACTCTGGTTCACAAAAGGAAGGGCCCCACTCCTAGCAGAGGAAACATTGGCAATGGCAGTGGGTAGATGTTGGCGGAGGGGGTGTCGGTTTTCTTCAGGAGTGTGGCCAGCGGAAGGTTGCTTATGCACTGTTGCATGTCCCCATATCTATGTTTACATGAGCAGCCATAACTGAACTCCGTGGAATGTTTTACAATATAGAGAGAAGACATGAACTTGGGAGGGAAAGTTGTTGAGGTAGTTGGGAAGAGTTGGAGTAGAGAGAGGGAGTGAAATTGCATATGTGTTTTAATTTTACATTGTGCTACTTTGGTGAATGTGTTTATCAGCTCTGGGAATGTTCTAGTGCAGTCATTGGGATCTTTAGGTATAGAACAATATCATCTTTATTGAGGATACTTGCACTTCTTCATTTCCAAAATACATCCCTTTAGTCTTCCTCATGTGTGTTAATACTTCCGCTAAAACATAACACACTATGTTGAACATGAATGCTGAGTGGACATTGCTGGATTATTCTATATTGACATGAATGTTTGAGTTCTATTTATTATGACATAGGTTGTGTGCCTTTACTATGTTGAGATATACCCCTGCGTGCCTAGATTCATGAAAGGATGTTGGATTTTGTCAAAGGATTGTTCTTCTTCTAATGAGATGATCCTTTGACTGTTGTCCTTAAGCCTGTTCATGTGGTGGATTACAATTACTGAATTATTGTTTTACTTCACTGAACCAGCCCAGCATCTCTGAGATGCACACAACATGGTCATGATGAATAATCTATCTGATGAGTTCTTACATTTTGTTTTTGAGTATGTTATTGAGAATTTTTACAACTATGTTCATCTAAGTATTTGTTCTACAATTTTCTTTTGGGGGTGTCTTTACCTGGTTTTGGTATCAGAATGATACTTACTTAACAGAACTCTTTTGAGAGTCCTCCTTTTCAATATTTCTGTGGAATAATATGAGGGATACTGATATTAGTTCTTAGAAGAATTTTTAGAATTATGTGCTGAATCCATCTGGTCCTCCTTTTTAATTGAGAGGATTTAATCGGTGCATTCTCCTCCTTTATTGATATAGGTCCTTTTATCTATGCCATTTGACTGTAACACTGGTGTGATACATATCCAGTGATATACATCTACATTGTCCAGATTAGAAGAAGGTAGATTTTTTAAATCTGTACTTATGGTTTTCTAAATTCTCTCAGATCCAGTTTTAATGTTTCTCCTTTATCTTTGAATTTCATAATTTGGATCCTCTCTGTTTTGATTTTGATTTGGCTAAAATATATCAATTTTCTTAATGTTTTCAAAGAACAAACTCTTCATTTCCTTTATTCTGTGTATTGTTATCTTTCTTCCTAGCTCATTCATCTGAGCCTTGATTTTATTTGTCTCTTCTACTCTACTATTTTTTGATGTTGTTTGTTCCTCATTTTCTAAGGCCTTCAGGTGCATCATTAAATAATTCATATGAAATGTTTCTAAATTCTGACATACACACTTAAGACTATAATTATTATATACTCATTTTTTATTGCTTTATCGGTGAGTGTATTGCATGCATGTATGTAGGTGCATCCATGTCTTACAATGCCCTTGGTGGTGAAAAGGGTTTTGGATCCCCTGGATCTGATGTTCAGACAGTCGTTAACCACTGGTGTGTACTGGGAACCGAACCGGGGTCATTTACAATGTATGTGTGTATGTATGTAAGTAAAATAAAATACAACTATAAAGAGAACATGCACTTTTAAGAAAAATAATTTCATAAAACAATAGAGTGTAAGAGAAGTAAGGTATGATCTATTCCCTAAATCATCCCTAAACTATGAATCTAAGCTGAGCATGATGCTAAGGCACAATACATATATGCCATTAATTTTGACTGGATGCTGCGTAGCTCACTAAAATATAGAACCCATGGTAAAACTCGAAGATTTATCAATGCACTTGAGAATTTGTGATGGAGGACTAGTGGATCAATAAGAGAGAATTTTCCTAGGATACGAAAATAGATGATTCCTATTATGAAAATATGAACGTGTCAAAAATGAGCAGAATGTGTTTACAGCTGCTGGTAACCATGAGTAAACCTGCTGTGAGTTACTTTTAAAGAAAAGATTATGTATTCTGGGTTTTTGCACCAAATGGACCTTAATTTTACTTTCTTTTCTATCACACATTTATGTCTATCATTTCTAATCCTTATTCTCTAATCTAGTCATAATGTCTCCTTACACAACAAATCTTAACTGATTCGTGTTCATTTTAGTGATGCATACATATCAACTGTGTTTCTAGGAAACATCTCTGTCTGGCCTTCTCTTTCTCACATGAAGACTTGGCATAAAATGATTTTCTATGAATTAGAAAATTTGCATCCAGTTATGAATGCCTTTAGACAGAATTATTCATCTCTAGTAATTTAAAGAGAGTGACAAAAATGTCTCCTCAAACTACATCTTCCTTTCTTTTAAAATTGCCATCATTAACAATGGGGATTAATGTTAATATTCATGAAAACAAGGAAAAACAACTACAGGGCATGGTACCTGCCTTATAGTCGCATCAAGAGTTCTGTACACATATTTGACTATGAATTTTTGAACATTAAATATTTATTGAAACATTAAACATGTGCTTGTCTCAATAATTATTCACTTATATTGTACATAATTGATGATAATGTGAAAAATTCTAACTCAAAGTATCATATGGAATATTTACTCTTAGATGCACTGGTTCACTGCTAGACGAAGAGCAGGAATATTTCCTTGTTATTAATGCATGGCAAAAGGTGAATTGATAATACATAAAATCTGAGGCTAAATAGTTGAGTATATTGCCTATGTTAATTGAAATTTAATGTGATAATGCACTGTGATATAGTTTACAAGATAACATCATCACCATTATTAAGACTTTTTCTCAGTGTGGCACCAAACAAACAGGCAGAGTATATATTCAGGAACTCTTATTTTTTCACTAGTAGTTTTCATTTATTCCTGGAAAATGTCAAGAGATTTTCATTATTTCCATGCCCCATAACTTCCCATGAGCTCCTGCTGGGAATCGTCAACATGCTTCCTCTCCAGTTTTATGTTCTTCTCCTAAAAACGGATACTCAATCTGTCCAATTATTGTTGTTCACATGCCCTTTGGTATGGGGCCATCCACTGGCAACCAGGAAAGTCTACTAATTTCACAATCCAGACTCCCCCTGTCTCAGTCGCCATCAATTGCCAGTTCCTGAGCCTCATCTTAGGAGGCACTCACAGCCAGACGTCCAAACCTCTTCTGTTACTGAGCAGCTCACGCTCCCTCTCTGCTCTCTCTTTCCATTTAAAAATGTGTGTTTTAGTGTGCTCCATCATTTGTGGCCTAAATTATTTTTAGTGGCTTTTTCTATGTCATATTATGGACACTGTTACTGATGTCCTCTTATTAAATCACTTATTTGAATCATATAGAAACGTTGTAGAATATTCTAAGCACAGAAATGAAATCTGATGCATTCTTTTTTACTGTTTAAGAGCTGCGTGCATGGGAGTGGAGATATGGCTTAGTGGTAAAGTGCACGGGCTGGTTTTTCAGAGGACCCAGATTCTGTCAACAGCACCCACATGGTGCCTAAAAAAGATGCCCATAACTCCAGTTCCACGGGCGCTGATGATGGTCTCTTCTGACTCCCATGGGCATTGCACAACAGGGGTGCACTTACATACATGCAGGCAATATATTCATACATATCAAATAAAAATAAGTAAAATGCTTTATAAAATAATTGCATACATGCATGCATGCATTTAATGAGTTTTGGTCAAATTCAAACCCAATCATTTCTATCTAAATCCTTTTCTAGCCTCTCTAGTTTCTTTCCAGTTCATAATTTTCTCCTTCCAGTCAAAGTTATCTGTGACTATCAATTTGATACAACTTTTGAGGCACCTGAGAGTAAAAACAAAAAACAACAACATTGGAATTCCCTCCGTCATATTCCTGTGATATATCTGTGAAGCATTTATTTCTAAACTGCTGATTGATTAGGAGGGCAGGATGCTATTCCTGGCCTGGTGCGCCAGTATTGTTTAAGAAACATAGCTGAGTAAGACCAGGGAGCAAGCTGGTAAGTAACACTGATCTATGCTTTCTGCTTAGGTTCCTCAATGGTTCATTGTAATGTGTGAGGTGAAATAAACTCTTGCCTCTCCGGGTTGCTTTTGGCCTTAATGTTTATCAAAGCTACAGAGATCAAAGTAGAAAAGAAACTGGTACCAGAACCGATGAGTTTCTGCGATGAGCTTGACCATGTTGATTGGAGGAAGGGGGTTCTGGAAGCTTTTATTTACACTTTTGGCTGGAAAAACGTTGAGTGCCCAGAGATTAATAATTTGTTCTATGGTATCTTGAAAGATTGGAATGTGGCCAGCAATAGAGAAAACAGAAGTCTAGTTTTTGATATTCAGGAGAAGCAAAGGCTCTAGCAGGGCTGTCTGTATGAAATTCTGGATAAATAACCTGTGCATGCTAAAATATTATGCTCACTAGAATAATAGACGATCAGTGGGACCAAGGAAACAGCTGTTGTGGATGAGGGACCAGCATCACTGAGGTAAAATCTTCTGGGAAGAATTTGCTCAAGGTCTGAACACAGAAGCTATCATCTAGAGCACAAGTCTGAATCTCAAGCAGAAGTTGAACATGGCTGTTTTAAAACTTTCCATCCCATCTCCTTTTTTTGTCCCTAAGTCTTGAAGGGAAAATGGCATCACATTTACAGCTGAACTTTTCCCAGTCGCATAGCTATGAACGCTGACCGGTTTGAAATCTGTATTAATTGTCATCTACAATAAGATTCTCCTAATAAGTTCATCTATGGGTATACATTTTCCCAATTATTTCTTTGACTCCAATATTATTATGATGTCAAAAATAGATAATGACAAACGGAGAGGGTGAGCAAGAGGGTGAAACAAATCAAATCGCACCTTCCAATAAACGTAGATACAAATGTTCTCAATAAAATAATTGCAAGATCAATTCAAGAACATGTCAAAAAAGCCCCCAACATAATCAGTTGTCTTCATTGCAGAGATGCAGGGATTCAGGGATTTGGGGATCGATTGATGGATTCAATGACAAAAATACCTCTAATAATCTCATTAGACGTAGAAAATGCATTCGACGTAATTTGGCACGCTCTTATAATAAACACCCTAAAGAAGACAGATATATAGGGAACACACCTCATAATAATTTAGGCAGTATTCAACAAGCCCAATCCCAACATCATGCTATGTGAATTAAAAAAAAAAATCTAGGTATTTCCACTAAAATAAGAACAAGGTATAGATTCTCATTCTCTCTACTCCCGTTCAATACAGTGCCTGAAATCTAACTAAAACAATTAGACAACTGCAGGAATAAAGGAAATACCAACAGGAAAGCAAAACATCAAAGTATCCTTATTTGCCAAAAATATTCTCCAGACATCGAAGACCCTAATGTTTCTGGTAGATAACTCATGCACCTAATACTCACATTCAGCAAAGGAGCACAATGAAAAATTAACACACAAAAATCAACAGCTTTCTTATATAATAATGAAAATCATACTAAGAAAAAAATCGAGGAAAATATTTCGTTTCAATAGTCTCAAAAAACTTCATTAACATCTAAGGAAGGAAGGGAAAGATGTATAGAATGAAAACCTGAGGATTCTGAAGGCAGTAACTGTAGAAGATAGCAAGATAGGTGAAGACAGATGATGGAAAAACCTCTCATGCTCTTGAATTGGTAGAATTAATACTGGGAATATAGCCACCCTACCAAAACAATCTACAGATTGAATGTAATTTCCATGAAAATATCAGCGCCGTTCTTCTCAGAAATTGAAAATTCATATGGATAAAAAAAAAGATCCAGGAGTATTTAAACAATTCTGACTAAAACCTTGCTGGCTGGAGGTATCACGTTTAATAATTTTAATTTTTATTAGAGACCTCTAATAAATTGAGAAGGAGGGAAACATAGCACTGCCTATAGGCAGCAGGGCACAGCCACTGTCCACACAAGCTGACTGCATCCTCACAGTACCACTCAGCATCTCCTGTCCCAGCCACTCAGTCCTAGAGTGCTAGTCTAGGGTATTTGCCTGCCTACTCATTTTCTATGCAGTGCCCTGGCTCAAAATGGATGGTAAAAACCATAATGAGAGAAATTGTCTGAAGATAAGGGACAGAGGTTTTCAAAATGCCTTTGACTCTGTTCTTAAGAGTTTAGATCTCAGTTAACTCAACAGAGATTGAATAAACTATCCTGAAGTGAGTAATGATGAAAAGAGATATAATTTTTAGGATTATCACTTGAGATTAAGAAGAAAAACAAGAAGTTTGTGTGGTACACTATCCATTTAAGTGTCAAATGAAATTTCAAAGGAATTAGAGAATATACTTGAAGATACTAAAGAAGTAGCATTCAGAAGAAAATTTGTAGGAAATAAAGTTGAAACCATGTGTGGGTAATGATGAGGAGATAACAAAATGATGGTGTAAGACAAAAACTCAGTTTTAACCACAAAGGACAGAGGGACATTTTGGACAGGAAAATTCAACTCTCATTCATGTATGATCTCCAAGTATAAATTAAATTTATAGCAGCAGCAAGATGATTCAGTTAATATGGTTTATTTTTATCGAACACAATTTATGCTTGAATATTGAATGCAGAATTCTGAGTTAGATCACAAGAGTATGAGAAATTGTGGGAATATTCCAAAATCTAGAGGCATGATTGCTTTTCTGTGGTTCCCACTCTATTACCTGAGGCCACTGGAAGGCCTAGTGTAAGGCAAGACAGGACAATAATGCCTTCACTTAATTTTGCTCTCTTTTGTCCTTGAATTCTATTAACTAAACGCTTTTAGCATTAAATTATAGTATAGCTGTTTTGCATGATATTAATATGGAAAAATTCTTTTTATTTTGTTACCAGCATCATAATTTGTCTATTCTCAATGTATTCTTAGCACTTAAAGCTTTTATGTTTTACAAACACATAATTGAGACATTCTAGGTTCACATAAACACTAAGCAGAAAGTAGAAGAATTTCCCATAAACCACTGCCTGCTGCTTAGGCCCTCTAATAATCTGCTTCCATCACCAGCACATGCATTCACTGAGTTGCACTGATTTGGGAGTCCTAGACGTTGTGGTTTGTATTGCAGTTTACTCTTAATTCTTTCCCTTATATGAGTTAGAATGTAAGTGTATTTATGTTTTTTTTTATTGTATTGTCCAAAATAGTAGTCTACTAAGCCTGATGACTCTCATATGTTGTAGATGAGATGACTCAGTTACAGAGCTTAAGCAAATCTAGGTCTCTTTCTCTTTCTCTCTTTCTTTGCCTCTCTCTCTCTCTCATTTTATCCAGCTAGAACTGGATTATGAGGTTATAGAAGTAAGTGTATATTAATGATGTTTTGTTACAAGTTTAGGATTGATCTTAAAATTATTATAGGAGCATTAGTATAGTTCCATGACTATACTCTAATATTCATTGAGATTCATATTTTAAGTGACTTGCATAGAAACTAAATTGTATTTCAATAAAACATGTAAAATAATGTAAATCAAAATATATGTTACTATTGCTTTTGTCAAGACAGAATCTGAAGAAAGTAGTTTTCAGTAGCGTAGAAAATTTTCTGCTTTGTCTCAGAAATCATGACTTATGTGCCATTCCACTGAAGCACCCTTTATTCCTAAATTATTCTAATAAAGTATTTCCTCAAGAGCTATGTCTATTGACTGCTGGAAAGAAGTTATAAATGAAACAGCTTATAGAGGGAAAATAAAGAAAAATAGCACTTTGATTAACTACATTTCCCCACAAATTTCTAATTTTTAAAGACACAGAACTCTGAGAATAGCTACTGCAGTCTCCAGAGTTTCATGAGAGAGGTGATACATTATGAAAGGTACTGAGCTAAGAGTGAGACAGAATAAAAAACAGAAAATGAGTTCCTGGATCCCAAGAGTCACAATATTGGTCATTAATTACAGTTGGAGTGTGCTCCTCCTTTTAAGACTGGAATGATAATGTGATACCTCGCAAAGAGGAATTAAGGTCAAGAGATTCTAATATGAAGTTACTTTTTCAAGAGAAAGAGACAAGTGTAACCTGTGTGTCCATAATGAATGTGACCAGACATAGACATTTCTTAACAACAATAAAATTCAGCACATTAGCAAACCACTGAGACATGCAGTGTGCATGAAAAGGAGGACGCAGTCAGGGGGCTTTTCTGAACACCCTCTTTCTCGAGAAATTGAGTCATTTTTCAGAACCTTTCTGCCTTCCCCAGTGTGAGCAGGTTGGGTGCACAAGAAACGACATGCTGGCACAATACTGCATCACTGAAATATTATGTTTGGAAGCCTGAAATATTGCAGTACTTGGAATTAAGTTCGTCAGGTATGTTCCATTTTGAAGAACAAAATGGTACTAACACTATTTAAATTTTAGCAGGATATGCAATTTGCTAATTAAGACTTTCATTCCAAATGATCATTATTATTAACTCAGAACTCTTTTTGAAGCTTTTCATAGTTATTATTATTAACTCAGGCATTCTTTGTTCTAGTGATTGAAATAAAATCAGTGAAATTTTGAGCAGAATAGTTTAAACTCAATGATTCTGATTCCAGACCATTAATCTACTATTTGTGACCTTTTAAAACTAGGGTACAAACTTCTGAACCTGGTTGTTAATGAGATATCATATAGTAATATCATCTGTAAATTTATCCTGAGGATCAAGGACACATAAATTGAAAACTAATTTTGCATGAAACAGTAGGTTTTTAAAAATGTATATTCACATGTATGTTTGAAAGCAAGTCTTAGGGAGTAAGTTTCTAATGATTAATTGATTAAATCAAATCTAAATGCTTCAAATCATTTATTGATAAGAACTTTACCATCATGCCACTAGGTGGATAATTGTTTTCTTTCAGTGGTGTGGTAAGGGCCACTCTGCTGATATTTGAGTATAAATTTATTTTTACACATACTGCCTCTCATTACTGTCTGTGATACTGATGGGAATCATCCGGGGATGTCAGCTGTCGCCCTGTTCTTCACCTGAGCCAGATGTTATTCTGGTCCATCTGTTCATATGTTTTCTGTTACAATATGAAAAATGACTGGGGGCTGTGAGGTGACACAGTAATTAACCTTGTAAATGGCATTAGTATCTCAAATGAAACCAACACGTGGTGTTGTGACTTTGGACAATTAGCAACAATTAATCTCAGTTACTTTGCGTAATTTCCCTTCAATATTTTATAATCTGGCTAATGACAGATACTGAAGAAACATTGTCCACTCTTTCATCTTTTCCTTCAGGCTTAGACATTCTTTATGTTACAATAAGTATTTCAGATATCACACTTGAAATTTGGAATAATTATTTTACTGCCTCATAAACTAAAATTTTGTTTAAAAACCACAATATTTATTTTGTTTTTATTGAATGATACTTATCAATAGCTCATTTCAGATTGGCTGAGTATTAATTTATCCTATATAAAACAGTATGAAGAAATCTTATACTAAAAATCATAGAATATGTTTTTAAACAGATATTAATGTTTGTTTTTAACATTTTTAGCATTGTGTGTGTGTGTGTGTGTGTGTGTGTGTGTGTGTAAAGTTTGTATGGGTGGAGTCCAAAGGACAATTTTAGGAACCAATTTTCTCCTTTCAGTTTTATATGGGATTACGATATTGAGCTTAGTGTCAAGATGGAGCAGTAATTGTTTTTACCCACTTGGACATTTCCCTAGATCTAAGTTTTGGCTTTTAATGGTATCCCAAAACTTTTCGAGGTTTTGGTCATGTTTTGTTTTTAAACATCTGTTTTATATTCAGGCATGCATGATCTGTCTTCCACTTAACTGAATGTAATGAAGATGCTTTCCACTGAATTTTTTATTTGACTGTTTGGGTTTTCATTTTCAAAATTTCAGTATGATGTTTTCAGTAACTGAAATATTTTAGTTTAGTTTATATTTGGCAGTGTCTTCCTTATTGCATTCAGCTGGACCCTTGTATTCTGTTTGAATTCATCCAGAATGGTACCAATGGGGCATGTATATTAGCTCTAGCCTCCACAAGACACAGAGAACATCCTAGAAGAGGCAATGGAAGCAAAGGAAGAACCTTGGGGTTGAAAGAATAGCTCTGAAATGCAGACTTTTGGAAATGGCAAGTCAGTCTAACTCATAAATATAAAGTAGCTAAGGTTGATTATTACTAAGACCTGCTAGAGATTAAGCCTGTGAAAGTTCCCAGATTGAAAGAGGAAAGAAGCTACAGAGATGAAGAAAGAGCTCAAGAGAGGTGGTTAGTAGGAAACAAATGTTACCAAGGGGAAAATGGGGATACTCAACTGGGAAGAAAGGAGCGGATGACATGCAAGGAACAATGGGGGTGAATGGAAAGAAGTAACTCAAAGGGCAGAGCAATCAGACATAGAGATGTTCAAGGGGAAATGGGAAAATGGAGGGGAGGAGGCAGGTTAGAGAAGGGATAGAGGAGAAATAAATAAAGCTTAGCTGGTGAGAAAAACCAGAAGGAAATATATTAAATAAAAAAATCCTGAAATATACACCTACAATATCTGAAGATGATAAGTGCACATATATACTTGAAGGTTATATAATAAAGAACACAGTGCCAGACAGCAGAAACTTTCCTTGGGGTTGTTGGTCAGGGTAGTCTAACAGAATCCAAAATAACACAGACTATTGCCACAGCCCTTTATTACCTCCAAAAACTTGAAGATAAGACCCTATACCGAAGACAGGACATATTTAGGACACATGACTAGGAGAATTAGAGCTGGTACCCTCCTCCATGAAGGCTAGCTTTCATAGTTCTAAAGAATACTATGAAAGCTGTTAAAGGAGAAAAATCAGTCAGTGGTTCAACCACAGCTCTAAAGTCTAATGAGCACAGTGGCAAACGCAGCAAACAACCATTAAGAACTTGGTAAAAAAGTCAAAAACAGTGAAGAAAGTCAGGAAATTCAATGACAAAATCACCTATACATTGAAAAACTAACATCGAAGAAAATAATCAATAACAAAATTTATATTGAAGACCTATAGGTGAATATATAGAGACTCAAACAATCATCAACAACAACAAACAATGGACATCCTCAGCAATAGAGTAACTAACAACCAAACAGAAAATAATGGCTATCAGGGATGGAGGACAGCGTGAAGGAAGTATTACTTTGGGACCTCAAGAGGAAGAAAAGAAGTTAAGCATTCATCTGCAAAACTTTAGAGACATCCAGGATCCCATAAGAGACCAAACCTAAGAAATGGAAGAATGGAATTAGCACTGAAAGAGAGAATGCATCACTATAGCCAAGAATTCACCAAATCCGCAGGAAATAACAGATATCTAAATTCAGTTCCAAGTGGACAGGACCAGAACTGACCCTCTCCATGACATATTAGACACAAGATGTCACAAAAGCAAGAAGAAACAATACTGCAAGATATAAAGGAAAAAGTCAACGCATTCACAAAGTAAACACATCAAAATAACACAGTTTCTCATCAGAACCAAGAGACATGCTTGGTAAGGATGCCAATGTCCTCCAAGACAGAGCAGGAAAACATGTTCAAACGAGCCCTATGATCAAAGGAGTAAGAAAGAGCCTCAGTCATGAGAACACAGATATGGACCAATTTCCTGTGAAGAGAGATGAACAAGGCGGATTCAGGGTGAAATCTAGCATTCCCAACTGAACAGAACATCTGGGAATATGGGAGAAGCTGGAAGGGAGAATGAAATTTCACATATGTAATCTTTAAAAAACATAAATTATTTTTAAATGACAATTAAGCTAGAACAACTTTTCAGTAATTCCCTAAGAAATAGCCTGCTAAAGATATTCACACTGGTAAACACAACCATTATGTTTAGCTTCTATCAAGGAGTAGGAAACTAAAACTAGCCTAGAATCACTGGTCTGGTGCCTGATATATGTCAAACAAGATATTAGCCAGAGGAGATAAAGCCATTTCACCTTGAATGGTACTGATTAATCAATGAACTATAACAAATCTAAATTTATATCTATCAAATATTGGAGCTTTCTGTTTCAAAATACATATTTTATTTAGAAATTAAAGTTAAGAGAGATACAATAAAGCAGGTGTTCACAGTACTATATTCTAATCTTTGGGTAGTGCATTCAAACACAATTCAGTAAAGAAACTTCAGAGTTAAAATGCATCATAGATGAGATAGATTAAACAGACGTACATAGAGTTTCTCCACTAATATAAACAAACACAATATTCCTTCCAACTGATACATAAGAAGCATACATATTGGCAGCCCAATGGACATTCTCTTAAATGGATTACATTCTAGGCCAGAATTCAAGTATTGACAAATTTATGAGAATCAAAATAGTCTCTTGCAGCTTATCAAGATCATAATAGAACAGAAACTACAGATACAATTAGAGACTGAAAGTTATAATCACTGAAGAAATTCTAGAGAACAACTAAAAATTTTATAATCAAATTTAAATGAAAAATATAACATAATTTTCAATATTTTTGAGGATGTGTTTTTATTTTTGCATATATACTCCAATGTTGATTCCATAAAATATATGGTTTCTATCTAGTGTCTTCTAATATATGTTTCGTAGTGTCTTTTCATTGAGTTCTATACATTTCATACAACAGTAGGTTCTACATTGAGCACAAACAGCTGCTGACCCAAATAACACTTGTTTTCTAGTTGAGTTTCCTGTGAGTGAACACAGTTTTCTGAGGCTGCACATAGGAAGTGTGGCATTCACAGCTGCTGTGAAATCTGTTCCCATTCCTACAAACAGACACATCATTAAAACTGTGATGATAAAAACAGAGAAAACATAAGTCGTAAATTCTATTTTGATGTTTATTATTTATTAAAGAAACAATGCAATATAAACAAGAGTTTTCTGGGCATTGCACCCTAGCAACTGACGAAGACACAGGTTTCTGAGTTTTGTGGACTCCAGTGTCCTTGTCTTATTTGGCTTCATCTGTGCTGTGTAGCAAGGTCAATGTGACTGTGGTTTTTTTGTTTTGTTTTGTTTTACAGATCTCTGTTATTTCTTTCCTATCTGCCCATCCTTCTTCTTATGAAGCTGTGCCTTTGTGTTTTCTACTTTCTAAATGTTCTGATATTTTAAATGAATGCATTTGTTCACAGCTGAAACTACTCTCTGTCACACATCCGTTTTTGGCTTTTGTGGCTGCCTCATGATTCTCCACACTGCTGTGCGCCACTGGAGCTGATTTTCTCTTCTCCTTTCTGACATTCCTATTTTATAAATGTTTTCTTGTATCTCTCTTTAAGTTTTAATGCCTTCTGTCATCTAACTCAAGGGAAGTTTCAATCCTGAGTTTCACAGATCAGTCTCTGCAGATTTCAGTGATTGGCATATAACATGCCTTCACTATCTTTCCCGACCTAATAATCTAAGTAACTCAATAGGAATCAGAAAAGTGAAAGGAGTCAAGGGTGGTGGTACGTGACTTCTATCCGAGCACTAGGCAGGCAGAGGCTGACTGTGAGCTCCAGGCCAGGCTGGTCTAGTATAGTGCATCATGAAATAGAAAACAGGCAAATAATAAAAATCAATGAACACAAAATTCAGTTTGTCAAAGATACGTACAATATTTTAAATTGTTTACTTAAATTGAATGTGAAAACAGAAAAAGGTATAAACCAACAATTGAAAATTGTGTCTATTTAGCAAATATTTATCTACCATTATTTATATAATGTACAATAATTTGTATAAAATGTTGGTTAAAAGCATCTTTCCTTTGTTTATAATAGCAGGAAAGCCTTTATCATTTTATAGTGTACAAATAAGCATGTTAGGATGTGACCATTTGCATGGTTTAAACATTCACATGTTGAAATTGTAACCTGAAAGTTTATGAATCTCCAGGGACGGGTGGCTTGGGTAGGTGACTTCTTCAGGCCAGTTACTTGAACAGAGTTGTTGTTCTCTAAAATATAATTCAGATGACTTTACCTTTGAAGACAGCCTCATTGCAGTGAAAAGATAATGCATAAGAAAGTAACACTCATCAGTTCTGGTGTCCACTTAATGTGAAGACACCTGGTCTCCAGAAATTATGCAAATCAACTTGTGTTATTGATTAAGCCTTCCCCTGAGACTGTATCACTTTACTTATATAAGTTCACATGGACAGTAGAAGGAAATAAATTATGAATAAAAGCAATCATCATCTTTATTGAGCAAGAATTCATCATGAATAAAGACAGAGCGACAGTGGAACTGGGCTATGGATTGTATTGAGTTACTTTCGGGGGTTTGCTTAGATGAATATTCCATCAGTGTATGTGAAATATACTGTTTATTTCTTAACTATAGTCAGTTTATTTATTAATGTAATTTAAACAAAGATATTTACCATTTTTGAAAAGTTGCAATTGAACTTTAAAAGCAAAAATTCTAAAGACTACAGTTGGAAAGGCAGTAACTAGTTTATGTATCTTAAATGATGAATTTCAGATATAGGAACATTTGATAAGTGAACTTCAGTTCTAATGCTAGTATATGAAAGGCATTTGCATGAAATTTCATGTATGTATGTGTTCATGTGTGTGTGTGCATATGTGTGCTTATGTAAGTGTATTTGTGTGTGTGTTTGCATGTGTGTGTATGTGTGTGTGTCAAGATTAAGAACACATTCCTAGTCCAATGTTATTTTCCAAATCAATGACTAATAGATAACAAATCATTTTACAAGTTGGGACATATTTAATAAAAAAAATAAAATCAAAATGATAACTGTATATATGGTAACTGTAAGGATGTGGGTGATTCTTAAAGTTATTATATAGATATTATATATATATATATATATATATAATATATATACATGATGAGTACTATACTACCATTCTTTTACTGAAATGAAGTTTGCTTTAAGGGGGAACAAGTCATCTGAAATTATACATATTTATACATATATACATTTATATAAATGCTTATATACATAAATCTATCAAAACTCATCAAAGACTACAGAATACAAAATTCAGCTCTATTAAAATTTGAAACTATGGGAGGAAGAACAAATAACGTTTATGTCAAAAGATAAATATGATTGATAAAGCTTGAACTTCATCTGAGGACATTAAATAAATATATTTATAGAAAGCAAAGTAAAGGAGTAAACTTCACATTCCCATATGCACTGATGTCTTTATTGTTATCATCTATTGCATCAGAGAGTATTTGGAATAACCTAAAATTTCCATCTTTGTCATCTTTGCTTAGATTCCAGGAAACAAAAGATCTTCAAAACATTGTCATACCTGAACTTCAATGCGTAAACTGAAATGACAGACTTTTTCATCTCTTCTCTAATTTCAGAGAGCTACAATATGTATTCTGCTTTTGTTATTACTTACAATAACATTTTCATCTATTTCTATGGAGACAAGGCAATATTTTTGAAGCATACTTAGCATTTTAAGTGATGAAATATTTGTAATATAAAACTGAAATTTTAATAATGTGCAAAATTTCAAGCTTTAGCTCAAATCCAGCTCCTTCCACCCATAATTTAAATAAGGAAGAGTTTGAATCTCTCTCTCTTTCTCTCTCTGTCTCTCTCTCTCTCTCTGTCAATATCAGATGGAGTAATTTTACCTGCACAGCTGTAACAGAAAAGTCTGAGCTCATTTTTTTAGCTGTTATTCTAGCACACTTCATGTGTATACTTAAAACCAGCTGAGATTCCTGAGGCTTTGTATCCATTGTAGTATGAATTCTTACTTTAAGTATTGAATTGCTACTTCAGGAAATCCCTCTTAGTTCTTAACAAGACAAAAGTGTATTTGCTCAAAAAGCTCTTGGCCACCCACCCTTGCAGTTTACAAAGTTGTCTTGAAAAACTCAAGTCTTGCAGTGGTAAAACACACAGTTTAATTCACATATCTCCTCATTGGTGAAGAAGACACCAGAAAAGTGATGTTTCTAAAAATTAATTTTGTGAAATTTAAGAACTAAGACATCATTCAGGTGATCAAAAGTCTTAAGATCATTCTCCCCAAATCTCATGTCCATGCAGATGGGAAATCCTTTCATTCAGATACTTATTCCTTCACTTAAGTAAAATCTACTTTTTCACATGAATATAATAATAAATAGTTTATTCCTGAGTTGTTTTCCTTTCTTCATCATCTTTCAGCACAGAGGGCAACATGGATTCTATTGTGGAGACAGATTTATATTGCCTGAGTGGTCTACCTGCGGTCAGTTCTCCTCTGGATGAAACAGATTCCGGGTGGTTTACCTAAGGCTAATTCTCCTCTGGATGGTCTAACTGCTACCTGAGGAACAACATATATGTGTCTTTTTACAGTGTTCTTTAATTTCGACGCTGTCAATTCCACAGCAGCAAGGAACAGTTGAACCAATGACATTCGACCATGAACTTCATTCTCCAGTTAAGGAAGTGATAATGCATGAGCATTGTCTGCCAAGGAGTGGTATAACCAATCGTGTGGTAGAATCACTTTTTGTTACCTATGCCCTCTGGATAGGCTGACTAGACTCCAGTGGATGAATTTGTAGTGAGAAACATCTATATGCAAATGCTTGAATGGATGGATTTAACAGGTGTGGTAGAATTCATGAGGTTGAATAGGGAAGGAGCATAGGTGGCTGAGGAGGTGCGAATTTGACTAAGAACTGTTGTATGAAATGTACAAAAGCTCAATAACAATAAAAATAAAAATGAATATTGCCTCAGAATAATATTTCTCTATTACGAAGGTTTAAATAAGAGTGGCTTTAAACTGCATATGTTTAACTTAGTAACAGAAAAAGAAAAGCACCTAGAAAAACTAAAATAGAAAGTTGTTTACATATTAATGGTCACATAATAACGTTGAATTAAAGAAATTGAAATGTTCTTGTAAAAATTGTTTTACTTAAATATTGGTTAAGTCATCAACTATTTTTAAGCTACCACATAGCAATTAAGTCTGAAGGATTTAACAGATATCCGTGAAATCTTTTCCGTTAAATAAGCATGAAAATGTCAGATTGTATTCAGTCTGAAGATAATAGCAAGAATGAAGAGACAGAGAGTTATTACTACTAATTACTATGTAAAACCAGGGGATTAGGAAGTGGACTACATTACAAATAGTGACTATTGTGTTGATCATATTGCCATCAGCAGGACAAAACCACTGACACTGTTCTCTGAAAAGCAGGACAGATTTATTTCTTTTAGCATGTTTTCAGAGGACTCATTCCGAAGCTAGGTGACATTTTTGAGCAGGTTTACACAATGACAAAGCAAGGGCATCACAGCAAATATCACATGGTAAAGCAGAATTGCCCTCTTCGGGGTGGCTGAGGAACACAGAGGGGGCCGTTGTTCCAATGACCCAGTGTGCACACTCCCGGATACCTAACTACCATAGGTCACACTTCTCAAAACATCTGCCATCATTTTGGAGTCTCAATACTGTAATTCAACTACGGATGTTGAGGCAGGAGGATCAGGAGCTCAAGGACAGCCTCAGGCACACAGCAAATTCAAAACCAATCTGGGCTACGTGACCTTGATCAAGAAACTGAAATAAACACCATAAATCTAAATACACACTCCTGTAAGAATAACGTCTGTCTTTCAGGTTCTGGATCTTTTCAGACAGGATCTCCCTCCAGCCCCTGCTGGCTTGGGTCTCACTACACAGGGGAGGCTGGCCTCAATTTCACAGAGTTCCTCATGCCCCCTCCTCCAGAGAGCTGGGATTAAAGGTCTGTGCTATGAATCCTGGTTAAGAGTAACTACTTGGTTGCACATTTTCAAAGCTTTGTTTAAAGAATTAGGACTGCCAAGATTTATTAGTGGTTACAAATACTTCCCATCATACCTGGTGGCTTGGTTCAGTCCTCAGAATGCACATGGTAGAGAAAGAGAAGCAACTCCAGCAGGTTGTCCTGTGACTGTTGCACAGGTGCTCTGGCATATATACTCACCACACCCCTCACATCCAAAGAAGGACAACTAGATTTAAAATTGTATTTATGGAGAAATGCCTCAGTGGTTAAGAGCACAGATGTTCAGTTCCCAGCACCCACATGGTGACTAACAACTGTCTGAAACTGCATTTCCAGGGCTCCAATGCCCTGCTTGATCCCCACAGATACTGCACAACATGGGTGCACTGACATACATGCAGGAAATACACTCAAACATATAAAATAAAAATAATAAGTAAGATATTTCTATTGATTGTATGCATATATACATATTTATTCATCATTGGTCAAATATTAGTAAATACTGTTAATTTTTAGTTGAGGCTATTAGAATTTGTTGAAAAAATGAATACTTTTGCATGAAAGCAAACTAAAAGCATATATTAAGCTTTATATTTTCATTAACAGATTGGCACATAGTAAAAATCCTTTTGTCCTAGGTCCACTTTCTTGAGAAGAGAGGTGTATGCAGATGAAACTTTAATAATAGGAAGATTGTGCGGATTTTGCAATAACCCTTGATAATAAAAATAATAGGTCGCATTTACATTCTGAAGCCATTAGAACAAGTATTAAGAGGTGCAGTTAAAAATAAAACTTACTGGTTCAGCTCAGTGGAAGAGGCCCTGATTATTAAGAGTGAGGTCTTAGGTTATTATCCAGTACCAAAAACAGACAAACTAATGAACAAATACAAATACCTTAGGTTATCACAGAATCATGGATGTGAAACAATCCTGCATATATATATGGTATTGCAGCTCAATGAACCATAGTCCCTACTTAGGCAGTTAAAAATTAAGGAAGCAAAATTTACATAAACACTAAAATAACATGAATTATTAAATTACACAAGCACTATATTATTTATGTGTAAATATGTATTTTAATATATAATATTTATATGTATTACATAATATATTTTTAAATATAAATAAGTATATACCGTATTGGAACACATAATAGTATGAAAATAATGCCACATTTTCCATTTCTGTTAGTATGTATCTACTCACTTATTACTTTGCTGGAGATCTATATCAAAATATTACTCCTTTTTGTTATTTTAAATATAAATAGGACATGCATCTTATTAAGACAATTGTTAAAGGCATTCTCTAATAATCTACACTAAATGGTAATTTGATAAAAGGGAACCATGTTTTAGAACGAGACTGAACAATGGTTCAATGAGATAGCTCTATGGTTAACAACCCGGCTGTTCATGCAGAAGACCTAAGTTCCGTTTCAAGAACCTACATTGCAGGTAACAACCCTCTGTAATCCCAGCTCATTCCTTGTCTGCCTCTTTGGACATACGTTTCTTGACATGAGTGAACTTACATACATGCAGGCAAAGCCTCATACCCATAGAATATCTTTTCGTTTAAAAAGGAGCGGGCTTATATAACCCTAGAAACACTTTATTTTTATTTCCATCATGTGTATGTGTGACTCTATTTGTTGGGGGCATGTTCATAGGACAGGCAGTGCTTGTGGAGGCAGTAGGAGTCTTATCGTCTGTGGCTTCAGCTAAAGGCTGTTGTGAACTACCACATGTGGGTGCTAGGAATTAAACATATTTAATTTTGTTTTAAGTGCTCACAGATTTTACAATTAGCACACACATGGATTCTAGCCAAAATCCCTGTGATATAGAGCTTCAAAGTTAATCAGTTTCCACGAATCAAAGCAAATTTCTCCAGAATCACTGCAATAGAATAGGAAGGATTTATACTTGGACTTTTTAATTAGTCTTGACATCAGGCCCAATTTCTTAGCCCCGTTTTTAAAATGAAGTGCTACTCTAGTGATACTTTAACACAGCTCTGATCATTCTGTTCCTTGGCAGCGGCAGCAGAACAGGCTACATAATATCAGGACTTCCAGTGTTTGTCTTTCTAGTGTCATTCTGGACTTTTCTTGTGTGTTTTGTTTGTGTCAAAACCTTTAACAGATTATTTTTTCTAGTTCCTTGAGTTAAAACACAAAATTTAGAAAGGTAACTGTAGGGCATAATGCAAGATGGGCCTAACCCAGAGCATTGTGCTCTGGCTGGTTGTGAGACCAGCATCTGGAAAGAACCTGCCTACCTGGGAAAAACTTACTATTGGCTGTATTTGGGACCCCACCCCATAAGGTCATTGGCCATCCAGGCCTATAAGAGCTTGTGCGCCTGTTCAGTAAAGGAGTTTGCAGGGCCACGAGAATATGCAGTGCCACACGAATATGCAGGGTCACTCGAGTTTGGAGTGCCACGCACTTGTCCTGCTTCCCGTCCAACCCCAGGAGTCTGCGTCTGACTCTGCATCTATTCACCCCAACCCTTTGGGCTGGCCCCCCAAAGTCCTCTCTGGCTGGCCCAGAGTGGTGAGGCACTACGGTAACTGACATGATGATAGGCAAAAAGTGAATCTGAGTCAGTTATATACAAGTCTAAGTCACAGCCTACTTAAAACCGTATTTTAAGGACAGATGAGATGGGTCAGTATGTGCTGTTCTTGATTCCAGCATTCATATTGGATAGCTCACCAATCATCTGCAACTCCAGCTCCAGGGAGGATCTGCAGCTTCTAGCTTCCACAGGCACCTACAAGCCTATGTAGATACCCAGACACAGATACAGACACAGACACATACAGAAGATTAAATATTTAAAAAATTTCTAAAATATATATAAATCTGTTTCAACCTTAATTTTGATCAAATGATTTTTAAAGATTAATTTTATTTCTTTATGTGTATATGTGGGTATGTCCACAATGGGTCCAGGTATCCAGAGGAACCAGAAGAGGATATTAATTCACCTAAATATGGAGTTACAGGAGGCTGTGACTCACTCAATTATGGGTTCTATGAATCAGGCTTCAGTTCTCCAAACATGTTGGAAGCCCTCTTATCAGCTGGCCGTATCTCTAGGACCTATTGAAACCAATGATTAACAAATTACAAATAATGGTACCCTTCTTCCTGCTCAAACATATCCAAATATGTGAGTATGTTTAATATCAGTTTTAAAAATAATGAAATGAGAGACTGTTTAAGTGGTTTTTTAAAAATCAATTCGTATGTAGCTGGCTTACATACACAGTCTATCAATATTTTCTAGGAAAATCTTTGTTTGCCTCCGGCAACTAAATCTGCCTGTGAGACTTTCAGCAGCACTTTGAGTTAAGGTGCTACTACAATGAGTACTGAAGAGCTTTGTAAGGAGCTAGTGGGAGGGACTGGTAAATGCCTGAACTGGCTTGACGGGAAAAAATAGAGATATCATTGGTGTGTTAGAGGAGGCGTTGGGGGAAGTGCTTCAAATTACAGAAAATGAGATGATCCTTCTTAAATAGGTTCAGAATGTGTAGGGTGCAAAACAAGATCACCTGCTATGAGGATTAAAGGTGTGGCACTTGTGTATGAATGGCATAATGCAGTGTGGACCTTAGCCAGATCACCTGCTGTGAGAATTAAGGGAGTGGCTCCTGTGGGCTCAGTGCTCCAATCCAGCCAATTTAGACACCAGCTTCCAAGCTATGTCTGGAGAGAACCTGCATCGAGATGATCCATCCAGAGACAGAATACTATTGGCTGCAGTTGGGAACCATCCCATAGGGGGTTGCCTAACCAAACTCATAAAATCCCCTGCACTTTCTTGAATAAAGGAGTTTTGCTACTGATTGCCCGTGGCATGCTTCTCACTCAGTTCCCAGAGTCTATGTGTTGATTCTATGCCCTTTCACCCCCTCATGGCGGAGACCCAGTGTCTCCCTTGGTCTGGCCCCTAGAGGAGGGACCCCGATATCTAGTGTCCGAACAGGGTCTCTACCCTCCCCACCCCCGGATTTTGCAAGGCAGCCCCTGGTAATGAATGAGTAGGCTCCTTCCCGGGATCTCTGTGTTGACTCCATGCCTCTCACCCACTCACAGCAGAGACCCTTGTCCCACTCAGGCCAGCACCAAGCAGGACTCCAACATGTTCTGACCGTCCTCGAAGGTGACAGAGTGACCCCTTCATTTTGTTCCCTCTCCTGTGTTTGTCTCCCTACCCCAAAGGAAGCATATGTCACCACAGGATCTCTGAAATCCGTGCTGGCCCCTCGCTTTCTGGTTCATCCCATTGAAATCATCTGAAAACTTGACCACGCCCCCATTTCGAAATTGAGGCAAGGTTATCAGTCAAGCCTTTCTGGAGACTGTGTGGGCAACAGGCCATGGGGAAGGCTGATTTTTCCATCTTTTATTTAAAAAAAACCTCCTTCCTGCCAGCAAGCAGGATCAGATCTTTTACATTTTAATTGCCTCTGTGTGGATGTTGACACTTCAGTGAGCACTCAGACACCAAGCCAAGTTTCCACGAACCTATGGAACCTATAAAAGTTGGTGCACACGTCCTTCACTGCTTCTTGAGTGCAACTGTGGAACTTTTAGAAGCTGGCACATGCCTTCTGCAAGGCTTTTTGTGTGCCACCCTTGGGACTCCTGCAGAGGCCCCACTGGTGTGCGGGACAGTTGAGCCCCCAGCAGTCTGGCCGCATGTCTCAGTGGGCCCCAATGTTGGCCATTTTGGCTTGTATAATGATTGTAGTAGCTTTGAGTTTGCACTTAATCTTTCCCCACTCATCAAATGCCACTGCCACCCCACCATAATGGGCAAGCTCCCCTCTCACCAGAAAGCACCACAATTGCAGGCTCTTGAGGCTCTTCTCCTGCAGTGTGGCTTGAAAGTGAAACAAAATGATCTTCACAGTTTGGGGGACAAAACTCTCTAATTAGCCTCATGGTTTAGCCCAGAGTACATTTTCAATACCTCCATTTGGTCTCATGTTCTGTTTCTCATAAGGAAGCCTGTAGATTAGGAGGGACACACACACACACACACACACACACACACACACACACACACACACCATTTTTCACTATCATTTTGCCATAATTGCCAGCCTTAAAGGCGCCTCAGTTGAGGAAGTTATTAATACCCATAATGAAAGCTGTAAAGAGGAACAAAAATTGAACCTAAAGGCCTCATCTCTGTTCTCCCCCCATAACTCAGATGATGAAGTGGAATCCCCAACTTCCAAGGACAAAACAACACCCACCCCTCCCCCAATGTACCTTTGTCTGGGACTTCAGCTGTTCTGCCTGCCCCACCCTGGGCACACCCTACCTAGATCCTCTGTTTTCTTTCTGGGCTTATCTGCTTATAAGTGCTTTACCTTTAAGTCCGCATTTCCTAACTAGTCAGCATTAGGGAAACTATTGTTTCCCTCTGAATGAGGATCCAGGAGCGTCTCTCTCCTCCTTGCCCTGTGGCACCTGCTTCCTACAGATAAATCTACCCTTATGTTAACAATTCTGTGCTACCTGGTATTAAGATCACACCTCTCCAATTACACCAGAGGTCCATGGTCACAGGCTTTTCTTAATTACTCCCCGTCCCTCATTTACCAGGTTGAGCATATTAATTCCACCCAAGTTAACCCAATAATTTCTATGACCTTTGGGAAATAGCTACTTAATAGGTTCTCAGCATTTTTCTCACCCCTCAACCTGGTAATCTGAGGTATTTTTGCTGTGGCCTTGATAGCGCCGCTGAACTTTCATTGCCCTTGGAAAGTACTGCATTAAAGTAGAGCTTCTCAGACTTCACTTTAAATTCTCCAGGCCTCCATCCAAGCCTCAGTCCTCCCCCACAAATACCAAATATTCCCTTAGAACCTGGATATCAGTAATTCAGGACAATCTCACTTAACTGGCCACTTAATAACGCTACCTTCTTCAAGATACTTAACTATTCTTGCTTCTTCCTGTGTCTTCTACAGGTCACAAAGGCATTCTTCAAAGACCCTCACACATGCCATAGGAGCTCTTCCTGTACAGCTCCCATGCCACCCTAATTACCCTCCTGAGGGACAAACATTACTCATTGGGTTGTTTCACCAGAACAGAGAGTAGCCAATGACAGGTAAGACTTCAATCATTGGAGCAACCTAAGACAGGCACTTCCAGCAAAAGTGAACCTTTTGGGTTGTTCCACCAAAATGGTGGGTAGCCAATGTTGAGTAAGACCCCGGTGGCCAGGGCAATCTAAGGCACTCACTGCCAACAAAGGTGAACCCCTTAGACTATTTCACCAGGATGGCAGGTAGTCAGAACAGGTGGGTAGGGCAACCTAAGACAGGCACTGTCAAATGAAGTGATCCCTAAGGGCCTTTGGCCACCAATGGCATGGCAAAGAATCATACCTCCTAGGGTCTATCAATTAATAAAAACAAGAAGGAGTCTGTATAGGGCACAACACGCAGGATGGTCCTTAGCCAGGTCACTTGCTATGAGGATTAAGAGAGTGGCCCCTGTGTATGATGTAGTGTGGACCTTAGCCAGGTAACATGCTATGAAGATTAAGGAAGTGGCTCCTGTCTATGAATGGCATAATGCAGTGTGGACCATAGCTAGGTCACCTGCCATGAGAATTAAGGGAGTGGCTCTTGTGGGCATTGTGTTCCAATCCAGCCAGGCGGGGCACTAGCTTCTGCACCATGTGTCTGGAGAGAACCTGCATGATCCATCCAGAGACAGAATACAATTGTCCACCATTGGAAACCACCCCATAGGCCATTGGCTAACCAAACTCATAAAATCACCTGCACTTCCTTAAATAAACAAGTTTTACTGCTGTTTTCCCTGGCATGCTTCCACACAGCTCCTGGAGTCTGTGTGATCATTCCATGCTCTCTCACCCCCTCACTGCAAAGACCCAGGATCTCCCTTGTGCTGGACCCAAGCAGAGAGACCCCAAGAAGAATGCATATGAAAATGTGCACTGCAGTTATGTGGCGAATTGTAAGTAATCGATATCTATGACAACATATATTTCCAAACCATGAGATACTGCTCATTACAAATGGGAAATGACAAACCCAGTGAGAAACTGAAACATAAAGGAACCAGAACATGGTGATTTCAGAAATCCTCACCCTATGCAGATGGCAAAGAATACTAAAATTTAGAGATCTCTCCAGAACAACTGAGTGTCTAGCTGTGAAAAGCTGTGTCAGCATATCAGAAAGAAGCATCTCAGAGTACTGTTACACAAAGTGTTTAGAAGCATTGCTATTCCTTCTCAACTCTTTCCCCCACACAAGGCCTTTAGCAATGAAAGTAACCCTAAACTTAGCCCAGCAGAAACAAAAAGTAAGAAAGAAGAGATTGTCTCCAAAGCATCCTTGGTGAAGGTTTTTTCAAATGGAAAGTTTCCCTGTTGAATCCATGCAAACTCTACCAATTTCTGGAGACCATCATTTATGTAGAAACAAACACCATTTAAAATGAGAGGTACTGGGAGAAGATGAAAATACCTTGAAGTACTAAATTACTAGCAGTAGGAGAGAATCCGATGAAATTTGTCTGGCACAATGTGTGCCAACCTCCAGGAAAGAGATGCAAAGTAAGAGAACATAACATTGGAGCTCAGAATCCTTGGGGGGTTGGGGCAGCCATAGGTTTGTTTTCTGGTTTGAAGTTCAGAGTTCATACAACTAGTTTTCAAAATGTGTGTGGGGGCCAATGACACGTTTCTCTTATCCTCTATTCACTTTTACCCCATGGCCATTGTTTGTATTTTTTCTCACCATGAATATCTCTACCCCTTTTCCAGGAAGCAACTGTGAGTCATTTGTCTCTCTCAGTCTCTTCAGGCTGCTAAACAACCAAGATAATTGAAAACAAAGTAGAAATTTAGTTCTGATAATTTGGAAGCTGGCCGGCCTAAGATGAAATTTAAGCCACAGAAGAAGTTGAAAACATTCAGAGCACTTAATTAGCTGATGTCAAACTTCATAAAACTCCTCACAATCCACTTACTCCCTTTTAATTGTTTTGCAATACATTAGAAATGAATAATGGAAAACTATGACGTGAGAGAGCATTTTAAGTTATAGTCAGATTTTGATACTGAAAATGAAGGACCGCAATGTGACGCATATACACATGAGTAGCATTGAACAGACCTGATGCATTATATAACTGTATTTATAAATATTTTAATAATAATCAAAGAAGACAACAAGGAAATGTGAGGGAGAAGGTGAGACATGGGGAGAGGCAGAGGTGATGTGCAGATAATACAGACACAGTACTCATGCACGCAATTCTCAAAACATATAAAAGGAACTACAAAAAGAGCAGCATGCACAGGCTCCCACACTGAGTGGCAGAGTTTCCCAGACTCTGACCTCTGTCCACAGCTTTCTGACCTGCACAGAATTCCATCCCTGGTTTTCACCTATCTCACCTTTTATTTCCCTTTGCTGGACCTTCATAGCCATTTCAGTCTTCTCCGCGTGTTGCTAATTACAGACCTGTTATTCCTTCAGCTTTTCCTTCTAAAGCCTATGGAAATCATGCTATAAAACATGCTGTGACTATCTTAAGGCCAGCATATCACAAAGGCTCTCATTAAATCTCTCCTCCATCACTGACCTTTTCCATCTTTGTCTGGTTTTTCACTAATAGTGGCATCATTCAACCATTTCAGTGGTCCTAAAAAGGAATTATTGACTAAACTATGTATCTTCTTGATTTTTTCCATAACCAGTTCTCTAAAATTCATCATATAGTCAACATCATATTCCCTTAATTTATTTTATTAATTATTTGTGTACATATGTATCAATGACATTCTCCTTTTCTCTTTCTGTTCTAAATTCTAGAGTTGTTTTATTTATCTAGAGCAATTTTTATTACTCGTTTTTAAAATCTTTATAATGATTATATAGCTGCAGTATATAGTAAGGATAAACAGATTGATACACCTTAGGCAATTAGAAAATATGCCTCATCCTTCTGATATACTTCCATTATGTGATAAATGTAACATTGTTTGTGACGGTTAACCTTCACTCTCAATAGGCTTTAGATTTACCTGGGAAATCGATAAAGCACACTTCTGCAGAAGCTGCAAACACATTTCCAGAGTACAGTAGCTGAGGTGTGTGGACCTATTGTGAATGTTAATTACATCATCTCATGTAGTGAGAGAACCTAAGTATAAAATAAGAGAACGAAGTCAGCCAAGTGCTGCAGTTTCCTCCCTACTATCTGTCTCCTGTTGTATGAGTCAGTTTTCTGTTGCTGTGATCGAAACACCGACTAAGGGACCTTATAAAAGGAGGAATTTATTTAGCTTACTATTCCAAAGGAGCAAGAATCCATCCTGCTTGGGAAGCATGATGGCAGAGGAGGCTAGACCAGACTTAGAAGCCAAGCACTCACATCTTCAAGAAACAGAGACTGGAGATTCAACAAGGTTTAAGAACTCTCTAAGCCTGCCCCCAGTGACATGCTTCTTCCAGTATGGCCACACCTTCTAAGACCTCCCCAAACAGCGCCACCAACTGGGGACAAAATGTCCCAATACTTTGAGCCTATGGGGGACATTCTCATTCAAACCACCACACCTGTCATCCCTGGTGTAAACTACCCACCTTTCAGACATTCGTAATAGATTCCTCAGAGGTTGAGAGGAGAATAAATAATAAATAACAAACAGGCATTTTTGTCAGGTATTTTGATATCAGTAATGATGTGATCCAAGGAAATTGACATCATGCAGGATTGCTCTTTTTTGACTATATGTGTTCATACGTATTTTAGACTTTTGGAATGTATTTGAGGGATTGTTTTAAAACAGTTTCAGAAAGTAGCCTTGTGGAGATCTGTGATGCTCTTAGAGTTATAAAGCTCTGAGAATTACTCTAAATAGAGATGAAGGGGTCATTTTCATGAGAATTCAGAAGACAAGAATGTTATTGGATTTATTAACATAAAAATGTGCTCAAACATTTCAAATAAGAACACAGACTACACTAAGAATTGAATGTCAAGGCTTCCCCATGCTGGCAACAGGTTTTTTGCATGCCACCATGTCCTGTGGATTTATATGTGCACTCACCCTGTAATTTCCAGACAGCACAGCTTCCTAACTTTCATCTAATGCCTCTAATCATGCAACCCTTCTGCCCCTCTTCCTTAATGATCCCACAGTCTTCCAAGGAAAGGGTATGATGTATGAGTCCCACTAAGGGCTGAGTACGCCACAATCTCTTTTGCTCTGTATATTGACCCTTTGAAACTCATCCCGGATGGGAGCCTAGGATAGATGAAGGGTGTGAAGGAAAACCCTGCCTTGGCTGAGATGTATTGACGTCTCATGTGTGTAGGGAGAGGGAGAGACTGTTTTCCTTAATGTTGTGATGCCTGGTATCTTGACTGGATTACAAGGAATAAACCCACACACAAGAACACAAGGCAGATCAGATTCACTAGGTTTTAAAAAGAAAAAACTTGACACGAAGTCAAGGACTGTTTGTAAAGTGTGAGTTAAAGGTGGGGAGGAACCTTAATATGATCAAATTCACTGTGTGAAATTAAATTTTTTGAATAGCTACAATTGTAATAAAGAATAATTCCCTATTCCTTTTTTTTTACTTTGCCAGATATACTTTCAATGAAAAATTTAAAAGATCAAAAACATTTTTTGAAAACTGCCTTTAAAAAAATAAATAATTAGCTTTCTCTACAAATACTACTGTGTATGTGCATTCTTTTTAAAACAAATAAATATAATTTTGAATGTGCTTAATCCAAGACAGTGGAAAGAGGAGAGAGCCTGATTTTTCAATATTGATATAAATCAGTGGTTACTCCCTTGCCTAACCTTTCAAAGTATAAGCCTAAAGGCATAGCTCACATTGGAAAACAGGGCACTGAGGAGACAGCAGACTATCCATAACTGCATCAGCGTTGGAAAATAAACCTTATCTTACCTTTTCTTTCTGAAATCCCTATTTGTACAAAAGAGCTGAACTTAATATATGTCTAATAAACTGATTTAATGAAAAATGTATGTATTAAACACAAACTTTGACACAAGCTATTATGAATATCAAGAAGACACTAACTTAAAAGGAACATAAAATGGAGAAAAACCTGAATTACAGAAAAGAAAGTCATTTATTTAATGAAAAAACTAAAACAAAAAATTATTAAACACACACACACACACAGCAACACTATGTATTGACTCACAAAGTGGGGAGCAAAGGTATGTGACCCCCCAGATGGCTTGTCAGTTAAAGGAAGATCAAACACAGGTGCTCACGCACAGAGACATACACCATCAAAAAAACTTTGTTTCCAGCAATACAGTCTACAGCAAACAGAAAGTTAAGAAATATTTTGCAATGCTTCCTGTTTGGTGAATTAGGGATTCTCTCTGAGATTTTTTTTTTTTTTTTTTTTTTTTCCGATTGGTTCATTCCATGGCAAGTCCTGCCCCAGGAACCAACAAGGGGGGAGGAAGGCAGGGAGAAAGGTGGAATAACATGGTGGCGAGTCCTGGAGAGTCACAGATTGAACCCACGCGGGAAGAAAAATGCCCCGGTGCCAGTCCTATGCCGAAGGCCAGACCAAGGAGGAAGCATGCCAAGTCCCTGCTGTTCTAAGCATCATATGAGTGAATGTGAAATGCTGGCTGGTAACGGACTAAGAGACCTGCAGGCGGCTGTCGCAAAATTTGTGGGCGGGCCGCTGGTACCCAGCAACTTTGTAAACTTCACTAAATAAATCATTCTCTCTAAATGGAAGGTCAGTACCCATTTTATCCAGCTGGATTAACCAGATCCCGCTTGCTAAGGCTTGGAGAATAAATTTCATGAGACACTTCCTTTCTTAACACACACAAAAAAGATTATCTTGGGGAAATATATTTTTTTCAAGTGGTCTATTACTGAATTAGTTTTAAATACATTAGTATTTAAATTAATGTAATAATTAATACATTAGTATTTATACATTAGTTATGTATACATGCAACTGTTCCCTGTATTTAGCATCCTTTCTTTTTATGTAACATTATGTGTTTTAGGATGGCAAGCAGATGTGTACCTTAGTCTCTGTGAGGTCAAATGCAAGTTTTAAACACTGGCCAGAAATGTTTGATTGCCATTTCAACGCATGGAAACAGTTACCTTCATGCCAAACTTGCTGCGTTCTGCAAAGAGCTGTGCAGAGTGCTGGAATCAAAGTCTAGGCAGTCACTATTCATGATGCTGCTGCAATTCCCTCATGAATAGATGGCCAAGTTGCTTCCCAAGTCAATCACCACCTATGACCCATTAGTTCCAGTAGATTCAAAAAAAGTCAGCTTGCTTGGGTGTTCGTGTCCACTGTATGGCTGTGAAGAACTGTGATGAGCTTTGTATTTTTTGTTTCTCTAAGACTAACATAAAATGAAAGCCACATAAGCTCGCATCATCACCCTGTCAGCATCACCAGCAAGGCTAATGTCTGAAACAAGGAAAAATGTCTTCTCCCTGCGCGGGCTGTAAAGGACTTGTGCTAATGCATCAGGCGGGCATGACTACATCCATGGAGCCTTGCCACTTACAGGAAGCACCAGGCAGGGGCAGGAATGAGGCCTGAACTCACAGAGATCTGCTTTTCTGTACTGGAGACACTAGGATGTTGGAGATATCAGGAAGTGGAATATCTTCCAAATAATGGCATTGCAATCATGTAACCCCAACTCAGGATAGAGTTTACATGGACTGCAAAAGGCAAAGCTTTCTGGAGATGTCTGGCCAAGTCTTTTGGAGCTTACATCATGACAATACGTGCTTCACAAACCAAGACCTGGACCTGTGACCCCAGGGATCGCCCTATTGGTCTCCCCTGTCTTTGGGTGAGTATTTCCTTGCTTTTCTCCCATCCTTCTCTTCTTTAATGTGAAAATTCACTCTGTAAACTTGGGTTTGAAATATGTCACTTTTATAGTAGCTCACAATTTACTTGAATCTCAAGAAAACTAAACTAATGAACAGTGTTGGAATACTTAAGTCTGCTGTAACTCATGGAGATGGATTGAATGCATTTTTCATCATGGATGAAAATGAACGTTTTTTGGAGACTGGAGTGGGTTATGACATAAAGTAATGTACTTTAGTATCAAGTTGACAAGTAGTGGCCTTATGATAATAATTTATGTTCATTTTCAATGTGACTAGATTAATAATCATCTATATTGGTGAAGCCCTCTTCTGCATGCATCTATGAGTAAAGGAGAGAATATTATTTGGAGACATTAGGCCCACCCTAATGGTACACAGCATTTTCCTATGGAGTGGGAGCCCAGCTGAAATAGAAGTAGAGCAAGGAACAAGCTAGGTGAGCATGAGTATATGGATGTATTAGCTTGTTAACCAGAGTGGAAGGATTTCCTCTGCAGTCCCTGGCTATGGTGGACTCAATTTGCTACCAGAATTTTAGCTAAAACTACACAATTTTTTTACTCAATTATAAAATATTTGAAAACATTTATCCAAAATGAAAACTAAAGTCATATACAAAATGTGTGCTGATGTTAGTAAATATTAAGTCAATCACTGTCATTATTCAGTGTGAATGGATTCACATGTTTTCAGACTATGGAATGATACATTAAGCCGATCATAAATAAACTGATCAAAGTCAAATACTAGTCTTGTCAGAAAAAATGATAGCTTAAAAGCAAGGCAAGAACAGGGAATTTCTGGGATTAGAAGGAAAACTACTAAATTGATATTTGGAGGGTTTAAAATTTAATTTGCTCTTACCTGCAGTTCTGCCATTGAAATAGAAATTTAGCCAAAGGCTTTCCTTTTAAATAATAGTTATATTCCCTACCTGTCCATCCTTTCATCTGCCTGTCATTGTATTTGAGACCCAGTAGAATTTATTTATAGCCTTAATCTTTTGGTTGGATAATGGCTAAAGGTAATAGTGTACCTCTGTGGAGCTCTGCAGTCCATCTTTCCTCATTCCTCAGGGTACCTATCTCTCCCCTGCACCTCATCAGTTCATTGGATCTCTGAACAGACATCATCCTTAAAATCCCATTTGTACCATTTGGATCAGGTCAGAAAGAGTAATAGATCTCATCTCCTTGAGTGATATTATTAATCCTGAGCAGGTGAGCTCTAAGGTACTTTCTCTAACCTACACATTTAGAAAGCAAAAGCTTCAGGTCTATAATGAATAAAGCTAAACAGAAGCCTGCAGTGTGAATGGAAATGATTGTAAGATTAAGCTGTCCTTTAGACTTATACTTAAAAGTTTGTAATCAACAGCTTTAAGAAACTAAAAAGAAATATGAAGCAGCTCCCATCTGAGGAGAGTCAGAATGCCATTATTATATTTCTAGTAGTGACTGTATAAAAATCATAGCTAAATTAATTGTCCTTTAATATGAGAATTCCAAAATCTTTCTGAAACACTTGCTTTACCTTTTTTTTTTTACAACTATGTTTCTATATTTGAGAAAGCAAACCGATACAGTTACAAACAAACAAAACAAAAGCAAACTCCTTTACTTTCTTTAGCCCTCGCTTCATTTATAAACCTTATGC
Organism: Eospalax fontanierii; assembly: GCA_035773235.1. Classification (NCBI taxonomy): domain Eukaryota; kingdom Metazoa; phylum Chordata; class Mammalia; order Rodentia; family Spalacidae; genus Eospalax; species Eospalax fontanierii. The sequence continues at coordinate 68,125,183 of CM069538.1, forward strand.
ATACTGGTTCAGATTCATCTTTCTTTGTTCAAGAGAAAGGCTGTGTCTCCTCTGTTATACATAACTGGCTTTTCAAACAGGGTCCATAACTTTCCTTTCAATAGCTCAGATAATCTTTTTATTTTTTCTGTAGATTGAGTATATCAAGAATTGCTGTTTTTTTTTAATTCGCAATTTTGTTCATTGTGTACATCCTAACTTGAAATCTTCTTTTAACCTTTTATTTCTTAATTTATTTTTATTTTATGTGTATGAATCTTATTTTGCCTTAAGATAAGTGCATTCATTTTGTACAGTGCCAGCAGAAGACATAAGAGGGCATTGAATCTCCAGGAATTGGAGTTAGGCACATTTGTTAGCTGTCATGTGGGTGCATTGATTAGAATCTGAAAACTCTGCAGGAGCAGCCAGTGTTCTTAACCACTGAGTCATCTCTCTTTCTCCAAAATCTGTTCCTTTGAGCATCTTCCTTCAGAGTGCTACCAGAATGTAATGCTAAATACACACAGATGTGAAGGATAATGGATGTTTAGAAGTGTCAAGGTCAAACTTTTGATAACACTGAAAATATTTATAATTCAAAGCAATGCATCTCTTGAATTGAGATTCTTGGATTTTGTTCTGATTCAGGAAGTGCATCACTCTATTCGTACTCAAAAACGCAATTTTGAGTCTTCTCAGGACACATAAATCATGACATCACAGTTTCCAAAATGTTCAGTTATGATGGTCAGATGTCTTTTATAAAATGTAAATATTATCGTCAAAACTTAGGCCATTAACTGTATTTGGCATGAATATAGACAGATATGCTAAATAATAAAAATGAATCTAATATGTTCTATATAGAGGTAAAGCTCATGAGCATGAGTGATTTAGTTTTCATTTCTACATCATTTATTCCAAAATGGATAGAACTGAAATTACAACATTTATATATTTGTAATATTTATGGTAACACATCACATTTCAATATTTCACTCTGTACTTTATGATAATTATGATAACCATCTGAGCATTATTTTATATACAAGACACTGAGATTCATAGATGTTAAGGCATTTTCTGAAACCATGCAAATGCCGTTTTGTAGAGTCAATATTAAATCCCAGAAATATAACTTAAATTTCCAAGTACTAAGTATGACATTATGCTGATAAATTTTCTGTTAAATTGGGGAAAGTGTAATAATGATGACAGCATTAATTCTCAGAACACTGCTTAAAGTAGTCTTGAGAATACGGAAATAGTCTTAGTAAGTGTGAGGTATTATAACTGTGGTCATAAACAATACACTATACTTATTTAACAAACTGGAAACTAGTGTGTCAAGAATTATGCTAGTTATTATGCACTGTTATAAATTAAGCCATTTGTATTACTATGGGAAAGCATAGGAAAAAATGAAGAAAACATCAAGATAAAGGAAACAAAGTTGTCAGAAATAAATTTCACAAATGCCAAGAAATAACAAGAAGATCTAGAAATAGACATCTAAAGTATGAAGTAAAAAAAATCCTCAGATAGATTCATTCTTTAATTTTATCAGTCACTTTGAAATGAATCCAGATATGTAAAATCATTTCAAAAAATCAAGTTGAAATTGAAGTATTCAGAAAAAGACAATAAGATTAAAGCAAAATGAATTGAAACACATTACGCATTTTCATACAAATTAAGATATAATATTGTTAAACAAACTGTATGGATTGTCATCATATAAATACTATGTATTTTATATTTTATATTTTTTTATTTTATCTGTCTGAGTATATTGCCTGTATGTATGTAAGTGCCCACATGTTCTACAAGGCCTACATCAAATCCTCTGGAACTGGAGTTACAGACAATTGTTAGCTGACATGTGGGTGCTGGAAATGGAACCCAGATACTCTGCAAGAGTGGCCAGTGCTCTTAACACTGAGCCATCTCTCCAGCCCCTAATACTATATATTTAAAACAGTATAATGTGTTGATACCGAGGAGTGCAGTGGATGCAGTGACTATAGAACATAAAACAATGAAGTGATTTTCCTGCTTCTGCTAAGGAAATGATAAACTCCAAGGAAATTCTGACCATCTTTACATGAAGGAAGCGTTTGCCATCTTTACCAATCACATGACAGAAATCAAGTGAAGGCACTTGTTCTTCTTTGGCAAAGTTCCCAAGGCCCATTAAAAGACATTTAATGGTATTTGTTCCTCTGTGCTTAACACTATGCTACACTCTGTCATATAATTTATTTCGCTTTTCCATTTCATTCCAATTAGTTTTATTGAAAGATATCTTCAAATGCATTCCTTATTGCTGGTATTAATACTGTACACAGTATTCTCTTCTTTAAATTGTTCTCTTCAATTTTACACTGTATGTTTATGAAATAAAGATCAAAGTGAGGAAATACTTAATGCCTTTCCATTCTATCCACCTAACTCTATCTTGACTATTTCTGTTATTCAGTATGTTCAAAAAATTGTATCATTTGCTACAACACACATTATCAATATTATCTTTATAAAGTGAATGCATTTGAAATCAAGTTGAGCACACTTCAAAAGTGAGCGTGTTCATATTTCTTGTGAGTGCTAAATCAGTATTTTTATTTTTAGCTCAATAAATCACTGATGTTTATAGGTCTGCTACAGTAGGGATGGAGAGAAGACTCCATAGTCAAAGGCCCTGTCTGCTCTTGCAGAGGACCTGGGTTCCAATCCCAGAACCCACATTACTCTAACAACCATCTGTAACTGCATTTCCAGGAGATCCAATGCACTTTTCTTGCCATAAGGGCACTGCATGACATGAGTGCACTTGTATACATGCAGGAAATATACTCAACACGTACTCATAAATGTAATAAAAAATTAAAACAATTTCAATACAGTTTAAGTTCCATTCATATTAACTGAAAATATTTTTTTCTTAAGAATCTAAAACTGTGTAAATGTCTGTAGGATAACCAATCAGGGAAATTTGCTGGAATTCTATGCTCCTTCATTTCTCTCCTCTTGCTTATATTTCTTCACAAAAATCTCCATCTATCCCAATTCACATTGCTTAAACAGTAACAGTTTCACGGGAGAGGAGACCGTCTCTGGTCTGGCTGCCCGTAAGCTCTACAGAAAGTATTATGGCAGGGCGAAGCTTTCATAAATCGCAACCAGGCTGAATTGGACATTCCAGTAAATAGCTCTTTAGAGCAGTCCTTGTTTCTGAATATAGTCCTTCATTATACTTTGGTGAATAAACCCGATAAACTTGTGGACTCACTAAGTGTAGTTTGAGGGGAATCTGTTTTTTGATGTGTCATCAGTGCCCTATCTACAGCTAATAAGTAGATAATGTTTCTCCAGGAAAAGTCATACAATAAAGAGAAATGTTAAAAGAGCCTCTGAAAGTGATGAAAACCAGAGCCGTATTTAAAGTCAATAATAAGCCAATATCATCCACTTGATTTCTATGAAATATTTTTATTCCTAATATTATCCACTAAATTAGAGTTGTAAAAATATTAAAAGCAATGGAAAGAGGCAACAGTCTATGATATTGTGCTATATAACAAATTCAATAACTATTTTATTCATTCAAATGACTTTAAAATGTATTCTTATTTAGTGACACAATCCAATGTTCAAGAAATAAATTGATAAAAAGAAAGAGAAACAAGGTGAAACTTGGAGGAGGTGGTTGAAAAATATAAAGATAACAGTTGCACACGGGTGTAACAGCATGTGCAACTGCACAAGTACTTAAATTTCCAACAATTCTTTAACAACACACACAAGAACAAGTTCATAAATTGAACTGAAGAAATCTTACTGAAAAGGAGGAATCTAACTAGTGTCCAGATACGCTGTGATCCCAGCATTTAGAAGGCCGAAACAGGAGGATAGTGTATGCCAGACTGGGCTACATACCAAGACCTTCATCTCATGTGAACAATAACTTAAAATAAGACAAAATTTAAATCTGAAATAAATAAAGGTAATATTGGAAAGAAAACTGATCAGCATTTCAAGGAAATACCAAAATCAGAAGTTATCAGCAATGATGGAAATTGTAATTCAACTCTAATGGGAAAAATCTAGTATGTTAACAAAAATTGATAGATTTATTAGAATTACAAGTTCAGTTTTATAAGTAAGTGATTGATTAGAGCAAGAGAAAAAATACATTGAATTACCAATATTGATAAAAAGAAATTAAAGGTATCTATTAGAATCCCAGTCTAAGTATTTGTCAGATATATTAAGGAAAATGTACAAAAGTCTACTCACAGGTGATTTTTTTCAAAATTTTTCTGGATTAATAGATTGTTGAAACATATATAAACACATAAATAATAAGTTTGTACTAGATATATTCAGAATCATATACTACTGTCAATTCTAGGAAACGGTTTTAAGGAGGCATGGAACATTTATAAGTGACTAAGCAGTGTTCCGAAATCCGTTACATATTTTCATAAAATTAATATTTTAAAAACTTACATTTTGGTCACAATTCAATATAGTTTCACTCTAATTAAAATCTAATTGGGAAGACCTCAAACATGATAAAAATACGTTCTTTAAGATTTTCTACCTTTAATGTATCATCTTTAAAGTTATCTAATTTATTAGAAACTACATAACCATTTTCTCCCTTTTTCTCTTTCTCCTTCCATCCATCCTCTATCTCATCTATCCTTTCAAGCCCTCATTTCATCTTCGTTGAGGAATGCACCATGACATATCTTACATTTCTCATTCACTGAATGAGGTGAAGGTGGACAGGGAGTCTGTCTAAAAAGTAACTGAGCTGTTAGGTCACAGACTCCCCAGTTAGAACAGCCCCAAACTGAGAATATGTGGTTGCATTTCTTGGTGAAGTCATAGGAAAAGATTTTTTTATGGTTGAGACAAACTACTATTATAGAAAATTGTCTCAAACCCCGAGTGAGAGGAATGGGAATGTAGAATGCTTTAACAGTTTCATGAATTCATTTGATATTACATTTTCTACTTACATGTTAAATGCACAGATTTTAAATATACAAACACAAGGAAATAACAGTATCATGTAGCTTACCACAAGGAAACAGGGTCTTTCAGAAAGCTGGTCAGTTACTCCTGTGAAGTTATAGCAATGTTAATCGCATGCGCAATTCCTATGCAAGCTTCAACTAGAAAAAATAGGCATTTGGAGGTAACTTAGAAATCCCTAACCAACACAAGGAATTCTTAACACCTGTAAAAGATACTGTTTTACAGTGATGGGACTCTTGGTGGGTCCAGTGGATGGACCCCCAAACTGAAGGACATTCAGGGACACAAATCAGACTCTATAGTCATATATATATACATACATATATATATATATATATATATATATATATATATATGAGACTAAACTGGATAAATTGGACAAGTGGTACTGGAGAGATATGTGGATGAAGGAGATCTTAATACTATCATTCTTCATTGTATGACAAATTCAGAAATTCAATAAAAATAAAGTTTAAAAATAAGTTCTCACAAATGTGTCTTAATTATAGATCTCTAGGACCACTGTTTATAGAATGAGACCTTTTGCTTGAAAGATATGCTTTTTCACACTTAATACACATCACTGTTTCTTTGAAAGGATTATGAAATTACTAATATAAGAAGTAATGGAACACTTATGCGTGAAGTGGCCTAATAGAACTACTGATACCTTCTAAAAGTGATGAAGGGTGATTATATTTCTCTCTAAATCTCAAATCAAAGCGGATTGCAAGGTCCAGGTATAGTGTAAATTATAATTCCTTAAGTCTTTATAGGATGAAATGTACACATGAAGATAAAATATGCATAAAGTTTCCCCAAGAAACGGGAAACACAGAGCAAGTGTTTCGTTTTAATGTCATTCTTTTAATTCTTATTATCATTTTTATGTCAGTTTCATGAAATTTCTTCAAGGTCTTTAAACTTAAAAGAAAATCAGTAGCCACCAAATGTCATTTAATCTTCTAAGAGTTGTTAAGGAAGCCAGTTAGACCTTCTAAGCCATTAACAAGCAGATTTTCAACCTAAATGATACCCTTAAAACTGAATTCTAAACAAATGAAGAAGCGAATCAAGAGAAAGCTTCTTTTGCAGAGACATAAAACTCTGATAGGCTCCAGAAATGAAGCAATATGGAAGATTTGTTCTTGTGAAAAAAGGAATAGTGCCAGCTAGGAAGGGCTTGATTTTTTGTGGACATAAGGATGTCTTGGAGAATTGAAATAAGGTACCTAGTTGCAAGTGGGACAATTGCTTTTGCACCCACTAGAGACAAAGGGAGATGTCACGAGGAATATGCAGAGGAAAACAATCCCAGTGTCATCAAATGAAAGAAGGTGATGTACAATATAATCTTCAGGCTTAAGAATCCCAACATGGCAATCATTAACTTCAAAGAAAAAAAAAAGTACAAGTTCAGTGAGGATTCATGTCTTGATCAGAGATATTCAATTTGGAAGTTTCTAGAAACAATTTCTCAGCAGACATCAATTTTCTATAAAGTAAAATTAGCTTTAAGTGTCTCCATCAAACCACAAACAGCCCTAGCAAAAAGAACACTTTGCTTTCATATTCTTTTATATTATTCCTGTGTTTGTGACATTTAAGAGATCAGAAGCAGACCCTAGAAATAGTCTGGAGGATGATAATAGCAACTAAAGTCTTTTCCACACTTCACCACAACTCTCAAGTTGGAAAAGAAGAAAATGGTAAGTGAGGTCTGAACCTCTGACCATTACACTGACCCAAATTGCAAGAAATAAAATGTTATGTCATGTGTAAGTATTAGGGGCAAGTTATAGAGCACTACCCAGCTGATGATTAAGTGAACAAGTGTTTATTTTTTTTTAGTTTTCAAAAGTATATTTAATTGAATTTTTGTGGATTTCATGCAACACCTCTTAATCATATTCAGCACCTGTTCCCTGTCTGCACTCCATCACAGACCACCCACAGGACTTCATGCCTTTTATCATATATGTTGAAATCTACTGAGTCAAGTTTGCATACCCAGATGTTCCGTAGTGTGAGTTCGCATACTGGAGCCTGTTCATCCTATCCAGTTTCATTCCCTTAAAGAAGACCCACTCTAGGTCACCCAACAGTGATCAGATCCCAACAGCTCCCATCAACTTTGTAAGTTCCTGCCAATTTAAATAAATCAAAAAAACTAATGTTCACGTAGTTAGAAGTTGCTGATTTTCAAATCATAGCATGAACTATGTACACAACTACAATACATGAAGAAGGAAAGTGGTTCAATGTAATAGAAATCTGTGTCAGTGACATTAGTGAAGTCATGCCATTCTCAAAACATACATGGCTGGTTACAAGTGAAAACTGGAGAAATTTCAGTGTAATCAGTTTTCCTAACCTTTCAAGCTTTACGTGACCACAGAAGGTTTCCACTTTGCAGAATTTAACCTTGGAAATAGTTAAATGAAATAAACAAAATATCACGTGATAAACTTTGTATTTGACATAAAGAGACAGAACAGTTAGAAACCATGCTATGTTTACAGCAGTTTATTCTACGGATAGATGACTGATGACACAGCAAAAATCTCAACATTTTCACAATATAAAATGAAACATAAGTCAGTAAATAATCACCAATCCCCCTTAATAACTGAATCAGAGGCAAAATGCACATTGCTTGTGAATTGTAGATACTGTAAAAATATCAATTGATTTCTGTTGGTTTTTCCCCTTTTAAACTGATTTTTTGGAAATGTCATATAATTTATTTTGTTGTACTTAGATTCCCTTCCCCACCTGCACCTTCATTTTCTACCTCCAGGCAAATTTCATCACACACACACACACACACACACACACACACACGCACCACAGTAAAATCAGTAGTGTCAAATCTGTCTCCCCATCCACTGCAGTCTGATTAACCTACCAAGAATCACACTCTTAAAAAAAGAAAACCCTTTTAAACTTGATCCTCACGTAGAGTTGGGGAGTCTTGGTTATCTCTTGCTGGAACTTTGATTGGCTTTGAGCTCAGAGGAGTGACTTTCAAGTCCGGGAAAATCTGTTTCCTTGAGGTCATTTACCAACTCTGGTTTTTACAATTCTGTCACCTCTTTACAATGGTCACTGAGGCTTGGGAGGTGGATATTTGACATGTGTCTGATTCAGGGATAGTAATTCTTCAGTCTCTTACTTTATGTACATTGGCCAGTTGGGGCTTTCTGTGTTAATCACCATTTATTGCATAAGGAAGCTTCTCTGGTGACAGTTGTGAGATTTATCGATACATGGTTATAACAATAAATCATTGGGAATTGCTTTAATACTGTATCCACTGAAGAGAATAATAGTTTTGGGATCAGCCCTATGGCCATGACCTGTCTAATCATGTTTTTAGGTCTGATATCAATTCTTTGTTTAAATCTTACGTCATCCTTTCTGAAATAGTCCTAATTCTATATGTAAATCTCACTTTAGCCTTTCTGAAATGGTCTTTTAGGCTTTTAAAAATATTTCTATATTTTTTATCACTCCAATCATTTTTGACAAAATATGTTCTAATGATTTAATTGCAATTTGCTACTTTATTGCATTAAATTAAATTGGCCTGTCTGTACTGTTCTCTAATGTATTTTATTGATGTAAGTATTTCATCCAATATACTTTGATTGTGTTCAGACCCCTCCCCATCTCTCTCCTCCTCCTACCACCCCCATCCCTCTACCCTGAATTCCTGTCTTCAATAGCAAATGAAAGATTATGCAACATAGGTGAATTTGGTGAAATAGAAATCACATATCATTAGAATGTCAGTGATCTGTAACTGGTATAAAAAGTTGGGTCAAAGTAAGGGCCCACTTGGTTTCCTTAGTAGGTGGGTTTGCGTCAGAACAGGCCCAGGTTTCTTAGGATAGAATGTTCACACTTGTTTTCTGGTTTTCTTATACACTACTTGTCAAGTAGGGATTTCTGTCTTCCTCAGTGATGAGAAACTCTAGGTTGTCCGTATGGACATCAGTTATGCACAGTTCAAGTGCATGCAAAGTTATGCTCTGGCTGTTTCAGGGCCTTACTCAGTAAATTACCTAATTGTGGTCCTAGGTATTTGTTAAAACATCTTTAATTTTTATCAATTTCATACCATATATTTAGATCACATATAGACCACTTCAGATATCTGCACCTCTATACTTGCCCCCACTGAAATTCATTTTCCCTGAATATTTATTAAGACACATTGAGTCAAATTCATGTCCCCAAAAGGCCTTTGGTATGCATCCATCCACTGGTTCCTGGTTATCCTATCCAGTGTTATATTCCAAAAGAAAAGCATCTCTCCCTCACCCAGTAGTTATACGTTGCTACTATAACATCATTTATGCGATCTCAATAATGGGTTATTTACATATATTTAGATATAGTCGTTCTGTAATTTTGATGTGTAAACTACTTAGTGATCTTCACTGTTTCCTAAGCCAATTTCTCATCTCTGGCAAAGGATGGTGGGTTCTGCAGCAGGGCTACTATCAGCCTTCCAGTGGGTTTTGCTTCTTGTACCATGGAGCCTAACTTGTACTCCTCAAACTCACCATGTGAGCTAGGTGGTGAATATACTTTAAACTTATGTTCAGGCCCATCACCTACTTCTGCTTTTCTACAGCAAAACATTAGTGCACTCCAAACAAACCTCCTTTCCTGGGTAAACCAGAACGCTGATGCTCTGTCTTTCCTAGACATGGTAAAGGCTTCAATCATAATACTAATAAGATTCATGAGTGTTTCCCAGCTAGAATAAATAACCATGTTTTGTTCAGATTGTCATTTCGAGGTAGAGATTGACATATGTTCATAATTTTTTAAAGATGAATTCAGAAATATTTCAGTCCATGATTAAACTAATCCTGTAGATATAAGGTAGAAATACGAAGCTCAACTATAAGATTGTGTATTGCTAAATGCGATGATGGTTAATGATGACACTTGAAAGTGAAGTGCTGTAGTAAATTCCATGATGTGTTTTTCTCATTTCTTTCAAAACAGAGTTTCTGGCAAATAATAGTGCACTGGGTAGTCTTTGTAGGACTCATTGAAGAGACATCAAGGAAACATCCTCCTTTAATTTAAGTTATTTATTTATTTTTCAATTATTGACTCTATTGAATTTTGCAGATTTCGTAGGCTACAACCCGATCATATTTTGAACCCCTCTCTACATGTGTTGCTGCCCCCGTGGATTTCACAGTCCTTTCATGTATGTTAAGGCTAATTGAGCCAAGTATATGTCCACAGATATCCCTTGGCCTGAGTCCCCAAGTGGAGCCTGCTCAACCTATACACTTCTTTACAGAAAACCACTTCTCCCTCTCTCAGTGGTCCCTGGTTGCCAATAGTTTCTCAGCTAAGGTGGGGCTTCTGATCCATTCCTCTGCTTCTAAGCTCATTTTGCATGGTTTGGGAGCATGCTGTCTTCATGGATCAAGTTCAAATGAACAAGTGTCCAGCTGCCTGGAAAACTTGTCCCCTTTTGATTATCCACCACCACTGGGTCTTACAGTCTTTTCTCTCTGTCTCTTGCAATGGACATTGAACCTGAAGCTTAAATAGCAAAGATGGATGATAATGAAGGACATGAAAATGAAGCTGGGTGTGGTGTATCAAGATGATTGAAGACATTGTGTGAAATCTGGAATAAAATAAAAAGTAATAATCTTTAAAGATAAAATAAATGAAAATTAAAAGTAGTATAGGTGAACGAAAAGAAAAGATTCTAAGTGTCTCCAAACACTGTGCCCACATTTTTTTCTTGCTTTATTTTATTTTTAATTTTTAAAATTGTGGTGTGTGTGTATGTGTGTGTGTGTGTGTGTGTGTGTGTGTGTGTGTGTGAGAGAGAGAGAGAGAGAGAGTACAAAGTCCGAAAGGAAAAAAAATGTTTTGGTTCTTCTGTAGCTGGGTTTATAGAAGTTATAAATTGCTTGATGTGGTTGCTGAGAATTGAACCCAGGTCTTCAGTAAGAGCAGCATGTGTGCTTAACCACTAAGCCATCATTTTCTTGGTGTTCTAAACTGGTTGTTTTTGTTCTGTTTCTGGAACAAAGCAATGTGCTGAAATCCTAACCACCAATGCATGGCACCAGGAGACGTATCTTCCTGAGGAAACAACAACAGAACTAGAGTGGGACCAGTACCCTTCCAGGTCAAACCATACAGAGAGGACAACACTCCAGCTCTCCTGGAAATAGAGAGGAAGTGAGCACCTGTTACACAGAGACCAGGAGTAGCTCAGCTACAAACCACCACACTAGACACCACATCTTCTGTCAGCTTATTTGACTTCTCTGAAATGTGAGCCATTAATTGGATTTGCTTTAACCACCCATCTGTAGAGTGCTCCTTGTAGCAGCTAACTGAGGTGGGTGCAAATTTCCCAGTTAGAAATTTCCAGTTTCTGGAATATTCCTAACTGAAATGCATATATAAAGAAGAAATTGAGTTAAACAATAAATCAGTAGCATGCATGTCTAAAATTATTGTCCAAAATATTATAGACAAGGCATTTGTCAAGATATTGTTCACATATCCCACACAAAGCAGAGATGCCTCGATGGAAGACAGCTAGCCCACTGCAGAGAAATTGTCCTGATGATCTCACACTTTGGTATGTTCTCAGTGTACTGGTAAGAGTTTCCAATAGTATGTACACTTAACTAGAGGTTCTTATATAAATCACATTACAATACCTAATTTAATACATATAATAAATAAGTAATTGACATATGTTAAGAAATGCATTGCTGCATAATACAATTCCATAAACTCAGATGGATAAAATTAAAATTAAAATGATGCCATGATATGAAATCTTTGCCGATAATTTTCTTTTGAAGTATAATCTCATTGAAACAACAGTATCTCTAAATGAATGGTCAACATGTCAGGCAATGAATGTCCACTAAAATATAGTATTAAAGACCTTCTAAGTCACAATGTTTTTCTTAACTGTACATTGAAAAATTTTATCATGTACTGGTTCAAGAATATAACTGATAATGGAATTCTCTTCACAAAAGGGAAATGTACATAACCTCGCCCACGTGTCAGGGACCACCACAGAAGTGGGGGCATAACTTTCATAAGAGTTTGAGGTCAGGGAGAACAAGAGCAAAACCGTGTGTTCAGGGCATGATAGGACCACTGAACTCACAGCAGCTGTGGTTACCCGCTCATGACCTGCTCATGAGCCCACTCATCTAATTCAGTTGATATCCATCCTCTGGGGAGGGAAAAGTCAGTTTTCTTTGAGGGTGCGGTCCCTCAAAGGCTGATCAACTCCAGTGAATGAATGGCCCCACACAAACGGAAGTCATCAATCTATTCTTATTTTTTTAGAGTACACAGCATTTGGAGTAAGCATAGGGATGTAAGTGTGGATCTGGGTAAAGTACGAGGAGGAATTATGGGAGACTAGATAAAAATAATTTATGAAATTCTCAAAGAAAATAAAAACACCATTAGGATTATCATGTACCTTTTTAGTATAATTCAATTTGAGGAGGTCCAGATTGCTTCATTACTGGAATTCGTCTTTATTGTATTTGCTCCTGAAATGTATAATCATACAGTGATCGAAGCAGCTATATCCAGGTGAGACAAGGCTCCCACCACCCAACTCACACTAACCACTATTCTATTATATCAGTTTTACAAAGTCTTCACTGAAATACCTGTTTAAATTTAATCAAAGAGCCTGCGTGGTTTCTGTCCAGTAATGAGCAGATAGACTAAGAAATACTCATTACAATTCTTTTTTTGATAACTTCTGCAATTAATTTTTGTGAAGTTATAATCACCGCTCCCTTAAGCACCATTTTCAAATCATTCAAGTATTTGAAAAAGAAGCCTATATTAGCTGACATAAAAATCTACAATCACCAGTCCACTCCACAGAGAATCTTTGTTTTAATTACTTCCCATGCAATTTAAAGAAACATATTTCTTTCAGAACTCACATCCGGAATGTTGCTTTCTATTTTACAAATTTATTGTAATTTTTTATAACTCCTGTTACTCTTGCCTATTTTCTTATAAATGTGAAAGCATAATTTTCTATTCAAGAAATATAAATTTATATAAATATTTATATAATGCTGAAAAGACTTGTTTGATTATTTTATAATAAATATCGCATATTTTATGATTGGCATAAAAATGAGAAAAAATTAAAATTGTATTTTGTAATGAAAAAGGTAACAGAATGTAGTAAATATAGCTAGAACATTAGGATGATGCTGTAAACCCATGTCTTAGATTTAAATCTTTTCATAAGTACATAGGCATTCGGGAAATTGAAACTGGGAGATTATTTCCTACCTATAAATTATTCCATAGCTATTATGAGATTCAGTTCATAGCCACTACTATTAATTGTATTTTATATTAAATATAAACATGACAGAGCAACCATAAAGGTTTAAAATTTTTATTTCACATTAGAACAGAAAATGTCAATGAATAACTTATGAAAACAAAGTTCAGAGGAAGTATGTTTTAATAAAATGAAGCAAAATTTAATAGGCCTAGATTTTCTGATTTGTGATAACTGATTTTTTTCTTTTGAACACTCATTTTAATATTCATGACTGTAGTTAGGCAATTATAACATAATTTTAAGTTAATACCAGTAAGCTTAATTTGGCAATATGTAGCAAATAAAATGTATTTTTGATTGGATGAAATATGATTAGATGAAAAAAATAGCTTCATGCAGAGATTAAGTTTTGGTGAAAGACTTTCTTTAATTTGTAGTGCACAATGGCATTAAAGATATAAAGAAAGTACATTTTGATATATGCCTTTAATATTCTTTCTTTTGAAGTGAGGCATAATATAAAAAAGGAACATCGTTTCTTGGGGCAAGGTATTCCCATATTATTCTATGTGCAGGCAGTCTTGTTACTTTGAACGCTCCCTTTACGATAATAACCCTTTACTTGGAGCCATAAAGGAAATATACACAACCACATAGGTGAAAAAAACCTACAGTTTTCTGTGTTGTAATTTAATATTTTGTTTGCTTTTTTAAGAGCCAGTTATTGGAGTTACTATGTTTATTTCCAAACTTTTAGGAATTATATAACAGAAGCTTTGTAGCAATAGATTTACATAAATATTTATGGATCATCTATGATAAACTACATAAAATTATGTTTACCGCCAAAATACCATATTGTATTGTAATACATTATGGTTATTCAAGCCATTTTATTAAATGCACATTGACAAATTAAACTTAATTTAACAGTCCCTCCCAGGACATGCAGTCACAACCACATACTATGACTGTGTGGTCTTCCTGAATGCTGAGAATAAATGATAAATGTACATAAGTTGACTTAATTATTAATTATTCAAAATATAGAGTGTCCAATTGATCACTAAAATTTACTCCCTCTGCTTGCTGAAGCATGTGCTCCTCTACAAATGATTCTAGTTACCTAATTTATTTCTCTCAATACACTACCAAGTGGTGTGAGTGAGAAACAGTACATTATATATTTCTTACTTTTTTTCTTTGCAATGAAATTAGTTAAACTTGTGACCCCACACTTGTTAGTTAAATATTCTACAACAGAGCTACATACCTAACCCTATATATTTCTTTATTCTTCTTTGATTATAAGAACAGCATATGATAATTAAAACCTATTTTTAAATACTCCTGGAAATTTGAAATTCAGAATTTTGAACTAGAGTAACAATTTTCTCAATTTTCTGTGGGCTTAGTTTTGAATAATTACTAGTTGTGATTCAACTGTTTATTTAATTAAAGTTTATTGAATCTCAAAAGTAAATTGAAATAAGCCCTCTCTAAGTTGAGAAGTCTTTGAACTTTCCCTAATCCTCAGAATGGGTATGATGTCTTCACAAGAGTAACAGTTGGAAGCATATGGTAATGGATTTTTAATTTAGTATGAGTTTATCTATAAGGAAAACACAACAATATTTCATTTTTCTTCCAAGTATACCAAATGTTGTTATTGGTGAATTAATATATATGTATATATATATTATATGGAGTATCCTATAAGTTCATAAGTTTTATAACTAAGACAGAAATACAGTCCAGTTACTCCGTGTGCTTAAATATGGATATCAGGAGCTACATTTCTATTAATATATGATAATGTCATTTACTAACAAGTATACCAAATGTTATTACTGGAGAATTAATATATATATAGATGTATATATATATATATATATATATATATAATATGGAGTGTCCTATAAGTTCATAAGTTTTATAACTAAGACAGAAATACAGTCCAGTTACTCCATGTGCTTAAATATGGATATCAGGAGCTACATTTCTATTAATATATGATAATGTCATTTACTAACAAAACTTGAATTATTAAAAGTTCTTCATATATGCTTTAAAAATTTGAATGAACAGCATAAAACTAACACATGATAAAGTTTCATTTGTAGTTGTATGATATATTATGGTGTGTGTGTGTGTGTGGTTGTGTGTGTGTGCGTGTTTATCAATGTATTATGTGAGGAAGAATTCCAAGTATTATCCAAATATGTAGAAAGGTTATTGTATACATCAATTAAAGTCTTTCCTCTTGGAACACATCCCTGCCTATCTTTCACATTATTCTGAAGCAGTGTATCCTCTTTTCTTCTAAATTTCAATGTGTGTGTAAACTGCTGTATTTACTTTGCATGGCTATAAAAATTGCTCTTATCTGAACTTATAAATCATCAGCAAACTTGTTAAATGCTCATTGTTCCAAAAATCATATCAGAAAATTAATTCTTTGTATAATAAGCATAAGGTTTATGTTCAGTAATCTGTTTTAATTTTCATATATCATCAAACAAATCTGTTGCTATATAGATATCTTTCTACAGTATTTATTTTATGTATTATGACATCCTTAGTTACTCAAGATGCACTTATAGTTGAGCATAATATTATGCCACCTTGAATTTCCTTGAATGTATATGAAGAATAGTTAACTGAACCTGGGTCTTCTGCAAAAGTACTCAGTCCTCTCAAGCGCTGAGCCATTTCTCTAGACCCTATGTATTTCTTTTAAAGATTGTAGCAACTGTGGAGAGAAAATATTGTTGCCGGTATATACATGTATAAGGCATTTTTAGACATTTCTTAGAATCTATTTCTCTTTCCATGAAATCTAAAAACTTTTAATCTGCACACTTGTCCCAGGAAATGAATAGATATCTGTTTAAAGGAAAAACAACAGATTGTGGTGTTTCTAAGCCCCAATGCAATTATAATACTTGACTGTCTTGAATTTGAAGGCCAAGAGTGGACCATGACCCTGAGGACTACATGTGACTTAATGTGTCTCTAACAACTATGTAATACAAAACATTTTGATCATATTTATTCTCCCACTCCTATCTGCCCACCTCTTATAGACCCCTGATGAATTTCATGTACTGTCATATTAATTAATCCCTAGTGAGTCAACGTGTGTCCCCAGATGGTCTTTGATGTATGCCCATCAAGTGGGGCATGATTAACCTATGTGGCATCACACCCTAAAGCAATTGGACTGCTCCTCTCCCAGTAGTTATCAGTTGTTGGTAGTTCTTTGGCTAAGACGGTTGCTTCTTATTTTCCACATCTCTATGGGAGTTTTACCAAGCTTGAGCTTACCTGGGTCTAGTGCATACTGTTACCATTGCTGGGAGTTCATAGACCTTCCCAGCTGTTTGAAAATCTCTGTTTCCCTGTGGTCATCATCCTGTTTCCCTGTGGTCATCAGTAACTTCTTGCACTTACAAACTTTCTGCCACTTCTTGTTCATTGGCCCTTCAGCTCGTGTTGTTCTCTGTGCCCTGAGATTTAGGTGTAGAAATCATTGCATCATAGATTTGACACTTGGGCTGGACACCCTACAGAACCTTTTTTTCTGCTTTTGACCAGCTGAGTAATCTTGAAATGATATCCACCTAATGTAAACCACTTTTATTTCATAAGTGGAGAGAGATATACTTATTTGAAAATGTAAGGACTCATATTTAGAATATATAAAAATTATATTGATCTAGGGATGAGACCAAAGATTTTTTTTCTTGGATTTGTGACTTCTCCACCCATGTGTATGTGGCTACATTTAAAGCACCGCACATGTGGGTAATACAGAAGGAGAGAAAGAAGGAGAGATAAATAACACTTAGGTGGTATGATAAACAGAGAGAAATATATTTGTTCAAGTATCTACCAAAAACACACATTAGTGTATGCAAGTAGCTGAAAGCTAGTTAATCAAAAGCACAGTACCAGAAAGGGAAAACCTCTATTCATGGATTCTGTCAGGTTGCTCTAAGAGACTCCAGCAATAACACAGGTTATTGCAACAGTCCTAGATTTCCTCTCAGAACTTGAAAGATAGTCACCATTGCTGAACACATGACATACTTCAGACAGAGGACTTGGATCTATCTATGGACCTAGAAGTCTCCTCAGTGAAGAATAGGACCCATAGTGGGGCAGGGGATACTCTCATTCTTAATAAGAGACTCTTTGCAGTGAACGTTGGTTGATGTAGACTTAGGGCTACTCAGAAAGCTTAGAATCACTGATGTCTGTGTGCTCAGCCCTAAACAATACATTTTTTGCAATCATTTTAAGGCTCAAGCAACATTCCATAAATAAATAAACAAATCCTTAAGAAATATAAAATCATTGAGAAAATATGTTTATGTAGTAGAGACCTTAAATAAATGAAGATCATATTATGTTTAAAAATCCCAGAATTGCATCATTTACATCAGTTATTCCTGTTCTTGTTCTTACTGCAAAACTTGTTTCTCACCATGGTACAGTTGTAAGTCATGCTCTGGTACGTCTTTTTTATTGGAACGTTACAAAGTGTTTTTCACATGAAAACTCAAAATGTCTTGAGGAACGTTTTCATATTAACTTTCATCCAGGTGAAGAAGATGGGAATAATTACTGTCCTCTGTAGATACTTGTAGAGTCAGTAAATATTTAAGTGAGGACCAAGAATAAACAGTCGCAAGACAGTGATGTTGCTTGATGTTATTAGCCTGCTAATGACTGATCACCTGTCGGAGACCAAGTGACCTCTGTATTGCCCTTTTGCAAATGTAACATCCTGACATTTGTTGATACCAATTATGTTAATCAGTTTCTTAAGTGCCTCTTAGAGTTTCTTATTGTTTAGCAAACAAGGTCCCCCACCCTTAGCTGCCCTTGGCTACACATGGCCTTGGCTCCTGGATCTTCCAGGGATTTGTCTCCTAGCAACCTTGGCCACCACGCCCCATCTAGTCCCTGCCTGCCCTTTTAGCATTCACATAACCTTATGGTGGGCTTTTGTCTCTATTAATCAACACATTCCTGTATGGGTGCCTGACCCCCCAAGATTATATATACCCCCTAGAAGAATAAAGATTTGCCAATTTGATCAGGAGACTGTCTTGTCGGCCCTCCTTGTGTTCCTCTTGTCTCTTTCATCCCAGGTTTCTGAGGACTCGTGCTCTGCTGAGGCCAGCCGGCCTTGGCAATCACGTTTTCAGATTTTGGTGTTTACAGCCTTGTATGTTTGAGTGTAGACATGTGTGTGAGGATGCATGTGCACATGTGTGTGAGGGTGCATGTGCACAGGTATTTGCCTGTCCAAACCTGAGGTCCGCCTCTTGTTTTATTCTAATTGTTCTGTGCCACATGTTTTGAGAGAGGGTTTCTCACTGAATCTGGACCTCAACAATGTAGGTACAACATTTGGAAAGAAAGAGAATTCCATATATTTTCTGTTCTCTTCCACCTCAGGACTGGGATGAAAGAGTTATGCTAGCATACTTGGATTTTTAAGTGAGTTCTTGGAGTCTAAGTCCACACCCTCAAGCCAACTCTGCTTTACACATTTTGTGATTTTATACTCACTTTTATACTAATTCAAGTGTAGTAATAAGATGCAGCACTTTCCCATTGTTCTTACACTCTCTATCCTTCATTTTCTGTATTAACTGCATTATTTCCTTAGATCAGACACTTGTCCATTCTTATTGCAGAGTCTCTTGACCCCACACCTAAATTTTTATAACCATTTCTTACCAAAATGTGCCCTGATTGCATCTAGTCTAAATGTCCTGTAGCCACTGATAGGAGAATAAGCACTCACAGTTTATATTTTCTACAAACTATTGCATTAATAATTTTGCTAATCTATGTATGTACACATAATTTGAATAAGCAATTAGTACTATAAATATTCCTTCCTTTATTTTAAACTTAGTTCTTTTAATACTTTATATTATATATATCTTCACAGCTTGTGATGGATCATTTTAGTTACCAATTTGACTGAATCTGGAATTAACCAACAGACAGACCATTTGGCATCCTTCTGAGTCGTGTTCTTGATAAATTTAACTGGAATGGGAAAATCCATCTTAACAGGGGAAGTGCTCTCCAGTGTCAGTCCAGGTAGAAGGAAACCTGAGAAAAAGTTATTTCTGATTTTTGCCTGTTTGCTTTCTTGGTTATCTTTGCAAGTTCATTGCCTTTCTGGCATTTGCTTCGGGTACTGAAGCCACTGCTGCTGCCATTTTTCACTGATATGAAGACCTGGATTCTTTGGTCTCCAGTGTGATTGAAAACCAGTGGTTCCCCAGGCCTTCAGCACAAGACTGACTACAGAAGCTTCTGGTCTTTTGCACTGACTGAGCCACTACCAGGTAGGTTCTTAGTTTCTCCAGTGTGAGTCCATCCATCACTGAATTATCTAACTCATGTTCTGTGTGACAGTCTGATGATTCCCCTCTTAATACATATTCATTCTAATGGTCTGTGCCTCTAGAGATCCTTAATACATAGTAACCCTTTGAATGTTATGAGAAACAGAGCACTAGAAGAACCTGAAATTCCCTGGAGAATGTCCAAACATATGTGAGCAATTATGAGGTGATTTTTCATATGCACAGCCCTTTTCCCTTTAATTCCCTTATGATTCTCAAGTAATTCAAAAACATATTTAGTAAGAAATCAAATTCTAGATTTTAAATTACATTGCTTATAAAGCAACACTCTAAGCCATTTATTTGAAATTCAAATAGAAGAAAAATATTTGGAAATCAATAGCGTTCTAAACACTTTTTAAAATTTTAGAATAATTTTAGTGTTACGGAAAAATTTCAGAAACTGCTGAGGTATCAAATACCACATGTAGAGCAGAAATAGTTTTGCTACTGTTTTCATCTTAATTTAATATTTTTATTAATTTATGAACAAATATTACATTGGCATTAGTAAAATTTCATAATGAATTACTATTTTCTTCCTTCTTAATATTCAAGGCAATATTAAATTCTCAATATTAAATTCTTCACATAAACTCTTAGGAATCTCTTAGTTGTAACATTTTTGTTATTAAAAAAATATTTTAGCCAGGTGTGATTGTACATGCCCTTAAACACAGCACAGGAGGCAGAAACAGACATATCTCTGTGAGATCAAATCCAGCCTAGTCAGCATAGAAAGATCAAAGCTAAGTGGGACTACAAGCGACCCTGTCTCAAAAACATTAAAAAGTACTTACCTTAAATTGTTGGAAATTGTTTCTATGTTATTTTATGGAATTTTAAAAACTGAGTTTGTCCAAAATTTTTATGATGATTAGAATAGGTCTATAGATACAAATGTGGAAGTGTATATATAAATGCTGAGATATGATTGAATTGTGTGTAAAGTATCATACTTGAAAGTAAACATGGGCAGCTAACGTCTGAGGAGAAGGTAAGAGCAACTCTCTCAGAGGATGAGAGTGAGTGTGCACCCACATTTATCACAGTATTCCTAAATAAAGATTTGCATTATTTAAGTTTAAGTAGTTTATTTGTAAAATCTTATAGTTTGATTATAATATACTGTAGTGTAATTAAACAGGGGTAAATTGGATAAATTATTTTTGGCTTTCAGAACAATATTAGAATTATAATCTCAATGCATGATAAAACTATACAGTATTTCAAATTCACCATGAAAAGCTCATTTTAGGGAACAGTGGTTAAATATTTTTCTTACTATCTATTGATAAAATAAGTTATAAAGGGTGAGTTGTCTCAATATGGTGCACATAATTTTAATTATGTATTTGTGAAAAAGAAAATTCTTATTATAAGATACTACCATGTTTGAAAATAAATTTTAAAATGTTTTACTACTCAAAATAGTAATATTTAGTTGGAATCACTTTCAAGTAAGTACACATAGTACTTCTCAATTTAATAAACATGTAGAAACTTGTTTTCCATTCTCCAAGACTTTACAGCAGAATACCATGGTTAATTTGCAGGGACATCACATGGGAGTCACATGAGAAGTCCAGAATATCCTATGTGACAAACACCTGGTAGGACATCACTAAGCCTCACCCCGCCTATCTGACCCCACAACTCGATCTGTCAGTTCCAGGAAAGATCCATCCCTCACATCCACTGATAAGCCAGTAAGGAAACTAGGACTTGACTAAGTTATCTTCACCAAAATAGAAATAGAAATGGACAGTGAGATGCTTGTCCTTAGTAGAGAGTGAGCACCATCCCGGTCACAGTGCTGATTTGAACAAGGACACTAACTTCCCATTGTTAAATTATATGAACATCATGTTTCTCTTGCATGAGAGGTGTGTGTGTGTGTGTGTGTGTGTGTGTGTGTGTGTGTGTGTGTGTGTAGAGGAGAGAGAGAGAGAGAGAGAGAGAGCACTGTGAATGTTTAGACTTGGCATAATGAAGCCCTTTATTTTGTATAATTTATACATGCCAATTGAGAAACAGAAATATTTTCCAATTTTACATAGGGTGTTCATATTTCATAGGTTAAGCATGACTGGCTCTTTTTTTACCTTTAGATTCATGCAATTATTGTGCTTTTATCCCACCCTGAAAACATCTTTGTTAAAATGATAAATTATATCACCAGCCTATCTTTAAGGGACTTGACATGTTCAATGATATATTACTATTCTAAAAGGTTAAGCCTGGAAATTAAATTCAGGTTCAAGCATAGTTCAAAATCAAGTTTGCCTTTAAAAGCTTTGATTAAGCACAAAGACAAGACGTTCACACTGTAAACTAATGTTATTGTAGAATTATGCACATAGAATGTTATAATCCATGTTTCATGGCTAGGTGTAAAGATAAGGATATAAAATAAGCCTAGAAGTTTTTTTTTTTTTTTTTAATTTCTGTTTAAATCTTTTCACAGCCTCTGCAATCTCCTGTGGCATCTAAAAATCAATGGGCCGGGAATTCTACAGCCCACTGGCAAATGCCTATCACTCTTCAGAATTTCTGAATAAGCAGAATGATTAATTTGTTTAAATTTATAGCCTCAGAAATATCAGATGTGGCAGATGCTTTTCTCAACAGTGATTTACATGGAGAAGAAAATGAGATTCTTGGCCTTTCTAATTAAGTGAATGAACTACTAAATCCTGAACTTTCCCCTGCAGTTTCCTCGAGGAGCAAGCTTGCTTTTGGCCTAGTAGTTTCTGCTTGGTGGCATGGATTTATGCCAGCTCTTTTTTTCTTTCTTGGTGGGGTGGAAGCCCCTAAAGATTGCTGCCTTGGAAACTGATTAATTTCTAGCCATTAACACTCACAATGGACACTGAAGAAAGTCGTCCATATCTCTTCATGAGCCTTGAAATCAGAAGCTGTAGATAAGTAGAGCTAAACTCCAACACTCACATAATCTTCTGGCTATATTAACTAAGCAGTATTTTATAGGCTCCTCAGGACTGATACTTTCAATGTTCAAATGCTGTTCCTTCTCAATTATTTTTCAGGCCTTTATGAATCTGTCTTAAAAAAATACTCATAACTGCTGATTTAAAAGTCTTGGGAATACTATTCAGTTGAAACTTGTTATCAGTAACTTCTTCCAAACTTTTCTCCAGGCATAGAAAGTGATACATTTATTGAGTTCAGTGATGCTTTTCTCTTATAAATCACACTCAATCTACCCATAAGAGAGTTCTAAGGCATTAAAATTTTTCATTATATCAGCTCTTAGGCACCATATTTTTTCTAAGTTCCTCGTTTTCTAAGTTCCTCTGGGCCTTTCATTCCCTGAGACCTGTTCATTGTCATTAGCTCAGCTACATGTTTCCTATATGAGCATTCATAATATATCAACTACTATCCTTCCTCCCTAAATTTGAAACATTTGGTAAAACTTCATGAAGTGTATAAAATCTCCTTTAAAAATCTGCATGTGCATGTTATGAACTACCCACTTTGTTATTTTTTTCAGACATACAGAGAGAATAAGTTAAAAGTGACAGAATTCAACGAACATTTCTTACTGTTTGTGTCTTAAACATTCACCTTTTTCTCCTCTTTGTGCTTGAATTACTGTTTTATATCAAGTTACTATTCTTTTTACCTACTGTTGAAGTTCAATCATAAAGACAAAAAAAAAAAAGACTGAAATAATTTTATTTCATTTCTATTCACTTTATTTCTCATTTGCCTCCCAGTTCTGACTTGTTTCAAATCAAAATGAAGGATGCCAGAAGTTATTACAATGACTCGTTATATTTAACTTAAATTATTTTCTCATGTCAATTACATTCCAGTGCCAATCTATATGGTGAAGGCAAAACTACAAAATTATTGCTAGATTAATCATTAAAGGATATAAATACTAAAACACATATGTCAATTACTTTTTAAATATATTACATATGTCTTCAGTATTTCTGTATTAGTTATTTTTTTCTGTTGTAATGATAAAAAAACATGTCTAAGGCAACTCATAGGAAAATAAAAAGTTTGTTTGACTTATATTTTCAAAGACATAGGAGACTATCATGAGGCAGGAGGCAGTCAGAGCAGAAAACTGAGGGTTCACTTCTTCAAACAGGCACAGGAAACATAGATAGACTGAATCCAGCCAGCTACACACTTCACCAAAGCAGCTCCTCATAAACCTCCACAAATGGTGCCACCAACTGGAGACAAAGTGTTCTAATACTTGGACCTATAACGAACATTCATTCATCTAAACTACCACAACTTCCTATTGTAAAGATATGTGAATTGGTCACACACAACAACTTAATGAAACAAGCCTTTTTTCAAAAACAAGCAGTCTGGGGCGAGCCTTTGGGGTATGCTCCCTGGTAGGTGTCATAGAAAGATCACGTTGGAATTACATTATGATTTGTCTTTTCTACACCACATTCTGTTGCCTTTGGACAGTTACGTTTCCTCCACCATTTCAACACTGTTAATAAACTGCTATGAAAATGACCTACAACATCTGGTTGAGCCCTTGCTTTTAGTTCTCATTTTGTTTATGACATGAGTGTATACATCACTCTAGATAGAGATCTTCATGAACACTCTTAGCTTCATCATAGCCATCAGCTAGATGAAGATTGAGCAGAATATTAACATGGCATGTACCTCACATGCCAATTTATAACCATGTTATTAATGAAGACTAATTGCATCAATTAGCTTCTGTAAAGTTCCATGGGTAGCAGGTGTATCAATATGTATGGATATACAGATCAATATCACCTTTAACATTGTTGCAGACAGCAATAAATAAAGCTATGGATTGAGAGTTTCATATCTTATGGGCTGATTTTTTCTTAATAGAATGTAGACTTTAAAGATACATAGGACAAATTCTTGACCCTTGTCTTTTCTGGGGGCTGGAACCTGATCTGTGTTTGAATCAACTGCTACTCAAACATGAGATCCTGGGTGTGTACAGCACTGCCTCTGTAGCATGTGAGACATGCATGTCTGCAACTCTAGAACTGAGGTGAATAGACTTTGGAGGATCACTGTGTCTTCCTGGCTAACATCCTTGTCTTAAAGCCTGAGACCCAGGTTCACATTAAGACTGCATCAAAGTAATTAGGTGGAGAGTTCTTACTCTGGCACCCTCCTCTGGCCTCCATGCTCCTTCATCCACACACACACACACACACACACACACATACACACACACGCATGAACATACGATTGGAAATCTGGCATGGTTTAGTAGAGAAACTTAGCTTCCTATTCATCTATAACATCAAGCCCTTCTTCACCTGATGGTGTGGATATCTTCTACTAACAAACAGGCATCGACATGGGCACCTACAATGAAGAAGGTGTGTGTGTGTATGTGTCTGTGTGTGTGTGTGTGAGTGTGTGAGTAGTTGTGACTTTTGTGTCTATTTTAAAGGATTTCTGTTTGACTCTTTTTCATGTAACTCATTTCCTGACGCACACACTCCTCCAGCTCCTCCAACTACCACGACGACTTCCGGAGAATGTGGCGGGGAATACGTGGGGAGCTGTCCAGAAAGGAAGGTAACCTCAGCTGTCAAGAGATATAACCTGAGCTAGTGTTAAATTCAGAGTATTTTTAAGTGAAGGGCAGAGTCTTTGCCCTATTTCTTGTTTTTATCTCAATGCCAGGAGATAATGTAAAAAGTTTTACATACCCAGAAGCCATTCTGAAGGAAAATAACTTGGAAGTAAGTATCCATTAAAATTAGGAGACCAAAACAAGTTTATTTGACAAAAGTAAATGTTTTCATTTTTTTCATTCCCCTTAATTGAACAGATGCAGAGAATGAACATGGTAACTTTGTGGAAAGGTCTGCTATATCTGTGTGGATGTCAGTAGAAAAAATGCAAGTGCTCTTGTAATCCAGCTGTGTTGAGGTTGTGACACATGTACAGTTAAACTGTAAATTAACTATATATAACATTTGAATATCTGAGAAGTAAGCAGTGAATTTTAATTTTGTCAGTGAATTCCAGAGTTCTAGATTAATACTGACTTAAATTATTCAGTTGCTAATATAACTCTATTCTTCAAAAAGAAAACGTAAAGGCCTCTTTAATCCAACAGACATTTTAAACAAAAGGGAGGGTGAGGGAGTCAGGACTACCAGGTCACCTGTTGTTCCTTTCTTTTTGCACACAGCACAGCTATCATTGATGTACATCCTAAAAATAAAAAGGAAGCTTAAAGAAGAACCGTCTCTTAGGGATCTATTTTCTAAAGAATCCTCCTTTTGAAATTTACTTTCCTAATCTTTCTAAATTAATTTTTATATATACTGAGAGAAAATACATAGTTAAATCTAAAATAGAGAAGAAACAAAATCAGAATCAAAAGAATCATTCAATCAGAATAAAATATTTGAAGAGACTAAATAAATGTTTATTTCAGGAGGAAAGAAGAACAAAATACAACTGTTGTCAATGCACATATTTATAAATATCCCTTAAACTGTGGCATTATTCATCTTTCAATAAGCAAAACAATCCCACGCCCCTTGACTCTCTTCTGACATAGAATTGGCGACAACCTAAAACAAGCTTTCCTGTAATGATAGATACTAAGTAGAAACAGAGAAAGATTTGTTTTGTTTTATGTTTGCAAGGCAATAAATAATTCTGTACGCGACAGACTGCCGAACCCTCAGGATTAAATTTTTCATCTAAGCTAATCATTTTATCTGAGAAATATTACATTCCTTAATATCAAGCCAAATTAAATTATGTCTTCATTAAGGTATTCACAAAATGAGCAGTGTTTAGATGAATTATTACTCTAATTCTGAATGTACTATCATTTTGGAATAAACACAACATTCTTATTACAAGTACTTATTGAAACTCCTAATAAACCTGAGACAGGATGTTTTAATATATCAAAACTGATCCATGAAAGGTATCTTCAAAGTGTATAATTATCTATACTTGATAGATGAGAGAATAGAGGTGATTAAATATTCAGAATCACATCACATTAAGGAATGAGCACACAGCAGTCTCATACTCCGCATTTTTTCCTGTTTTGAGTCTCCGTGTTACTTGGCATCTGATGCATGGAGAATGATCTCCAATGATGATTGAGAGATGTAGTGATCTCCGGGTATGGTGATAAGACATTAGGAGTTCAATAATAAAGCCACCTAATACTAAGTCATGCCCTTCATCCCAAGGCTCAGTGATTACTGTGAAAGAGTGTGCAGAAAGATCACAGGAGCCAGGGGCAATGGATGAACACAGTGATACAGAGTCTTCCATGTATAGCAAAGCTGTTGTACAAATGAACTCATGATGGTTGTGAGAGTGTGCAGAAAAAAAAAAAAACTATGCAAACTCCACCAAGATTAAATCCCTGCACTGAGAAGAGAGGTGAGCACAGACTCTCAGCCGTAGCTAAGTAACTGTTAGTGGCTGACAGATGAGGAGAAGGAAGATCAATTTTCTTTAAGAGTGTGGTCCAAGGTAGGCCAACTATGTTTTACACACTCAGCAGAGGATATGGGCAGTCCAAATTACACTGGATGAATTCAAATTAGAAATGACACAAAATTGGTTGTGTTAGGGGTGGTGGAAATGTAAAAAATGTGTGTGTGCCTGCATGTAAATGCACCCGTGTCATGCAATGCCCATGGAGGTCATAAGAATGCAGCAGATATCCTGGAACAGGAGTTAAGATTAGTTGTTAGCCATCCTGTGGGTCCTGGGAACTAAATAACAGTCATCTGCAAGAACAGACATATTTCCAGTCCCTCTCTATGTTTTTGGACTTCAGAAAAAATAGCCAGTAACCTCATACTTCTGTCAGCAGCCTTCCCAACATCTGTATTCTCAATCTGTGAGAAATATACATCCTTTCTTCCTAAAATTGTGTTCAAGTCCTCATGTAAATTATACTCCAGAAAAACCATAATGTATATATGCATATATAAATCATTTGTAAAACATTTAAAAGAATTGAGCAGAGTAAAATATTTGCTTCTACTTTATTATTTTATGGATTTCTTTGCATTTCCTATAATAGACCTTAATAAAATTTAGACCCTCTCCCACATCTCTGTCCACTTCCCAGTAGCACATCTCCACAGGACTGCATAAATTCTGTCATATATGTTAAGGGCTATTAAGTCAAACATTTGTACACAGATGTTCCTCGGTGCAAGTTCATCCATTGGAGTT
This sequence comes from Eospalax fontanierii, assembly GCA_035773235.1. Lineage (NCBI taxonomy): Eukaryota > Metazoa > Chordata > Mammalia > Rodentia > Spalacidae > Eospalax > Eospalax fontanierii. Next base: position 68,153,230 of record CM069538.1, read on the forward strand.
TAGTCAGACTATCTAGACTCATTCCTTTAAAGAAGATCTCCTTTCCCTCAACCCCAGCAGTCTGTTGCCAATGGTTTCTCAGCTAAGGTTGGACCTGCTGCCCATTTCCCAAGTTCTATCTATGCTGGGTTTGTGTCTGACTGAGTTGGCATTGGTTTTGTATATGCTGTCACCATTGTTGTAACTTCATATGAAAAAGTTTCCGGAGGCCTAGAAGACTGTTTTCTTATGTTCATGTGTCCACCAACCCTGAATTTGATAATCTTTCCACCTTGATTTTTCTCAATGGTTCCTGAGCCATGGGTGGGTGAGGTTTAATAAAGGAATCCTGTCCAAGCATAGACATTGTGAAGTCTCTTATTCTCTGAAACTTTGCCATTTGTGGCCTCTTGTGTGCATTGAATTCTGTTGTATAAGGAAGCTTCTCTGGTGAGAGTTGAGGGATGTATCAGTGTTCCCTCTATACCTGTTTAATTATGACCATGAGTTTTAGGTGTTGTGGTTCCACTGTAGATATGTCACTTAGGGGTGGGCATCTCTCAGACATACTTTTGGTATGTGACCAGTTGTGGAACTCTATGATAAACTCTATCTGTTTCAAAAAGAAGCTTCTTTGATGATTGGCTTATAGTTCCCTGTCATGTAAAATATTTTATGTAAATTACCCTTTCAGCCATTTATAAACATAATACCTTTCTTTTTTTTTTCTTTTACAAAATAATTTGTAGTCAGCTTATTGTGACAAGACCAAAATAAGATAATTGAAATGAAGGTTTGCAACGTGTTATAAGAATGGTATGAAATTAGGCATTAACATTTTAGAGAAAATAAATGAATTATTTGAAATGGAAAGTTTCCTGAATAATCTTTGTCCATGTAAAACTGTATTACAAGTGAAAATAAGAAGTATGTGAATCATAAAGAAGCTAGAACACACAGCCCAGAGACTTTTTGAGGGGTGGAGCTGACATGCTGATTCAATCTTTGCTGATGTATTGAATTATTTCACACCATTCTTTGACATTATTTTATCTGAGTTAAGATCTGGTAAACATGTTGAGATTTGAGAAAAATAGTTTTAAATATTTTTAAATACTTTAAGTATTTTTAAATACTTCTGCATTTAATATTATATTCCTTCTAAAAGTTGATTTGTGAAGGATCAAAATACTAGCTCCTGTAATACTAAGGAAAATATTACTTTAAGTAGTATATGAAGGTGATTATAATGCAGTAACTCGATGTGTTTATTCTGAGCAGTGGCAGCTGTATTTGATGGGGGGACTCTGTTTCAGTGTGCATGCTAAATATGCATACTACTGGAATATAGAAACAGAATAAGCTAACTGTGTGATTTTTGTTAAGCATAAGCAAAATTGATGTCTGTTTGATTACACTAAGGGAAATTTTTAACTATTTTTCTACCGTAATAGCCATTTTCATATTCTATCTGATCATTGCAAAGTAGCAATGTTTTCTTAATTTCATGCATGCCTTCATGAGCACTTAAACATGGAGCTCTGCTGATTGCCTTGTTTTATATATGAGAAGACTTTCTAATCAAGCTAATATCAAGAGCTGAGGATTATAATCGTAATATCCTCCAAGATATGCATGTCATGAATTTATATATGTGTAAGCACAGCCCCTGGGTTTAGATAACTTCAATTCAGTTTACGGGAACTCATTACTTTGTAACATGAATAAGGGAAGCATTATGTCCCAGTGTCAGACATAAGTAGGCAACATTAAGGGATACTTCCTTTAACTCTATACAGTTGGCATCTTCTAAATGTGTGATTAGTCAAATGTTAGGCTAAAACAGAAGGCTCTGCTTCCAAACTTTCTCATGAGTCTATACTTTAATTTAATTATAATAAATCATAATATTGCTCCTGAAATTTTATAGTATAGCTAACATTAGATATAATCATTTTAATATGTGAGTTTTAATACATTTTATTTGATATTAGAAATATTAGTCCCTTGTATTATAAAGAACACTTAATTTCAAATACTCAGTTTTTAAAAGGAAATTAGCCTATAGAATCAAAGTTATAATTAACTTTTATACTAGTGAATAGCTTTTAGTGTGTGGAGGGGTAATAAATTTCTACTTATAATGTAGTCACAGCTGTCCTGGAAATCCTGTGTTTATCAGGTTGTCTTCAAACCTTCAATGTTCATTTTGCCTTTGCCGCCTAAGCTTAATAATTACAGGTGTGTACCACCATGTTTTACTGAATTTTTTAACTAGTATATAAAGCCCAGTTATTTAAAGACATAAATATTATAGATATAAGTTGTCTTTACAGTTGTCAATGGTTTTGCTCATTATGTGTGTCACACGTGCATTATTTGCTCCAGTTTAAAAATATCATCTCTATATATTGATAATATATGTACAAAATTAAGATAACCATACTATATTTTTGAATTTCCCATGTCACTTATTGTATAATGCATAAAGGGGGATAAACTAGGTAAACACCATGTTGTGTAAGCAGAAACAAATGGAATAAACTTCCATTGCATATATTGCTTATACAGTATTTGCACAGAATGCTGTTGAGGTTCTCTCCCATTCTTCTCTTTTTATTTCTCCTCTTCTCATCATATAATTCCTTCTTTGAGGAATGGAATATTAAGTGTAATTCTGTCTTGTTGAAATTATTTATAATAAAGAACTCAAGAGAGGTCTGCCATTATTAATGTTTGTCTAACAAAATAGAAACCAGGATTTTAGATATTTTAAAACTACGTGCATGTGTTTGAGCAATCATGAACTTAAATATATAATTTTCAGGTATTTGAGGCAGAAAAGAATGTAAGTAGGGACTTATGAATTCATTTTTCAAGTACCATCAATAAAAACACATGACAACAAATTGTGAGAAGATGGCATCCTTCCTATCTGCAATGAGTTTACCTGTAAAGAAAAATATCAGTTAGAGCTAAGTTTTAAAATATTTCCATTTTATTTCTAAAATCACTAAGCTACTGGAGCCTCTCATAAAACAAAAGCTGACTACCTATGAGAATCTCAAGATAAATGAGATATTTTTCCTTCTTGGAAAAGGAAGAACCATTAAGTATTATTAGAATCCTGCCTTAGAATTCAGCAGATTGAGAAGATACATCGTGTGTCTAAGAGATGATTCAGCAAGTAAGAACAATTGCAATTATTGCAGAGGCTAAAGTTTTATGTCCGAGCGTGCAAATGGCTGCAGCAATTGTCTATGACTCCTGTTCCAGGGTACTGCATTTTGCAAAGCACTTACGTGCAGAAAACTAAAATAAATAAACATAAATAATTTAGAAATAGAATAAACACTGTATCATTGGCATATAATCTCCAACGAACCTGTGAGTCTCCACAAGATTGTTAAAAATACCTATAAACCAGTAAAAGCAGTCCTACAGAGCTATAGTGGAAATCAGAGACAACTTCCCAACATGGCTTAATTATTGCATGCTCTGGACACATGAACCAAAAAACTACAGTCACAAGACAGTAAAGACATCTTTGATGACATCGGGATTGTATATCTGCATTCTGGGTATATACATTCAGGGACCATGGCTGTGAGTTAGTGGCTCTTCACCCCACCAGAAGAGTGGTTTGATTCCCTTGTCTTGGGATAATAATTATGAATCTACAAGACTGCAGAAATGGCTCAGAAGTTAAGAGCACTGACTGCTCTTACAGAGGACACAAGTTTGGCTCCCAGCCCACACAACCACCTAGCAGTAACAACCATCTCTATGTATGCCAACCTTTTGTGACTTCCACACACACTTCATGACATGGGTGCACTTACATCCATGCAGGGAAAACATGCATACACATAAAATAAAATTAATAAAAATTTTAAATATTAATCTGAAAGTTAAAACAGTCTTTGCTAGAAATAGACCACCAGGTTTGCCTTTTCTTCTAAAAGAAGATAATTCTGTTTCATATATAGAACAGTACATCTATGACATATGATTTAAAGTGTTTAAAGTCCTAAGACTTTGCAGTTTGTTGAACGAAACTTACCTTCATAAAGAAAAACAATTGCATTTTTATCCCTCAGGCACTTGGAAGAATAAAAAAATGGATAAACTCAGAGAAGAATTACAATCATATTATGCAGGAGCACCTCAGGGATCGAGTTGAATGAAACAGAAAAGAGAGTCTTTGGTCTGGTGAAAGTAATAAATCTTTAATTAGGTTGAAGGGAAGCAGGAATGATCAGCACACCAGACTGACAGGGATGTCAGAAGATTGTCAAATACTGTATCACTCAAACATGACATGGAATTGGGGACCAAATGATGGTAGTTGCCAGATGTACAAACACACAAAAAATGTCTGTTTTTTTTTTTTTTCTGGCTTATAATGATTTGTTGTAGATCTTACATTCAGTAAAAACAAGACTCTAGTTTGAACTTCCATATTTCTCAATTAGCTCACTTACCCAGAGGGGGGACAAGAGCAATCGATATGGGACATATACAGATAGAGTGTGCCGTGTAGACCCCAAGTTGGGTATGACATATATTTCTATGTTATTGTAATGGTTTTTGGCTTTTTATTGTTTCTGATTTTCATACAATGTTTTGATTATATTTAGATCACCTGACCTATCTGCAATGCCCTTCCTAATTGCACCAGTCAAACATATATATATATATGTGATATACATATATAAAATGCATATATATATATATATATATATATATATATATATATATACATCATAGTAAAAACAAGGGGACATCAAGCTGATCCTGACTTAAAGTGTCAGGCTCTACTAGGTAGCTTTCATAGTGCTGAAAGATGCTGCACCTGCCTCTAGAAGAAGAAGAAAATCATTACCCTTACCAAGCTGTGAATCCCAACAACTTTAACAACTGCCCTGTCAAGTTACTACTTCTGGTGCAAGAGGGGATGGATATGATGGAAGTAGTGAATCACCTTCTCATTGGATTTAATGTGCATTTCACAAGATAGAGCTCTACCTGACACTGACGTCTGACCGGGGATCATATGGCTACACAGTTCACAGGCCATAGGGAAGAGCTATAGTTATGCTACATTGGTGTAGTATTAATGTAACTTTAATGACTTCTGTACTTACGTACTACTGCCTCGCTCAGCTCTCACCAGAGAAGTTCCTTCCTTCTCCACCAGAGAAGATGGTGATTAACACAGAAATGTAACGTGCTGAGAATGTACAGAGAGGTGGCCTCTGAATTATACATCTATAAGACCTTGTCTTTAAATCTACAATGAGCAGAGTTGCAGCAATAAACAAGGAGGAGCAGCAGGAAGCAGGGGATGATGGGTGCTCCTGCTCCAACTCTGCCGTTCTTTAGAACATTCATTAAACTGCTAATACTCTCTAAATAGAACTATTATTCAGTTATATGTTTTAACCACCTTAAATTCACTCAAAATTCCTAGCAATGGACACTATCAAAATTAAAATGTGTATTGTACTTAGAAAAATAACAAAAAATATAAACCGCAGAAGGAAAAAAATTGAATATTTACTGTAATTAACTGTATCATATTGAGAAAGCTCAGAATGGGTCTAGATTGTTGCATATAATGTTCAAATCTTGTTGAGACAACTTCATCCACTATTACTGTGGATGTTACTATTTGCTATTCATCATCGGACACCAAGAAACTGTCACAGTCATTGTTGTGCTGGAATGTTTTTTAGTCCCACTGAACGCATGTCTTTGTACCTGCATTGACTTAGTGCTTTGTATCTTTTGTCCCTGAAACTTTCTTTCAAAAGCATGTCGTTGTCAGATGCAATAAACACTAGCAGATTTACAGGGGAAATCTGGATCCTTTCATGTGCTTTGAGCAAGAAGAATTTTAAAGAAACATGTATGTTTTGTTTCACCTTTAATATTGTGAGAGTTAAAGTTCTGAGATTCTCTTGAATTCTCTCACTAATCTGCATTAGTTATTCAAAATGACAAATATAAAAAAGTAAATTAACATCTTAAGTTCTTCAAAGAAATCCTTTTAATGTGGAAAACAATGACTTGTTTTTGAAAATAAATGAAATATAAGCAGAGTATTAGAAATATTAAAGAACAGACTTATGACAAACACATTCCATGACAGAGAATTTAATATATTGATCATACCCTAATAGTTAACAAATAAATAGAAACAGATGCAGAAGAAATCCTTTCTCTTTTTTGCTTTTAAAAAAATTATTAAGCTCTTGACATTTAATACAATAGTTCTTAATCAGATTTAATCAGATTTAATACAATAGTTCTTAATCAGATTTGAATCTTCCTCCCCATCCACGGCCCTCATGCCCCTGTCAGACCTCATGTGTTCTGCCATATATGTTAAATCTTATCCAGTGATTCATACTCAGATGTCTTTCAGTGCACATGCATCCAATGGAGTCTAGTCGGCCTATCTAAGGGTCATAGGTAATGCCAACTGTTCTTCAAAAAGTTCTAAGATAAGTTAACTTTTTAAAAAATATCTTTGATAATTTATAAGAAAAGTGAATTATTTAGAAGGAAATTTTATATCATAGTTTGTGAAAATTCTCACAAAATTTAAATGGAATGCTAGCAAGTATACCAATCACTCTTATTTTCCCCTGTGTAAAAATAAATAATGACAAAACAATAAAGAAACAGAAATAGTTCAAAGAATAAATGAGCAGACTTGAACACAGACAGCAAGGAGAGGGCTTAAGCTATGCGCACATATAACCACTACATTAAGTAAACATTTCAAATCTAAGTAAAACGTCAAAACTATGAATGCATAAGAATAATATTTGATTACAATAGGAAAATATGCCACATGTTTCAGTATGAGGATACATAGACTAAAATACCTGAGGTCTATTTTACACATATGTGTATCATCATACTGATATCATGATGATATAAATCACATGTATCATTCATATGTTCATTGAAAAGTGTATATCGTTGTAGTTTTATTCATGAAAATCTATGCTGCCCTAGAAATGTTCAAAAATATACTCTTGGCTGAGATGAGGGTTCAAAGACATCTCCCACGGTGTAGATTCTATCTTAACAGAATAATAGCTAATCATATCAATCAATAAGTAACATGGTATGGTCTTATTAGTGTCAGGCAAACTCAGTTTGTTTATCAGATATCAATGTTATTCATCCTCCTTTCTGAGCATGGCAAGAATGGTGATCTAAATTGATGAATGGGTGTGTATTTGAAGATTAATAAACACACAGATAAAGGAAGACTCAGGGCAAACTGAGAAAAGAAGGCAACTTCTTAGGTTCTAAAGGAAAACCTACAGAAAGAAAATTCTATTATAAATATTCTATATATTGGCTTTAGAGTATCTGGTCATTCTTTTACTTTTGCCTCTTGTACTAAAATCCATAGCTAAAGGTAATAAATGACAGAGCCTGACTGGGGCCTACAAATGGCACAACTATTAAGCTGTGCTTCCTGAGGACTTGAGCCCATGTCAGGTGGCTCACAGCATTCTCCATCTCAAGTTCTAGGGGCTTAACATGATTTTCTGGCATCTCTAAATCAAGAGCTACAGGAAATCAACAAATTCTGGGAGAGGAAGAATAAGTTTTTTTTTCCAGGAATGAACTTTCTGATACACTGTCTAATACCAAGTGGGCAGCCCCAGACATACGTACACATGAGCACCAATTAAAGCTCTCATGGTGTTACACATACAATTATATGTTTACAAATGTGTAAATGTTTATGTATCAAAAATAATTCAAGAAGATGACAGGGAATTGATAGGAAGTAGGTGAGATATTAGAGATATTAGAGGATGGACAAAAAAAAAACTGTTGACTATGCATATAATGTATTACATTGTATCTCCCAAATGGTATAAATTCTTCCCACATGCAAAGACACAAATGCGCTCAAACATAAATTGACAAACATGAATCCATACACAAAAAACTTCAGACTGTTTAAAATATGCTTGTTTTTATTTCTTCGAGACAGGGTCTCACTGTGGCCCCAGCTTTCCTGCAACTCACTATGTAGGCCAGGCTGTGCTCATCCTCTGAGATCAACCTGCATCTGTCTCCTGACTGCTGGGATTAAAGACGCACAACTCAACACAAGGCTTTACAAAATACTTTTTGTAAACAAGTAATTCACAAAGCTAATCCATAGTCAAATAGCTCATACCACTAATTGTTTCCTGCAAGAATTGTCAGAAAAATGCTTAATTTCAGTGTAGGGAAAATTGGTGGGTATTTGAAAAACTGTTTTCTTCATCTTCATTGTAATTTCAAACGTATATAAGCCTCTATATAATTGTCATCCAGATATACAATTAGAATAGGTACATTCTTCTGTAAATAATTATAACTCAAACATTTATTTAAGAATGAGTTCTCCCATATTACTACACAGTAGGATGACTAGAGTTAATTGTAGTTTACTGTATGTTTCAAGAATATATTCTGGGTGCTTTCACTATAAACTAATAATCAATCTTAGAGGATATCTCTGTCCTTAGTTACATTATCCTTTACATATACACAAGTACTGAAACATCACATCGTGTGTCATAAACATATGCATTTCTATGAATCTTTACAAGATAAATTTGAAAAAAAAATAATGATATTGGTAACAGAATATGTTAGGAAAGAAATGTTAAGTTGCAGTCCACATACAGCAGTACTGTCCCTGTACACCATACTTCATCAGCATATACACATTGGCATTTTTGTAGCTATGAATCAGTACAAAGAATAGCTACCTGCAATCCCTGCATTTCAGAGCTAGAGGCAGTGTGGTCCTAAGTTTGAAGTCTCCCTGTGATAAATAATGAGCCTTGTATAAAAATTATCTTTAATTATGTTCTCATGTCTAATATCCAAATGGCAAGCTAAACAATGTTTTCCTACTGAATTAAGAAGTATGTTGATTAAGCAAATGGGATCTCCTCAGGAATGATTTCCCAGAATTACACACACAAAATAGAACACATGTTTTGGAGCAAGCCAATGTTTTCCTCTTGGTTTAGCCCACTGTGATAGATCATTTATTAGCACTACCATATGTGCACTGAACTCATACAAGTAAAATCCTTCACCTAGTCATAGATAAAATGTCACACTACAATTAAGAATGTTGTATGAATTAGACTACATCACACATCATTCTTCACTCTTATTAATATTATGTTCAGCAAGTGATGATGCATTGTGCTGAATATTTGAAATTAGCTAGGCATGGTGGCATATGTATGCTTTTAATCCAAGCATATGAGAAACAGAGGCAGGCAGATCTCTGAGTTCCAGGTCAGTGTGGTCAACAAAGAAAATTCTAGACCAACAAGGGTGACATTTTGAGATGTTGTTTTGTAAAAAAATATTGAAATACAATAAATTTATTTTCAGTATTCAATAATTTCCAATGATATCTTCCCAATCATATTACAAAATACTAAATATCTATTGGGGAGATCTACAGCCATAAAAATGTTGGCAAAGTGAATATATATCATTCACTGTAATGGCACATGAAACAAAAATCATGCTTAAAGTATTTATAGTAGTAAATTTAATGAGGTAGAAAATATGATTTGCTATAGCAAGTATTTAAAATATGTGCTTAAGAAATAAAAGATTCCCGTCTACAGCAGAGAGCATCTAGTATCTCTAGATGGTAGGTGTGATAATTAACAGAGGCAAACCCAGCCCGTTGAAAGTTGTAGAAGGCAAAAACATTAGAAGCTTGTCTAGACCATGAGACCATACCTCAAACAAAGAACCACTTATCCTAGGTCTGAATTGTCACAGGAAGGAAAGGAAAACCATTACCAAACTGAAGCTATAACCCCAGAGTAATGCAAAAATAGATTATGTTGAGAAAAACAAGGGAAAATGTATAAATGTGGGTTTTCTCAGAGCATTGTGACTTCATTTCAATGTCTTTTATCGTCCCTAAGAAGCCAGTGACAGACACTCAAGAAGACAGAGTCTATAGCTATTATCTTGAGCATGTCAAGAAAAAGAGAAGAGAATGTTTCTGATGGAAGCAAATCACCTGACATTAAGACACTAACAGTATTCAGTCCATCAAATGTAGAGCATGCTCCATTTTCCACAGCATGCCTGTATTCTGATCATCTGTTAACATGCTGTCCTGGGAGGCATGCTCTTTTCTTAGATAAAACTGAATCTATCAAAAGTGGTTATGAGTGATTCTATAGTCTTAAGATGGGAAGATGAGCTATGATGAATGAATTCAGAATGCAGTTTGTGCAGTTACACTTGCTTGTCAATGGTACACTCCACACTAGGTGCTGCGGTAGGTGGTAATTTTGAAGAACTCTGCGTGTGTGTGTGTGTGTGTGTGTGTGTGTGTGTGTGTGTGTGTGTATAACAAGAAAGGCTAATGTAACATAAATTTCTTTCTTTTTGGTTTCTTTTTTCCCAATTTTGAGCTCACACTATGTATCTAAGACTGACCTTGAATTCTCAGTCCTTCTGTCTCTACTGACTAGGTGCTGTGATTTCTGGTGTCTGGCTATCATATAATTCTGATGAATGAAAACACCTTCATTCTAACTGGAGAGTTGGCACAGACATTAAAAGCTCAGGTTCCCAACTGAAAATACAGACATCCGTAGAAATGCTCTTAAGAAGTTCATTGATGGTTTTAAGCCCACCACACTACAATGGATAGTTTCATATATTTGATAGTTCATATTAACATCAACTTCACACTTTATAGTCACAGAAGGAGTGGGTCTCATTGAGGAATTTCCCATTTAAATTGGCCTGTGGGCATGTCTGTTGAAGTTTATCTTGGTTGCCTTTGGAGATCTGGAAAAGTCACTCTGAATGTAGGGGCCACCATTCCTGTCTGGGCCCTTAGACTGTAGAAAAGTAGAGAGGATAGCCATGCTTTGAGCATGCATGTTCATATTTCTCTGTGCTCTTGTCTGTGGATGTAATGCAGCTTGCTGCTCCAGTTCCCACCTCCTGCCAAGGTGCCTTTCTTAGAATGATGGTTTGTGTATGGAATGGTAAGTGCACATTAACTTTCTCTCACCTAAGTTTTTTTTTTCCTCTTGGTCAGAATATTTTGTTGCAGCAATAGAATAACAGAAATGAAAGTAGAATTATATTCATGATCTCACAGATGACCTGGGGTTAACTCAATTTAACAAAAGTAAAGACATGAATATGGGAAAAAAAGACATGTATGAAGGAAGGAGGAACCGACAGGGCTGAGAGGGAGGAAAAGAAAGGGAATGAGACCAATCAGAATAGAATATATATAGAATATATATATATATATATATATATATATATATATATATATATATACATATATGTGTGTGTGTGTATGAGAGAGAGAGGCTGTCAAAGGAGAAGTTTAATCATTAAAAATGAAGACACTGTTTAAAGACCATTTCGCAGGAGTTACAGTCACCGTGGCTGTCGTGCTCACCTTCTACAGAGATCAGTGGTGGTATTCCCCATGCCCCTGGGAAGAGCAGTAATGTTGGAGAAAAGGATGGTACACAACTGAGAGCCAACACAGGTCTCACAAGTCAAGGCCTTCATGAGTTCAAGTTGTTCTGTCCTTCAAATTCCCTAGTTCTCACAGGTGACATCAGAGAGGAACCTGCCGTCTTCACACTTCCTGCAAGAAGAATACCATATCTAACCAGTATTGTCTCTTCTGTCAAAAACCCCCATTCAGTTTTGTTTTTCTGACCTCCATGGTTCTTCCATAATCCGTATCAGACTACATTATACATTATGTATTATATATTCTGTTCTGTTAACTGTAACCAAGGAAGCTAGCTATTTGTTGACTAAACAATCAAATCAATGAATTGATATTCATGGGGTTCCCTGGTGGAATATCAATAGGTCTTGACTACTGTGCTGATAGAATGAGTTATTGATCATTTTATGTAGCTCTAGTAAAGAAAGTTCACAATAAAACTAGATTATACATCTTGTAACCCCAGGTGGTCTGGGCTCTGTAAACCAGACTGGTCTAGATGAGTGCTGGGATAAAAGGTGTGTCATCAGGCCAAGCTTGAGCTTATGACTTTAAAATGAGTTATATGTATACTAAGCGATTGCTAGTATATAACTTGAATCTTCAGTAACTAAGGAAACATGGATAATGTGTCTTCCATAAGCCTCATAAAGGTGTTTAGGAATCAAAGAGCAACATGGTTATTTCTTGTCGACTAATGGTAGATTTCAATGAACTGTGTTTTGTTCTTTTCATTCTTTTCACTTTGGAGCTGAAAATTTTTACCTTTCAAGAAAAAATTTCATTGTTTGTTTTCAGTTATGACTGACTGAGTGATCTAATGGTATCAAACTGAATTTAAGAGTATGCTTCTCTCTTGATTAATATTACAGTTAGATGCTTTCAAGAAAATAACTTTCTGTATCAGGTTTAAATAACGTTAAAAATTAAATTAGGTGCAATATAAACTTAATGAAATTGCAGGAAAGTTTTCCAATGACAACTTTAAACACTAGCAGATTTGATTTACAACCAATTTTAGAAAAAATAATAATTTAAAAATACTAGTCCACAATCATACTTTGAGCATTTATTCATTAAATTTACATAATGTCAGATAAAATTACAAATGACTTTTACAATATAATAGGTATTATAATGAAATGTTATACAATAACTTCAATGCCTAGAAATATAATTATTAGTTTCAGTTTAGTTATTTTTCTGACAGTTAGAAAAGTAATATATTATTTCATTCTTATCTTTTAAAACCAGTAAGTTCATTAATTATATCATGTTTATAGTACTGCCAAATCAATCAATTTATAAAAGTTTGAATTTACATTATGTTATTTGAAAAAATGGTAAATCCTACCTTAAGATGTACACATGCACACACACACACACACATGCACACACACACATATATATATGAGAGAGACACACACACACACACAGAAAGAGATAAAAAATGACTTACCTAAATATAATTTTAGTTTCCTAGTGAGACACAAAGTTAGCAAACTAATAGACAAAGTGCAGAAGAAGCTTTCAGAGGCAATCAAGGGAAGATTTTCTAATAAGGCAGCACAACTTGCAGTATAATTGTAATGAAACCACGGTAGTAGGTTTCTGAACTCTAAGATTTATATATCTATAAGATTTGTAAGAACGAAGGATCTAAATATACTTGGACATCTGGAATTGTGTCCTTTTTATAAAAAATAAAGCACACCCAAGTCAGAAACAAATGAAATTAAATGCCAAAACTAAAAATAATAACAAAATGAGAAAAAAAGACAAATTCACATGGTTTCATTTTAGCTTTATTTATTTTACGTGTATGGCTGCTTGACTACATTCGTGTAACCATTTACGCTGCATGTATGATTCATGCCCTCAGAGGCCAGAAGTAATTGGATCTCCTACAATTGGAACTACTGGTGTTGCTGTCTGTCATGTGTGTTTGCTGCCAGAGAGGAAAAGCTCTCTTAATTAGTGAGTCATAATTCCAGCCCCTCATCTGCAGTTTTCTTTTGTTTTGTTTATTCCATTCCTCCAATCCCCCTAGTTTGTGTGTCATGTAGTCTACAAAAATATGATGGGTGTGTACACAAATTGTTGAATTAAAAGATAGAACTGTGGAGATTCTCCATCTCACAAATGCAACCTGAGAAATAACCAGCGTGGCACATGTTCAGGGATTGGCATCTATGTCACAATGAAAGCACGTGTAGGCATCCTCAGGCCCACCTGTATGGACTCTCACATCCCAGTAAGAGTGTGGCAGTTGCTCCCTGATGCCACATTAAGATAATGCTTAAATATGGAAACCCTGGCTTTAGCCAAAAGGACCCAAATGCTCAAAGAACCTGTTCTTTCACAATCTCATGGAACTATGTGCTAGAGAAAGGGCTCACTTTTTTATTGAAACAGTATAATCAACATGAAATGAGAAAGTAAATATGTACACTTATCAGAGTATTTCATTCTTTCTGACTCCTGTAGCCCTAGGGTAAGACGCACATAGCCTCATACTTTATCATTTTAATTCATATATTATTTGAAACTCAAAAAGAATAATCTTTTTTTGATTCCCACAAATGCATGTTATTTGCAGTAGTTGCTTGATGACATGTAAAGCATACACAAGAATATATACCTTATTCTGTGTCAAGGGCAAGGAAGTGTTAAGAGAAACTAAGTCAATAATCCTATATAACAAGAGAAGCACAGGCTAAATGAGCTTACCTGCACTATAAACAAACAAAAGTAACATGATGTTTTTGGTTGCAACCTTAAGTAAATGCCATTTGTTCAGAGTATGTCTGTGTTGTAAAAGTCATTACTCGACTAGAGGACTGTTAGTATCAAGAAAGTAAAGCCCAGAATAAAAAAATGAAACCATACAGATGAAAATCTCTAAGACTATGAATGTATTACTATATATCACAGCTGAGAAAATGCTCTTTGAACATACAACACCCTGATTCCTGTTTGTCCTAGGACAAATATAAAATTGTATGGGCCTGAGAATGGGCACAGTGGTTAAGAACACTTGCTGCTCTTGTAGAGGATCCTAGTATGATGGCCAGCATCCACATGGTGGCCAAGAACCATTCATAATTCCAATTCGAGGGGACTTAGATGATCTCTTCTAGCCTGCATGGGCAATTTTCATCACGAGTATTTTTGCATATATGTAGGCAATACACTGATACATATAAAAATTAAAATAATAAAAATATATGTGGTCACATTTTTAAAACTTGTATAGTCTAATAGAAAGTTTCAGTGATGATTCTGAGTGAGTCAAATATAGACAGAGAGAGTAAATGGGAAATTAGAGCTGATCCTGTCATTGATAAATATTGATAGAATTTAACTGTGATAACTTTGTCTTTTGTTCTAGAAGCAGTTGATGAAAATTCAATGCTTACCTCTTAAGATAGTGCCCAGATTATTAAATATGTGTTAATGATTACATGGAATTATTTGTGCTCCAAAGAGTTGATAGCTTCAAATATTAAAAAGTATCATACATATTTTTATACCCTTTCAGCAAAGATTTTTATTATTTCTCTTTGCTTGTTTTGTTTTTTCATGACTTGCTTTGGTTTTGTTATTGGGTTGTGGTCAATGTGTCATTAAGTTGTCCAGTCTGGCATCAGATTCTTTAATTTACCCTTTCTCCAACCTCACCTTTCCAATTAGGTGGCATTAAAGTCATGTGTCCCAAACCAAGATTCCATGAATATTTTTATGTGTTTATAAGTGCCTGTGTGTGTGTGTATATGTGTGTGTGTGTGTGTGTGTATGTGTTTGTACATGTTAATTAGTGTCAGTATGAGAATGGTACAACAGGCATGTGGGTGGGGTCAGAGAACA
The DNA here is from genome assembly GCA_035773235.1 of Eospalax fontanierii. Taxonomy (NCBI): domain Eukaryota; kingdom Metazoa; phylum Chordata; class Mammalia; order Rodentia; family Spalacidae; genus Eospalax; species Eospalax fontanierii. The sequence goes on from CM069538.1 coordinate 68,168,642, forward strand.
ACCTGAGGTCAAATCCTAATGCTCCACCTTGTTGAGACCAGGTCTCTGGTTGTTTGTGGTTGTGTGGCAATCTAGTGGGCCCATGAGTCCCAAGTGATTCTCTTGCTCTGCCTCTCATGTCACTATAAAGGCACTTGGATTACATCTGTGTGCTACTGTGCCCAGCTTTACCCAGCTTCTAGTGATCTGAATCAGGTCCTCATGTTTAAATGAAAAGCACTGTGGATACATCTCCCTTTCCCACATTTAAACTTTCAATGACAGTACTGATTCCTTAAATCTTATGCCTTTCTTCGTTTATGCAATAAATTCTAATTTAATACACAATTTTTTCTAGTATTTACTTAATAACTAAAATAATTTAAGAAAAGTATTAAACATTATCACAGATGTATTACAACTGAAATTTTCTTCAAATTTAGCTGGCCTTAATAATACTCATACTTTTACTTAAAACACATTTAACGCTATTGACTCTTTCTGACCCTGTGTGTCTTTTATCAGTATCACCTCTCTGCTATTTGCTATTAGTAAATAATTTTAATTTATAAGCTTATAATAAAAAGATATATTTATCATCTTTCTTAAACTTCTATTCTCTATGTAAAATATATAATGCTTCAAACCCTACAATTTGAAATGTTAGAATGAGGAGAACTCTTATTCTTCTGTATTGGACAGTGAAACACTATATTGTTTTACTGGAACTCAATTAAATTTTTTTCTTCTATATCCTTACATCTGCAGATCATTTTCTTTATTTACATTATTCAGCAAAGCTATATGCTCTTGTCTCCTGCTGGAACTCGCTCACCTTGACTACTATGTCTGTATACCCTGACTTCAGAACACTGTATATACCCTCTCGTGAGCCCTTGCAGTTGCCCATCTGCATTGCCCTCAGACAAAGAGCCTTTCTGAAACATACCAGCATACTATCAATTTGATTCTCAATTCACTGTAGTGTGGCCTTTGAACCACCAATGAGCTCTAATTGCTTTTCTGAGGACAAAGGTGTTTTACCCCAATCTCGCAGTATTTCAATTACATGGGAACTATTATTTTTGAACCTTAACTCTTTAAAAGAATTTGCAATGTTGAAAACACTTTCGGGATTTTGCTTTCTACAGGACATTCAGAACACACCACACATTGTTGAATTCCAATCATCTCTGGAAAGATATGATTCTCTTCTCTATGCAAAATTCCCTGGATTGATGGCATTTACCAGTCTTTATTGATATTGGATTCCCAAATGCTTATTTCAAGCATCTGATGCCATCATCTTGTTTCTATCTTTCTCTGTTATAAAATCTACACAACTCATTTAATTATGTAACACTCCCACACAATGTACAGGCACAGTGTAATTGCCCATTCTTAACACATTTCTTCAGAATCCACAACTTAAGTTTTACTAATTTCCAAAACCTTCTTCTCCTCTCCTGTAGACACAAATCAGTCCCTGCCTCAAATCACATGCCATGGTTTAAGCTGGCTCCTCTTCAATAAAAAAATAAAAGAATCTTTGATCAAAGCTGATAGCAGCCAAGGTCTGTGAGTAGAGCCATTGGGTGCCAACATTTCCTTAAATGGGGTTTGGGTTTCTTACCCAATTCCCCGTGACTGTGTTGCGTTTTGTCTGGTTTAAACTTCCATGAGACTTTTGCATGCTGTCACTAGTGTTGGGGGTTCATTTGAATAACTGCTCACCTGTCTGAAAACTCCTTCCTTGTGCTCATCCAACACCTCTGACTCTAGAAACTTCTTGCCTTCTTTTCCACTATAATCTTTGAGCCTTAAGAGGTAAAAGTGTGATCTTAGTCTCCTAACCAGGGATAAGCCCTCTGTATGTCCTTCTCTCTGAACATTGATCAGTTCTGTATTTTCATGTTCAGTTCTGTATTTTCATGTTCATCACCATCTGTTATACAAGTAAACTTCACTAGCGAGAGATGGGAATTGTATTATTCTGTGAAAATTACAATCAATCATTAAGAGACAATTTGATATATCTATTAAGTAGAAAACTACCAATACCTATTAAAATTCCAACACATTTCTTCACAGAAATTGAAAACAATTTCAAAATTCATATGGACACACACACACACACACACACACACACCAAGATAGCCAATATAATCCTGAGCAGTGAAGAAATTTTTAGGCCATTACTATCCCAAGCTCAAATTATATAGTTATAAAACTATATATATATAGCAGATATATAGTTATAAAAACATTATGATACTGCCATAGAAAAGATATATTGATCTCTGGAATACAGTTGAGGCCCCAGATTTAAATCTATATATTTACAGCCATTTGAGTTTTGACAAGGAGACAAAAACACATACTGGAGGAAAGATGGCTTGTTCAACAAACGGTGCTGGTCAAACTGGATAAGGGCATGCTACAGAATGAAAATAGATCACAATATCTCAGTGTATACAAACAACTCCAAATTCATCAAGAACTACAATACAAGACCCTGAATCAGAGAGAGAATACTATGGAACTTATAGGCCCGGGACAGGACTTTCTGAACAGGACTGTTACAACACCATCATTAAGTCTTACAATTGACAAATGGGACCAAACGAAACCGAAATTCCTCTGCACATAAAAGAACACCATCTTTGAGTGAAGAAACAAAATGAGAAAGACATCTTTACCTTATACCTCTGAGAGAGGGTTAGTATGTGGAATATACAAAGACTTCCAAAAACTAGGCAAAAAATTATTAAACACGGGCAAGGAAGTGAACAGGGAGTTCTCTAAAATGAAACAAAAATACCTGAGAACTACCTAAAATTGTTTTTATCATCTCTGATCATTAGGGAAATACTGATTAGAACCACTTTGAGATTTTATCTTAACACATTCAGAATGACTAAAATTCAGAAAACAAACAATGGTAAATACTTATGATGATGTACAGAAATATTATCTGTTATCCATCGCTGATGGTAGTGAAAATTGGTTCTGTAACTATGGAAATCAATGTGGGGGTTCTGCAAAAATGGTGAAATTGGTCTACCATAAGACCTAGCCACATCACTCTTGTACATATACCAAAAGAGTCTATACCATACTACAGAAGTTCCTGTACATCTGTGTTCTTTGCTATGCTTTTATAACAGCCGGGAATTGTAAACAACCTAGAAGTCCATCAATAAACAAATGGACAATGAAGGTGTGGTATATATACATTGTGGAATATTTTCAGCTCTTAAAGAACTAGCATAATTAATTCACCTGTAAATGCATGGGACCAGATAAAACCATGAGTGAAGTTACCCAGACCCAGAAATACAAACACCAAATATTCTATCTCAGCTGGATGCCAGCTTTTAGTAGCTATGCAAGTTTCAATTTGAAAATTCATAGAGGTCAAGAAACTAATAAATGGTTATGAATGTGGAGAGTGGAGCTTCCTAGAAGACATGGTCCAGTATTAAAGAGGAATGGGGAACATTATAGGAGGAATGGGAACGGGGAGGCAGGACAGAGGAGGAAGTATGCAGAAGAACAAGTAACACTCAGTCTCCTTAGAAAAGCCACCTTGAAACCTGTCACTGTAGAAATTTCTTGAAGTTTATACATACATATTATAAAAACAGATTGCATGTATTTACCCTGTAGTGGGAAGAAGCTGCCTCTAGGAGATATCATAGGTTAGCTTCTCCTTCCCAAAAAGTCCTCCATATTGGCTATTGTTGCTGTTCTTGTAACCCTCCAGAGCTTGATAAGACCCTCTCTGTTCCTGAAGATACTAAACGTATAAATAGTAAAGTGAAGAAATAAAGATGGTGACTTCAAAGCTTCGTCACTACTGGCTAGCATTCCTAATGACGGAAGAAATATCTATGTACCTGGAATGAAATATATATCATCAGCCTTACCCAGCTGTGAATCCTGTGAACTACACAACGGGTCTGACAAGATTTGACCACTGGTGCAAAAGTATAACAAATACTTTGATAGTCACCAACTATTTTTTAGTTGATTTTAGGGTCTGCTTCATAAGATGGAGCCTATACTTGAATCAATATCATGGGCCTGAGGCTAGATAGGTATCTGGACATAGAGGTTTCCTCAAATAGTTTGATCAAATTATTTTTAGAAAGCCAGTCCTATTTTAATACTAAAGTTCATAAAGTAAAACATAAAGGAGAAAATGGCTGACGAATCTCCTACATGAAACTATACGCAAAAGTTCTCAATAAATTAGTGTCAAACTGAATTCAAGCTCATGTCAAGAAGATTATTCAGCACAATCACATTAGTTTCACTCTAGAGAGGTAGGGATGTTTCAATGTATTAAAATAAATGTATGTAATTCATCACATAAATAGAATAAAAAACATAAACTGAATGATTATCTTATTATAAGTAGCAAAATACTTTGACAAAATCCAACAACTTTCCATTGTTAAAGTTAAAGACAGGCTACAGATACGGAATGATAAACTTAACTGAATAGAGGCTTGAGATGACAAATTTGTAGTCAAACATCCAACTAAATGGAGAAATGCTTAAGCATAAATAATGTAACTAAAGGGCTTCCTACTAAGATCAGGAAGAAAGCGCAGCAGCTCATTCCCTCCGCTCCCATTTGGCTTAGAATCTTAGAGACAGCAATAGAACAAGAAAAGAGAATGCAAGGACTACAAGTGTGAAAAGATGTCAAGTTCTTAAATGTCGCAGATTATAAGATACTTTACTAAAAACCGAAGAAAAGCTAACATAGAACTTATTAATCATTTTAAAAAAGAGCAGGATGTAAAATTAATAAATTTCTTACTCTTTTTCTATATAAAGAGACTAAAAAAGAAATTATGGAAACAACCGGATTCACAGTAGCCAGACAAAACAATAAATTACGTGAACCAAACATAGTCCAGGAAAAAAAGGAATTTCCAGTGAAAAATTTCAGGGACTGAAGGAAGACATTGAAGGAAACACTAGAATATTGAAAAAGTTCCTGTGCTTATGGACTGGGTGAGTCAATAATCTGAAAATAACTATCCTACCAAAAGCATGCATGTAGGTTGATGGAAAATAATTGAGAACCCAGATGTAAATCCAAGCAAATAGTTATCTCTGATTTTTTAACAAACATGACCAAATTCATAACGGATATAAATACATCTTCAACAAATGGTACTGGGGAACTGGATTCCAGCTTGTAAAAAAAATTTAGACTTATTTCTCACCCTGCACAAAACACAATTCCAAATGGACAAAGACATTTAACATAAAAAGGACTGATACTCTGATGCTGCTAGGCAAAAAGAATAACGAAGATTCTCCAGCAAATAGTCACAGGTAAAGATGTCTGGAAAGGACTGTGCCAGCTTAGGAAATAAGACCAATAATCAATAAATGGAATCTCATGTAACCAAAAGACTTTTTATACAGCAAAGGAGACCATGAAGCAACTGAATTGACAGTACACGGAATGGAAAGAAATATTTAACGTTTATGTATCCAGCTGAAGATTAATATCTAGAACATAGAGAAACTCAGAAACTACAAATTAAATACAATGAAAAATCCACTATGGAACTACACAGGAAATTCCCAAAAGTGAAAATGCAAGTGGCTGAGAAACACTTAAAAACTGCTCAACATCTGTAGCCTTCAGAAAGGTACAAATTAAAGCTACTATTAGATTCCATCTCATTCTTGTCAGAATGACATCATTGGGAGTAGAAATGACACAAAGATGTGGGGTTGTAGTGAAGAGGAACTCTTATACACTGTCAGTGAGATAGTAAAATACAACAAGCATTTTGGAAATAGCCTGGGGCTTTATAAAAATTTAGATATAGAATTACCATATGACCCTGTTACACTCCTAAATGTATGTAGTGACTTATGACCTGGTTATTCCACTCCTAGGTGTATTTAGTGACATTGTACCACTCCTAGATGTATGTAGTGACCTATGACCTGGTTATTCCACTCCTATGTGTGTGTAGTAACTTGGTATTCTACCACAGAGACACTTGCACATCCATGATTTTGCTGCTTCATTCACAATAATTAGGAAATAAACATGTTTTCTTAGTAGTTCTTTGGTAATATTCTGAAGATAGTTGTTATTGTTAGAGTCAGTCTGTCATTCTGTCTGTTTACTACTATATTCTTCTCATGAGACCCAAAATAAGTTTGTCTCTGTTTGGGGGTACATACCCTTTAGATCAAATACATACACTGAATTTTTTATCTGTGTTTTTTTTTTCCTTAGTGCTATATTTTTCTCACAAAAATATATTAACCTATGGATAGAAGATTCTATATGAATTTCTATATGAATTCTCTAAGTATATTATCACACATTTGGGTATGTGGATGGGAACTGAATATTATATTAATAAATATTAATAGATACAGAGTTTCTGTCCACCCAAGTTGGTTTTACTATTACATAGGTACTGTATGCCTTTGCCTGGGTATTCCAATCCTGAAGCCTGGGGACTGGCTGCACATTTTGCCTGTTTCTCAAGCAGTCATGCTTTGGACTATTGGAAAAGGATTCTCTAAGTTAGAGGTCTAAAATGCAACATTTTAGGTCCTTTTAATCAAAATCTCTGATAGCAGAGTCAGAAATTGTTTTAATTAACAGTCTAACCTGATGCTTGAAGTCCTTTACTAACGTCAGCGATGAGACTGAAGACTGAATATACAGAAGAGTTTATATGCATAACGCTGTGATGTAAGTGGCAGCAAGGGCAGGCATGCACTGGGCAGGAGACACTAGAGATGAAGCAAAGCCTTACAAGTTTGATGACCTGATAAATATGGTTGACTGAACATCCCATTTACTGACTGTAAATTGTAAGAAGAGAAAAATTGGCATATTTCTATGTTTTCTAGTAAATCTGGTTCAATGGATAGGCAGTCTTCAGTTCTTAATTTATTCTGTCTTCCACATGCTCATAACGTACCATAAACTTTGTCATTAGGATCTTAGAATAATAAATGATATCTGTTAAATTCATAATTAAAGAGCAATCTCAACTCAATACAGAGGAATTTCAACTCGCCAAAGAAGAATCCTGAAAACAACTCATATTGCATGCAAACATATCAACCATGAGAGATACAGTTTACCCCCTCCCCTCAATTCTTTACAGAAGAGTCCTTAAATCAATATCACTTCAAACTACCAATTAATCCTAGCTTGATTAAATTTAAAATATGTTAGAGAACACAGTTCCTATGTTACACAAAAATCAATGTGTTTATTGATGTGAAACAAGAAAAGAGAAGCTAGCAATTTTTGTCTTTTCATCAGATTTTTTAGAACACATGGGAAATGCCCTGTGAGTGGATTTCCTCTCATGATATTCTCACGTCTGAGGCACTCTCCTAAGGAATATAGACACCCCAATGTCTGGTCATACAATTTCCAATTTGAACGGGAAAAGCAGTTTTCAGATAAAATATTCAGAAAAAATTAAGTATTTTCACTGGTTTAATATGACTTCAGTATCACTCATGATTCAACCATGAAATCAGAAGCCATCTGAAGCATTTAAAACACATTTACAATTTCCACTGACTTTCGAAACATCATTCTATTTCAGTTCATGTGTACCTGTGTGTATCTGTGTGTACATGTATGCTGGTGGCCAAATAGGGTAGAAGAATGCATCAGATCCCCTTGAGCTGGAGGTATACACAGATGACAGTCATGCAGTGTAGGTGCTGGAGACTAAATCCAGTTCTCTGCAGTAGCTCCAAGTGCCTTTAACTACTGAGCTCTCTCTCCAGTCCCCAGGATCCCCTTTGTTTACGGAGGTTACACTACACATTTCACTCTACATATTCTTGTGTTATGATTTTTATGTTCATATGCCTCTACTTCTATTTTAATATGCTGTAATAACACATTAAGCAATGGACTCTTACACACTCATTGATGATTCATGTCTTATTAATATTCCCATGTAATAAGCAGTTCCTTCCACAGGTATTTCCCTGGAGATGTTCCAATGTTCTTGGGACGTAGGGTAACCCAAAGATTTATAGCTATGTTGTCTGATACCATAGAGTATGTGGGATGTGTGTGTGTGTGTGTGTGTGTGTGTGTGTGTGTGTGAGACTGGGTGTGTTGTGTGTGTCTGTGTGTTCTTGTGATCATTTTATTCTTATATTCCCCATTACCGCTTTACTAAATATTGAACTACAAATAGATACAAATAGACATATAGGGATTTAGACATTGTCTCTTCCACCCATAATTTTTAATAGTCATATAAATTTCACTTAATGAAATTAGGGTCACTCGTCTCCTCATCCAGAAGAATGACTTAATTTTTCCTACCTACCATTTCAACTGTACAAGGAGACAGATGCAGGAGGATGTTCATATCGTGAGTCCATTTTTGTGTCCGTTATTGGAAGCATCTAATGCTTAGGAACTAATAACTTTAAGACAGGTCAGCAGAGCTAGTTTCACTGGTGATAAACAGAAATAATGACTAACTTTTCCAGTTTTGTCTCCTGGTTTTAGGAGGAACAACGACTCTGCTTTGCATAATAAGCTGTGAGTGAAGTGGTGCATCTTCTAAGTATTCTCACCTGACTGTGGTGAGAAACTGCAGAAAAGGTAAGCAGATGGGAGCATGTACTCAGTGTAGCCACTGATTTACATCAAAAGTCCATTTTATGGGGCTGGAAAGATGGCTCAGGGGTTAAGAGCAATAGGAGCTTTTGCAGAGGTTCTGGGTCCTATTATCAGAACCCACATGGCAGTGGACCACCCTTGGGAACTACTGCTGCTTTTTGAAATAAGAAAGATTGTAACTTCTTGAAATAAGAAAGTATGCCTCTTCCTTAGATGCTTCTTCCATCATGGAATTGAGAGTAGAGATACTGTATTATGACCAGAAATATTTTGTATCTGAAATTTTTGTAGAAAATAAATGAAGTTTCTGACAACCATATTATATGTGCATATGTGTTTATGTATATATATATATATATATATATATATATAAATAAATATATATTACATGTCAGGTGTCTACCTATCTAATTTGTTGGTAAATAACATAAGATTAGCATTTCCAAAACATTTTTATTTTTATTTGTTATGTAAATTCTGAATTACTTGTTTTTAAACCGAGTTTAATGCTATATCTGATTTTCACCAATTCAGTATTCTATAATTTTTCTTTAAAATTATGGATTCCATTTCAATATCCACATTGCACATGAAATCTACCCTTCAAAGAAATGACTTATAAACCTGGATACAATATTATTGACTTAACTCACACTCATGTAAGTGAATGTATTTCTCAATAATAAAAGAGACATGATCTCTATCATTGGAATACTTCCTCTATGACTCAAAGAAACATCAAGCATCTCATTTGTTTTTGAAAGTAGGTCGTGGCTTAAACGAATGTTCTGCCACTGAGAAAATAAATTGTTGAAAGCATTTTCAACTACAGGAGGAAATGCACTTATCTTGATGATTTGGTCCAGAAGAATGATGTATCTTTTCCCTTCCCACTGCAAAGCTCAGGAATCCTATGCCCATTTCTGATTCCTGATGTTGAAAATTAACCTTCAATGTTTATGAGTTTACGTATCATTTCCTAGAAAATGTCTTGCCATTCCTGCCCTGGGACATGTCTGATGAAACTTTAGCTGTATTGTCTAATACAATGAAAATTCAGTGTAGGATATTCCAAAGAGCAAGTATCTTTTTACAAGAGAGAAATCTTAAGATGAAGTTATTACAACTATCCAAGAGAAATGCGTTTCCCACAGCAGGAAGAATCCCTGCTTCTACCAAAGATGTCCCATAACATTCAAGTGACCAATATTCTTCTCTTTCAGTATATTAAAATACTATCATCTGAAATTTAAAGTTCTCAATTCTAAAACTAACCACATATATATATGTTCAGGTTTTGTATTCAATTAGGTTGAACTCTCTAGTTTACAAAATTAGACGTGGCCATTGATAAATTGTCATATTTCATTGGGACCAGAGAAATGAGATAGAGAGTGGGTCATGAATTCTTCCTCCATGGCTTCAGAGAGCCACTGAGACCAGCCAGCATGGAGTAGGGGAGTCCCTACATAAAGAAGACCTGGGAAATCAAAAGGTTTTCAGTGTCCATTGTGTGAAGCTATAAAGGTCCAAGCCTAGGGGGCAATAGAGACTACAAGGTTTTGGAGATACCAGATCCATGAAACATCTACTAGGAAAAGCTAAAAACTGATTGTTGAACCAGCCCAACTACAAGGTGAATGCTGCAGGATGTCAAACTGGAGGAAAAGAACCAGCAGAGCCTTTGAAGTTAAGTCTCAGGCAGCGGAATTTAGGGTTGGCATTTTGTGTTTGCACTGCTAGTTTCAGTTTTGTTCTGCTTCAGGATTTTCAAATATTTCCCTGCTCTTTCCTTTTGGACTTAGAAAGGTTCTTCCGTCCCAAATATACATATATATATATATATATATATATATATATATGTATATATATATATATAGAGAGAGAGAGAGAGAGAGAGTTATTTTATTGTTGTTGGTTGTTGCTCTTTATGTTATTTAAATATTTTTAAATATTTTATTTATTATTTTCCTTCATGTGTATGAGTGTATTGCATGTACGAATTTAAGTGGACTCGTGTTGTGAAGTGCTTTTTTGTTGTTGGTGTTAGCTAATGCATTCTAGATATGACAAGGAAACCATATCCATGAAATCATCACAGTATAATAGCCTAAAAGATCTGCATAGTAATAAAACTAGTTGACATTAAATGTGGATGTGGGAAATTCCACAGGGTCCTATTTCTAGGTGAAGAGTTACAGGCAACAAAAGAACGTGGAGGTTAGGAGAATTTGTTTTTCTCTGTGATGAATTTCTCTTTTAAACATTTCTGTGATAACTTTTTCTGTGACAAATGATTTAATCCCAAGTGGTGATCCCTTAACTAATGTCCACATAAGCACCAGAAAATGGACTCAGTGTGTGTTTGTGTGTGTGTGTGTGTGTGTATGTGTGTGTGTATGTGTGTTGTGTGGTAAATTTTGTAATGCTAAAAGAATAATCATAAAAGAAGACAAGACCTTGAGAATGTTGGAGTTAATGGAAGGAGTTGGAGGTTGCATGATGATACAAAAATATTACTAGTGTATGAAATTAATTAAGAAAATCAATTTTAGCAGAATAATAATTGGGCAAAGGAAGGATATGAGTTGGGTTAACAGAAATTAATGATGTATGAAAACTTGTGAAGCCTCGGTAGTTTATAAGCTAATTAGAGAGTGATAAAAAATGGATGAAGGAGTTTGAACAGTTATCCAGTGGACCAACAAATAAATCTTAAAAGACATGAATAATGGAATGAAAATATCACTGCCTGGTACAGGCTAAATCCTTCTGAGTTATTGATCAGAAAGTTCCCAGAGATGCCCCAAACATGTCATCCCTTGACAATGCTCTTGTCTACCTATCATAAGTAGATGGTGAGAAACTATTGCTGTTATTCTTCCTGGTTTTGTCTGTGGGATGTAGAGAAATCAGTCTGGAATTGACCAGGGATCTTCTGCCTACTCTTCATAGTGCTTGAAGGTGAAGGCTACCAGGGGAGAAGAGTTATCAATGGTCTTACTCAGACCTGATCCTGTATTCAACAGTAATGACCATCCAAGGAATGATTCTTCAACTTCTGCAATTCTAAACTTTATTACTTTACACTGACTCTTGCCAACAACTTCCATTTAGAATAAAAACATGATTCAAGATTAATCTGGAAATCAAGCCCCAAAGAATCTCATTCTTCATTCCATAATAGAAAGGCATAGCTTTGCAGAAAATGGGGCATTGTTAGTGAAAAAACTTGTAAAGAGCATCAAAGACGATCTAAACATCGACGATTATGATCAATCCTACATGTCCAATTAAATAAATTGTATAATTTACAATTCTGTATACATATATTTATATTTATAAAAGTATATATATAGTAAGCATAGACATACATATTTCAAGCTACACTTGAAAATTTGTTTCTTAACAACACATAGATAGAACTCAATCATCTTGAAATATAGCCACATTGTTTAAAGCATTATTCTTGATGTTATTTGAGGTATAAATTAATTTATATAAAATTAGAAAATGCACATAATGAAAAATACTTATATGGGCTTGAAAATGTTAGCTAACTTCGATAGAATTTCCTCTAATATAGAGATTAGAAAAGGAAGATATTTCATGAACTTTTTTGGAAATGATTCAATAATTTCATCATGAATTAGAAGTTAAGATAATTTCTGATGCACCTGGTAAACCAACTACAGTTCTTTGGATGAGTATAAATTACATTATTTGTCCTTCAGATGAAATATGCGTGTGCTTGAGTGATCTGCCTTCTTCCTCAATCAGGAAATCCAAGTTTATACTAAGGATTAAAAACATGAAATGTAATAATATTTCTTAGCTGACTCAAACCATTAACACCACACATTTTTCTGGATTTGAGGAAAAACTAAGCCACTACTACTAATAATCCCACACATACTCCTAACTTCATAATATGCAAGTTGGCAAATGTGAGAAAGCACATCAAACATTTGATGGGCTTAGATAAATGCTAACAGACAAAATACGTTTTGGGGTGATTTCAGATCTGCCATTAATACCTTGGTGAAGCTGATGTCAGATAGTTTTTTTGGTATATGTAGATACATGAAAAATGATGAATAGATTTATTGATTGATCCAGATGATAGATTTGTGTAATCATAGTGAAATACACATTGTTAAAGGCAATATAAATCTTACAGAAATTCTCAGTGCTGTCACATACCTAGACTAATGTAAGGTCTCATTAGTTTCAAATATATATCCTTATATTTATAGTCAAGCATCGCAGTTATCACTGTTCAAAGAAGCTTCTTTTCTACCACATGAAGGCTAATACATGGTACCCCAAATAGTCACTCACAGTATCTGTGAATTATTGAAGCATAAGGCACATCTACAATGCAACTTCTACAGCTAAGCCTCACACAATATAGCACATGAATAAAAGGACACTTGGTGGCCTGACCTATATGTGGATCTTTGTGACTTGGCCAGAGGGAACTGGGACATTGGTGACTGGACAGATGTGGGGGCGCAGAATGCCTGAACCCCCAGGAAAGAATGATTCCTGTGTGTTAGGAATAGTCCTGCCAAAGTTAAACTATGTTTCAGAACAGGAAATGTAAATAGCAACTAGGACTAGAACTAAAAGAAACGTAAGGGCTATAAAAGTGGAAGCAATGTTAATATTGGGATTAGCAGGTACAGAATTGGGAGCTAGTTCTTTGGCAACCTCACAAATTGGATTACAAGCTCTCCAAGCTACAATGGACTCACAAGTGAACAAATTAGAGGCCTCCATAAGGCTAATGCAGCAATCCCTATAATCCTTAGCCAAAGTCACATTGCAAAATAGAAGAGGCCTAGATTTACTATTTTTGAAGGATGGAGGATTATGTAAAGCTTTCAGAGAAGAATGTTGCTTTTATGTAGATCATTCTGGAAAGGTGCTACAAAATCTGGATATTGTGAGAAAAGATTTAGATCAGAGAGAAAGAAATTGGAATAAGAGATCCTGGTTTGAACATTGGTTTGAAAGTTCCCCATGACTGACCACCTTGATGTCTACCATATTAGGACCGATATTATTAATTTCAATAGCTCTAACTATAGGACCATGCATTTTTCAGGGCCTCATTAATATAGTAAAGGCACAGATACAAGATATGCAGTTAATGGCCCTGAGATTAAAATATGACCCCATATTTGAGCCTTGGGTCAAAGACCCAGGACCTGAGGACAAAGATTGATGTACTCTGAGGGAGAGCACCTACTTCCAAACAGGAGGTTTAGTTCCCAAAGGGTTAATATCATTTGGGCCTCAAAGTAATATGGCAAGTATGATCAATGATGGGCCACTTCGGGAATTATCCTAACCGACCTAAGACAGAGTATTCAGCAATAAGGGTTGAATATTCCAATGATGGGTAAGGTAGAATAAGTTCCTGATGACCTAAGACAGACATACTTCCGCTCCATTTAAAATAAATAAAAAAGGGGGACATGTTGGGCCATAAGAAAAGGAAACCTATATGCTAATAAGGCATCCTTTTTCCTCTGTAGTGATTGGAGGGTTTGCTTGCCCATGTAACCGCCCATGTTACTGCCCAAGTAACTGCCCATTTATGGTATACAAGGCTTGAAATAACACAATGCGATAGGCTGTTAAGAAATGAGGAAGCCCACCTGATTGGGTAGAGAACTATATATAAGAGCACGCTTGAGCACTGTAAAGCGATTTCCCTGCTGTGCCAAAGAAGAGCTGTAACACAATAAAGAGCTATAACACCAGAAGAAGACAGCTGTAGACTCTTCTTGGCCCGACAGGGTCCAGGTTTCACCTTCAGGATCTCTGCCACATCTGCCAGGGATCTGGGTTGGGGCAAGCCATGCACCCAATCTTTCCTGAGCTCCCCTCCCCATGGGCCGGGGACAGAGGTAATCACAAGGAGGAAGAGGAGCACTGACCCATATCTGCCTTACCCATTGTGACAGCCACATAGGGATGCGACATGTGTATGCACACATCTCCCTATGTTTTGGTGTTTATAAATGTTTTCATATAATTTCAAAAGGAGGCAAAGCTTGCCATTTGATTTTGAAAGACAAAATATATTTGATTTATTATTTTTATATGTATATGTGTCTTGCCTGTGTGTATCTAAGGACACTCATGTACAGTGCCCAAAATGTCCAGAAGAGGCCTTTGAATCCCCTGGAACTGAAGGTAGGGGGATTTATGAGATGTAGAGTGGAAGTGGGAGACTGAGCCCAGGTCCTCTATAGTAGCAGCCAGTGCCCTTAAAAGTTGCACTGAGTATTGTCTGCAAACACTAAGGACATGAGAGGCCTTAATAAAAATGACAGAGTGTGAATTCTGGGGCAGAGGGGCAGGGCTGTAGGAGGGAGGGTGCTAATGAGGAAGAGGATACAAAAGTGATTAAAACTGAAACTTTTTTATAAAATATACAAGTATTCAATGAGTATTCAGTTAAAAATAAAATATTTTTGAAAGAAAAAAAAAACATTTGAAAGCAACGAATGAAACCAAAACTTTTAAAGTAAAGTAACAGCAGAGCTTTATGAAACAAATCTGCCATAGAAAAGGATCTGATATGGCCTAAAATAAAGGTGAATAAAGTGCTATAATTTTATCATGATCATTTAACTTTCACGAGAAATATTTTTCCATAGCATCAATATAAATCACTGCCTCCAATATACTAATCTGAAAATCAGTTTTCAACAATAGGAACAACATATCTCCCAGTCTAAATTATGTTAGACTTAATTACTGTATAACAAAAAAAAATGTAACAAGCAATTGAGCTCTGACTTAGGTAGGTTGTTAAAAGTGACTTGACTGTCTAAATGACTTTACAAATTAAAGTTAATTGACACTTAGAAAATGACACTGCATTGTCATTAAATATGGTTAAAATTTGATTGGCCTTTATTCCAAGAAATACATTTTGGGGGTAATCCAAAGAAACCTTGCAGGCTTATTTTTAAATGTTCAGAGACTGAAAAACTGGATCAAAAGAATAAGGGAACTCTTGACCAGTCAGGATCATATCTTAAATCTCCCCACGCCCCCGCTCCTGTATGTGTTGGAAAAGCAGTCTGCCAAAGTTGAATGCAGGCTCATTTTCACGGGCTCATATTATCTCTATTGCCAATTATCCTTAATTATTGCTAACTGTTTTGGTGTGTAATGGATGCTGAAATGTTAGTATGCTCATTACACTGAAACTCTAGATAGAGCAGTATATTTTGATCAACACTGCTCCATTATAATTGTGAGATTGCAAGAATTTCTTACTTTGTTAACCTTAAATTCACAATCCACTGAACATTTACTCAAATTAGCAAGTATTGTTTTGTTACAGCCAAATGGTCCTCACAAAACAGTTTAAAGGCCATAAAATGTAAGAATAACAGTGTGGACAGCATGAAGGACAGTGTGCATCCTCAGGAGAAAGGAGGTAATCTTGCACATGATACCACACAACACACTATCCAGTATCTCCTTCCTCTGCATTGCTTCTTTTCTGCCAACTGGTGTGTGAGAGAAGCCTTGACAAATGGTATATCCCATGCAGTGCTGACATCTAGAGGTCAAATAGTGTGTCCTGTATATGGATGTATTCTCTGTATATCACCGTCTAACTGAGGAGAAGAGACTATAATGAGGTTTAGTGTATTTCTTTAGACAAAATTTAGCAGATGAAACATTCTAAGTGTGATTTGGAAAGCCATATTGACATGCATGTGTGTGTTAACAGAATTAATTCATTTCTTTATCTGAACATTAACATCATCAATGGTGAAGGTGAGAAGTTTTTAGTATATCTCTCAATTTTTCCTTTTGATTTACTGCTTGACTCTGATTGTGGCACCAATCTAGATGATCCAAAATATTTCAGAACACAGAAACAGTAGCATTCAGAAAGCAGTGAATACTGCACTTTTTCACAGTTGTGGGACTGTCAAAATTTTTTCAATAAAAACCATGTAGTTGGGTTTTAATGTTCAAAGACTGACTGAATTAATTTCCATCATCTCTTTCTCTGAAACTACTAGATGAACACTCTTAGTCTATCAAGGATGTTTGTATGACTTCTTCATTTCAGTACTTTATGCTGGGAGTAATTACATTTCATTAATTCCCATGTCTATACTTTGAGATGAAATAAATATTGCCTAAGAAATATTCTTAAGTGTCTTGGCAGATTCCCGCTGAAATTCATGAGAGGACGAGACATCTAGAAAAGAAGATCCTCAACAAGTCTTTCCTGAGAAATGGATGTTTAGTTCAGCCTTCTTCTGAGCATGCTGAAAGGAAACATAAATCACCCCAATCCCTGGAAAAAGTTTTAGTTCCACTCTTGGTCCTAATTCCAGAATATGCTATCTGGCTAGACTGAAAATTTTCCAAATAAACTTCTTTTAAAAAATTGCTTTATTTTGTGTAACAATCACTTCTATATTTTTTCATGTCAGATTTTATTGTAAGTAGCAAAAGGAAACAATGACACACCAGCTACAATTTGCATGTAAAAGTCATTTCTTTACTTAAGTACATCAGTATATTGCTTCTACAAATTCTTACTTTCACTATGGAATTAATTATTCTAACATCTCTAATTTTATATAAAAAACTTTTTAATTTTTTATTTATTTTATGTGTAAAGTGTTATGTCTGCATGTACGTATGGGCACCCATGTAGTCCAATACTCATGGAAGTCGGAAGAGGGTGTCGGATCTCCTGGAACTGGAGTTACAGTGGGTTGATAGCCACAATGTGGCAAGAACAGTAAGTGTTCTTAACCTCTGAGTCATTGATCCAGCCCCTCAAAAACTTTTCTTCAGGGCAAAATAACATGGTCTTGATTTTCTTCTAATAATTTAGTTGTATTTTAACATCTGCATTTCTATTAGTATTTAATTAAGCACAATCTATGAATCTAAGTAATCTAAGGCAATAGACCCACTGATTGATGATCCATTCTGTGCCTTCTGAGCCCACAGCCCAGTCACCTTTGATCTCCAACTTGCTGAATGTTCTCTTCAAGGCCATTGTCTCTTAAGACTAATTAGAAGTTTTCTAACAAGTATCTCAAAGTAAATCCCAATGTGAACCATTATCAAATAGAGACAACAGGACTTTGGTTTTGGGAATTGGTTAGGACCACAAATCCTTCCCATTGCAATGTTTGTATTGATGCTCTAGGATTTTCATAACGAAGTATGACAAATGGAATTTATCTTACAGTTCTGGAAGCAACAAGATATCAATAATCCAGTTCAACCTATAACATGTAGGGGCAATAAGAACCATTCTTCCTTATGGACTACCCTGGCTTCCTCTGTAAGGAGTCAGTCCTGGTCATTCCACAGCTGTGCCAGTATCTTTCTGTTCACTAATATTACTGCTATACTTTTCAAAATTTGCCTCTTTTTCTACTTTACCACTTTTTTTAAGGTCTCAAAGCATACTAGATTAAGGCCCAACTTAGTGAACTTATGTTAAGTTTATTATGTCTATAAAAAGACTGGTTTAAAGATGGGTTAAATTTTATAACTGCTGGTTATTAGAATTTCAGCCCGTTGTTTTCCTTTGGATACAATTAACTCTACTAGATTATTATATTATTAAATTATATTTAACATATAGCTTAAGCACTGTCTTAAATTTTAATGATTTATTTGTTTTCATATGTGTGAGGATTTTGCCTGGGTATTTGTATGTGTACTACATACATGCAGTGTCAAAAGATGGGGTCAGATCACCTGGAACTGGAGTTACAGACAGTTGTGAAATGCCATGTGGGTGTTGGAAAACATCGAGAGTCCTTTGCAAGAGAAGCAAGTGTTCTTAAGGGCTCAGTGGTCTCTCCAGGCCCTATCCTAATTTCTTTTCTGTTTACTGTGATAAAACACTTTGACAAAAACATCACAGATATATTTTAGCTCACAGTTTCAGATTAGAGTCCAACATAGCAGGGATGTCACAATGGTAGCTTGAGGGTCTTGCTCATATACTATTCATATTCAAGGACAGGGAACAGAGGGGCCATGCATGAAACAGGGAGGCATGCATGGACCTAGGGGAGCAGGCATGGAGCATGGGGGCCATGCATGGAGCATGGGGGTCATTCATGGAGCAGGGGGGCCATGCACGGAGCATGGGGGTCATGCATGGAGCAGTGAGTCATGCATCGAGCAGGGAATTATGCATGAATCAGGTGGGGGTGCATGGACCAGCAGAGGAACACAAGCTAGTGCTCATCTCACTTTCTTGTTCTCATTGTCCTGCCCTAGTCCATGAATGGGGACCTCAAATTCAGGGTGGATCTTACCACCTAAATTAATGCAATTTAAAAACTTCAGTATGTTGTTTATATGTGTACATATATGTATAGAAGGCAAAATGATGATGAATACTTCAGGGAATTGCAAGGAGGTGGAAGAAATCGGGGGAGGAGAGGATAAAGTAGGAAGGATGCAAATATAGCATTCATTTATGAAATTCTCAAAAAAAATACTTTAACTTTTTCATGGGCATTCCCATTGGCAATCTCATGCATACAGAGCCTCCCTGAGCCTCTTCCCAGGTGATTATATCCTGCATAGATTTGGTCATTAAATCAACAATCACAAGCACATGTGCTGCTCCTTCAGTGTCGATCTTTGTTCACATTTTGTCACATCAAATGTATTAGTAGAGAGTGCTCTCTCAGAATCCTCTGCTGCATTACTGAGTATAGCTCTTATCTTGATCACAAGTGTCATTAAACCATTCGCTGTCCATGAAGCACCGTGGGCATATATGTCCACCAGACTTGTTGCTTTCTAATAAAACTTTATTTAAAACAAATCAAGAAAGCCAGGATTTTGTTGAAAGCTATGGTCAAGTCAGCAAGACTGCATTTGTAGCACATGGGAAGTACTTCTAAAAGAAAACTCTACACATGAAAATTAGAAACTGTAGTAAGATTTATTTCCACTCATAAATTATGTTTTCAAAAGTAAAATAATTAAAATGAACATAACTGAAAATTTACCCACACAGCAATGTTTATATAAAATTTTGAAACCTGGTGTGGAAATGGAAATTTATATAAATAAACAAATGTGTCTATTAAATAAATAAGAAGATATTGCTGCTACTCTATTTTCAATGCTATTGTACTAGATGACATGTTATTTAAATAAAATTAATACCCCATTGACTGAATGTCTATCTGGTTATACCGCTACACATTTCTTTAGGTTAATAGGTACTTTGTTGATAGAATAATGTTGAAAATATAAGATTAAGAATTATAATATTTTATTAGCTATATTCCCCCTTTGGCAATAAGCTTTTTTTTTTCTGACCTGAAATTTTCTATGTGGACAAGCTTGCTTTGATCTCACAGAGATCAGCCTGCCTCTGCCTGTGATAAGTTTTAAACACAAGTTCAAACTAAACACAAAAGAAAGTTATGAGGATCAATGATCCATTGTTGCAATTATGGCCAGTAAATCATCTCAAAATTCAGTATTTAAATCAATAAGTTTTCACTTAGATCACTTGACCATTTAGTCTGGGCTCATTCAGACTTTCTTGTATCTGATGTTTGACTACAGATTAGCCTCCTGTGGGATTCCTGGGTAGATTTATCTTCCCTGTCTAACTCATTATTCAACAGGCTGTCACTGGAAAGTACTCACGCCGAAGGCAGAGCAATTGGAAGTAGAAAAAGGGGAAGGTTGGCAGACAAACGGCCTAGATGTGAAGAAGTAAGGTCATTATGGCTGCTGATACAGTCACTTCAGCCAGTAATGCATTTCTACAGGTGCAAGTGCATTTTGCATTTTGTTCAACATTACTGTCAAATTGCAGTGAAAAGCCACAATTTCAAGAAGCCAGTCTCTGAATTTAAATCAAAGTAATATTCTTACCTGAATTCCTGCATAGTAAATGAAATACAAAGTAATGTTATGATTTTTGTTGAAAGTGGTGATTAATGCATAAATATTTTTCCAGAAAGATGTTCCATTATTTTAAAGCAGAGTTTCAGTTTCATTAAAATTGATGATGCTCTGGAAAAGTTTACACAAGTCAGAACCAACCAAGATTATATGTGCTGTTGTAATGAGCCATAGCCACACATCCTCTTGCATTTTGTCTTCTGAGACCAGGCCTCAATAAGTTGCCAAAGAGGATTGTGATGTCTCTAACTGGGGACAGTCTTGCAACTGAGATTATCAAACAATCCAACCTCCCCTTCTCTTAATCTTTGTCTTTAATGCACCCACTAAGTTCATATTTATTAAATATTCCATGTACGAGTTGATTGGAAAATCTGGTTGAACGCAGGTTACAATGAGGCTTGAATCATTGTATTTCTTATCAAATTACATAATAGAAAATCTTATATTAAGTCTATTTCAATTTAATTTTTCCTCTATTCATCACCATCTTGATCTATGGTCCTTTATTCACACCCTTAGAGATCAGGGGCTATGGATCAAGGGGTGGGTCATTCAAGAGAGGGGACATAGAATGCAATGACCTAAAGGGAAAAGGAGAATAATGGAACAGGAAGGGTTAAATGTGGTGGAGGATATGAGACCAGGGAGAAGAATGACTAACAATAAAGATTTGTTTTAAAGGTCATATGGAAAACTACTGTGTAAGTTGTGTAAATATGCATAAGTACATAAAATATTTAAACTGAGTTACTCTGAAATGAGTCAACAGTATCCCTATTGGACAGCAAAAGCTAAAATACATACATACATGCATACATACATACATGAATATAAAGGAACCCCACGATAGGCATGAGTTACCTTGTTGGAGGTGTTGGACAGTCAGGCCCCTTATGCCCTCAAACATTACAGGATATCGCCATTTTTCTTGGTCATCCACCATTAATTGATGCTATAATCTTACTACTGAAGACACCCCATACTTAAGACATACAATAGGTAGAAATCAATCAGGTACTTACCAGGAATCATCATCCCTACTGACCAGATTTTATAATGCTGGAAGGTGTTGTGCATGCTACCAGAGGAGAAAATAATCATAAAATTTAAAAATTTCTGGACCTTGCTGGTGACATTGGTGGCAAACCTGCAAGATAGGCCTCATGGTGCACACATTGTATGATTGTCCTGAGGGTAAACAACGATTTTTTAATGGCCCATTCCAGAAAATGGAGCCCATACCTGACAATGCCAAGAAAGGTTCTGCTATCAGGTCAAGAACCTCTGGCTACCTACGTCACAGGTTCTAGGAGATCACTTACTCCATTAGTACACTAAATATGCACAGTAATAAACCCACCCCTAGTGACGAATCATCAGTCCCATAGATTAGTGTATCTCTAAAACCTCATCACAGAACATTTGCAGTCGATATTAGCACAGAGACCAAACTCTGTCATGGTGCAGAAAATAAGAGTGCTCAGCCCTAAATATGGAATATGTTTCATGCGTTCCTCCTGTCAAAACTCGGAGATCTTTGCGGAAACGGGGTTGGAAAGATTGTAGGATTCAAAGGTGACAGGTGAATAAAATGAAAGAATATTTTATAGACACAGGTGAGGAGTTGCACTTATGAAGCCATTGTAGTTTTTACAGGACTGTGTGTTCTCAAGCCAGACAAAACACAGCAAGGAGGACGTGTGCCTGAATCCCTACCGTAGATGAAGAACAATTGGTAACAGTTAGGTTTGGAGATAGAGAAACTTGTTTTTCCCTAGGAATGTGGCCCCTAGGAGGATGACAAGGCTCCATCGAATGGCTAAACACCTAAGAGTACAAGGGCAGAAAAAATTAAAAAGCAAAAAAAGTCACAAAATTGGATGGGTAGAGAAGGGAGCTGGATCTGGCAGGAAGTGTGGGAGGGAAGAGAATATGATTAAAAGGCAATGCATGAAATTCTCAAAGAATTAATGAAAATATTAAGAAAAACTAGTGTATGTAAGAAACATAAATGATGTCACAAAATTCTATACTCAGAATTATGGGCACGTTAGGATTTTTGTTTTGGTTGCGATTACTGACAGCTAAACCGTTGCTTTTTGGCTGTGCAGTGAACACTTGATTGAAATACATGGGATACATATTCAGGCATCTGCCTTTAGAATCATTAAAAGTTGAATTGCTAAAACCTTTTCTTATTCTGACATCTTATCTCGCAGGAAGCAAATGCAAGAAGCAGCATAATTTCATGAATTTATTTTTCAATTAAATAGTTTGTACATGGGTTGTATTTTAGTCTTGAAGATGACATATCCAATTTTAATAGATAAGAGCATTTCAGTTTAACTCATTATGCACAAAAACTCACATACATACTGTGTGTATTCAAAATTACATGACTTCAAAACTAAAATATCATTTATGTAAATGTCTAATTTATAGATATTCATTCAAGATTTCCTAAGAAATTTCAATGCTACTAAAAGAATAAAAAACACTTAATGTTTGTATTTAATTTATTCCTTTTGTATAATGTTTTAAAATGTCTTCCCACACTGATTTTTGAATGGTTAATAGAATATTTAACAATAAAAATGTTTTCTCATTTTAATATTAGTAGTAAGTTGGGCAAATTATATCCTTTTCAGATGCTAAGATCTACACAAGTTATTTAAGTTGAGTGTGTTTCCTGTTATATCAGTAATATTTAAATCACGTTATTTAGAACTTACAGTTCTTTCTGTGTGAGCTTAACTATCTGAAGCTTAGGTTAGACAGCAAAGTTATTGTTCATCTGAAACTAGGACCAAAAATACCTGGCATGAAGCACTTCACCTCGGACACAGGAAGGTGGCCCATGTGGGAAACTGCTTACTGTTCAAGCATCAGGACATGAGTCTGGACCCCAGTACCGGTATCAAAAGCTGGTGTGCACCAAAAATACCAGTGCTGGGGAGATGGACAATCCCTGGAGCTTGCTACTCACGTCTTCACGCTACACAGTGAACTCCAGTTTCTATGAGAGACTTGGTCTCAAAAATTAAGAAAGTAAAAACCATAATGAAATGCATTTTCAAAATCTAAGGGAAAGCTTTTTTTTAACTTTGGTGTAGAAATGAATTTTTTTCATTAAAAATTCTGTGAATAAATGACCAAATAGAAACGGATTTAATTACAATAAAATAAATATTTTTAGGATAATAAAATTAGTGTGAAGAATCATAAAGGAAGCAAGTGCACTGTACACATACATAGTACTCATGCATCTGCAACTCGCCCTGTCTGTCTGGCTCTCTCTCTCAGACACACACATATGCAGAGGGAGAGAGAGAGAAAGCTACAGTAAGAAAGAAGCACATTATTCAAAAATAATTTTATAATACATAGAATTTTAACATTTATTAAAGATAAATGCAAATTTGCATACTAATGAGAAAACTGCTTATTTTTATAAAGATTTGGCATGAAATTGTCCCTAGCTTTTAAAATTTTTTTTGATTTTTTGCAATTTTCATACAATCAGAGGGTTGGAAAGACGAATATTTTATAATCTCAATACATTTCATATTTGTTAATTTGGTTGGATACCAGGCATTCTAAACATTAGATTTTGACTATTTTTATACTTATAAATATTCATGGGATTTATTTTAGGATGACGTGAAATTACTCAGAAATAATTCAATCATTTGATTCTTCTTGTTAATATTTGTTGCATAGGACAAAATTTTATTTAATTCAAAGTAAATTTGGCTCAAAATTAATACAATTCTTTTCTGAGTATCTGAATTATCACAGATTTCTTACTGCTCTGAGTTAATTAAGAGTTAAAGTAAGGAGTTCATTGACTATATATAAAAAACACACACACTGCTAGACTGGAACATTGCAGAAGGTGAAATAATAAAATAACACATATAAAATGCTAACAACAATCATCAGATGTACAAAACAAAATTTTCACATGTAGAAGTTTTATGCAACAAAATAGTCTACAAATTTTAACTGGATGTTATTGCAATTATAACAGTATTTAATTAAATCCAAGTTCTGAAGGCAATGAAATAAATATCAGGACATATGCACAAGTCGGGTAATTACAGCTGAATCAAAAAGTTGTGGACACTAATTTTATACTTCATTTCATTGGCATGAATTTATATTGAAATAAAATGGTTATTTATTACAAAATGTCTACTGGTTAAATGAATTGCAAAGTTCAAATATAAAAGACATATTTATTTAAAAATATATGAGATTTTTGTTCAAGGAATAATTTTAATTTATGTTTATGTGTGTATATGTGTTTGCATGTCACATATGTGTGTGTGTGTGTGTGTGTGTGTGTGTGTGTGTGTGTGTGTGTGCTCACAGAGACTAGAAGATGGTGTCCTATTTTTCTGGCGATGAAGTTACAGGTGATTGACAGCCATCCAGTTTGGGTGCTGGGAAGAGAGGTGAGATGCATTGGAAGAGCAGGAAGAACTCTTAACCACTGAGTCTTCCCTCTATTCCCTAATCTATATTTCTAAATAACTCTTATTTTTCATTTTGGAAAAAATACTGCTTTAAAAATAATAAATATCCCAAACAGGAAATTCATGAATTCTTTTTAAGCTGTGAAAGTTCTCAAGCAATGAGCACAGAGGTCTGCAAGCAGATGAGTGGTCTTTACAGGACCTGTACTGAATCAGCAGATTAACTCAAGAGTTCAAAGCACAAACTTTCTATTGTAGTAGGAACAGGTCTCCCTTCTTTAATCTGTCAGTTGTGGTGGTTTCAAGTCCTCTGACACTAATTTCCAGGCTCCCTGCCCTTAAAAACTACAAAAAGAAACACCTTGATTTCATTCTTAGAAAGGAATCAAAACATCATTTGAAGATAATACAAACTCAGGATATGAAATCACATAGATGAGTGATTTGGTTAGAGGTCATCAAATTGCAAACTCAGAGAAGAGAAATAAGTGCAATTCTAAGTCTATTGCAATTTAACTAAGCCTACCTCTGGAGATAAAGTTATATATAGCATATATTACATGCATATGCAATTTATGTATTACATAACATGTGATATGTGATATATAATATTTTGATATAATTTATACCATTGAGAATTTAGACAGAGACCAATACACAACATTTGACAAGAGAAATATGTGGCATTATTGAGCTCATTCAGAATAGAATAATGATATATATATATATATAATCATGTAATCTATAAAATATATGTATTATTTAACATACATTATATGAGATGTATTTTTAATTTAATCAACTATTATTTCACAGGAGTACTTTTAATTCCACTTAAATATCTTACATATTATATCATACCATTTTTGAAACAAATTTTGATTTTTGCTTATACAGTCTCTTAAGTAAAAATGACAAGGATTTCTGTCTATTCGGAGAATAGGAGCTAACTAAAAAGACACCTGGTTATGTTGGAAGGAGGTGTATTCTAGACACAGTAAGACTGTTTGCTTACAAACTTACAAATCATCTCTATTTCCACCAACACTTTAACTTTTGTTATTACAAACAGTGATTGTCTCATTTAGACATGTCTATCAACCTGTCACATTGTATAAAGTCTGACAGAATCATTTCCACTGTTTGAAAGCTTGAATAATTGACTTTGTAGTTATACAGGGATAACCATTCTCAGTAGGCAAATATGCAATCACATAAGTAATTTCTACATCACAGTCATGTGTTTTCAAAGAATGATATGCACAATGGCCAAAAAATAGTTAGGAAAGTTTGAACATAATTACTTCTTGAAATGAACAAAATATTTACAAAGTCCATGTAAACAAAAAATCTATCAAATCATAATCAAATCACAACAACAGTGTGAGCACTTAAACTTTGTTAGATTTTTCAAATCAAAAAGTCTGATTTGAATACACTAGAGTTAAAATCAGATTCCAGCCCTTAAAAGATATTTTTGTTGAGATTTTCTAAATTGTTTTTTTTTTAAGTTCAAAACCAACTCCTTTCTTTGAAAATTGTTTGAAATGTTAATGTAATAATATTACCCATGCTATTTTAAGACATTCAAAATTATTAGAACAGCATTTGATGGTTTCTAATATTGCCAGTTGACCTTAAATTATGGGCAATTATGTTCATGGAAACTGGATGAAACTCAAAGCTATAGTTAATGTTGGTGGGGAGAATCCATAGTGCAATCACTATAAGGAGTTGGAAAAAGAAAAGTACTCACAGACATTGGGCGGGTTCTGTTCATTCAAGGAGCAAACACAGAGAGTAACACCTCTAACTGGATCTCCTGTACCTGTCAGAGAGGAATAACTCTGGAAAACAGGAAGAAAAAGATGAAGGTTGGGATATAGAGACTGTGCTATTTTTTACTGAGTCTCTGTACAACAGTTCTTAATCAGATTTGGAACTCTCTCCCATCAGTCCTCCTGACATCCCCCATCAGACCTCATGTATTCTACCATACATGTTAAATCCTATCTAGTCAGGCATTTATACCCAAATTTCCTTCAGTGCATAAACTGGGGTCTAGTGGATGTACCTAGAGACCATGAAGTCTACTCTCCATCACCCAGCAGCAATCGCGTCCCAGCAGTTCCAAGACTAGGACCAGGCAAGCATTTCTCTCGCTCCACCTGCTCCACCCTTCGCCCTTATCCGATTTGAGTTGTCGTGTGTCCTGCAAATGTTAGTGTCACTATAGCCACAAATTAACTTGGGCCATAGGAAACCTTATTTCTGTCATATTTTAGACAAATAAATTTTTTTAACAAATGCTGAACATGGATCCTTGCATTTACAGAAAAGTATAACATGCACCCCTCATCAAAGAAGTGTCTTTTTGCAACAAATGAAGGTAATGCAGAATCCCACAACTGGCCAGACACAGTTAATGTATGCTGGAGAACAGCCCAGTCCTATTATTTTTTTATTTGAAGGAGCATGAATAGAATAATTGGCATGGTTTTGACTGGCTTTCTAAGCTCCAGAGCTTTTCTAATCTCACTTGCTGACTACCACTATCCTTTGCCACACTTCCTCTAGGTCTCTTCCCCATCTTCCATTTTCAGGCATTTGTTTTAAAGAAAATGGAACAGACTTAATCTCCTAAGATTCTATTATCTTTATATATTAATTGAACATTAATACAGTGTAAGGCAGTACAGAGTGAATTTCTCAACATAATACACTCTCTGTCTGCCTCACTGCTTGGATTTACCTCTTAGGTTTCTTCTCCCATGAATGATCTTCAATATAATCTGGAACACATATAATTATCTGAAGACAATTAATACCTTCTTATGTTTTACGTTTATATATATATATATATATATATATATATATATATATGTTTGCCTGTGTAAATGGAAATGGTATACATGAGTATTCATATATAGTGAAAAGGTTCACATGAATATGCATACATATGTATATATATATATGTGTGTGTGTGTGTTGTGCATGTAAAGCAAAACATGAACATAAATATAGAACATATATAAATTCCCAGAGCACCAAGTTAATTTCCATACTCAATTCTTGTTTTGGACCCCAGGATAGCATTTCTACAGTGCCCTCAACAATCAGTGAGAAGTTTTTATGAATCCATAGTGTTTATTCATACCTGTAGTGTTCATTTCTCTCTTATTATATGATGATTATAGGTATTGCTACATGAATGTTTTATTCAGACCAAGAATAATGCCTATATCATATTTAGCACCTGCTATTGCTGCCAAAGTCCTATACACATATTGGAGGTTAAATGACTGGTTTCTTGAATTGAATATTGAAATCACACAACTATATAAAGCTTACATGCAAATTCTTTCCTCCTTTGCAATATGCATTATTAAAATAATTACTATTATTACAAGTGAAAAAAATCAAAAGTGGTTATAAAATTAAATGACATACAGATGCCAATTATTTTTATAGTTCTGCCAGTCAAATTGCAAGTGAAATAATTGCCTCCCATGGATCTCCAGTAAACTGTAAAATGTAATGTAATAATAATAATAATATATGTTAATAATGTTTCAGAAACAACTTTAAAGCATGAAAATATTGGTTTGGGTTAAAATTTCAGAATTAAAGTGTTCATTTTTATCATTAGTAACACTGATTTTCTTATAGTGTCAGTCTAAAAACGTTTCAAATTGTTTCTTTAGAGCCTCATTGTTTCTATGTTTATTTATAATGGATTATGCCAAGGGAATACTACTTCCATGGAGAAACTCCTTTGATGCTTAAGAAAGCTTTAATTATGGGTGCTAATTTGTAAAAACTTACAATTAAATCATAAAAATTGCTGTGAATAATTCTTATAAACCTCTGCTCTGAAAGGCTCTGAGAAATTCAGTGTACCACCCACCTTTCCTACAAGGACCTGAAAAGAAGAATAATGTTTGAGCATTCTTATGAGAATATTTTATTGTCTGGTAAGCTTTGTTGTCTTTTTTAAGATTCAGTTTATGAATCTTTTTATTTGTCATCTAGTGAAGTCCTATAGAAAGAAAAATGAACATGTTGATCCTATGAAAACAGTGCTCACAGCAATCTTAGATGATAGAATTGGTTTGTTTATTTGTTGTTGTTTAGATAGGGTCTTACTATGCAAAACTGGCTGGACTGGAACTCTCTAGGTAGGCCAGGCTAGTCTTAAACTCACAGAGATCTTCCTGCCTGTGTCTCCCAGTGCTGAGATTAGAGACAGGAGACACAATACACAGATTTGCTTCAGCTCTGTTTCTTTGTTTGTTTGGGGGATATGGTTCATTTTTGTTCATGTGTTGTATAGCTACGGAATCTCCATATGTGTCACAAGGGAACTCCCTTGATTGGAGTGATGCTACTTGTAATGTCCTCTGGGAAATGCCACACAGTTCTGGGTTAAATTGAGAGTCCTTTATTAACAGGTGTGGGAAAGAGGGCTAGTACACAAAACAACTCAACATGAGGGGAGACAGAGTTTATAAAGCCTAGGTCTACAATTACACCATACTGGGGAAGAGCCAGTAAGCATGGTTACATCCTATCATTATAGTGATACCAGATGAGGGGCAAGTCAGTTAACAAAGAAGTTTCAGTTAACAAATATATTATTTAAGAGATACATTTTTTTCAGAATTGAAGAAACAATGAGCTCTATGGAGATGCAGGCATTGTTGAGTGGGCGGGTATGCTACCTGCTTACTTGTGTTCCCACCGTTGTAGAAACAATATATTCCCTGAAACTGCAGGTGCTGGATAGCTGGCTGCAGTTGGTAGGTGGGCAGCTAGATAGAAACACCTAGTGAGGAAAAGTCAGTCAGAGCAGCATGGAGTCAGTGTTTCCATTTCATTTCCTTCTGGTCACAGGGCAGAGTCAAAGCACTGACTCAGTGTCCACAGGTGACAGGACTTGTACTAGCCTCTCAGATACATCAATTTGATGGAAGCTTTGTGTTGTTTGATAAAGTTTACAATCAGTTTATTAAACAAGGCCCTAGGAAGAGATGGTGAAAGGATCTGTGAGGCCGCTAAGCAAGATGGTTAGTCATGGTTTCCAGTCAAACTAGTGATGGAATCAGGAACTGATGTCTTTCCTTTCCATCCATTTTGAAATGAGTGGCATGGTAGAGAGAAGGGAGATGGGAGAACGTTTGGGTTTTAGAATAAATCATAGACTGAACTTCTGAGAAATACATATATGGCTGTTTGGGGGAGGTTACTTTCTAAATATAACCACATATGGGGTGAAACCCCTCTTATATGGAATACATATAACTCAGAGGAAGACCAAGAGAAGGAGGTTGGGTCAGTTTTGGACCCCAGGATAGCATTTCTACAGTGCCCTCAACAATCAGTGAGAAGTTTTTATGAATCCATAGTGTTTATTCATACCTGTAGTGTTCATTTCTCTCTTATTATATGATGATTATAGGTATTGCTACAAGAATGTTTTATTCAGACCAAGAATAATGCCTATATCATATTTAGCACCCGCTATTGCTGCCAAAGTCCTATACACATATTGGAGGTTAAATGACTGGTTTCTTGAATTGAATATTGAAATCACACAACTATATAAAGCTTACATGCAAATTCTTTCCTCCTTTGTTTTCAAGATTAATTTAGCATTTTCTGAACAAATTGACAAAGGCAGACCAAATCTAAGGATTATCTCATGTACATGTCTCTTTACCATCATGAGGGTGGTATTTTTGTTTGTTTGTTTATTTGTAGCAAGTGTCTCCATCCAATTATAGAATGTGTCAGAAATACCAGAAAGTAGTTTAGTGGCACCCAAGTTGGTTATCCATTGGAAACACTAAAGGGCTGCAGGTATTATGACTGTGAAATCTGACAGGGTCCATCATCTTGTGGGGGCCTTTTATGTGGACTAGGATCAGGAGTGGCTTAATTGTGCCTTCTGCTGCAGGAGCATCTGGGTCCTCTTTCCTTGCACATCATGGCATGGATATGAAAGGTTGGCAAATGCACACCTGCTGTCTATGAAGATGTTCACCCATATGTCCTTTGGCAATGTAGACTCTGGGTTAGGGTGATCCATTCAGCTTTTGGTGCAGAGGTGCTCTGGACCAAAGATTAGTCCCAGATAACATCCATTGCATGGTCATAGTGGCTTAGGCTTCCTGGGTCCCCTTGGTCTTGAAACTGCTTCCATCCAGGAACAAGCTGGTGTGTGCCTCAAATAAAGGGGTTTCTCAGAGGTTCAGAAAAATGGCCTGAGAGATGTCCAGAGATTCTCGCAGTCATGTAGAGGCACATCCAGGTTATCATCAGGCATCATTATTTCCAGGTGAAGCTTCTAAATGGCTGAGAACACGAGACCGGACTTATCAAGGAGTAGGTGCTAGTACTGCCATGTGGTCATTTGACATTCACCAGCCATTTGCTTGCCAGAGGAGAGTCTCTATTGCATGGGTCTGAAACGGTTAAGTCTTGGTCCAAGGTGAGTCTTTCAGAACCCTTCACGAGGAGGAATGGTAGTATCTATAGTACCTACACAGAAGGGCCATCCTGATTGTACTGGGTGTAGGCACTTGCATACATGCCTTTGCCAGGGTCCCAGAAGTTTGAGTAAACAGACATTTTTTAATTCTTCAGATCTCGTGAATGAAAAGGCAGACATGAAGCAAGACCAGAGCTGGGGTTTGGGTTAGGACCAAGCCTGTTGGAAAGCCCATTTCTCTATCTTTCCCCATATTACCGGTTGGTTCCTGGCCATTGTTAAGTAAAAGGGCATGACTATTTCAGCAAGGCCAGGATTCAAAGTTGGCAATATTCTGCTGTCCCTCCAGGAGTTCATGTACCCGTTTTTTTTTGTTTGGATCCTGAGGCTATAATGATGGCTTCCTGGGCTTCATTAAATGTTCTCTTATCTCTAGAGAGTCTGTACCCCAAGTAGGATATCTCCATCTGCCAAAGTTGAGTATTCTTCATAGAGATCTGGTACCTCAAGACCTGGAGCAGCTGAGACATGTCTCTGGTGTCTCCCAGGAGGGGATCTTTGTTAGGAACAGCTAAAAGGAGGTTGCTCATCTGCTGGAGCAGTGCTGAGTCCAGATTAGTGGTGCTAACATGTTCAGTACTTCTGAATGGCTTCCCTGAACAGTGTGGTAGAATCTTTAATGAAAATACAAAATTAGATTGTGGGTTTTCTCTGTATCTAGGGGATTATAAATACTCTTTATGCCCCTAAAGATCTGACCACAATGGTTTTGGATAGATTTATGGTCTTTGTGGGGAAGTTTCGCTGGTGAGGGTTGAGAGATGCATTGGTATTCTCACTACCACTTAACCCACTGTGCTCCTGAGAGTTATGTATGGAGGTTCCATTGTAGATATATCACTTAGGACTGGACATTTTACAGGCACTTATTCTCTGCATGTGACCAGTTACAGAATCCTGTAATAGTCTCCATCTCTTGAATAAAGAAGCTCCTTTGATTAGAGGTGACTGTCTCTAAATATTAGGGTTCATATTTACTATACAGAAGGAAATTACATTTGTCTAGGGCTTTAACAGTTGTAGTTTTCTCTAGGTTCCGTGTTCTCTATTTGGCTATGTTTGCAGTTCAACACTAGAGCTCTCTCCCATTCAGAAGGCTGAAGTCCAATTCAATAGCTGTTGTTTACCCCAAGACAAAAGTGTCATTGCACTGATATAGTTGAATAAGCCAGTAACTTTCGTGGTTATTAAACTTTAAACCTGGGGTCGGAAAACTGATTGTTTTTCTCCCTTAGCAGATTTCATAGTGTCCTCCAAAGCTGTGAGAGCTACTCTACAGATTGGAGATTTCCAGGTCAATTTCAGATCCGTTGCTTTAAAAACTACCTTGGAATTTTTTCGAGTCTTCAGCAAGAGAGTCTTACCTACCATCAAGTTCTGGGAGGCAAGCAAGGGCTGTGGCAACAGCCTGTGTTATCTGGGGAATCTCTTGGACTACCCTGACCAACAATTGAAATGAGGTTTCTACTATCACTGTGTTTCTTATATAGCACCTTAAGGGCACAAGTCAAAGTGAATTAAGATTCTTCATGTTTTTTCTGAACTGTACCACATTTAATGATTGGATAATGAATGAGTAATGGGCTGTTTATTAACAGTGTAAATGGCAGTGGGATCCTTTGTAACACATTTTTTATTTGTTGGTCTTTCCCTCCTTTATAGTTACATTAAAGATGTGTGGATGTCATAATAATGAAATGTAGTATACATACATTTAGACAATTGCAACTAATAGTTCTGTTTATGTTGTCTGGTATAAGATGGTATATTAGATTTATGATGAGTTTTTGAAAAATTAAATAGTATTATTTATATTCAATGCACTGATATTTAGTAGAAATAATATATATATTTCATATATATTAACATAGATTCATATATATATATATATATATATATATATATATATGAAAATCTTTACCAGATTTCAGATTTTTCAGATGCTTAGTCCTGTCTGGGTACTGAGAAGATGTATATAAGTCCTCTGTCCTCTCCCTATTTTTCACTTTAATTTTCACAACTGTATGTGTTGTCTATGTGTATGTATGTAATTTTGCTTCTGTTAGTGGGTGCTGGTTGTGTGTGTGTGTGTGTGTGTCTATTTAGTGATTGCTTTTTAAAGAATTTTATGTGCACTTTCTCATTTTTCAGATGAAGATGATATATTTGTAGATAATTTATGCTGCATTATAAAGTCCAGTGTTTAAATTTGTGTTTATATCGTTTGTGAGATCAATTATAATTGCCTAAGGATACCTAAAATTGTAATGCCCATTCTATTGACAGACTTCATTTCAGATAATGAGCCCTGAAAAATAGAAATACAGCATATTGTCCTCCTTTTCATCTTATAATCTTTGGCCCTGTTGAGAAATATTAGTTTGAATACTGGGTCTTCAATATAATGAAAATAATTATTATTTTCTTCTTACTATCATTATAAACTATGTTCATAAAAATTCTTGACATTTTGGCATGTTTTACCATAGATATTTTTTTCTAATGATGTCTGGGGAAATAAACCAAAACAATTCTTAACTCTGACAAAGTAATTCATTTATCTTCTCTGTTTTATTCTTGGATAATGATTATTTCAGCAGTGAACATTAGACAAATTTATTACCTAACCCAAATATCAAATTGGTCATGAATTAATTATGTTTAAATTTCAGAATGCCATATGAAACATAAGCATGTCAAAGAG
This sequence comes from Eospalax fontanierii, assembly GCA_035773235.1. Classification (NCBI taxonomy): domain Eukaryota; kingdom Metazoa; phylum Chordata; class Mammalia; order Rodentia; family Spalacidae; genus Eospalax; species Eospalax fontanierii. The sequence continues at coordinate 68,202,982 of CM069538.1, forward strand.
TACTGTATCATAAAACACATTTGAAGGTAGATTTTATGTTTTTTTTTTCCATTCCTGGAAGTATCAAGGAGCCTCAGAGTTATTGGAAAAGTACAATATATGGTTGTTTTTTCCGTGTGGAGCAGAATGAGTCCTTCTTAATTATTAGCATGCTGATTCTCATAGAAAGCTTTTACTGTACAACAGAAAGTATGGTTTCCTCAATATAGATTCCTTGTGTTCATTGATTCAACTGGATAGGTTTGTTGAGCTTGTATGAGAGAAAGTCATGAAAATACAGTGAGAAAGAAATATGTTGACACAGAACTGTGCTAGTTCTGTCAGTCTGAGGAACTTTACTCGTGGGCAGTTTCCTCATTTTCAAAATGTGACTACGTGATTTAGTAATTGGTACTAGAATAGTTTTAGTCTGCTCTCTCTTGCTATAAAATACTCTCACCAAAGTAACTTGGAAGAGGAAGGGTTTACTTCCTCTTACATCCTTAAGGAAAGTCAGGCAAAAGCTCAGACAGGAACCAAACCTACACTATACCTGGCTTTCTCAGTCAATCATTAATCAAGTCAGTCTATGCAAGGTCAGATTATCTATCTGACCTGGAACATTCCTCAGCTTTTTCAAACTGACTGATGCAGTTTCAAGTTACAATCAGTACTATTAAGCACACAGAATTAAACGCAATCGTCATCACTCTAAGCACAGTGACCCAGACAGAATGAGGTTCTATTTAGACTACCTGCTTTGTGCCTTAGACAAAAACAAAACTAACAAAGCAGAAAATGTCATTTTATTGCTTTTAAGAAACTTGCAACCACTTTAGGTAGGCTAGCCTAATTACATATAAATAATATATTTGATACTCAGTTTCATCAGCAGGAAAATAAGGATGGAAATTATAACACAATAGTGTGTGTTGGCAAGAATACATTTCCAATATCAATGTTATGGGAATTAAACATTGTATAAGATAGTGATTAATGAAGTGGTCATCTAGACAAGTAACCTGATCATATCACTGTACTGACTGTCAGTGATAGCTGCAGAAATTATTAATATACACAGATATACATCTTCACATATGCAGTAACTTACCAGAACACTTCATATCAAAGTTAGTATAAATAATGGCATCCTAATAGCATCTTATGAGGTGATTTTTCTTATTACTACTCTATTTGTAGATCGTGAATAGTCACTTAGAATAAAGTCGTATATGATAAAAATGAGAATAAAACAGACTGTTGCAAAGTGCATATATGTTTTCTAAATAGCATTCATCGATTATATTTTCTGGATGGTCCTATTGAAGTTATCATTTTCTGATCCTCAGGAAATTGACATCAGCTGTAAATATCTGGAAGGCACTTCTGGGTAGATGCCTGTATTTTATTGCTTTGAAATAATTTTCCAAATGTTAATAGAGCCCCTAAGACACTTTTTACGGAAGTATGTCGCTTCATATAAAATCAGAATTAAGATGCTTCCCTCCTTCTGATTTATGCAAAAAACAGAAAGAGATAAGGGGGACTAGAAAGGATCTCTTCCAAAACACAGTATACACAGTTCCTGTTCAACATCTCCAAGATAAGATTTGACAAGGCAGGACTCTAAGAAACAGTGGAGGAAAGTCAGTAACCAATGTATAACTGACAGTGTCCAAAAACCAACTGTGCAGATATCAGGCAAAACAGTCATCTAAGGTTCTGTGTTTTCCTCCCTCAATCTACAGCACACGCTCTTGAAATGGCACCCTTGCTTGGTAGGCCACAGTGTCTCACTAGGCATTTTTAAATTTTTTTTTTCTCTTTGTTTGTTTACTTTTCTTAGATGCCATGTAGTCACATCTATCAGGGAACTCACTATATAGATGAAGTTGGCCTTATCTCAAATACGTATCTGCCACTGACTCCTGATTTGCTGGGATTAAAGCATGTACCACCACAACCAATCCCAGAGTAGGCATTTTCAACAACTAATTTTTATTATTAGATTTATTTTGTCTTTTTGAGACAGGGTCTCCTAGTAGGTCCAGCTGACCTGAAATCAGCTATGTCGACGAAAGATCTACCTGCCTCTGTCTCCCAAGTGCTGGGGTTATAGTCATATGCCATCAAGCCCAGTTATTTATTTTTAAATATTTATTTCATTATTCTTCTGTCATTTTTAATTATGTGGATGTGTGTGTCCGTGTGTGAGAACAGGGCATGAGTGCAGATGATCCTGGCGACCAGAGGTGTCCGATTCGAGCAGAACTTCAGTAACAGGAGGTTTTGAACCACCAATATTTGTGCGGGAAACTGAAATCTGGTTATCTGGAAGAGAAGAATATACTATGAACTGCTGAGGGTCGCTTCCTAAAATTATTTCAGCTTTTTAAAAATTTTACATGTATCACTGTTTTGCCTGAATGTATGCAAGGGCACCCTTGTCATGCAGTGCCTACAGAATTCAGAAGACGGCATCAGTTCCCCTGGTACTGGAGTTGTGGAAGGTTGTTAGACATCATGTGGGTGTGGGAACTGCAGAGCCATTGTTGCAGTTAGCCTCTTACTCCTGTAATACCTGTGAAAGGTGGTGTTATAAGATGAAATAGCTTGACTTTAAAGTGTGAGTTGATATGAAAATTATATTTGTTAAGATATTGTTAAAGTATACAAGTGTCTACCAATATAATTAATATTTATTTTGAATGAACTTATCAATATAAATTAATATAAATGCATGACAATGATACAATCATAATGGATGATGATTACACTGTATAGAGAAGTCATTCTGTCACTATGGTTTGAAATAATTATTATGGTCTTCAGTTTTATAAACAGAAAAATAGAAATGATATCTATCATAAAATGCTGATTTTTGTAGTGAAAAAATGAACTGAAGATGTACAGCTCATGATAAAAATTCAGAGTGTTTCATGAAGGTGCTAAAATTGTGCATAGGTAATACATATAATTTTTTGTTTTGAAAATATTACAGTTTCTAGGTATTTGGTACTATCTGCTCTATACCAGAATAATTCATAGGGAAATATTAATACCAGTATGGGAATAATTTAAAGTATGATTCAAAGAACTATATCCTTTAATTTGTTCTGCCCAAACCCCAAGAACCACCACAGAATCCAGAGTGTATGCAAGAACAAAGAGCTTTTATACCAGCTTAAGCCAGGAATCTCAGACTTCACCAACGCAGTGGATCTGTACTGAGAGGCCCAAAAGGAGGGAGTAAGAGCTTATTAGAGGTTAAGGACAAAGGAAGGTGGAGATTTACCATGTTGCCTCTGGACTGGTTTAAGAAAGCCTGCATGCCAAGCAGATTTTAAAATAATTGGGTGTGCATTAGATACTATGGCTTATATACCAAAATTGGTTAAAAAGAGCTATAAGGCTCCTCATTGGAGGGTTCCATCTCTGGGGCAAGAGAATGGAATGCATTACTCAAGTTTATTGAAATGTGCTGACCATTGCCCAAGTCCAAGTTCTTAATTAATGGGCCATCTTGCCAGTTCCTAGACCAATAGTTTTCAAAAATTAAAAGACATTAACAAAGGAGGGAGTATGGGGGATGAAGAGAATATTTTCCAATTAACTAAGTTAAAGAGAAACAAGAATTCCTTAGTTAATATAACTAATGGGTTTCACAGCCAAGAGTGCTGTTTATATGTATAAAATCATTGGACATCTGTATTATATGATTTTGCTTTAAAAATCGAATTGCTTTCAACTTTTCAACAGACTGAGGCATAATTATAGGTACAATTTATACTGATCTTGTATAAATTAGATATAACTTGATAGAATAAATTGCTTACATTTCTGACATAACTCTAAGGCCATCAATTTAAGTTACTCAAGAGCAACATATAGGTTATATAGGTTATAGATTATATATCATGTCACAAATATCAACATAACAAGATTTCGTGTAATACTGGGCAAATCAATTAATAATGTGATGAAACTTTAAGTTCAAGACAAAGGTTGTCCATATGGAATGTGAGGCATGAATGAAGTATTTGTTTTATAAACTTGAACCAGATGTGAGAGGCTAGAGAGTTGGTTCAGTGGTTACCAACACTGAATGCTCTTTCAGAAGACCTTGGTTCGGTTTCCAGCACCCCATAGAGGCTAATAATCATTCATAACTCCAGTTCCAGGGGATCTTTCACCCTCTTCTGTCCTCTGTGGGCATTGTATGCTCATGGTACACTGTATACATGAAGGCAAAGTATACATACACGTAAAATAAAAACAGTAAATACATTTTTTTAAAGTCTAACAGAAGTTACTGGCAATGATGCACCATAAAATATTAAATTATTTTAGGAAAATGTTATATAAAAATAGAAGAGGGTTCTATTATTTAATTAAAGCCAAATTGAGAAATGACAAGGACTTCTAAAGAGTTGAAGGCAAAAGCTTCTGCCCAGGGGTCATAGACCTTATTAAATATTGAAAAATCAAAGTAGGAAAAATACAAAGTAGAAAAGTCTGGGGACAAGGCACAGAATGTTTTCCTCAAACACTGCTACACCTTTAACAGCCTCAGTTTCTCACCCCCCAGCTAAAATGTGAAGAAAATTATGTAGGTATATCTTTGATATGACTAAAAAATGCCCAAAGAACAGACTTACTCTGAGTTTAAAAATAACTACAGTGCACTTTTTTTTTTCATTCCTACCCCATTTTGGAGAGGAGACAGGTATAGCTACTGAAAAACTTAATGTTGATCTCAAATGCCTGCTAAAAGAATGGGATGATCAGAATTCTGAAAACACTGAGGTTGTGTTTGGATTGCTGAGGGCTAAAACCACTATAGAAATTCTTTTTAAAAAGTAGTAACAATAATTTAATTCTAAGAAAGGAAAACACAGAAAGAATTGGAGAAGGCCATATGAGATTCAGTGAAGGGGAGAGAAATGAACAGCAAGGAGAGCACCAGGATCTGACACAGAATGTTATCCAGGAGCAGCCTCAGGATTCTGACTGATTTTAGTGGGAATGCAATAAGGGCTCCACCAATGCGTGTGAACTGGGCTCTTGTCTTCTAAGCCATCTCCAAATACTGCTGGGAACAAATAATGGCTTACAATAGGTTTAAGTTTGTGCTGAAGCCCACTGATATTAAAAAAAAACTTTCATGATTCTTATGATATTTAAAACAACATTCTGTTGATCACAGCTGGTGTGAAAGAAGTTTCTTTGATGAGTGATGAATGACATACTTGTCTGTAAATATAAGGATGCACATTATGCATGTAGTAAAAATTGCATTCGTCTAGGAATATGGGAATCATGGGGTTTTATCTAAGACCTATGACCATCTCCAGTCATGTGTATTTGGCTACATTTACATTACCACACATATGTTTCCTGCCACTGAGTGGGCTTTTAGTCCAATTAGGTAGTTGTCGATTGCCCCTGAGATAAAAGTGCTACTACTGCACAAATGTTGTGTGATGAGCCAGGCATTAATGTGGCTATTTGAAATCTGGTGTTGAACCATCAATTGCTGTTTTCCCTTAGGAACTTGCAGAGTGCTCTCCAGAGCTCTGAGAACTGCCCTCCAGAAGAAGTGGCTTCCAGGACAGTTCCAGCTCCATTGCTCTAAATCTTATGTCTGAAATATGTTCTGTCTTCAGCAATATGGTCTTACCTTCAATTTGTGGGAGACAACCAAAGGCTGTGGCAATGCCTGTGTAATTTTGGGAGTCTCTTGGACCACCCTGGCTAACAATAAACCTCAAAGGAAGGTTTGCCCTGTCTGCAGCTCTTTCTTGTTATGTAGCCTTAAGTTATGCACATCAACGTATATAGATATTGTTTGTGTAATTGTCATTAAGTTGTTAGACTAATATGATTCCCTCTGGAGTTTTACACTAGCTAGGCATTCTCTCTCTCTCTCTCTCTCTCTCTCTCTCTCTGTCTGTCTCTCCCCCCTCTCTCTCATCCCTTCTTTTGTTCCTTCTTTCCTTTTATATCCTTGATTCCTTTCCATTATTATGGTTCCTGCAATTACATCGGATACATATTTATATATAAGGGTTTTGATCTAGGACTCACATATGGCAAAGAACATACATGATTTGTTTTTCTGAGTCTGTGTTACATTGCTTAGCAAAACTGTTTCTAGAGTTCCTAGTTCCATCCATTTTCCTGCAAATTCTGTAGAGCACCATTGTTTAAATGTACCACATTTTCATTATCCACTCATTAGTGGAGAGACACTTAGGTTGCTTCCATCCCTTAGCTATTGTGAAATTAGCAACCACAAACATGGATGTACAAGTATCTCTGCAATAGGATGAGTCCTTTGGGTATATGCCAAGAAGTGGTATGATTGTTTCAAATGGTAGATTCATTTTAGTTTATTGAGAGGTCTCCACATTGCTTTCCATAGGCTTTGTAAGAGTTAGTAAATGAGTCTTTCCCTTTCCCCACATCCTCTCCAGAATTGTATCATCCATTCTCTTGATCTTACACAGTTGAACTGGGGTAAGATGAAACCTTAAAGTGGTTTTAATTTACATTTTTATAATTACTGATGATACTGAGTACTTTTTAAGATGTTTCTTAGTCATCTTTTTTTTTTTTTTCTTTTGAGACCTCTCTGTACAGATCTTTTAATTGGGTCACTTGTTTCTTGATTCTTTGTTTTCTTAGTTCTATATATATTCTGAATATTTAAACCTCTGTCAGGTGTGACTTTCATGAAATTTTCTCCCCCCTCTGCGGATTTTCTCTTTCCTATCTTGGTTGTTTCTTTTGCTATAGAGAAGCATTTTAGTTTAATGAGGTCACATTTGTTGATTCTTGAGCTTAATTCCCTTGCAACTGAAGTCTGAGTTCACAAAACATAGAACTAGTGGTAAGAAGGACACTAATGCAATTCTCAATTCTCATTAATGAAGCTCCTTCTCGCAACACAGGTCCAGGAACACAAAAGGTCCCAAATGGCCAAATTGTAGAGATTGAGTCTGAAGAAAATTGGTTCTTGATCAGGACTTTTACATTAAACTTCACTCTCCCAGGGCTCAGGGACCACTGAGGAAGAGGCGATGTAAACCTTGTAAGAGCCAGAGACGGGGTGGAAGACCATATGGAAATAGGGCCCTTCAGACTCCCGGGGCCCTGTTCATATCATCTCCCAGCAATGGTGGCAGCATGCACACGATGCTTGCAAACTCAAATAGACAAAAAAACAACATAGAACTGGGCGAATGGACAGCAGACCCCAATCTTAGATGAAGAAATATTGGTAACTGATTACTGCTGGTTGAGAAAGAGATAAGCTTCCTAAAATGAGGGATGCTAGGTAGGCTGACTAGTCCTCAGTAGATGAACTAGTACTGAGGAAACTCTGGGAACACTAACTTGATACAGTAGGCCTCAATACAAATGACAGAGTATATGAATTTCAGAAAGAAGAAGATAAATGTTCCACTAAAAATACGGGCTACAGACCTGAACAGATGGTTCCCAAGTGAAGAAATAACAGTGGCTAAGAAACAACTTGAAATTTACTCAGCATACTTAGAATTTAGAGAAATGAGGATAAAAAAAAAACACGTTAAGATTCTATCTTACCCTAGTCAGACTGGCTGAGACAGAAACGCTTTAAAATCCTGAAAAACTTAAAACTAATAATGATATATTATTGTAAAATCTAAACTACCCGAAGTTCTCATACATTGTTCACAGGCAAGTACTAATATCACAAATCTGGAAAACACTGAGTAAGCTATAAAATTAATGAAAATCTTAAATTCATGTGTAGGTTTTCACTCCAAATTAAACATATAAATCTGTGCATGTAATGGCATGCAAAAATGTTGAGATGACTTGATTTGGAGCTTCTGATTATTGGAGAAATTCAAATATCTGAGTATTATCTGATAAACAAACTGACAAATTTGTACTGCTTGGTGCTTTTTTCAGTAACAAAACTGTTAAACACACAATGGAGGCAATTGAAACTATGTAATGCAAATCATTAATTCTGCATCATACCCAGCATACATGACAGTTGTCAGGTGCTAGGGAGGTCTCGGTAATCTGTTACAATGTGGCAGTTATATTTTGTGCATTACATTTATGTCAGGCCTCAACCTTTCCAAAGCTCCTTTATTTGTTAAAACTGTGATATTGTAGAAAGAGTAGCAATGACTTTAATATGAATTATTCCATTCTAAACCTGATCAATAAAATATTTAAATAAAATAGGAAGGTGAAAGAAGATGTTAGATGAAGATTAAGAGACTGGATATTTGAAGAATAGAAAACAATGGAAAATCTATGCAAGTGATGAAGATCTGAGTAGTTTTGTTATTATATAAAAAGAATGAGATACATTGTAAAAAATCTTAAATTTTCTAAAATCATAGTTCAGATACAAACTATATGACTAGTCAATATGTACTTAAGAATGTTTATTTTAACTCAAGTTTTATCTCCATACCACATGGTAATTAAAAGTTCCAGACTGGGGGAAATAACCTTCTTGGGTGTTTAGTAACCATAATTTTGAGGCCTATACTAATCTGGTTAGAGAGACTTAAAGGGAAAACGTTTTACACCTTGCCTTCCAAAGTCAACTGAATTCCAGGAGACTATGAGGAATATCTTGAAATGTCCTATAATGATGGTGAGTCACCTGTCATCTGGGAACTGGAGTTATGCATGGCTGATAATCATCATGTGTATGCTGGGAATTGAACCGTGGTTGTCTGTAATTACTAACAGGGCTCTTAATCTCTGAACCATCTCTCAAGTTCATGAAATATATTTTCCATTGGGCATAGACTTTTAGATTGGCATCCCTTTCATCCCCAGGACTTCCAGATGTTATTCTGTTGTCTTTGACATTCATTGCTTTCATGTCAAAAATAAGTAATAATAAGCTAGTATTTATATCATTGTTACAATTGGAAGTGGGTATGTATCTCTCTAGATTTTTTGAAGAATTTGCATTGCTGTGTATGCTCTGAAAGACAGAGAGAGAGCGAGAGAGAGGGAGAGAGAGAGAGATGAGAGAGAGAGAGAGAAAGAGAGAGAGAAAGAGAGAGAGAGAGAGAGAGACAGAGAGAGAGAGAGAGAGAGAGAGAGAGAGAGAGAAAGAGAATCTGATGTGTGGAGGACCCTAAAACTTTTCTGGAAGCTTCCCTTTCTATAGGAGATTCTCTATTTTCTCAGATACTAGATTTGCAAACAGAGACCTTTTCACAAACTTTACAGCAGTCATCAATTTTCAATTGATTTCTATCTTTACCTTTCAGAGCACTAAATATTATTTGGACTGCTTATTTTAAGGTATTTTGATTAAAATATCATTTTCTTTCAAAAATATTGTATTTATTATTTTTAATTTGTAAGTACAAGTGTAGTGCTTTCATGTAGGTAGGCGCAATCATGTTGCAACACCCATGGAGGTCAGAAGATGGTGTTAGAATTCCAAAGCTGGAGCTGCAGATGGTTGTTAGCCGCCATGTGGGTGCTGGGGAGTGAACCCAGATCCCCTGCAAGAGCAGTCAGTGCTATTAATTGCTGAGCCCCAGAATTCTCTAGCCCCAGAATCTTATTTTCAATAACTCTTTATCCTTCTGTTCTTCAAATCATAAAATTCTATTTCCTTGTATTTCAGGCTCATATACGCTCCCTTCTATTAACAAGAAATGGAAACCATTGTTCATTTCAAATATTACATTTAATACCCTAGAGATACTCTGTGATCCTATTCTTACAGTTTCCCTTTCTAGTCACAAATTATTCGATTGTTTTCTCATAATTTAACTTGTATATTTCTGTACATTTTCAGTTTATGATTATGAATAGCATAATATAGACAATTCTGTGTCGTCGTATTTTAAACAACATTGATTTTTATTAGAGATCAGTCTATTATAATAAAGACAAATCCCAAATTAGTTGTCAGGCTCACTGTATCTAAATTCTTTCTCACTGCTTAAAAATTTCTGTAAATTACGTTTATATTGAGAAACTTATTTCTGTTCATTTGAATGTAGCACCATGACCAGACAAGGATTTTTATGTTGTACCTGATGTACACTGGGAAATGCTCTGTGTTCCAAATATGTAGTGAATAGTGGATTTCTCTCAATTTGAAAAGACTTTAGAAAACTCTGAGGTACTACTGTTCCATTTTTTCTAGTTCTTTCCTTTTTAATTACTGTCATTTTATGTAGACTGCTTTAGCTCTTTTCTTCCTACAATGGGTTATTTCTAAATCTGTTTTCTAAAGCAGGCAATATGTATGTTATCTGCAGGACACTTAATCAGACAAGCCATCCTTGACAGAACTGAATTCATGCTATTGCAGCCTTGAGTAAACAGCTCAGAAAGTTCTAAATTTTTGAAAGTACAGGTTAAATGATGATGGGACACTGGTAGTCAGTTGGATGCTATAAAAAAAAATAGTCCCTTGGAGCACTCTGCTATGTGCCATTAAATTTTTATGGTGATTTTATAGCTTTTGCCCAGTACTGATTTTACAAATATTCACTAAACACCTAAGTTTAACTTAGCTCCTGTTTAAGAAAAATAAAGTATATGTTATGACAAGAAGGAAAGCCAAAACTATTTTTAAAGAGTTCTTAATTTTCAAAAAAGTAAGAGCAGAGAGATTTCACCTTCTGAAACATGATGAATCAGTAAGCTATTCATTTGTACTTATTAGGGGTCAATATTGGATCCTCAGAAAGGCCACTGCAATGTTTGGTTTTCTAAAGTTTGTACATGATTGGGAAACAAATTATTTTAACTGTGTGATAAATTGTTTTCTGGTTCACAAATGAAGTTAACAGTTCATGGATGACAAGAAGGGACCACAACTCCAACCCACAAGACAAAGATTCCAGTGTGTCCATCCAGCACATGGTGAGGTGTTTTCATGTTTTCTGTTGTCTCTACATATTAAGAATTTATTGCTCTAATACCATTTAACAAATATTTTAGTGATTTTTGTGTATTTCATACATAATATCTTATTCCTCTTTATAATCCCATCCCTGTCAGAACCCTCCTTAGCCCACCCACTGAATTTCCTGCATTCTGACATTTAAGTTAATGCCTATCAAGTCAAGTTAGTGTCTCCTCTGACATCCCTCAGAGCAGATTTATCCACTGGGGTCTACTTAGCCTACTACATAAATGCCAATTTTATTGTGGATGATTGATCTAACATCTATTAAGATCCATGATTTGCCTCATCCTATATATGTTTGTGGAGTCTTATATAGAACTATCTGTCTAGTGACAGCTATGTTAATATCCCTTGCATGTACAAAGCTCTGTTATTGAGGTTCTCCTTTTCTCTTAGTTCTGGACTGCTCGTGATAGGCACTGAACCATACTCCCAGCATTTCATGACCTCTTTTCTACAAAGTTACATACTATAATATCCCTAATACATTTACTAAGTACACTTCTTCCAGGTGAGACATAAATATTTAGAAATAAAAATACTGCCTTAATTTAAAATGGAAAATAGATTAAGAGGTATATAATAGCCCATGGCTTATACAGCCTCTTATGAACAAAAGGATAATAGAGGAAGGTGGTACTTTAGAAGTTTTAAAATTTGTTTCAGAATTTTCCTGTTTTCTCTGAGCTTTCCTAGCAAGTCATGATGCATGCACAGTATGTTTTCATTTGCCCATCTTTCCTTCCTTCCTTTCTTCCTTCCTTCCTTCCCTCCTTCCTTCTTTCCTCTTCTTTCTGCTCTTCTGCGCTCCACCCCTACATTGATAGATACTTTCTATCCCCAATTTTAAACACAGATTATTTATAAATTAGATGTTATATCATTATACAGTAACTCATAAGCCAGTCCATCTTCTGTGGCTATTACTGATTTTCACTGAATAAAATGATGCTTGAGGAAGATATTTTATAAATATCATGCAAAAATTTTGTAGACTTTCACGATGCTTACACTCTGTGACTCAATGGTGATTGATTAATATGTTAATCGTTTATTGTATACTTCACTATTCTCTAAATGTGCATATGGAGTATTTTTGCAGCAGAATTATTTTGTGAACTGGAACCACAGATTTATGATTTAAACATTTTATTATTGAATTTTGCTTTTTTCTAACATTTGATGTTGAATTCAGCTGGATGCATGCTCTCCAGCTACTTATATTCCAAAAATGTAACTATGAGATATTTTGTAACTGGATTTCAAAATGCTATTTTAGTATAATAGAGTTTATGTTTCTTGAATAATGTTGCAAGGAACAAAATCAATACTGTAACTAAAATCTACTAAATTGATATCGGCACTCTTTTCTGATGTTTCAGGCAGTATTTCCCATAATTTTATAACCTCATAATGTCCTCTCAAGTTGTGCATCCGGATGCCAAAACTGTAGGTTTAGGAAAGATATTAGCATTTGGCTTTCGGAAAGCTCAAGTTTCTGAGATTACTTCATTTGAAACTTCTGAAAACTAGCAGTTAAGTGATGTCTTTTCAACCTGAGACTCCAAGGAATTACAGAAAGAAGCTGAAAAGAAAATTCGAAGAAGTCAAAAGCAAGCTGGACTCGAATGGGCTACAAGCAATAACAAGCAGCAGAGCATGACTTCCACACAGGGTGCATGATATCTCACAGTACACGGAGATCACAGAAGAAAAACAAAGGGCAGCATTCTGGTACTTGCCTAACTTTCTGGAGGTAGCCTCCAGAGATGGGGGAAACCGCTTTGCACTCTATCTCTGCAAATGAGCTTATCGAAAAAATGGAGGTATTGGTGGAAGACACCTTCCTTTCACAAAGCCTCTCATAACCTCTGGAGAGAGGTGTGCTTTGTACAGAGACTGGAAGTCGATTGTTTCATGAAGACAGCTGTGAATTGGGGAAGACCATGTCAAAGTTTTTCGGAAGAGAAAATTTAGCTTTTCTTTATTTTATTGAAAGACTCTACCGTAATGTATGCTTATATAAGATTGCCTTTCAAAGGACTGTGATTCATGAATCTTTGCTTCATGAATAATTAAATATTGTCTACATATTGTTCACTGAGATATTTTTAAATGCTTCTTGTTTTAACTGATTTATTCTAATACTGAGATATTTTATTATTCATATTTTCAAGGTAACCCAGGAGTCAGGTTTTAAATGAAAAAAATTTTTCTCAAACTGATATTCTAGTTATAACTTAAAATTTTTAATTTATGCTGATTTTATAAGGTGAATTTATATAAAATTGAATTCATACAATATGATGGGGCCATGAAGGTACACAGGTTAATCTGGGTACAGTAAAATTCATTGACAACAGCTAAGGAATCAAGAGGATGGTGATTAATCTCTGCATCAAGAATCAGAATCTGGAGAGAATTAAGTTACTTCCTCCAAGTGGTTTCCTGTTTGTCTTGAAAAATATCATATTTCTCTCTATTTTTTCTTAAAATATTTTATTTTTTTTAATTCATTATTTCTTAAATTTTATGTGTATTAGAGTATTATCTGAATGCATGAAAGTACACCTATGTCATGAAATGCCCATGGATGTAAGAAGAATGTATTGGATTCCCTGGAACTGGAGTTACAGACAGTTGTCAGCTGCCATGTGCATGCTGGGAACCAAATCTGTGTCTTCTACAAGAGCAGCCAGTACTCTTAACTACTTACTGAGCCATCACTTCTACCCCCTAAAATAGTGTATTGTTTCTTTGAGATGTTCATACAATGTATCTTAATCATATTCAGATGTATTTCCTCATCTTCACCCCATGTTATTTCCCAGACCCTCTTAATTTCCTCATTTATTATTTTGAGGTCTAGCAGGTCTAAATTGTGTTCCCAAATATCCTTGGCTATGGGTCCATCTCTGGAGTCAGGTCTAACTACCCACTGTCACAGTCTGAAAGAAAACTGAATTTTTCTTCTCCCAGCAGTATGGATTCCAATAGTTCCTCAGTTAAAGGTGTGGTTTCTTGAACCCTTACCCTAATGCTGTGATTTTGTCTAGCTTGAGCTGGCAAAGTTCTTCATCCTCCCACAGTTGCTATGAGTTCATATGTTCAAGAGTCTTGCTGTCTGTAAAACATTCTTTCTTGTAATTGTCCACCACATTTTACAAAATTTCCACTCCCTCTTCCTCAATCATGTCTGTACCTTGAAGGTATAAGTTGTAATATTGTTGTCCCATATAGAGATGTGTACCCCATCTTTCCTTCATCCTCGCCAGCATGGACTGTCATGTGCTTTTGGGATCTTAGTCATTCTGACTGGAATACAGTGACATCTCAGAATAGTTTTAATTTGTATTTACGTGAGGGCTAAATATGTTGAACATATGTAAGAAATATCTCTCAGCCACTTGTGTTTCTTCTTTTGAGAACTCTCTATTTAGTTCCTTACCCAAATTTTAAAGTCATGGAGCTTTTAGAATAAAATGAAGAATGTATAGCATGTTGAGATTTATTTTTAAGACTTGTGTTATCTTGATGGTGATGATGAGTGTGTCTTTGCACACTTTGGTGGGACTACATTAAACAAATAGTAGGAAGCTTTCTGAAACAAATAGAGACAAGATCAAATCACTTAGTATGCTGAAAATTAATATTTTTCCAGTAACCTGGTCACATCTTCCTAGCAGGAATGGCAGCTAACTTAAGGGACTACATATCTGCCTTATGCAAGAAAAAAACATTAATAGGATTTTTTTTATTCTTGCTTTGGACTGCACTTTCCAATAATAAATATATCTGAGAGTGGTACTAATCAAAGTGGTTTAGCTCCTAAACTGGAAAAATGAAGACATTGAAAAAAATTAAGAACTGGTTTTTACATTAAGTATCAGTCTGGATGTTAAACTATGAGCGGTCCAACTGGAAATGAAAGGCTATCATGTCTTTCGTGGAAAACAAAGTAAGCACTAAAACATGTAATTCAGACAGTTTCTGGCTATTGGTACTGGGATGCAGGTGCCAGATGAGACTGGAAAATAGACCTGTAAAGTTTTTAGGAAATTAAGAGATTTCTTAAAACATATTAAAACATAATTTAAGCATATGTTTTGCTTATTTTGTTAATATGTACCAGACACATGCCAGAGCAGGTCAAAACCAGAAAAGGGCATCATATACCCTGAAACTAGAGTTACAGGTGGCTTTGAGCAGACCTGTTTGAGCTGGGAACCAAACCACGTGCTCTTCAATGGCCACCCTCACAAAGCAACTGTCTGTCCACTTGTTCAACACACACTTTGAGATATCCAAGTTGATCTTCAGTCAAATTCCCCTCAAAAATTTCCAAGATGCCTCTTCTGATATGTGCACCTGGGTGGTAGTGAACAGAACCTCTTCTCATACTTGCACAGGACTTTCTTCTGCCATCTTTCTGAGTAATGATGAGTTGAATAAAATACTCAGAATTACTCAGAAACCAGGGAGGATATTTATCCCTATAAATCCACAGTCTCATCTAGCTAATCGGGGGTCTGAGGATCAATATCTGGGATACAAATGAGTTGGAGTCATCACGATGGGGAAAATGTATTATTCAAAATAAACTGATGACAATGTTGTCAGAATTAGGACCATTGCACTAATATGGAAGTTAATTTGCATATGAATTGTTCAGAAACACTAGCAAAGATATAATACAACAGAGATGTAAAGTGAATGCACCAATTTATCCACTAGAAATGAAAATTGCAAAGGATTAGTGTAAGCTACACTGCTCAATATACAATATTGACAGTAGACTGAATAATGCAGGGGGAATGATGACTGAAGTAAAACATCAATCCAAAAAATTAACCTTAACCAGAAACAAATTGGTCTCTGACCTACTAGAATGTTACAGACAAATCTATGAAATAGAAAGGAAATGTGATCAAATTACAGCCTAAAACTACATAATGTATAACAAAAAAGTGAAAATTATGTGTAACAACAGTTTTGGAGGCTGACACAGATGGGTTATGATGAATTCAAGTCCAGCCTTAGCTACATGGTCTGTAAAGCAAAAGCATAACAAACAAAATAAGTTAAATTTATAGTTAGATCATTGTACTAATTATGCAACCAAACATTCTGTGTTATTATTAAAATTTGACCAAACCATGTTCATCTGAAAGCTGATGGCAATAAGTAAAATATTTAACATGTACAACAAAATTAATTTCATAATGACAGCATGCAGAATGAGAGCACGGGACCAGATATATTCAATGACAAGTACCTGGTACTATCAGTAAAATGGAATCACACTGCTGTGAGGTATTCTCTGAGGAGCTGTGGATGTCTTCCAGCAAACACAGGCTAACAACACAGGGCTATACTGGCCCAGAGGCCATTAGGTCCAGCAGTTTCAATGAATTTTCACAGTAGAAGCACACAAGCTTGCCTTTCATAGAGTTAATTAGATTAGAAAACATCAATAATGAATTCTTCAGATATTTTGAGATAATATAACTCCCAGGAAAATTTTTATGGTTAAATTCATAAAAGTTTTAAAAATGTGATTTTTTGAGACAAAGTATTAAAGAATAAATGAAAAAATGAAATATTATGACTAATTAAAAAGCCGTTCTTGGTTGTAATATTTGCAATGCATCTATAACTTAAATAACAAACATCTATAGTGCATAAGTACATGTCAAAACACAGTTATAAGAAAACTGACAACCCAATTAAAATAGGCAAAGTGTTTAGGAAATGATTTCCTCAAACATTTATAAATACAAATAAGTAAACGCATTTCAGTATTATTTCATTTAGATGAACCCATAGAAAAGAACATTAGTAAAATTGGAGACACAGGACTGCAGTACATGCTTCACTCTGTCATAGACTAAGAGACTGGATTAATTTTCATATATAGGAATATTTTCATAAGGTCTAAGATCTAAAGTCTCTCTCTCTCTCTCTCTCTCTGCTTATTTCTGTGTCTCTAAGTCTATGGATGTGTGTGTTTATGTGTATGTTTCTATACCTCCGTGTGTGTGTGTGTGTGTGTGTGTCTGTGTGTGTGTGTCTGTGTGTGTCTGTGTCATTAGGAAGAATAGGGACTTGTAAATGATGCACATGTTCTATTCCTTATATCTTGTGCATATTTTTCTTTACTTGCCAAAATGTCCTTGATAGCTGTAATTAACATTAAGAACCTAAAAATCAGAGCATAATTCTGGATAACAGAAGTGTAGACAGTCTGATGAGATGAGACTCTAGAGAAACCTTTTCCCTCTTGAAACATGAAAGGCATTTAACAGAACAAGAAATCAGATAGGTCCGATCCAGAGAAGCAGTGCATCTACTGTGGCTGGTCTCAGAAGCAGACACATATTACATTGAGTCCTGAACAGCACCTGGGGGAAATGATATCATATCACCACACGGAAAAGAGTGGAAGTGGAGATCATAGTGCTGATAGAAATAAGTCAGACTCCAAAAAATTGATATTACTCACGAGGTCTCTTATATGTAGAATCTACATTTAGATGTGTAAACACTCACATATATTTATAATGTGAAAGTGGAAGAAGGAGGATTTGGGAGGCTGACAGAGGAATGTGATACACTGGGGCAAAGAAAAATTTCACATATATGTGTGTGTGTGTGTGTGTGTGTGTGTGTGTGTGTGTGTGTAGTGTAGTGTACAGAGAAACACACATATATATATATACAGTGAATCCTATTTTAATATTTAAATTACTTTTATATATATATATATATATTTATTGAATTTTTGTGCACTTTGTATAATACACCTTAATCAATGTGAGACTCCTCCAAAATCTACACTCCTCCATGATCTCCCCCATTGGATTGCATGCTTTCTGTCATATATATTAAGTCATATCAAGTCAAGAAATTGCACCCACTTTCCACCAGTATAAATTTGTCCACTATAAGGAGTTTACTCAACCCATTTAGAGTCACTCCATTAAAGAAGAAGATCTACTCCCCTTCTCCACATAATTATCATTTCTAAGAATTCCTCAGATGGGTTGGAGCCTACTGCCCATTTCCCCAGTTCTATGTTGAGTTATTGTCTGATTGAGTCAGCATGGTTCTTGTGCATGCCAACACCATTGTTGCAAGTTGATATAAGCAAGTTCTCATAGGTTCTGAAAGTCTATTACCTTATGTTCATGAACCAATCTGAGCTTTACAGTCTTTCTACCTCCTCTTCCACAAACGATATAGGTGAGGTTTAATATAGGAGTCCTATCCAGGAAGATGTTTCTATAGTATCCTATTCTGAAACTTGGTCAGTTTTTGGCCTTCTCTGTGCTTCATATACTGCTGTATAAGGAAGAATCCCTGGTCAGAGTTGAGATC
This sequence comes from Eospalax fontanierii, assembly GCA_035773235.1. Taxonomy (NCBI): domain Eukaryota; kingdom Metazoa; phylum Chordata; class Mammalia; order Rodentia; family Spalacidae; genus Eospalax; species Eospalax fontanierii. The sequence continues at coordinate 68,221,301 of CM069538.1, forward strand.
TGTATTAGTAATATCTCTACCACTTGTTCTGATAGGGTCCATGAAACATTGTTGTCAAGGTTTCACTGTAGATGTGCCTGGGCATCTATCAGACATATGTGCTCTGTGGATGGCCAGTTGTGAATGGCCAGTGGTGGAACTATGTAATAGTCACCATCTGTTGCAAAAAGAAGCTTCTTTCATGATTGGCATACAGTATGCTTGTCAATAAATATAAGGACTTGTGTTTACCGTGCCACCCATGAGTTCGCTCCCACTGTGAGTTCTTTAAGTCCAGTTAGATAGTTCTTGGTTATCCCCAAGATATAAGTGTTGCTCCTACACTGTTATAGTCTGTTGTGCTGATAATTGGTGGGGTTGTTAGGCCTTAAAGGTTGGTTTGAACAATCTATTAATGGTCTCTGTTACCAGCTTACATAATGCCCACTAAAACTTTGAGAGCTAGTCTTCTGGAAGATGGCTTCCAGGTCTTATCCAGCTCTATAGTTCCATGTCCTGTGTTCAATGTATGTCTTATGTTCAGGAATAGAAGCTTTCTTTAAGTTCTCTGAGGCATTAATTAGTGTTCGAATGTTATGGGAAATGGTCACCCAAATAATCAGAATCTACTGGGTGTGGTAAGAGTGTTCTTCTCAAATTCTGCATCAAAATCTTCTCTCTTCTTTGAGCAGTACACTTATAATGATTCTCTTCATTCACAGCTTTGTTCTTAACTTCTCTTTACTGATCATTACAGTCATGATATTTAAAAAATCTGCTTCAAAAGTGTTCCAAGTTTGTTTGATATTTATTGTGTGTGTGTGTGTGTGTGTGTGTGTGCGTGTGCATGTGTGTGTTTTCTGAACCATGTTTAACAGACAATTGTAAAGAAATTCTTCTTTACATTTAGTATTTACAATTTTTTACATTCATATTTGGGGTTCTAATGAGGTTTTCAAAAAGTATTTTATTTTATTATTTTACAATTTAGTAAAATTTGTTTTGATTACCTTTAAATCTTCTTTTCCATATCCATCCACTTCCTACTGCCACCAACAACTTAATGCCTGCTAAAATCATTAGTCTTTTATAGGCCTATCAACTCTAGTTTGCGTTTCTCAAAGGCTCTCTGTATAGATCTATTCTCTGGAGTCTAGTCAATCCACCATAAGTCATAAGGTTAAAGAAAAGTGATTCTCCCTGTTTCTGACACAATCAATTGCCAATTGAATTTCAGCTAGGTCTTCAGGTTTTCTTACCTCTACCATCAATGCTGGGTTTTTGTCTGGTGTGGGCTTTTGCAGGTCTTGTGAATGCTGTCACAAGAACAGTAGATTCATATTTTCAGCTGGCCTGTTGTGACCAGACAACACGGATCCTAGTATTCATTCACCACATCAGCTCTTATACTGATGCTGCTCCATCTCCCACAGTAAAGCAAGAGCCTTGAGATGCGAAAATGTGATGTGTTATGACCCATTTGGGCTGACCACTCTGCCAGTACTCTCTACACATTGAATAGGTGTAGGTCTCTGTGTCAGTTGTCATCTCCTGCATGAAGAAAAATATCCTTTGAGTGTTGAATGAATCACTAATCTATGGACATAAAAATAGTCCATTAGGAGTCAGGCTAATGCTATATACATTTAGCAGAATAATAACAGTAGCTACTCTCTGATGGCCTGTGTTCTTGCCACAGGTTCTAGACCTTGTTACCATTAACAGTCATGGGCTCAGTCTTCTGAAGTGGGTGTTAAATCCAATCAGATGGTTCTTGATCACTGCATAACATTCGTATTATATATCATGTTTTGCTTTTAGGTGCTGTGTCCTTTTGAATTATTAATTTCTTCTACAGTTTTATGAATTTAAACACTTTGGTCCAAAATTTGGGGCAGTGTTTGGGGAGATTATGTAATCTTTATGAGTTTTAAGCCTTCTGGATTATATATATATATATATATATATATATATATATATATATATATATATATTAATCAGGCTTTGACGGTATGTAGCTTTGCTCCAATTCTATTTCACTTTCCTTGGAACCTGCAGGTGGATTAAGATGTGATTTCTCAACTTCCTGCTCCCCCTCCATGTCTACTGCTTGCACCACGATCCCCACACCTTGAAAGGCTCTGATTCTTCAGGAACCATGAGATAAAATAAATGCTTTATTTTATAATCTGTTTGTATCACAGTGTTCTATCACAGTGACAGAGGAACAGATGCAGAATTCTCATCATTCCAATTCTTATTGCTGGAAGCATGTTTTAATTTAATAGTTTATTATTTTAATGTTATATAGACTCAGTTGACATATTTGGGGTGCCAACTTCTGAACACTCTATTCTGCTTCATGAGTCTATGCATCCCTTTTTCAAGCAGTACTACAATATAATCAACACACTAATGCTATAATACATTTGAGAATGGGATTTTTGAATCTTCCACATTTATGTAACTTTGAACCCCGACCTAAAAACATACTTGCTGCTGACAAACTCTAGAATTTATGCTTTTATATCATTTTTAAATAAGATAACTCATGATAGGTTAATACTTTACCATTTGTAATACTAGTATTTATTTTGGTTTGGTTCCTTCTATATACTATCATTTTTCAAGTAGTTGTGTTATTTTCAATCTTTTGTTAGTGATTACATTAGAAATTATTGTATTAATTCAAATAGTTGCCACTAATGTATATGTATATATATATATATATATATATATATATATATAATTTGAAACTGAAATTATTTTATTTCATCATTATGATGTCTTATTTATATTTAAGACACTATGAGATAAAAATAGTATTTGAAAATCTAATTTTGCTTTCAGTGGTTTACATGTTTTCACAAACTGCACATAGTAAAATAATCTCTTCCACCAAATAACCTTTGCTTATATTTAAAATTCATCCATCCTGGGCTTCCACCTTCCACTCCATTTAGAACTTTTAGCATTTATTCAGATATATTATTATTATTTATTATAAACTCCACCTGCAGTTATGTTGATAATCCTGAGGTTGTACCTCTCCCTAATTCTTTTAATGTTCTCATTTCCAGTATCGATCACTTCCTGGTAGGTTGGGCATATGCGGACCTTTCTCTTGCTTGGTACTTGGCTGGTATCACACAGAGGGGGTGGTACTGATCTACATGTTGAGGCTGGATTTGGTTTCTGGGATGTGTTTAAACCTTTTTAGTTTTTTTTTTAATCATTTAGCAGAGAGCAGAGAGAGTACACAGTTCATCAGCCTTCAAATTTAACATTTAACTTTATAGTCCTGGGAATGAGCACACTACTTCTGATTTTCTAGATAGAATGAGATTACTTAGTTGTGTTCTTCCCCACCCATGATAAGCTCAGGTTTTCTGGTTACTGACTTCTTTCATCAATGTAAGTTTTAAAGTATATTTATGAATTTTAGTTTGACAGCTGAGGATATGTTTGCTCACTACCTCTGGTCAGGAACCCGAAGGCTCTACATAATTTTTACAATGCACAGTAATTTATTTTTTGTCTCTAAGTAGTTGGCTAAGACAGGTACAACCTAATACAGTACAACCTTAACCCTCAGTTCTACAACTGCACCATTCCCCTAGGGCAGAGCATGGTCAGTAAAAAAGCTAGGAAGCTTCTAGACCCTCAGAAATAAAGTAGTCACCTAAGACATTCTCTTGGAAACCATCACCATCTTAGCAAGACCTACACTGTCCTGAAATAAGGAATTCTTACACAGAGAAAGAAGTCATTCTGATCTGCATTCGAAATGCCAACTCAGGATATCAACCTGAATTCACGATGTTAAAGAAGGATCATAGGCATCTAGCTTGGTTCATCTCTCTGTTCCACACATGGACCCATTTGGTTTTAGCTGGGATTTCTGCATGTGATGATTCTAGAAGATGTGCAGACTTGAAAATCATTTGAACCTTGTGGTGAGTAGTATTCCAACAACAATTGCATGGCCACCACTTATCCTATGACATTCCACATTTCCTCTCGGGTCAGAGGTAAATGAAACTCAAAGGGAAATTTGAAACATTTGTCCTCATCTTTCTATGGACCTGCAAGTTTTTTTTTTTCAAACAGTGGTACAATCTATCACACAACTGATTTTATTTCATTATATACAATTTTAAAGAATAACTCAGAAAACTGAGAATGTAATGAGGTAAAGAGAATTCTATATCAGATTCCTTCTGAGTGACAGGCCAAACAGAAACTACAAAAAGTCTAGTTCCAGGAGTCCCAAAGCAGAGGTCTCTCTGAGCAGATAATGAGCCCTTTCCATGAGGCATGGGACTTCAAAGTGAAAACCTCTTCCCAGTGCATAAGAAAGGGATGCAAGAAGAACATACAAATCAAGCCACTATTCTCCTGTTGGGTCCCACCAAATTTAACATGAAATATATGAATAAATAAACATTAAATTGACAAAAATACACAAAGCCCCAAATTCTGCCAGTGATGTGATTTGTGGAGACAAAAAATATTGCCACTAAATATCTACATAGTAGCTATCAAAACTTTAGCTATTAGAATTAGATAAATTTATGGTTGAATATACAGATGCTACTGGTATTTTGCATCTGTTCACAGACACAGACTATTCTTACAACTTGGGAGGAAAGATACAATTATTGCCAACTTTCCTTGTTTCTTCTCTGGTAGAATTCAAAGTGTAAACATGACTGGAGTGCTGCTCTTTCCCTGGATTCCTTGTCTTTCTAATTAGTCAAGATTTAGAAGAAAAGGTAAAGGACACCTCGAGAACAGAATAGCATCTCTTTAGTCATTAGCGAGTATCAGGATATTTGCTCAAATAGTCCTTCTTTGTTTGACGTACTGAATATTCTTTGTGTATTGAGTGAAATAACATGGATCAGAGAATAATTCCAGCCAGGCAAACAGCTCTCAGATAGTTCATTTGAGATGCTGTGAGTGCCTTGTACACAAGAATCCAATACACAGTGGTATAAAATGAGCATCCATTGCTTTCAGACTTTTAAAAACTGACTGTATAAAATAAAATCATGAATAAAAGTACTAATACAATATGTGAATGGCCTTAATATGTTGCAAATTCTCTTTTAGATAATATTTTCATTTCTTTGCTTTTCTCAGAATCTGCTATTATGTCAGCATTAATTTAAATTGTGCTTTTAGATTGTATTATTTATATCTCGCTTAATTAGTAATATTGTAAATCAGTCATTTTCCATAATGTTTCATTATTATATTTTAGATTAAGTAATTTGGGGGAGATAAATAAAGAACACAAAAAGTCTTAATAAAATCAAAATGGGGAAATATTTTCTACTTTCTAATATCTGCTATCCAAGGAATACTGTAAAAAACACTTCAACATTTATAACCATGTAGTACACAGCAGATATGTACAGTAATTCAGAAATGTGAAAAGGGTCTCGGCAAAAAACATTTAGCCATGAGCAATTAAACAGTTGCCTCCTCAGAAAGATGGCATCCTCTTTTCTCTTTCAAAAAAAATTTAATTGAGTAAGTGTGCATCTCATAGAGAACATCTCCATCAATCTCATTCAAATTTATAACCCCATTCCTCACTGGCAGCTCCACCAGAGACACTCCCAAAGTGGACTCCATGCAATGTTACATCCGTATTAAGGTCTACTGTGTCAGCTTTGTGTCCCCAAATGAGCTCAATGCAGAATCATCCACTGAGGTCTAGTCAGCTTACCTAGAGTCCCCCACTTTAGGAAGATTAGCTCTTCCTCACCCAAGAGTAATCAGTTGCCAATATTTGTTCATCAGAGATAGTGGTCTGCTACCCATTTCCCCAGTTCCATGCTGAGTTTTTGTCTGAGTTTGCATGTTCTTGAGCATGCCAAAACTACTGCTGTAGGTTTATACGAGCAGGGTCCCAGGAGCTTGTAGGATTCTATTTCCATATTATCATGTATCTCTTCTCTGGCTCTTAACTCTTTCTGCTCCAACTTCCACAATGTCCCTGAGCCCTGAGTCAGTGAAACTTAATATGAATACTGTCCAGGACCCACACTCTGCAGACTCCTAACCTCCACTCTTTGGCCATTTGTGATGTTTTGGGTTCCTGGCCCTCTGTTGCATGAGGATCTTCGTTAATGAGAGATGAGAGTTAAGAGATGCATTAATATCCTCTTTACCCATTGCTCTATGTTTCCTGAGCCTTCAGTGTAGAGGTTGTGTTGTAGATGTGACACTTAGGTATGAACAATTCACAGACAGTGTCTATGACCAGTTGTGGTCCTCTGAACTAGTTTCCATCTGTTGCAAATGAAGCTTCTTTTATGAGCCATAACTTGGATGCTTGACTGCAAATATAATGATACACTTTTTCCATATAGTAAGAAGTTAGTTTAGGGATGTGACAGCCTTGGGAATTTCTCCAAAATCTATAACCTCTTCAATCTTGTGTATTTGGCTATGATTACAATACCGCACATGAGTTTCTATTCTGAATGGGCTGAATGGGCTCTAAGACCCTTTAGGTAGCCGTTGATTGATTGCCACCGAGGTAAAAGTGCCACTGCTGCACGGTGCTGTGCGCTGTGCCAGGCATTGGTGTGGTTATTTGGTCATGAAGCTGGTGCTGGACCATCAAATGGTGTTCTACTTTAGCAGCTTGGATAGTGCATTGAAAGCTAGCTTTCAGGAGAAGTGACTTCCAGGTCAGTTCCAGCTCCAATGGTCCAAATCTTGTCTCCAAAGTATGCCCCTATTTCCAGCAATATGGTCTTACCTCCTAGTTCTGGGAGCCAATCAAAGGCTATGGCAACAGTCTGTTTAATTTTAGAGTCTCTTGAAATGGCCAACAACTCAAAGGCAGGTTTCTCCTGTCTGAAGTTGTTTCTTGTTATGCAGCCTTCAGCTATGCACATCGTCTCTTCTACAGATATTGTATGTGGTTTTGTCATTATGTTGTTAGACTAATATGATTCCCTCTGGTGTTTTACACTAGCTAGGCATTATTTATCTATTCTCTCTCTCTCCCCTTTTCTAGCCCTCCCTCCATGCCTTTCCCCTTTAGTGTTTTTCTATGTATCCATTCTTTACATAATATTAGGAAAAACACAAAAGTTAAACAGTACTTAAACTTTCAGTACAGATGAAAACATTGAAACTTTGATGGATAATTAACTAACTTTCAAAATTTAAAGCATGAAATAAAATACAAATTGAACTTTTATTAAAATATAGGTGCATGTCTGCAAATGTCCACTATACTTTAAAACTATCTTATTTATTGACATTTCAATATATGTGAGCATCTGCATGCATACAAAGCCTCAAAAGATGTCATGTGTATATGATACTCCATATCAGTTTTCTAATAGAGTAGTATACTCTCAGATTCCTTTCATACTACTGTTCAAAGACTTATCCACTTTTATTTTTAGTTTTATAGAGAAATTTTTGTGTGGCTATAACACAGTATAATGAATAATCCTCTATGAACTGAAACATCAAAAAGTTGTTAATATAAATTATTTCCATTCTAATATGTCTTTGGTGTTCTTTTTTGAGAAATTTGGAAAGATAAATAATTTAAGATTCCACAAGTAAATGTATTTATAACCTTGTGATTTTCTACAAAGTTAAATTCCTAAGTAAATTGATACTTTATACATATACAGGTAAATAAGAGTCTATTTTTCCTTGTTGTTGATTTTGCGTACTTACATGTTTGGCCTTGGTAGTATGCATGATGCTCGAATCATACCCAGAGCCTTGCACGTGCAGAGCTGATGACACTGATCAGCAACCCTTCCCTTGAGTAGAATGCGTCAGTCTAGTTGATGGAAGAAATCATTATGTCAGTGTCTTTCGTTTTTTCTGAAAGCAGATATGTTTTATTGGGCAACATTTCAAATAGAGTCATTTTGTATTTTCCCTTGAAAGAGTGCTGAATTCAAGTCACTTTCGGAGCAAAGCTGCAGGAAGTTTTTTTGGACCTGATTGTCCACAACCATAAATGAAGGAAAGTATGACCGTATTAAATATGCATTACCAGAGAATTTCTGAAAGCTTAGCAGAGCCATATTCCTAGATATGATAATATGATATTGATTTTCACTGTACTGTAATGTTTAACTCTGTTTTCCAAATTCATGAATTTTACTGTCTTTCTTTATGCAGCATTTAAATATATTATATACTAATTGGTGAGCTCAAGAGACAGCTGCAGGTGTGTAATATATTATTTAAATTTGGGAAGTCAAAGTGAACAATGACAGCATTATATCAAAGGATTTTAATACTTATTTTTAAGGAAGTATTTTATTTCCCATTGCTGTGATAAGATACCCTGACAAGAGCAACTGAAGTAGAGAACGAAATTATTTTAGCTCTTAATTACTGGTTACAGTTCATCATTGTAAGGAAGTCTAGGCAGTGGGAAGCTGAAACAGCTAATTATATCCATATTCAAGAAGAGGTAGAATGAACACATCTTATATACATCAGCCGCTTTCTCCACTCATACAGTTCATGATTCCATGCCGAGAGTTGATTCTGGTCACCTGATCTCTACTATGTATTGATCTCAGAGTAACAAAAAACAATGGAGGTTTCTAGAGCCTGGGAGATACATCTCATTAATAGGCAGATTTGTTTTCACATCAATAATTTTTGTAAAATTACATATGAAATAACGAAGTTTAAAATAGATTAGCATCAAAGTGCCACAGCTGGAAAAGTTTAAGAATCTTTGTTTGATACAATCAAGATTTTAGGGCTTGCTGTGATTTCCATCAATACTTCCCAAGCTAGATTCAGTTCTGTGGATTTTGAATTAAGTCTAGAAATGTTAAACATTCTTCTACTTCTAGGAAAGGCACCATATTTCAATTATATTACTGGCTATTTTGACTATTCTAATGGGTATTTTATCTACCAGCCTTCTTTGATATGTCTATTTTGTAGTTCTATGTTAGCGCCTCTGTAGTTTCAGTGAGGGGTGCATTTGATAGGCTCAAGGATGTGAACCCTTTGTTCTCAGTTGTGATGCCATGTGGGAAGTCACAGAATCTTTGTGAGGTGTAGCCTTGCTGGAGGATGTGACTCTGAAGAGAATTTTTCACGTTCATAGCCTTGCCCCATGTACACTGCTCTCTATTTGTCTCATGCTTGTAGATGTGGTTGTGAGATCTCAGCCTCTGGCTCCTGCTGCCAAGTGTGCAGCTTGCTATAGTGCACCCGTTCCATGGTTTGCTCATGCTTTTGGAAAAATAAGAGAAAGGAAATTGCATCTTTTATAAGTTGCCTTTGGTCAGGGGGATTATTTCAGCAACAGAAAAGTCACTTCCATTTTCTTCCATGATTACCCCTGGTATTGTTAAATAGAAGCAGGTTTTTACTCTTGATTGCACATTCATGTTTGCCTAAGCTTATTTTTGAGCAATTATTCTACTATTAAAAAATGGGTCTTTTAAAATTTCATGGTTTCTGTAACTTTACTTAGTGATTTACTGCAGAGCTGATAAGAGCTATTCATTATGCTCTATATCACACTGTCTTCCAAAGATACATGAGTTGGATATGCAATACCAGGAAGAAAAAGAATAATTATTTCTGTTAAAATTTCTGCATATTTAAATTTTTGCATTTTTAAAACTACACATAAGATTATATGTTCAAAAATTAATTATATTTTATATTATTAGATAAACACTTTTTAAAGAATTTTGGTTTGAGGTGAAAGTTCCAGTGATAAGAACGAAACCACAGAATTCTTCATTACCTACATGAAAAATTGTTTTATGAATATCTCCCAAATAGCTGGTTCATTTGAATATTTTATTTATCATTTTCATTTTTCTGTGTTTTAGTGTATTGCCTGCATGTATATAAGTGCACCTATGTCATGCGATGGCCAAGGAGATCAGAAGAGGGTGTTGGATTACCCTGGAAATGGAGTTACAGATAGTTGTTAGCTGCAATTTGTGTGCTGGGAACCAAACCTGAATTCTCTGCAAGAACTGCGGGTGCTCTGGACTGCACAGCCATCTCTCCAACACTATTTGGCTTAATTTTTCCCCCATTTTGCTCCTACTCTGTATTGTGTGCTGCTATGATTCCACTATGTTTGAAACTGAATTACATGTTTCTGTAATTGCCTGAGGACACTAAGTTGTCTGTCAATATTTTTGTACCAGTAGACTTTATATTTCCATCTTAGTCAGGAACATAGTATTTGCTATATAGCTTTTAATTTCATCATGATCCTCTTTAACTTCCTCTGGATGCATATTTTTATAACAAGAAAGTACATTTTGACAAGCAGATTTTAATATTTCAATATTAATTCAAGGAAAAATAGTGTTACTGAAATAGAACAATTAAATTATAAGTGTCACTGACGATGAGGAATGATGCTATCATACTCACATGGGTTAGGATCATTTTCAGAAATTTTAGTGAAATCAATTCAATCTACTATGGCAAGCATGTTTTTTTTTTCATTTTAAATTCATACTTATTCTTATTAAGCTAAACATGGTACTAAGGATATTTTAATGCATGTTTGAGTTTCTACTTCTGTTTTGGCAATTATTTCTCACTATCATATAAAAACCACAAGCAATCTAAAAATTAATAAACAAAGAGAATAAAATCTAACTCTAAAGGATCTTCACAACAACAGGAACAATTAATGCAAGGGCAATCTATGTAAGGAAAATTTGTTTCAAACCCACATTAGACAAATAAATTGTACAAAATGTACAAGACTCTAGGTCCTTAACAACAGAAACAGACACTCTGACAAAACACATATTTAACAAAATTTAGTAAAATGAACTATGGAGTGTAAAAGATATTTCTCAAAAGATACACAAATTGAAAACAGGATGACAAGATACTAAGCATCACTAGTTGTTCAGATATGGAAAAGCTAAGAATTAAACCCACAACGAATATGTATGTTCACTCTGTATCATTGAAAATTGGAAGTATATGGCTCTCTTTTGAATATTACCATGGCTTAAAGTAGTGAGTTTAATTTGAAAATCAGAAATGACACTGAATCTCAGCTACTGACAGATGATGCAGTTGTTCAGACTTGAGGAACTCATAGAGACTCTGAATGCATGCTGCATTGTGAGACCGACATGAGCCTTCTTAGGTTCAGGAATGAAACACCAAGAATTAAAGAGATTGTTTGTGTCTCAGATGATGGAGAGTACGGTTCTGATTTTTTTAATTGGACTGTCAGTTGGGTTCATTTCATTAGTGCCTAGACGATTATTAAAATACACTCTTAGTTATGTCTGTCAAGATATGTTCAAAAAGGAAAACAAGGAGCACACGGAGGCATCATCCCAGAGGTTGGGGAAAAGAACCAAGAGAGTTAATACAGGTTTACTCTCTCTTTGCTTCCAGGCCGCCATTATATCAGCTGCATATTGGAGCCTTCACTTCCAATGTGGACTCTAAAGCCATCAGCTCCATGTATCTATATTATAAAAGATATTCTGAAACTATTACAAGAATACTCAGTAGAACAAAATAAATAACGAATTATACAAAAATCAACACTTTTGATTTGATGCCAGATGAAAAACGCTGTCAAAAAAATCCACATAAAACAAAGACAAATAGAATGGTTGTCATGATTAGAGAATTTCCCACAAAAGCACTAGGTGTTTATTGCTTCTCTTATAGTTAAGTTCCTAAGAAAAAAGAGTACCAGAAACACAAAAGGTCACAAAGGGCCAAAGAGTAGAAATTAGGAGTCTGCAAAGTGTGGGTTTCTGGACAGGACTCCTATATTAAGCTTCACTCCCCCAGAGCTCAGGGACCATTGAGAAATAAAGGGTGGAAAGATTATAAGTGTCTGGGAGGATGTGGATGACCACGGGGAAATAGAATTCTGCAAGCTCCTGGGACCCTGCTCATATGAACCTACAGCAATGGTGTCGGCATGCTCAAGACCCATGCAAACTCAAGGAACCAAAAACTCAGCATGGAACCAGGGAAACTGGCAGCAGACTCCCATCTTAGGTGAAGACATACTGTTGGCTGATTACTTTTGGGTGAGGAAGAGTTAATATCCTTAAAGTGAGGGATTCCAGATAGGCTGACTAGACCTCACTGAATGAACTTGCATTGAGGATTATACACGAACTCTAATTTGACACAATAGACCTTATGACAAATGACAGAATGTATTCGTTACAGGAGGGAGGGCTGTGGCAAGGTTCCAGTGAGGAAGTGGGATAAAAGTGATTAAGACTGGTTGAGATGTTCTATGTGAAATACACAAATATTCAATAAAATACATATAAATAAAGAAATAAGCCAAAACATATATAGATAGATTAAATAGATAGATAGATAGATGATAGATAGATAGATAGATATAGATATATATATAGATAGATAGATAGATAGATATAATTTACTGGCTCACGGCTCTCAGATTTTGAGACTTTTCATTATTCTGAACACCCAGATTTTTTTCATGCTGCCACCTCCTCCATTGGAAAAATCTTTAAGCACTGGGAAACTACAAAACCAAAGTTGATAGATACAAGATTTTTGAAGTTCTTACTTTCCATTGAAAACTTGAGTTTTATCAGAGATGAATATACTTTTAGTTGCTTAACTTTAAGTACTAACTTCACTTTGTTCAATTAATACAAATTTCTGAGGCAAAATGAACATATTCAGTCATTTTTTTCAAGAAGAACTTTCCAGGAAAGCACTTTTTGCTCTAAGTTTACATTTGAAATGACAGCACAAGTGGGAAGTAGAGATGATTCAGTGACTAGGAGGGTTTACTGCTCTTCCACAGGACCAGAGTTCTTGCCCCAGAACCCACATTGGGTGGTTCACAACCACCTGCAACTCCAGCTCTAGGGGATCGATATTCATAGGCACCTACACACTTGTGCACATGACCACATATAGACACAAACAAGTACACATAATTAAAACACAATAAAAAGAAATCTAAAAATACAACACAAGTGATTTCCCTTGAGTAACTCTGTCCTTTGTAAAGCACAGTGTCTTTCATAGACTTCTTATTGTGTTACAGAGCAAATGAATAATATTCAGGTGTTGAAATTGAATCCTTACTCTGATGATACATTCTGGACTCTCAGCTTTATGCACAAGGAGTATATTATTAGAGTTTCCACCTTATGGAAGATGCTAGGCATTTCATTAAACTCTATGAGGAGGTAAAAAATAACTATGGGTTCAAGCATAAACCCACTATGAGAAATATGAGAAAGCTATGAGAATGAAACCCCACCCAGACTGTTTTAGTTATTCTTAGTACACTTTAGATTCTATCAGTGCCATTTCAGAGCATTTAAAAGCATTAGAGTCTCATGTCCTTTCCTTGGGAATTATTAAATTCTATTCTGAATACTACTGAATCATCAAGGAACGCACTGGCAGGAGGCTGGGATTCTGAAGCGTGTTGTAAGAATGTATGACTAAATTAATGCTGTTTCTAAAGCTGACTTACTAAACCTTGTCCTTTGTCTTATGATTAGATGAATTATTTCATAGTGTAAAGAATAAGCACTTAATTATGTATGTAAACACTCTCACTTCTGATTTAAGAAATAAAATTGTCAAATGAGAAAAAAATATTACAATACAAATTCAAAAATACTGTTTTAGGCCATTGAAAATATGGAAAAACCACCTTTTCATATTATCTGTTTCTGGGACACTTAAATCAAACCCACCAGTAAGAAAAACACACTGACAAAGATATAAAATGACTTTAAAAAATTGTAGTAGGTGCACTATAATTTATATAAAATTACAATGTAACATGATGAAATGATTTTTTCTCAGAAAGCCAAGTTTTGCTTCATATTATAAAAACAATAATCATCACAGCAACAGAACAAATGGGAAAGCACATGGTTTTCTTAGTATTCTAATTAAGAAAGTGCACCCTCTGCTTCTCATTAAAATTCACAAAAGAAAAACAAATACAAAAACAAAGAACAAATGGAAGATTGAGAAATCTCATAAAAGTCATAGATAGCTATAGATAGCCAGGCATGATACAGCATGGACTTAATTTCTTCCAGGATTTAGGAGACAGAGACATTTGGATTTCAGTGAGATAGCAACCAGCCTGATCTACATAGAAAATCCAGGAAAGATGAGCCACAGGGACACACTTTCTCATGCCCCCCCAAATAAAACAAAACATGATTGTTGGTAATTGGTGGTATATTGATGGTAAATTAGCTGTTGATGATAATATTCTAAAGTAATTCCCTATAACAATAGAAACTTGACTAGAATGTTCAGTCTTAAGAGTTCTAAGGTGTCTCATGCTTTTAATCCCAGCACTCCAGAGGCAGAGGCAGGTGGATCTCTGTGACTTCAAGGGAAGTATGGTCTGCATAATGAGTTCCAGGACAGCTGGGATACAGGAAGACACTGTTTCAAAAAATACCAGAAGAAAGAAGAAAGAAAGAAAGAAAGAAAGAAAGAAAGAAAGAAAGAAAGAAAGAAAGAAAGAAAATGAGTTTTCTTAACATTGAAACAAATCTATCCTCTGTAAAAAAAAAAAAAAAAGAAGAAAAGAAAGAAATCATCAACACTTGAGAGTTCCAGTTCTTCAATACTTTATAAATACTGTCATTCTATCAGGTGCAGAGAGAATTTCATTAATACTTTAATCTTGCATTTGGCTGATGGCACATCATGGATAATTGCTTATAGATCTGTGAGTATCTTTAATTAAAAGTCTATTCTAATCAAAATGTGAAAGTATGTCTTTTTAAATTTGAGTTGCTATATATTTATTAAATTTGGGGCATTATCATTTAAAGGCTTCACAAAAATCTTTCTCTCTGTAAATTGTTTAGTTTCCTTACCTTAGAAGCATTATTTTTTAAAAAATAATTGAATTATTAGAACTGGAGAAATTGCTCAGTTGTTAAGAACATTTGCTGCTCTTCCAAGAGGACCAAATTTCAATTGCCAGAAGCCTCTTGGAGGCTAAAAACTAGAGATAAATTCAGTTCCAGGGGAATCTGATGCTTTCTTTTGACCTTTGTGATCACTGCAGAACATGGGTAAACATGTAGACATACATGTAGACAAACACTCCTACAAACAATTTAAATTTATATTTAAAATTTTGAATTATCAATCATTTCTGTAAACATTCTGGAATCTGGTTGCTTATCTGAGAATGACTTTCACTAAAATCATATTTTTTCTGTTTTCCTATAAAGTTTCACTTTTAAATTTGTAATCTATTTGGTATTAGCTTTAATTTTTTTGTCTTTTAATACAGATTTCTTATAGCTGATGAATTATTACTTTTTCAAGGTATTTTTTAATTGAATTTTTCTGTATTTCACACAAAATATCTTAATCATCTTCATACTCCCTCCCTCATCTGTGTCTGCCCATAGTCCTTTCTCCACTGAACTTCATGCATCCTGTTATAATATAAAGGACAACTGTGTCAAGTGTAGTCAGCCTATCTAGAGCCTCTCCCTTAAGGAAGATTCACTCTCCTCAACCAGCAGTAAACAGTTGGGGCCACTACTATTTTGCTGGGTCTGTGTGGGGATTTGTATGACTAAAACTGAGTGCACTGCACCCAGAAGACCACAACTGTCCAAAATGTAGAGACTGTAGAGTGCTTGTCCTTGGTTAGGAATCCTGTATGCTAAATATAGATCCTTGTATTTATCAAAAAGTACACTGTTCACCATTCAGCACAATGTTTTGCCAAGAGATGGAATCTAGTTCCACAACTGTTCACACACCGAAAACTTGCTCCCCAAAGCTAAGCCAGCTCTCCACTCTCTTTTAAAGTATTATTTTCAGTGAATACGAAGTCTTATATTTGTAATATATTTAATTTTTTATGACTGAAACCAATTCATTTATATTTTTCTTATCATTCTCTTGGTGTTAGACACCTATATTGGTTCCATTATCTAGAGAATTGAGTTGTGCTGCAGTCAGCCTTGATCTGGCAATAGCTATTGATATGTTGACTTGAAATCCTGGGTTTAAACACAGAGTAATGGAACAGCTGGCCATGTGATATGCCCTTTTCTAGTGTTTTAGAAATTCCATACAAGTTGGTCTAGTTCCTTTTCCACTATAATATATAAGGATCCCTTTACATTAACATTTGTGCTGGTTCTTTTTTTTTTTTTTAAAGAAGTTATAGTTTGTTATTTCATGTACATTTTTTTTGTGTGTGTGTGTGTGCCTAAGTTTATGTGTGTATGTGTATCACATGCATGAAGTACTTGTATAAACCAAGGAATACCTTGAATCACTTGGAACTGGAGTTACAGATGGTTGTGACTTGCCCCATGTAGATGCTGAGAACAAAACCTAGGTTTTCTGGGGGGAAAAGCAGACACTCTTCACAGCTGAGTTACGTCTCCTGCCCCAAGTTGTTTGTTTTCTTAATGATTGACCCTTTAAGTGGAATAAAATATCTTATAAATGTAACTTTTTTCTTTTCCTACTTCTAAGAGAAAACTTTAATGTCTTCTCATGAATTATTTCACATGAAAATCCTGTTGTCATCCTCATCTTTTATCTGCATTGCCGTCTTTTCTCAGATGACGTTGAAAGATTCTCTTTTATCAGTATCTCAAGATCTCTTGATTGCTGGCATTTAATCTTTACTTTTTCCTTTCCCAAAATGACCTCAAACTCATGGTTTTCATTCCTCAGGCACCTGAGTACTGGTATTACAGGAGTGCACTGCCATGTTCAGCTCCTGTCTTTATTGTCCTATAGCATATCGGTTCTCCATTTCAGTATTTATTTTGGTTCCTAGCTCTATATCTGTATATTCTTGTGAGTAGTTTCTGCTTTGATATAGTCAAGATTACTGGTTTAGTCTATTATATCTAATATGTCTTTAGTATTATACAATATTTTTATTTCAGCATGAGCAGCATTATATTCTAGAAGTTTGATTACCTTTTCTTAAGAATGTGCATGTCCTTGATTAGCTTTTCAAGTTGGTAAAATATATATATTTAATAAATATCTGAATGACCTATCTCAGTTCTACCATCTGTTTAGAATTCTACATCTACTTTAGTATATACTGATTAATTTTTCCTAGTTATATAGAATACTTTTGTCTTATATGTTATATACATATTTATATATATATATATATAAGTATCATTGATGCTAGCATGTTAACTGATATATGTATGCCTTTTACTATTATTAATATAAAAACTTAAGCATAAAGCCAGGTGTGGTGGCATACAACTCTAACCCAGCACTTGGGAGGCAGAGACAGATGGATCTCTGTGAATTCAAAGCCAGCCTGGTCTACATAGTGAGTTCTAGGTCAGTTGTGGCTAAATGGAGACAAAAAATTTAAGCCTAGTTCTGCAATGCAGTTGAGTGACTTGGAGTGGGTTTTCTTATGTTTTGATTTGCTTTGCCCTTTGGGGAAATTTAATGAAGTTTTTTAGAACTTCACTGGAACATTGGTGAGTCCAAGAAGAATTACTTCCCATTACTAAAACTGATCTTACTGAGTAAACTATTGCTGCCTAAGACTATTCCAACAGCCATGGGCAAAGATGGCTTCTTCTCAAGCTTGGTTGTACCTATACTTGATCATCATAGCTAAGTCAGTTAACTGTTAACCTCTGCAAGAAAGGAAGGGCAGGGAGAGTTATCCATGCCTCACAACAAACTGGATGACCTTACTTGCTTGACTGATGAAGTCCTGGGGAGGTACTCTATCAATTCTGTGCAACTGTCAGGATGTCATGATTCATTCCTGGTTGGAGACTTTGCAGTATGGCCTTCAGAGGGACACAGTCCTTTAAGTAAACCCTCACCCATTGTGCTGTAAGTAAACCCAGTAAACTCACTTGTTTCCCAGACTGCTATTTGGCAAAATAGACTTTGGATTGTCATAGAGACCACAGGAGGAGGGGCAGAACAATAGGATAACAAAGTTCTGGAGACTATCAGACAAGGATTCTACTGACTACTATTTTATACATGGAGGGAAATACTCAAATTATAGAGCTGTAAGATGAAAATCCCTTCTAGCCCAAGATAGTAATGACATCTGGAGTCTTTGATCACACATGTTTCATCAGGGGTACCTGAAATAGAGCCAGTTGCTGATATAGATAAATATTATCAAGTATTTAGCAATTAGTTGGAAGTTTTTGGTAGGCAATCAGCCCTAAACCATATGTTCTTTCATTATATGTGCCTGAAGTATTTTAGAGCTAGTGTACATTTACAAATTTATTAAGTTATCATTGCCAGAATGATTCAGACAAGAACTTTCCAAAAAATAAAGGCTTCAACATAAGCAACTTTTTAAATATCTTATTTGTGGTACATGCTCTGTATTTTTCTATTCCTTTAATTGCTCTCATTCACATGCTATTTTTGGAAATAGGGTATAATTTATCCCTAAATGGCCTCAAAGTCACTAAATATAGACGAAAGAGATAGATGACAGATAGAAAAATGATAGAGAGATAGATAATCAGAAATGGCCTTGAACTTGATATCCACCACCTACTTCCATGTTCTAAGCTGTGGATTTTATAGATGAAGTTCAATATACTTAGTGTTGCATAACTAATTTATCAAACCTTGAAATTGGTTGGCACTCAACCAATAGAGCCATATACTCTGTCCTCACCCACATTTTATTGCATTTTTCTGAGTATCTTCATTATCACCACATGTAGAATAAAGAGATTGTTGGCAGAAGTGGAGATGAGAATAGGAAATTGAAAAAAAAGTCTTTTTCTTTCATATTATTATGACTGTTGTTTTCTAGAACAATGTCTTGGGAATAATTTTCTAAATGTCCTGGAAGGCATCATGCCTTTTTTAAGAGTCTGGAATTACTAATTATTGCTTTCCATTGCTGAGGTTATCCAAAACACTTCAGAATATCAAAAACTCAATTTTATAAAGTATTAAGAGATCAGCGATAACTTGTAAGACCCTATATAACACATCTATTACCTTACAACAATTGAGCACTACTACCAATGCTAAAGTATTGGTTTATAGTCTTATATGAGCAGAATAACATATTGCTAACTTATATCTTTTATCTTGATTCTGTTGCGATGTTCAGATCAAACAACTGAGGCTAAGTAGTGTGTCTAAAATAAAAATGTATTTCTTAGGTTCCTGGAGATGATAAAGTCCAAGTCCAAGTGAGTGTCTTATGTGAAGGTCAAGTCCTCACAGCTCTTAGTGTCTGGTTAGTCTCCGATAGCAGAGGGGCAGAACTATACCACTGTCTACTACTTGTGGAAAAAGAAAAAGTAAACAAAGGCCCATAGACATTCCCTTCATTTTTTTCCAAGGGAAAACTGGCCTCATTATCTCACCACCTTCCTGAATGTTCCCATTTCTTAATCAATCATAGTGTGAATTAGATTAGAAGATAAATTCTCAGTGAAACATACATTCAAAATATTGCTGTGGGGTTTGTCCAGTACAAGTCATTGATGAACTGTACAATGTTCTACTTGATGGGTCATAACATTCTTTGCAACTGTGTATGTAATAGACATTTATAGAATACCATTACAATTGATACTTTATGTCAGCTCTAAAATATAAACAAAGTTGCACCACAGAATCACATCTCCAAATGACATGTAGTCAGTTGAAGTTGTGTATTTGAAAGAGCATTTTAAATTTTAGTGCCTGCTTTGTACTATAAACAAATTAGTACCATGGCAACAGGGACAGAATCAGAGAATCAACAATGCCCTATGCTATTCAACATAAGACTCCTAGGGTCCATAATTATGAGGGAAAAACTTTAGTTGTATGTTTTTTAGAGCAATCCAATTCTATCTTACTTAGTTAATGTTATATTTATGTCTAATTCGTATGTGCAGGTGATTATGTAAACATTTGTCCTTTGCAATATCTGAATTCATAGATTTACTATTTAATATTAGATTATCTCATTCACATCATAAAACTCATGTTTGTATTTCTTTCAGAAAGTACATATTATTCATTGCAAAGATCAAAATGGCCAAGTTCGTATCTCTGGAATTACTTGATATTCAGTGCACACTGCCACAAAGTAAAGTTTTAGAAATATTAGAAATATTTAATATTAAAAATAAAAAATTCATTTTTATATTATATGAAGAAAAATTAGTTCATTTCAAGGTATTTTAAATTTAAAATATTTTAAATTATAAATCAGAAGAAAATGATAGGCAATTTCAATTTCCTTAGGATGTATTTTAGCAGTTTTCCATATCAGTTATGAATGGCAATCCTTTTGATCTGTTAGTTTCATTATAATTTAGCATCAGATTCCATTTATATGTACCAAGATTTTCTTATATATTTCTATATTATATATACTTAAAAGTGTTCACTTTTGAAATAACCTAATAATATCGATGATTCTTGAACAAATATATTATGAAACTTTTTATTATATGTCAGTTACCAAATACTTTACGTTGTCCTGCAATAAGGAAAACCATAGTGGTTGAAAGTGCTTGTTGTAGACGATTGATGACCAGAATTTGATACTAGACCCTACTCGTAGTGAAGGAGATTAATTATTCCGATGGTCTCCTCTAACCTACAGGTGCATGTACAGATGTAACCAAGTCCATGCATAAATGCAATAATCATATGTAAATAGAAATGACAATATTACACAAATTTAAAATTTTATTGATCTGTGAGTATTACATTAATCAAAATTAAGAATTTTAAATAATAGAACATATAATCTCATAATTCATTTGATATTTATAATAGGTAAATCTTAATACTTTATATTGTAATTATGTCTTATATTTCATGCTTAATTTATCCTTGTTAGGTAAGACATTATGAGTCAAAGGAAAAAAAGTATAAAAATTTAATGATGAACATTGGTTTTACTTTTTAAATATATAATCATGAATCATCTAGAATCACCCAACTCTTCATTCCATAGTCTGGAATAAGGATTTGTCATGGACTAGAAAGGGAAGCTACTTCTACAGGCAGAGAAAGGTTGATGATGATGTATTGATGGATCAAAGCAAAAAGCAGATTAGTCATTTGGAAGTTGCTTTCTCCATTAAGCAGGAAACTGTAGGACAATCACAAATTAGTTAACATTTGGTTATTCCAGGTTACTTCTTTTGTCTAAGAATTAAAGAAGCTAGCAATTGAAAGTATACTGATGACTTTGACCATAATCTAACCTAAAGTCTCACAAGTAGAGATAAATGGATTAATACATATTTAGTAGTCTGAAATTAGGCAAATGTCACTTCTTTTTCATGTTTAGTCTAGTTAAATGGAGTCTTAGTGTAAGAACTCAGTTCAAGGTAACAGCATTATGTGGACCAGTTTGGTCTTGATCTGGCATCTGCCTCCTGAAGGCTAGGGTAAAGAGCAAGTACCACCATTCCCAGCATTCTTCTGTAACCCTATCAGATATAATTTGCATAGTGTCTCTAGGTCAGAGATACTTAAATCCAGAAATAAACTTGATTACAGCTTGGAGTCATCTCAGTGCTCTACTCTGCAAAGAAGACAAAATCAGGCTTGAAATGGTTTTCAAGTTGTGGTTAGTTCATTATGTACACTATACTTATAAACACTGTTGAATTCAGGATAAGGATTTAGTGTTCCAGAAGTGAGAAAAGAGTGAAGGTATAGGTTGTATTCTGAATAAACTTTAAGACAAAATGTGGAAATATAAACAGTTCATAAGCATTGAATTTATTTTCCCAAGACTTTGCTCATAAAGATGGATATATGGTAGACATGAATTTATTTCAGATAGAATTATCTCTTTTAGGTAAGAAAACAAATAAAAATCCTTTTATGAATAAACATAGTCAGAAATTAAGTTAGCACTACTGTTTTGTTTGGCCAATGCAAGACTCAGCCAGATACTCAATAAAACACTGACGAAATCTGGTACAAACTGGTCAAAAGTAGTACAGAAAAGCAATTAATTTCATTCAACATAATATGTAATGTAGCAATTCTACTAGAAAAGGAAGACCAAATTATCATTAAATAATTTTAAACATGTATTACCTTAGAAGATTATTTCATATTGTTTATAAAATAAGATTATCATGAACTAGGACTTTAAAAACATAATAAAGGACTTTGAAAACTTAATTGTGAAAAATGACAGAAGACAGAAAATAAATAACACTCTAGAAGAGTGAAAAAGTGTTTAAGACTTTGTCTTCCTATGCATATGAAATGTTTGGCTCAGGTAGATATTAAAATTAATAATCAGTCTAGTGGGGTCTTAGATCCCACTCAAAGGGAGGAAATACATGGGCAGTAATGTGATCATAGCCAAATACATATGACTAATATGTATTTGATATAATATATGTATTTGAGATATAATAACTCTTAGACAACTTGCCAAGGCTGCCACATTCCTAGACTAATGTAACTTCTTACTAAGTGAAAAAATGTGTGCCTTGTAAGTATACAGTCAAGCATCCCACTCACCAGTCATCAAAGAAGCTTCTTCTGTAAAAGACAGAGACTACTACTGAGTACCTCAGCTAGTCACATACAGACAATGTTCGTCAATTGCTCATATAAGCAGCACATCTACAATGAAATCTGCACCAAAAGGCTCATGAAAAATGGAACAGGGGATAAAGAGGACACTAATGAATCTCTAAGTTCTCATTAAGGATGCTCCCCCATGCAACAAAGAGCCAGTAATACAAAACGTCACAAATGACTAAAGCTTAGAGTTTAAGGAAAAGTGGATGAGATTGGAAACATTTCTTTCATCTAGGATTAAGCAGGAAGACATAGGGAGGTAGGATAATATTTTATAACCGCACTGTTCAAGTCTAGTGCTTAACAGATATGGTTGACTTCACGGCATATTAAAATATCAGTTTACTTGTATTTGCACTGTTAATTCTGGCAATTGCCATGAAAAGGATGGCAAATTTGTTAAAGAATGATATTCTAAGATACTCAAACATTGTGAACAGGAAGCTTAAAATATCAGTAGCAATCATTTGTATATGCTTAACAATTTAATCATGATAACCTTAGATTTATAAAAATTATCATTAAACATATATTTATAAAATCTTATTAAACAAGACAATTGATATCACAAGCTTTAGGGTAGGAATAAATGTCGTTTAAATCTGCTTCTGCTCTATTATCTTGAAGAATCCTTAATCTTTAGTGCTTTTATAATTTTCCCTTGGTAGAAAGAAATAATGTTATCTATAATGTAGATTTTCCTGAGATTTTTACATTACTTGATAAACAACAGTGTTTAAAATAATAAATATATAATAGACATTGCTTAAATTCTTCTTTGATGATATTAACAATTCTCTTTTAACACTTCTGAAACTGCAAAAATTGATGTAATGTTTCCTGGTATTATAAATGCCCCCAAACTCTAATATATAATGCAGTTATTCTTAATAGTTTTCAACAAAAAACCCTACAGGTACTGCAACATATTGAGTATTGTTTATTTATTTGTAATACTTTTCAAGTATTCTTACTTTTATATTCTATTTTTAATTTTTCACTTATATTTATGTACCCAGTTTTATCAAAGAGAAGAATAAATTTGTAACTTCCTTCTGACAATATCCTCCTTTAGGATTTCTTTTAAATGTTTTATTTATTATTTTATTTTATGTGTATGAGTATATTGCCTGCATGTATGTAAGTGTACCTGCAATGTGCAATGCTTGTGGAGGTCGAAGGAGGACATTGAATCCTCTGTAGCTGGAGTTAAGGATGGATGTTAGCCACCATGAGGGTGCACTGTTTCAAACCTAGGTCCTCTTCAAGAGGCTCAACTGCTGAGCCATTTGTCTTGGGCCTTATATCAGATTTCTTGTGTATACTTTTTAATCATGTCTTTTATTGATAAATTTTACCAAATTGCCCTCTATTCTTTTTGTTGTGTTGTTCCAGTTTATATTTTGCGACTTGATCATCCTCATCAAATGCACCATTGAAGTCAGCCATGACACTCATGGGTAAATACCCAAAGACATTATCCAAATACAGAGATCCCTGCTCATCCATGTTCATTGCTGCCATAGTCACAATAGCCATGAAATGGAAACAATCTAGATATCTATCAAATGATGAATTGATAATAAACCAATGCTACATTTACAAAATAAATATTCAACTGTTAAGAAAAAAATGAAATTCACAGGTAAAAGAATGGAACCAGAAACATTTGTCCTAAGTGAGGTAACCCAGTCCTAGAACAAAAACTAAAACTTAGGTTCTGTCTCATAAGTAGATGCTAGTTTTCCATCTTTAGATAGATGTTCTTTGACTGAAAAATCTTTAGCTGTCAAGAAACTAATAAGGGAGTATGGGAATGGTTCTTAGGAAGGAATAGAATATAGCCATATAAATGGGAAAGGAGTATAATGGAAAGGATGGGTTAAATGTGGTGTGGAGTGAGAGCATAGGACCAAAGAGTAAGAGGAGTAATAGCTAACACTAAAGGGGTTTTGAAAGAGTCATATAGAAACCTATTATAGATCTGTTTTCAATACTTAAACATACTATATAAAAAGAGTTCAAGGGCTGTTATACTACAACAGGACTTTATTGGACATAATAGACGCAATAGAGTAGCAACTGAAAAAGTCCAGTGCCAAGGATGGACTCCTTCTTTTGGTGATGTAGATCAGAGAGACCCCTTATCCTCAAACAATAATGATGCTTGCCAGAACTAGATAGTAAGACCTTACTGCTATAGGCACTGCATATTTGACTTGTACGACAACAACAAAAGTAATCAATATGGTACTTACATTGAAGATGCATTTCTTCTGACTGTATTTCATTGTATTTGAAGGTCTTCTGCATTTTTCTGGCACAGAAATTTAACTTCTGACTTTACTGAGGTGTGAACTCTGCAAGCTACAGTAACAAATCTCTTGGCAAAATATGTCCACTGGTACAAAATGGCACAAATAAGAGAGTGACAAGCTACCTTCTAATGGTATTTAAAGCCTGTTTCAAAGATGGAATCCATACCTGGGACTGTTATGATCTCCAAAGCCCATGGCTAGACAACTCAGGTACCTACCATCATTCGGAAGAATAAGCATAGTCTTAAGCTAAGTTATAAAGCTTTGCTGTTATATCTATAGATCAGTGCATCTCTCACTGTTCTTGAAGGATATGGCAATTAGCACAAAGAAAAACAAATACTCAAGGTGCAGTGAAAAGAGACAGCACAGTGTTCAAGACAAATAGGCCACGTATATCATACCCTCTCTTCCTAAAACTTGGGGTTCACTGAGGAAGGTGAGTTTGAAGGATCACTAAAGCCAGAGTTTCTAGATGAATACAAGACAGCCATTTGTCTGGACACCACAGGGCTACTGCACACATGAATGGGGCAGTTACATCAGCCTGAAGAAGACGTGCAAACACAGGTCATACAGGAGTTTCTCATGGGAGAGTGAGGTTGATAGGAAACTCCATTCTTACCTGAGGAACTACTGAATTTAATGGAAATTGGGAGAAAAAGAGTCATTTTCCCTGACTGGTATGACACTTGGTAGGTTGACAAGACTGTACAGGATAGAATGTACCTATGAGATTTTTGGAAATTTATATTTGTTTTGATAGAACGTTAAAAAGAAAATGATAATATCCACCATGATGTAGGGGTAGTAGTAATGTAGAGTGGAAAGAGTGAAGGGTACCTCAGTGTCATCAAAATACCTTATATGAAATTGTTCAATCAATAAAATATTTTAAAAAAATACAGTCAACGCTTACCATCCTTTAAAACCAAGCAAGGGGTCAGATCTATGCTGAGAATTCATTCTTGAAAAGAAAAGAGAAAGAAATTATCAGTATTGTGTATAAACTGAATTTTAAATGTTTAATTAACCTTAATTTCTAAAGATAAATGATCTGATAATATCTGTTTGCTACAGTTTATTTAATCTACCTTTTAACATTTTTTGAAAGTAGTTTTGTAACTATGGCCTTGATGGATGGGTGTTTCCACACCTGCTGCTGCCCTCGATGACCATTTCACGGTCCTGGAAGCACTAAAAAGCTGGGATCTCACTGAAGCTGAGGCTGCACCTTCACCAATGGGCTCTTCTGACCTCTCCAGGCACAAATTCTCAGATTCTCTCCAAAACCCCTGAAATCCTGGGGTTTTTCATTGAAACTGAGGCTGCAATTTCAGAAATAGCATTTCCTGTGCTCTCTGGGACACTTTAATGCTTCCAACACCAGAACCATGCACAACATTCTTACACAGTACTAAGTACTGCTTCCAGCTTGAGATAGAAGCTGAATCCCTCTTAACCATGGTCTCTGTATTCAGACCCTGGGAAAAATAATTCCCAGAAGACTTGGTCATAGTGATGCTGATTTCTTGTTGCTTGTTTTTTTCAGTCCAAGCTAACCAATGTTAATTGTTCTAGTGAAAGATTTAAGTTAAAGTTCTTCTCTCTTCTTAGTCACAGTTGATTCTTCAGTCTTAATTGACCACAATCCACAGATTTTCAAATCAAAGTATCACAAAAACTGTCCTGATAGTCTTTGCTTCCCTTTGAAGCTTCACAAGCCAGGCCTCCAACCTCTACAACTCTTTTCAGTGTAACTCTTTCAAGCTCCACATTCACAAACTCTAAAAATTCAAACACTAAACATGTTTCATGCCCAAAGTTCCAAATGCTTTTGCAATCCTCCCCAAAACACCAGGTTTAGGTCTGTAACCACAACACCACACTCCTGGTACCAATTTCTGTCCTAGTGTGCTTCTCCACTGCTGTGACAAAACACTCTGACCAATACCAACTTGGGGAGGATAAGGTTTATTTGGCTTATATCTCCAAGTTCACAGTTCATCATTGTGGGGGCCCATGGTAGGAACTCAAGGCAGAAACTGTTTGTTGAAGCCATGGAGGAACACTGTTTGCTGATTTACTTCTCTGTCCCATGCTAAGCGTGCTTTCTTATACAATATAGAATAACCTGCCCAGGGGTGGCACCACCCACAGGAAGCTGTCCCCTTCCTTATCACTCAACAATCAAGAAAATACCCCTCAGATATGAACACAGGCCAGTTCAACGGATGAAATCCCCCAATTGAGGCTCCTTCAACCCAGATGTTTCAAGTTGACAGCTAAAGCATCCAGCACAGAGACTGTGTGATGTGGAAATCCAAGGGATGATGACACATGTTTCTTCTTATAGACCGAGAAATCTTTTCATCAACTTAGAGATGCCATGACAACAAAGGAAAGAAGTTATATTGGAAATCTGTGCTCTTAGGTCAGAGTACCTAGATTCCAATAAACAATAACTGTAAACACTATGGAGAAATTTATACTAAACCACAGAACATGATTTTCAACTAAAACAATGAAATTTAATAGAAACCAGCATCTCTCAAACTGGTATTTGAAACCTTGTACCTTTTCATAATTTGATATTTAGTACTAACAAGGAATTCTTATAACTCCACAATAAAAAAGAGAAAATGGAGACAAGATTTGAACTGATCATTAACAAAAATATAGCCATACAGATAGCAAAAACTAGACAAATCAATGACACGTATATCACACGATTTCATTCACACCTTAAGTCATCTTGCTCCATTTTACACAGACTCTCCTGTGTAAATATTTTCTTCTGTATGAAGCTCTAAGTATAAAATTTATTTAAGCTTTAAGTCAGAGGCAAGTTGGGAGTGGGGACAGCCTGTGAAGTCGCTAATAAACTAGACTGAAAATTTGAGTTTTTCTGAGTATAGGGATTCAGTATAAAGTGGGCAAGTCTGGACTAAGAGAACAGTTCAGAGATCTGGGGTGCTAAGAGTAAATTGGTGCCTATACCCCAGGCTAGAAGGAGAACAGGATATGGGACATCTGCATCTATTAGATAACACGTGATCTTTTCCATTGTGTCCATGTATATAATTTAGGAAAATTATTCACTTACATATATTGAGCCACCTCTGCATCTCCAAAGTAAAGCTGAGTTGATCATGGTGGATGATGTTTTTTATATTTGTCTGTTTGCGATTTGCAAGCATTTTGTTGAGAAAATTTACATCAGTGTTCATTAAGGAAGTAGTATACAATTTAAATTTCTGGTTTTGTTTATAAGATGAAAGCCCTACAAGCAGAATGCTTGTGATCAGAGTTCTGTCAAGTTCTATCATGACTTAATTTTACTATGTCCAGAAAATAGGTATAAGAGAGCAAATTGTACAGTTCTAACACTTGAGAGAGGTGGAAACTGCTATGTGTTTGCAGCATTTGACCATAAAATAAGTGGGATACAAGTACTGTTTTTAATAATGATTATTATTATGTAGTATGAGTGTTATCATTGCTTAAAACTCAAACAAAACTCTGACTCTTTAACAAATTATGTCTCTAGTATGACATGTATATCTTTAATGTGAAAGTCTATAAGCACTGGCTTTGATAGTTACTGAGAGAATGGAGCATAATTGTCTGTATCTGTATAAAGATCAAAACTATTTTCTCATGACTGTATGGAGAAAATAATTTCCTATAAAAATAAGGGAGATAAATTTTACTAAGAAAATTACATATAAATGTATATATGCATATTTTATTTCATGATAATTCAACATAGGAATAGTTTCATATCATATGAATTCCTTTATTTAGAACTTGCCAGGATGTTAAGCTTCTAGTGAAGGTTTTGTTACTCACAGTTACTGATTGTATCCCATCTTTATTCTGTTTCATCTACAGATGTAAATGGGATGACTTTCACAGAATTAGTTACTACTGCTTGAATTTTCCTTGTTCAGAAAAGAATATAAAAGAGCAAGTAGCATCTTGCCTTTGGCATATATTTTCCAGAGATGAGAGGGGCATTAAAAGCAGCACAGAACTAACTGTGCTGGTGTTTGTCATTTCATAAGTTGTAACAAAGTATCAGCTACAGCAGGGACCTGTGTATTGACAGGGGTTAATATTGTCATTAAAAGTTATGGCACTTACTTCCCATAGCTACAAATTAAATCATGAGAGCTTGTTTTAGTTTGCCTCTCAAATCTATAACCTAAGAGACTCAGCATAATTTGGATGTGGTCTCAGGGAGTAAACCATAAGTACTTGCTTCTGCAGGCTTGATTATCTCTTAATTCATTATGTATAAATTTAGCTCCTTCTACTTTTCCTGCACTATTTTAAGAAATGAATGCATAGCCCAGGAGAAGAGTAGCAAGATTTCAAAAGTTCACTCTATGATAAGAGGAACAAGAATACAAAGTGTAATGAGTCATGCATAGAATAAAATTTGAAAATGTGAAAAGTCACATGAGTAGAGTTTTGATAGAGGGTTGATCATTGAGAGGCATCAAAACTCTTTCTTGGGCTATGAGTACATTCTACTTCTAGAAATACACATATTAAAAGTTTTGCTCTGTTTCTTCTCCAGATAGTTGAGTAAAATTATCCTTCATACAAAGATTAGTGAGTAAAACATAATTTTACTTTATTAATTTTGTAATAATTCCCAATGTCCTATATGGAAGAAATGATGGACTCCTTAGTAACAACCAAAAAGTTAAATTGCAGTGTAATTAATTATTCTAATGAAGGCATTGTTAGTGAATGGACATATACTGAAGGACATTTGGGGACTCAAATTAGATTCAATATATTGTATTTATGAATGCATTAAATTGGGTGGTGGACAGTGTGGAGTGAACATAGGGAAGGGGATTTAATACCATCCAGTTATATTGTATGTATGGAAATCCCCAAAATTCAGTAAAAATAGTATTAAAAAAGAAAGAATTTAAATTGTTTTGATATACTCTAAATCCTAAGCAAAATTTACTTATCAATTCATGAAGGAAAATTACTTATCTAAGTATTGGAATATAATCAATTGAACACTTTGTTATCACTTTGTTATCAACTTTGTTATCACTGACAGCTTAGGGAAGATGATCATTGAAGCTACCTGTGCCTTTTTATTGAATAACCACCTTTTCGTGAGTAGATAGTGAGCAGGTTGGCCAAATACAAGTACTTCACCAATCCTCTACCAACATGTCACTAGCTAAAAATGATATGAGTATTTGAATTTATAGCTCAAGTGCCCTAAATTGAAAATGCTTTGTTACAATTGGAATGTTATAATTACCATGGATTTAGCACATCAGAGTAGAGTTTGTTTCAATTTGAAATATTATTAAGGGGCTCAAATGGTTGTTTCAGAAGATCTAGTGAGACTTCAGTTGTGTCCTGATAGACACTAGCTATGGCTCTTCCCAAATAAATGAAAGAACAAATACTATAGGTAGGAAAATTTGATTTGGCCAGGTCTTGATAACACAATAAGTTGAAAGACTTTATTAACTTGAAAAAATATTATAACTTATCCATTGCCACCTGATTCTTTTAAAAATAATCAAAGACTTAAATTTATTTTTATTTTATGATTATGAATGTATTGTGGCCTACATCTATGTGAGTGCACCTGTGTTGTTCATTACCAGTAGAAGATAGAAAAGAGTGCTGGATTCCCCTGGAACTGGAATTATGGATGGTTGCTAGCTGCTATGTGGCTGCTGGAGTAGCCAGAGCTCTGAATCACAGAGCTGTCTCTCCAGTCCAACCAGATTCTTCATATACACCCTTAATTTTCTGCACAACTGACACAAAGCTGCTCCTTGTGCTTCTGTTATTTGAATATTCTTTTGAGAAATTTTCAGTTCCAGAATCAAATTTTGCCCTTACATTTCCGGATAAAATGAGCCACACCTCTACTGGAGTCAGGATCCAGGAGGGGCCAAGAGCTGAGTTTTCTCCACTTAGAGCTTACTTTCCCTTCCCAGATCACCCAGCAACAAAGTCACGCACTATTTATTTTCTGTGCCTCATGCTTTTGTGGTCATATATAAGTAAATTCAAATATCTGACATTATAAAGATGCCCTTCTCTGTCAACGCCCTTTTCTCTTCTCACAGGGTGGGTGGGGGACAATAAGTTCTGCCTGATCTCAGCATGGAGCCCAGTAAAGTGTATTGCTCTCCAGGTCTCACAAAGTGTGGCTCCTATCAGGATATTTTTTATCCTTGAACTCATCTATCATCTTCAGCACAACGGTAGTCTGTGGGCTAAAACAGAAAGCAACTAAGAATGCTGATATGCAAACCATTTCTATGACAGGGCTTTAAACTTCTACTTAGCTGTTAAAGACACCCAGGTTTGTGAGCACAAACTTTCGCAGTATACCAGGAAGCTAAAGCCAGTTTTTTATCTAACTCTGTGCTATGTTGATGATATTCCAGGCCACAGGTTGTGCGACTTGTCAAAGAGAAAAGGAAGAGGAGAACTTGAGATATCTCTGCATTGGTAAGGTTTATAGGTTCCCCCATGTGTATCCATTGGTCATTTAAGCCTCTCAAACACACCAGTGCTGTTTCTTCAAATATCCATCTTGTGTGCTGTGTTATCTATCCTTTCACCCAACTCCTGCGGTTATTTTCCATATTTCCAGTTCATTCTTGTTCTTGAATCCCCTTTACATACATTCTGTCCTTGAATAACTTCAACGTTAAGAACTGTAATTTTATTCTCTGACGTACCTAACTCGGACTTGCTCCCACATTTCTGATTTGCGATATTCAAGTGATATAAAAGTTGGGTTTCCTTCAGCCAGGGTTTGCTTTCATCATTGCCATCTGATAGTCTACATAAGCCTCTCTCGTGTTTAATGAAGAGCTTCCTTTAGTCATACTAAGACCCCTCAGGTGGGGCTAAATTTTAAGTGTGCTGTTTAAAGCAGTGTGACCTTGTGAACATAAACTATCATGCTTATCGGTCTTGAGCACTTCAGTTATCTCAGTACTGCTACAGAGGGGGTGATGGTTCATTTCTGTTGTCAACTTACTGAGTTTGGCATCATTTAGAAGACAAACAACTGGATGTGTCTTTGGGGGTTTTTCTTAGAAATGTAAATGAGGAAGGATGACCCAACTCTGTGTGTGGCAGTACCATCCCATGGCATAGAAACCTGAACTGAATGAAATGGAACAAGGAAAGAACAAACCAACATTCATCTCTCTCTGCTTGGAGAATGCCTCCCAATCTGAGCCTTAATACATGCACTGGGGTCCCTCTCCTATCAAGCTCATTCACTGTGGAATTCTTTGAACTCAGTGATCAGTGGATATAAGAGAAAGATACAGAACCCTAAACTTCCTATAGCAGATTATTCCTCTTCACATACCTAGTATAACTACAGTAGTACACCAGAGTACCAAATGACAGTTTTTAAAGGCTATTTGTATACAGTGTGGGTATTTAACACAGCTATCATATGTCCAATTTAAGAACTTCATGATCTAAGCACTTTATTGAAAATTTTGTTCAATTTACTGTAAACACTAAAATCCATTTGAATGATTTCTCTACAGCATGATAAAAGAAATAGTTCTAGTAATTCAAAATAATTCCTTTATTATTTAGGATTTTTTTCATCAAAATAACAACAAAATTAATTTTCTTTTATTATTTATTTATTATTATTTATTTATATGTATGAGTCTATCACCTGCACGTGTGTGTAAATGCACCTGTGCACCTGTATTGTGTGATGTCCTCAGGGGTGAGAAGAAGGAGTCAGATATCCTGGAATTGGAGTTATAGACAGTTGTTACTCACCACATGGGTGCTGGGAATCAAACTCAAGTCCTCTGCAAGAGCACCCAGTGCCCTTAACGAGTGAGCCATCTCTCCAATCCCCTAAAATTTATGTTCTAATAAAAAAGGTTGGAAAAGAAGCAAAGTCTAAAAAAGCTAGAGCAATCAGATAAACCTTATCAATTTATATGTATTTAAATGATAAGGTATTATTTCATGAATATAAAAAAATTCAATAAACTTCATTTGAAATCAAACATAATTACAAAATTCTATTTGCTTATGTAAGTAACATGCTCTGGTATATTTGGTAACGATATCAATGACAAATTTAACGAAGAATATCATATTTAAACAAAGTAATTTTTCATTACTATTAGTATATGATTTAGAAAAAAACATGGGAACCCATGGACTACATGTTATGTTAAGAATTATAAAATACCTAGAATTAGAAAATGCATAGCTTTCATAAACAAATTAAAATGTCAAATTAAGGAAGGAAGTTTTCTTTGTGCATATAAATGTGTGACTAGCAAATGCTTTTACTTAAAATAGACTGCATTTTTAACAAGAAGTAAAATAAAATAAGAAGTGTAGCAAGAAGGAAAAATACAAACAAGTTTACTACTTCCGAAATATGAAATCCCAGGCAAGAGTCACATTGAGATAATTTGTACTGACTGTAATATTTTTTTTAAATAGAGAGTCAGTGTTGCAACCTTAATTTTAAAGAGCTTATATAAGTTACTTTTAAAGAGTAATTGTCTTTCCCTTAGGGATAGAGAACTGAATTATTTGAAAAGACATCATGCTCAATTAAAAATATAAATTGAATTAGAGCATATTTAATTTTTATCTTGTTCTGAAGAAAAAAATTACATGCATGAAGGTCACTTGCAAATCGCATGTTGTCAGAAGTAACCAATCTAACTACCAAGGTTTCTGCCTTGATACAAATGAGCACCTTAAACCATAAATTGGTGCTTTTCAGAGAGGTACTGAAAAATAAACTGTTATAAAATTGTCAGCAGCTGCCAAGCAGAGAACTGATTCTGTAATTTAGTGAGAAACTAAAAAGATCAAAATCACATTTCTGCCTTTTAACAGGCCTTTGGCTGTTGCACAGAACCTGCTAATAGCATCATAGATGGGAAGGAGGAAGGAGAGGTCACAGACACACACTGGGAGTGGGGGATGGAGGCTGTACTTATTCTTAGGCAGATCGAAATCTTAAGAACAAAAGACTTAAAAATGCATTGTCCTTGGTTAACCAGTTGGATTTAAACACAGGATCTTGCTATGCAAAGAACAAATAGTATGCCCACCACTAATTATGATGTGATGTGTTTACATAATTCTTTATTCTAAGAAACAAATAACATATTTTGGCCAGCTTGGTGGATTCAGAAGAATGATCTCTATCTGGATCTTTCTCTTTATTCTTTGAATATTGCGCTATGTGGGACATGTGCCTCCTGAATCTACTATTTATGATGAAATAATCTTGTGTATAATCCTGTATATTCCAACATTCTAGGACACTTTACAATAATGACAAATTTGCGTGTGTATGTGTGTGCCTATGATGGACGGAGGCCAGGGCTTAAAAGTTGTGCTTTACAGGCTTGAACTCCACCTTAATTTTTGAGACACATTCTCTCACTGAACCTGATTATCATCCAATTCAAAGAGACTGGCTGGCCAACATCTCCCTGCAATCCTTCTGTCTCCACCTCTCAGGGCTGGGATCACAGCACACATCACTGCCTTCAGTTTGTATGTGGGTGCAGAATCTGTGATCGGTCCTTACGCTAGACATATCATATTCCTTCCTTTCTGTATTTTATGTGAAATTATTTTCTCTCTGTGTTAGTATATTTGTTTGCATGTTTTATAGTGTATCATATGCATGTATTCTGGTGTGTATGCATCTACTTGTGAACATTCACATGTGTGTATGAGTGCATGGAGGTCAGAGGTCAATATAAGGAGAATTCTTCTCTAGCTCTCCATTTATTTTATTTACTATTTTTTGAGATCGTCTCTGAATCTGAAGTTTGCTCCTTGGTGAGAATAACTGGCCACCCATTTCTAAGATGTCCTTCTGCCTTTACCTCCTCTGTGCTGAGATCACCACTGTGCACCAAGACCCTGTCATTTAATATGAGCCGTGGGAATCTGAAATCAGGTCCTCACGTTTACTCAGAAAATACTTTACCCACTGACTAATTTCTCCAGCACTACTTGAAGTCCTCTACTTTCTCAGGTGCTCAAGAACAAAACATTCAATAAACTGTGATCTTCATATGAAGCGTTGTGCTGCCATGTCCTTTGGATTGAAATCTTCCTTCCTATGTATGTGGAGGAATCACTTGCATTTTGAAAGCTGAGAAAGACCATAATGTTACAAAAGAGATAAGAGGCCCCCAAATGTTACAATTGCTGGGAAGAGAAGACTCTTCTGATAGCCTATAGATAGCCCCTGGAGTCATAGGAACAAAGCTTCTGTCAGTCAAGCTTGCGGGAGCTGCACAGAAGTGCACATACTTTTGCCTCACCCATCTTTAGAAGGTAACCGAATTCTCACCCCTGCTCTTGTAAGCACATTACATCAAGAAGTTAAACTTAAGTGGAACCACCTAATTTGGTCTGCCCTGTTCCCAGTATGGACTCAATAGACATTTGTGCAAAACGCCCTGGGAAAGACATGATCCTAGGCTTCTTCCTTCTTAACACATTTCTTGGTATTGCATTTTGTTGTTTTATAATTCATGTCATATAACTGGATTTCTTTGAATTAGTCTTAAATTGATAAAACCAGATAAATCTATTTACTTTAATGAAAAACGGCTCATTGGCTTATCATGATAGTTACAAATAGCTTTGTATAATTCTGGAAACTGATGATGAACACAGAGTTCAGAGAAATATGACTTTGCAGGGCAGGTACCTCTAGATTATGTGGGATGATAGGAAATCAACGGTATGAGAGAAGGAATCTCAGAGTTCTGAGTTTCGTGAACAAACATGAGCATGGGTAGGTTCAGGGAGTTCAAAAAATTGCATGTCCAGTCATGATGTACACTCAGTTCTGAAACATTTGTATATGATAAATTGTTAACTTGATTTTTATTTAGCACTTGAAATTTGGAGTAATCCTATTGATTTCCTCTATACAATGATCTCTATTCCCATATATTAAATATAATGGTGTCTTATGGGACATCAATAATGTTTAGAATTCTCAACATCAATATGTAAAAGTGTATGGGTATTTATTTTTGAAACATACTCTCATATGATGTAAGTTTTCCTAAAATATTTTGTGACAGACAGCTAATAGTCACACCTGTGCATATAATGTGCTTTATATCATGCATTATTCTATTTTAGTTGATTTTCAATATCAAAGAAATGTACCTTCATCTTAAGTTTAGTCATCCATATAGTTCTTGAACTATCTTTCATAACCACAGAATTATAATAATAAAATAATTGAGTTAGAAAGAAAACTCTTTTACTTCCTGATTGGTGGTTTCTGGCCCATATAGAATATTTCTGCATTTCATCACAAGTTTTGTTATTTTGAAATTTTCAAGAGTAGTTGGAAAAGATAAGAAAATCAATCCTTCAACTAGGTACTTATGTTTAGTTTATATCAAAGGAATACGTTTTAATATTTCTCACTTTCATTATAGTCATTTTTACTTATTAAAGAAATGATTCATCATCCCAAATGTATTTTGGAATGCTTCATAACAAAATTTGATTAGTTTCTAATGCGATTTAAATGAATTTAATACAAATGTTTCGATTCTCATAAATATTCAATTATATAAGACAAAATGTTTACTGAATAATAGGACTTTATATCAGGAAGAGAACTCAGCTTTGTGTTGTATGTAAAATTATATATATATATATATACATATAAATATATATAATATATAGCTATATTACAGTGATGACCTTGAAACCATCATGAATTTGTTTTAGTTATATGCAGAATTTTGTTTTGCTTTTCCATTTGTATTAAGGTTTGAATGAACTCAGAGTAGATGTCGTCCATCATATGTACTTAGGGATGATTACAGTTGAATTGGTTTCTGAAGTGGTGTGCACATACAAAAGTAGGTGGTATCTATTCAACAACTTACTATGAAATGAAAGCATTGTTATTTTATCACAATTCCAATTTCTGGTTTTCATTTGCATAATAATTCCAATATTTTGCATCAGAGGGACATGTAACAAGTAAAAAAACATAGACACCAACTCCTCTAAATGGTATTATAAAGTTTGTGCTGAAAATTTGATTTGCTACTAGTTGTCAGAGAGGAGACATAGTGAGGACATGGGAGCCTAGTGAGGACCAGCATCCTGTTTAACCATGCACTCTTTATGTTTTGTTGCTGCGTCCATAGTCTGAACATACTGTGAAGAACAGCATTGATAAATTTGTCGTAATCATGTTTAATAATATGCTTCCACTATCAGGTAAAATGTAAATATCATAAAGAAGGGTGCCACATAATCTTGATAATATGCAGTAATTCACAGAAAAATGAGTGGCTATTCTAAATTAAATCATTTAAAGTTGAGGAAATACTTTCTTTATCATTGTTATATTATGTTTATTTAAATTAAGGATTGAAATCCACAATTTACTGTAGTTGGAGTAACATGTGGATATCTATCTCTTAACCAATCAGATGACCATGTGCACAGACGATTATGAGCAGGAAGATCTCCATCTTTATCTTATAATATTTTATTCCTATGCTAAAATTTAAGATTATTGCCTGTAAATTAATTTATATTTCAAAATTGCCAAGTTGTTATGAAGAATTTAATTTTCTTTCATAACCAGGATAAGAAATGAACTTAGAGAGAGTTGTACAGCATCGAGGAGACGATGATATAGACACTCCTTGCTGTGTCCGAAAAATCTTAACAGTAGGAGCTGTCCAGAATAAAATACACTTCAAAGCAAAGCTGGTGCTCCTTACACTAACCACACACTACACTATCCGTTCAGCTCACGTGTATGATCACAGATACAACTGCACAATTTAGAGATGGTCTGAATTTTCACTTTGTTCAGAGTATCACTATATATTATTATTTTTATACAATTATGCAAACACATTTACAAAATTATGAATGGGAAATAATTCTAGAAAAGGAAAGTCAATCTCTAGTGTGACCTTTGCTATTAGTGAAGCATCATGCTGATAGTATCTTAGTTTATACTAGAGATAACCATGCTTTAGCATTGCTTATCATGAGTCGTTAACATTATCCTAAAGCTTTAATAATAACTAATAATAATTGATTAATTGAGCATTCAGATTTAAATAACAAACAGAGTGAATTCTATAAATCGGGGAAGAAGAAAGCACACGAGGAAGTGGAAACTACGCCGCTTAAAATAAAAAGAAAGAAACAAATTTGCCATTTCAATTATACTATAAAATGGAATTATTTTTAAGAATGTTTAGAGGCTAATATATAAAATTGGCTTATTAACAACAAGATAAGAGAAACAATTAAGGATAATTTTTTTCAAAACAATATTAATTGCTTCAAAAATAATGGATAAGAACAATAAAATATTTCAACATCTTTAACTAATTAGTACAACATATCATGGCTATTTGTTTTTGTTATAGCTATAACAATAGTCTTTTTAAAACAGTTATTAGCTCTCTATTAATACTTTTATTCTGATTACTTTCAATTTGTTTATAATGCAAACTCTATACTTGTTTTCCTTATGTTTATAATTTTCTCTTTATCTTTGTCTAACTCTGTCCTTCAGATTTTAGGGAGT
Organism: Eospalax fontanierii; assembly: GCA_035773235.1. Classification (NCBI taxonomy): domain Eukaryota; kingdom Metazoa; phylum Chordata; class Mammalia; order Rodentia; family Spalacidae; genus Eospalax; species Eospalax fontanierii. The sequence goes on from CM069538.1 coordinate 68,259,830, forward strand.
AAATTTCTTAAACATAAAACATGATGGCAATTCAGGTTTCAATTTCTAGTTTTAAATTTCCAGAAGACTGAGCAATGTGCTTATAGATAATGCAATAAATTGAAATCCACCTACACAAAATACCTGTATAACTATAAAAATAGCAAAGTGTTTTTTTTTCTCAAAACAGCATGGAATATTAGAGCTAAAGGTATCTAGGTCACTGGTCTACAACTTCTTCATTTATATAACGAGTCAATGTTAACTTAAAATTTCTAGTCTGAACAAAACAAGAAACAAATACAAACATGATCCTGATCCTTTCATTTCTATCCTACTTAATTTTGAGGGTTTTTTTAATTTATTTATTTTAGAATCATATTTTATTCTTTTGATTCCTTCTTTCTTTCCTTCTCTTTCTTTCTTTTCTTTTTTTTTTTTTTTTTTTTTTTTTTTGAGACAAGGTCTCCTTGCAGCCCCATCTGGCCTGGAACTCACTTTGCAGACCAGTCTGGCCTCTGGCCTAGAACACACAGAGATCGATCTGCCTCTGCCCCTGGGATTAGAGGCATGTGCCACTATACCCAGCTGATTACTTGTTTCTTTTTCTATTTTTATGTATTCCTGACAATTTTCATATATTTGTGCAATAAAATATGATCATATATACCTTCATTTCCCCTTCAACTCATATCATATGCTTCTATAAAATGCATGACACTTTATAACCCACTAAGTCAAAATATGCACAGATGTGGGCCCTCCTCTAAAGAAAGGGGGTCCTAACAATGGCCACATCCTCAAAAAATAATTATTTTCACTTTTCAGATCCTGGAGGCTCTTGCTATTTCATTCATCCTCATATTTGTATTTCTTTAAGATTCTGTCACAAGTTTATATCCAGCCTGTTTGAGCTGTTTTACTTTTCTTTAAGCGCTCTGATTATACTTATGATTGTTCCTCTAAATTCTACATCCTGGGGTTCCTCAGGTTGTAGAATTTTTATTTTACCCAAATGTTCTCTTAGTTTTTAATTACATTTGTGTTTTTGGACTGCCGTATTTTGAGGCAATTAACATTATCATATTTGGAAAGAATTATCCTTAATTTCTAAAGTCATGGACACCACCAAAGTAACGTTAAGAATACTTCAACAGCTCAACCAAACCTGTAACAAACGAGGAAACTGAAACAGTAATACAAAATGTCCCAACCAAAAAAAAAAAGACCAGACCCAGATGGATTCACAGCAGATTTCTACCATACATTCAAAGAAAAACTAAAACAAATACTGCTTAAATTATTAGAAAAGAAACAGATGGATAACTCCCAAACCCCATCTATGAAACCAGTAATTACTCTTATACCAAAACCTTGTAAAGACACATCAACATCAAAAGAAAACTATAGGTCCATATCCTTAATGAATATGAATGCAAAGAATCTCAACAAAATACTCATAAACTTCATCAAAAAGATCACTGAAAAAAATCTTCCACCACAATTGGGTTGATGATATTTCACAGATGTAGCAATTGTTCCATATATGCAAGTCACATGATCATCTCAGTATGTGATCACAAAAAAGACCTTTGACAAAATCCAGCATGCTTTCATGGTAAAAGTCCTGGAAGGTATTGGACTGACAGGAACACACCTCAACATAACTAAAGTTATATACTAGCCCACAGTCAAAATCATTCTAAATGGTGAAACCCTGGAAACATTCCTACAACAGTCAGGAACCAGGCTAGGAAGTCCACTATCTCCAGTCCTTTTCAATTTAGTGCTACAAACAGTTGGAATGGAGAGGGAGGAAGGAGACTGGACAGGAGTGAGAGGAGAGATGAATGGAATTGGGGTGGCACTCAGGAAGCCAGAGGGTGTGTGTGATATGGAACACCTGAGAATTGCACACAAGTGTCTGAGGGTTATTGCATGCGTATACCCAAGGGCCCTATGGCAAGGAGCACAGGAGATCCTCACTTTACAGTCGTTGGTTAAAGTAGTCCAAGATATTTCCAGACTATCACAGGCTATTTGCTGGAGCTCTTGGTTAGTTTCCAGAAATCAAAGATAAGACTCTATTGCTGAGTACTGGACATTCTTCAGACACAAGACTTGACACAATGGAGCAGACACTCACCCAAAGGCCTTCTAACTGAAGATTAGCTCTCATAGTCCTAGGGGGTACTATGCAAGCTGCTAAGGGAGAAAAATTAGTCAATGGTCCACCCCAGGCCTAATAACCCTAATGAGTGGCACAACAAAGTCCCTCTATTGGCGTAGAAGGGGCACTGTTATGTGTGTGTTGCATGAGGGGTGGTAATCCACAGCTATTTAATTGGCTTTAAAGCCCTCTCAGTCAAGTAAATGCATAGGTGGCACTGTAAACACATATAGATATGATTACACGTGACTGGAGAGGTCAAAGTTCCTAAAGGAAAAACCCTATCTCTTCGATATCTCTAGACAAATGAAATTTCTTACCATGTGCTTAATATGATCCTTATATTACAGACACGTATACCATAGATCGCTCATTAAAGAAGTCTCTTTTTAAAATAAATGGAGATTATCGCAGAGTTCACAACTTGTCACACACAAAGAATATATGCCTGAGAGAGGCCAAGTCCTAGATGACACATCCACAGTGGAACCTCTGCACCTAAGGTTCATGGAATACAGAGGATCAGGGAGTACAGATGATACCAGTACATCTCTCAACTCTCACTAGCGAAGCTTCGTTATACAACAGAGTGTAATGTACACAGAAGGTCACAACTGGCCAAGTTTTGGGGAATAACAGACTGTAGAGTGCATATCCCTGGATAGGACTCTTATATTAAATTTCACCCATCCATGGCTCAGGGACCGTTGTGCTGGAAGGCAGAAAGACTGTAAGAGCCAAGGTTGGTTCATGAACATAGGGAAATGGAGGCTTTCAGGCCACTGGAAGCTTGCTCATGGGAACTTGCAACAATGGTGGTGTTGAGCTCAAGACCCACGCCAACACAATCGGACAAGGTCTCAGAGTGGAGCAAGGGAAATGGCTTAAAAATAGTTAGAGACTGATTACTACTGGGAGAGCAGGACTAGATCTTACTTTCTATTTCTAATTAGGCTGAGTAGACTGCAGTGGGTGAATATGCACTGAAGGACAACTGGGTACAAAGGGTTCACTGCATAGGACTTAACATGTATGGCAGGAATTCATGAGCTCCAGCAGGTGTCAGGGGCATGGATTGGGGAGAGGTTCTAAATTTGATCAAGAAATGTTATTTTTAATGCACAAGCACTTAATTAAAATTTAAGGAAAAAATACTGGGTTTTATTCTTTCACACATAATTTATCAATTGCAAATACCTCTGGCCCACCTCTGATGGGATTTTGGGATTTGAACATTCATAGTTACGTTACTGATTTGTACTTTCTTTTGTGGTTTTCACTTTTTAAGTTCAATATCCTCCCCCATTTTGATTAGTAGTGGTGTTTGCAATGTTTAGGGAGGATTAACTTGTAGTAGCCTTGAGAGGAACTGATTTCAGGGATAATAGGCTTTATCTCAAGACTTCCTTTGAGAGTCAAATATTGCCTTGTGTCAACATTTGCCACTCCCAGGGATGTGTAGTTTTGCATCAAGTTATAGAACTCACAACACACCTTCAGGCTCAGTCCAGTGTCAAATCCCATCTGAAATTTCCTGAAGTCACTCTGAAATTTGAGCACTTCCTTTGTTTTTTGTCTTTTTTTTTTCCTGGGTTTTTCTTATACAGTGTCATCATTATGTGATATAAGCTTTGGGAATGCAAATGTAAAAAATATATAAATTTCAGATTATAAAATAGCTTATAATCTTCCCATAGAGTATCAATAATATGAAAACATGACTAAAATCTTATTGAAGAACACATTACCCTGTATCAATTGATACACTGGGGCTCAAGTAATTGCACAGAATCTCCAGGTTATCATTACTAGTTTGGCATGCCCTCAGGCACAAGGTAGTGGCCATATATCACAGTTATAGCAGAAACATTTTCCAAATATATTCCCAATAATGTTATAGAAAAACATTCAATAAAAGCTCCATGAGTGTCTTCTCAACTGGGTTACAAATGGAATGTTTCACTATTTTCCAATTCTTCACAAACAAATTATCCTTAAATTATAGTTTGTAATAATGATCACAGGTAATTTAATAACTCAGTGGCAGACAGCTCTCCAAGATGCTCAAACCGTGTGCCATCCATTACTGTCATGTAACATGGACAAATTACCAATGTACTCTGGTCTCACAATTTAAACCTAAAAAAATAGCACTACTAAATAATGTTCTGCTTGCTTAAATGAACTATCAAATGGGTAAAAGTGAAGTTAGTTGAATTTTATTTTTAAACCGTATAGATTGGCATGCCAAGGAATGCTACAAGAAATAAAGGAGTAGAGTCTTCCCATATTTCATAAGAATAAATGTTAAGTTTTAATGACTATTGAAGCCTGTTCTGATAAGAGATTAAAAAAAATCTAAAACCACATGCCATTAACTATGAATTGTGAACATATATTTTTCAGTCAAGATTATCTTAGCGCTGACTATCATCAAAAAATTACTCAAGATTGAAAAAACATGTTGAGCATATTCTATCATTGCCTTTCAAGGCTGTCCTGTTACTCTTGACAATTTTGATCTAAATTTGATATGCTATCTTTTGTGGAAAGAAAATACATCACAAAGTATTTGCTTGATATTGAAAAGTTTAGTATTATTTTGATCTTAATAGATGCATTTTATTTACCAAAGTACCCTTAGATCTTAGAGTTCTTAAAAAATACTATTGTCTCTAAAGTATAATTTAAATTGTATGTATTGTTAATATTTTACACAATATAAATTCATTTCAATTTTAAAGTGACAATTCAAAAATCCATATTTTTGCCTATATTTTTTATGTAGATATAGTGTTGATCTTTCAGTATATTAAAATAATCAATGAAGCATCTAATTGAATTAGTTAAGAATTATTACAGTAAAACAAATCATTACATGAAGAACTGACTTCTCTATGATGAGAATAATGCAACAGCACACACATACTCAGAATAATAACACACACATACACACACACACATATAGATAGACAGATGATAGATAGATAGATACAGAGAGAGAGAGAGATAAGCTCTCTATGATTTAAGTTAAGATTAAGGTTAGCAATATAAATAAACATTTGTGGTAAATAGGATGAGATGAGGAAAACTGTGACTGCAGAAGGTCCACCATGGAGCAGAAAGCTTAACAGACTCCACCCCTTATGGCTCAGGCCTTCTAAATTTTCACAACTGAGGGACCAAGGGTTCCAAACATGAGCTCTGATGTCCATTTCACATTCTTGGTTTTCTAACTACTAGCTAAACTATGTCCTCAGATTCATTACATATCTTTTCTTCCTCCGTATGTCCACCACGGCTTCTGTGTTTCACAAAGAAAATAGCACATGTGTGTAAGGTCTACAATACATTCTATCTAATATTCTATTCTAATATAAATCTTCTCATATGAGATCCAGGAGGTCAACCTGAGTCACATTAGAGCAATAATCTCTGAAAATTTATGTTTCTCTTTTTTCTTTCTTTACCTAAAGAACATGGCTAAGCTGTCAGGAATGTTTTCTCAGCCTGGAAACTGACCCAAAGCTTTTATAATGTCATGCTTGTTCAGGTCTATCTTCTGAATTTGGAATTTCATCTTTCCTAACCCTTATCCTTCTCAAGCTCTATAGAAATATTAAGAACAAACACCTTCCAAACACAAAACGTATCAGAAAATCAGCATGAACGGGGAGGGGAAAGGACAACCGAAGCTACCCACAAGCTTATCTCACACACAGCTCATCCTTCACATTTTACAAAAGTACTGGCATGCTCCTTTCCCAGGTCTCCTCTTTGTTTGACAAGCTTACTCTTGGGCAAGCAGCATTGCCCACAGAGAATTGCCAAAGATAATTAGTGACATTTCTTTTTGTAACATTGTAGCTGCCTAAGATAGTAATACAAGGATGTCTAACAAGAGATTGGGGAAATAGAGTATAAACAAGGCAGGTAAAAATTGATGAATTAATACCCAATGGATAATTTGAAAAGCTTCAAGTCATCCACTAGAATGTGTGCAAAAGTAAACCCATATTCAGCACTGTGTGAAAGGCCAGTGTAGAGCCATAAAGTCCCCCTGCTTTCAGAACTGGGTAAAGTTGAAAAGAAAAGTAAAAGTCTAAGCAAGCGCTGTAATTTGTCAGCCAACAGCGAGAATGACAACACAGTGAGCATGACTGAGCTTGCTGGCTTAGCTGAAATATGGTTAACACGATCATTATAACCACTACACTAGTGGAAAGAGAGCTAATATCGTCATGTGACAAATACTGAAGATGGCACTCAGCTAGATAACTCACTGGGAAGGCAAAAATTAACACCAAATTCCAATAGGTCAGACAATGGTTTTCATTGGAATATGTACTAATTTTCTAGAATCACCACATCATATAATTTAATTTAAAAATTATTCCAATTGAAAAGAAAGTATGGTCCTCCATAAGAAAACAAATACAAAATAAATAAACAAAAAACCCCACTTTATAGAAACTCTTGCTGAAGAATCCCAGATATAGGCACATGAGAAAAAAAAAAAGATGTAAACAAAAAAATCACTTGAAATACATACAAAAAAATTGAAGAAATTCAGACACAATTATATTGATAAAGTTTCACCTTAAGATCAGGTAAATCCAGTCAATAGTGGTACAAAATTTAATCAGAGCACTCAGGAGGCAGAGGCAGGCAGACATGTTTGAATTTGAGGTCAACATGTTCAACAAAGGAGATCTGCATCAAATAAAAATATAATATTTTAAAATCTATAACACATTTTAAAATAAACATTAATTATTTAATGCATAAACATAATACAACAGATATAAATAAAATACAGAGAACACCAATAAAACACAAAAGAATACAAACTAGATATCTTTAGAAAATGGAAAGAAAATTGTCAGTTTTGATCGGTTGGATCAATGAATTATATAAAACCAGAGACTCAAGAGTTGACTCAGCACTGAAGACCACGAGTCCTTGAAGAGGACCAGGGTTGAGTTCCTAGCACCCACAGAGCAGCTAATAACCACCTGTATTTCCAATTCCTGAGGATCCAACACCCTTTTCTGACCACTCTATGCACTACATAAATTGGTGCACTTACAAACACACAGGAAATCTCACTTGCATAAAATTTAAATGAATCACAAAATATGTCTACAAATATGTAATATGAAAATTCAAATTAATAAAATTTGGAACATACAAAATAGCTTTAGCATAAAATTAGACTGATTTTTCAATTTATGGTAAAATATATGATAATGAATTAGACAAGTTTCAAAAACTGACTCATTCCTAGAAAAGTGTAAACAGTTCAGTTGCACATGCAAACCTGCCGCACTTATGACCACATTCAAAATAACTCTGCAGGCTCAAGCCAGAAAAAATCTCCACGCGTGGGGCTTGGGTAGGACAAACTACTCTATGGTGAGGAGCTAAAGGGGGAGTCAATGTTCATCAAGGGTGTGGTTCCAGATAGGTCAACAGCTCTCCAGTGAACAGACCTCAGTCAAGACCACGTTGGGACCTCACATTAGAATCCATAGGATGTACAGAAGAATAATAGAGTGCATGACCAAAGGAGGGAGGTGGAGGTGAATTTGAGGAGCGATGCGGGAGGAGATGGGATTACGGTCAGAATGCATCTTGTGAAACTCTGAGGGAACCTATAGAAAGCAAAATAAAAGATCTTTTCATTTTCTCATATTATGTTTATTTAATAATATTTTGGCAAAAGTAAGATATGAGTTTATTTTAAATGATATTAAGTAAACATTATGGAGTCCTAAAGCTGAATGAGAACATTAGATTAAGCTCCATGACCGTCTTTTCTATCTCATGTCTTTGTGACTGAAAAAGCTTAGCAGCAGACTCTTAAAGAAAGAAGCTAATATTTGCATATTTTCATGTTGCCAAAAAGCCTTCTCTCCCTCGACAAGAGCTGAGCTTTCAAAACCTTGGCTCATTACCGTCCTTTCAGCTTCCAACTTTTATGAAAAATGCCTAGTGTGACTGATCACTGCTAATTTATAAACACACAAAAGAAAAGAAGAATGTTCTAGCTTCACCAAGTTGTTAAAATACAATTCTACAAGTGTTTAGAATATATAGATGCTCATGAGTGTGCTACAAATAATAATAAAATGAGTGATCTGGAAACACTTTCATAAAAGTCAGAATAATAGTTATGTGTAAATGAGAAGACAGCATAATGAAAAGTAGTAAATAAAGGCATTAATAGACTGGACATTAGAGTTAGGGTGTGTGGTCACTGCAAAGGGTTCACCTCATTTATTATCCAACCATCCATGCATACCTATGCAATCTTAATAGTACCTCTCTCCTCAGATTTGCCTCTTTTTAAAATATATATATATATTTTTTTTTAAATGTGTTGTTAAAAATATTTCCCTTTGGTTGACCTTGGTTTCTTTTCCTTCTTCTAGACATCTATGATGTGTAAATTTTATGTTTGGGTAGTGTCCTGGAAGTCTTATATGTTATGTTCCTAGGCTATTTTATATTTGATTTTTTTTTCCTTTCTCCTTTAAGAGATTCATTTCCTCAGTCTTATGTTCCTGATAGACTCTGTTCCATCTCATCTGCTTATTTTTTATTCTTCTCTTTGAGCTTCTTATTTGAATTTCTTAGCTTTTCATCTCAGTATGAATTTCAGTTTGGTTTTTCTTCATAAATACTATCTCTCTTTTGCCTTGAATTGTTTTAGCTATTTCATTTCACTGCTTGTGTTTCCACAGTCTCCATTCATTCTTTATTCATCCCTTCTTTGAGTTCCTTGAACAAATTTATAATTACAATTTTGAAATCAGTGTCCTCTGAAACAGCTAGATTTCCATTTTTAGGAAACATTGCAGTAGAGTATTACTCTCTGCAGTAGACATATTGTCTTTAATACTAAAGGTGCTTCTGCTTTTACTATGAGACCAAGGCATCTGGACTTGTGTCTGGCATGGTGTTCTTGGTATGGGTTGGCAATCTCATTGTTGTTGAGTGGGTGTTTGTATCTTTGCTGTTTCTCCAACATGCCATGTTAGTGCCTAGGTAAATCGTGTTTGAGGTCATGTCTCAGGGACACATCCTGTTGATATGTAAAAGACTGTAAGAAGTATCTTAGTTCAGCTAGATAGGCTTAAGAGTTGGAATGGAAGATGTGGAGGGCTGAGGAGAATTAATTCACCCGACTAGGAGTATTTGCAGAATTGGGGAGAAAGGATGCACAGAGCTGCATGAACGGGGCAGGCCTGAGAGCTTGGTTGGAGCAAGGAGGGGAGGGTTAGGAGGCTCACCAGGCTGGGGGAATTCACATGACTGGGAAGATATCTATTTTTTAGATTGGCTTAAAACTCAGATTTCACTAGCATAAATTCAAAATCTCTCTGCTGAATATCATTAAGTCTGAAGAATATTCTTTTCTCTGCATCATCATCTTTAGTGAAACTACTGTGACTCATTTATATTATGACTATGTCATGACAGTTTTCCATCTTAAAATCTGATCATAAACTCCTGTGATCCAGCACAATAGATTAACTCCATTCTATCTGAGGAAAACGTATTTATTCATTCAATAAACTTTCTTTTTGCAATTTTCTGAACACAACGGTCAGCGATGGGACATGGATAAAAAGAGAAGGTGTATTCGTTTAAAGAGATTTCCTTTTTTAAGAGAAATTCTTAAGGTGTAATGTTCTAGTACACAGGTGCAGTAAGGAATTCTTTCTTATGATTCATTCTTTTGTCATTTGTGTTCCTCACAGTCTTATTTCCTGGACACTGCTACAGGAGAGCAGAAACTCACCTGTCACTTCTGAGCAGAGCTTTCAGAGCTACTGCCGAATCCAAAAGTTCTCCTGAACATGATAGAAGCAATCACACAACATCCTCCCTTTTATCATCTCTATGAGCAGAAAAAAATGTCTTGGTTCTGCTAAAGTTGCCAAATTTTAGGATTTCTTCTTTTTTTTAATAACAGAGTGACCACACTATTTTGACTGATTTAAATAGCTAAGTACTATATTGATCTTACCAAGGAACTTCTGGCATGGTAAGTGGGCACAGTGGCATGTTGGGCCTCTCACCAATGCCGCCGCGGCTCCGGCCCACTCTTTTAGGGTGGAGTTGCAGTTCCCTGTGGGCCGCATGCACCATCTCCTGCAGCAGGGCAACTACATGGAGAGCATCGAGGCTGGCACGCCTGTGTACCTGGCCGTGGTGCTGAATCACCTGATGGCCGAGATCAAGCCTTTCAGGCCGATGCCACAGCTGCTGCCGCCGCTGATCACCTCCCAGGCCAGGTCACCGCCTCCAGCTGCCCTGAGCTCCAGCTGCAGATGGCGTGGGATGATGTGCCAGGTAGCGGAGCGACAGCACAATGTGTCTGCGGTGCGGCGCGGCCACCAGGCAAAATGGCAGCCACTGTCCACGGCGTGGCTTGGCAGCTCCAGGCAGGGCAGGACAACGGCCGGCCCTGCTATGGGCCTCTCACAGGCCGCTGGGGGCTGGGCACAGTGGCGTAACACCTGTAGTCCCAACTACCCGGGAGGCTGAGGGAGGAGGATCACTTGAGTCCAGGAGTTCTGGGCTGTAGTGCGCTACACTGATCGGGTGTCGGCACATGATCCACCGGGAGCTGCAGGCCAGTGTGGGACGAGTGAGAATTGGCCTTAGCGCAGGCATTGCTTCCCTGCTTGCCACAACCAGACTTCTAATCAACCGTTTCCAACTGTCACAACCCACTTCTCCAACCATCACCAACCATTTCGAGCGCAGCTGTCTGAGCCTCGCCGGAGTCTGGCAGCCTGTCAAAATGTCCTTTGCCTGGCTGCAGCTTACGTGACAAAAAACAATTGGTCCTTCATTCCCTTTTAGCCCCACACCTACCCTATATAAGTCATTCTGTAAGCTTCAATAAACGAGATCCTGCTTGGACAGCCTCCCAGCTCAGTGTGGTTTTTTTCTCCAGAGTGGAGAGGGTCCGAGTCGTCTACACTCACCATCCCTCTCAGGCCCTGGAGGAGCCTGGCTGGACCAGCTCCTACGTGCCGGCGATCCTGGCAGTGGCGCACTAAGGCAATGTCAGACCAAGAAGAGCCTGATTTTGGGCATCCGTTCAACAACAGTGTAAGGCCTGATCTGCTCTGATAACTTCTTTGTTTAGATTGCTCGTGAAGTTCTCTTTTCATAACTGTTCTCTGAACAAAAGAATTTGCTTTCACTTTATCAAAATATAACACAGAGCTTCAGATGTAAATTGTGGAACTTATTATCAGAGGATTATATAATCTGAGCCCTACAGACCCAGAACAGCATAAACAACTATGTTTTATTAATCTAATTCCACATTTTGTTTAAAACATAAATTGGATAATGAATATTCACTACTTTCTATGCTTGATATTTTTTTCATGCAGTACACACACACACATACACACACCACACACAGAGTTTTCTGGGTTAGGACAAAGAAGTTTCCTGAGGGATTAAAGCAATATGCTTAGTTTAAAAGAGGAGCCCATGCTCAATGAACTTGTTTATATTAAAAATAAGATGTTATAATTTTAAGTAATCTGAAAACCTAAGACTGTTTACAAAGTTAGGTAGGATTTCATTTGTCCAGAGCCATCAAACCCCCCCACATTGTTTGTTTTAAGAGAGAATAATCAAGTCCATATTTTTATTAGAACTATTTTATTAACATAGTTAGTATTCCTATTCTCCCTTATTTTATAAAAAAGAAGTATGCACATGAGAGTGGCCCATGGCTGTGGACTGGATATGATCACTGTGCTTGTCTTGAGTAATTCTGCAGGAAGTTTGGGAAAACAAACAAATATGAAGGCTATTCATATAGCTGAAATTCAGGCCCCTCATCCATTGTCAGATAGCAGTCTTTCAGTGACAGTTTATGGTACAGCTTTAGTAGTCAAACTAAGATACAGAAAGTCCTGTTGAATAAAACACTGACATGGATCACCTGCTCAAATTAATGAGAGCTATGTGGCACAGACATTAGTTGGGTCTTTTAAGAAGTGTAAATAGAATCATGGGTTTAGCAAAATTCTCTTTGTGATAATGCTTTTCCCAGGATTTGGAGGGTGGAATTTATAGGAATCTTTTTTTTAATTACAGTATAAGTTGCTTTAGCAAGTTGTTTTATAAAGTGTAATATTTTTAGCAGTTGCTTCTGAACAGTCAATCACTTATTCGCTCTTTTTTGCTTTACTTTTTACTTTAGAGAAATGAGAGAGTTGGTTCAATAACATATTGGAATTTGGGGTGATAGGGAATGTCATTAGAGATATAATATTCTCAAAGTCAACAAAACTGATATAAAGTTTTAGATTCATAACTGGGACCATGAACTGTTTTGATTTATTATGTGAGTCCACCGCCCACCCATTGTAAACAATGAAGTCAATAAGCATCTGTAAGCATCTCAAGGAGATTCATTTGTCTGCAGTATAACAAAGCTAATACCTGAATAATTATCAATGCAAACATGAACACATTTGAATGGACCAAATGAACTAATGTGTTATCAATGTATCAAAGTCCATTAGGTTGAAGACTTTGAGGGTTGGTGCCTGTACTAGTGATGAGGCAGTGACAGTCAGGACAAGACTGAATAATTGGTTGAGCTTATTCTGTGATAATATAATAGATAAGACTAGACCATCAGTATGATGATTACTTCTGTGAGGGGAATATGTAATCCTCTAAAAGGATCGAATGTTTTGAACAAAAGCAACAGTAAGAATTCACCCTCTAAAAAAAGGCTTTGAATATAGGAAAACACTGATACTAGCATTCTGAGGAATGAGTTAATATTGTTTAAAACAATAGTGGGATGGCTTGCGTCGTGCAGTGGGAATCAGTAACCTGAAGGGTTGATTAGGATTTTTCTTTTTTTAAAGAAAAGAGAGCAGATAAATATTCTGCCCATTTTGTGGCAGTTGCTCAGCAAATTACAAGAGAGTGTCACAGGATGGCCAAAATGATAGGCTAAGAAGTGTGGAAGAAAGTGTTGAACAAAGTCAAACGCCATATAAATGAGAATTGATGACACAGTAGAATAATGATAGAATCTTATGGCAGGATTCACATCCAATGCCTCCAAACTCAAGGAAAAGCCTGTCAGAGAGGCTATGAAGTGAGATTCTTTGGACAGATCAATGATCAGGTGCATCTTTAGAAAGAGCGCTAAGGAATTAACACATCAAGATCACTTTCTTCCACTATCCACACTTGTCAGTTAAGTGTTAATTCTAAATTGGAGTTGTAGAATGAAGGTCAACCTTCCTATAAAGCAGGAGGAAGCATAAATTTGAAGAGCAAATGGAGAATATTTAACAAGACCTCAAGATCAACTGATGCAGAGCTTATTAGAGAAAAATATTAAATAAGAATGTCAAGGCAAACCAGAAGAAGGACACTCTGGCAGATTAGCAAAGAATGGAACCTGAACTTTTGACTTGCGAGGTCATGAGAAAACTCTTCAGATAATATTTGCAGTTTTTAAATCTATGCATAGAAGAGACTTTCCTCCTATATATTATTTTCAGAAAGAAATAATTATTTATAATCATTCTTCAGATTTTGAATTTGTAAAACAGGAGAATAGTAGCCAGACAAAGGATGTCTGTATGCATTATATTAAGCACCATTAGGTTTATCCTGAGGACAGAATTTTTTTAATTAAAACATAAGCTGAACAGAATGACACATATCTTTAATCTCTGAGAGCTCTCTGACACCAGGCCAGTCTGGTCTACACCAAAGATATATTAAAAAATATAGGACTCGGGTTTTAAAGAAAAAAGAATTTTAGCACTCATTATAATACCTTGCATTAATCAAGTGTTTACAATGTGCTAATTCCCATTTGGAGCCCAAGTAACCCTGTAAAGTAGATATTATTAAAGTACTTACTTTAAGCCAATGAGACAGCTCAGTGGATTAAAGCACTTGTCCAGAAATCTGATGATATGTATGATCTTAGGAATCCAAACTAGAAAGAAACAACCAGTTCTCAAGGGTTATTCTGTGACCTACAGGTGTGCACTGTGATGTGTGCACATCTTCACACACATACACATTATACTAACAAGCACAAAAAATAATAGATGAAACAAAATTTTAAATCTCTCTTCTAAAAATTAATGCACTGAAGCAAAAAGAAATTGTGAGATGGACAATACAGGATCAGGGAGGTGAATTCAGTTGAAAGCTGAAAGCAGGAGAACATTGGAAATGAAGCCACTTACTTAGTTAAAGTCTTAGAGAGAGCCCTAAGTCTATCAAGTCCCTAGATAAATGTAATTTCTTACTATGTACAAAATATGGATCCTAATATACATAGACAAATATCCCAGTCATCACACATCAAAGATTCTCTTTCAGCAGACAGAGATTATTACAGAATTCCACAACTAGTCATACACAGAGACTGTCTGTATATTGCCCAAGCCTAAGTGGCACATCTGTGATGCAATCTGTACACCTAAAGCTCATGAAACATAGAACGAAGGGTAAAAAGAACAGTGTGTCTCTTAGTTATCATCAATGAAGCTTCCTCATGCAACAGAAGACCAGGAGCACAAAAGATCACAAATGGCCAAAACATAAAGAATAAGAGTCTGCAGAGTGTGGATCCTTGGACAAGACTCATAATAAACTCCACCCACCCGGGACTCAGGAACCATTATGGAAGAGAAAACAGAAAGATTGTAAGAGTCAGGCAGGAGGTACAGATCCACATGGAAAAGTTGTTAGTGTACAGCAGACCCATGCAAATTTAAGCAGACAATAAAACTCAGCACAGAACTGTGGAAATGGGCAGTAGGCCCCAATCTTAGTTGAAGAATTGTTGGCAGTCAATTACCACTGAGTGAGCCAGAGCTTATTGTAGCAGAGGGAATTTGGATAGGCTGACTAAACCCCACTGGATAAGCTTTCACTAAGGGACATGTGGCACACTAGTTTATCAGGATGGATCTTAACACAGACAACAGGATGTATGAAGGAGAGGAGCTGCAGGAGGGTGCCGGTGGGGGTAAGGGGATAGAGATGATTGGGATATTCAGTGTGAAATACACAAAAATTCAATATAAAATTTACCCCCAGAGAAATTGTAAAGAAGAACCAGTCTAAATATTATGGTTGTAGGGTAAGGGGATGGGGCAATGTAAACTGAAGGCAGAGAGTCTCAACTGTGCCAAGCATTGTCTATAACTGACACTCATATTAGCCCCAACAGTGCTCATAAGTTTCAGGGAACATTATGGAAGAGTGGGGTGGGGATGGTGGGTGGGACTTGGAGAAACAGGATATATAGTGCTATCTAGCATCTTCCTTATGCGATAGGGAAACTGAAATCTCTATAATCTAGTTGTCTATACACAAACTGGATAACATCCACACCAGTGGACATGCCAGTGTGAATAAAAATACCACAAGGTCCTATATGGAGATGAAGAGACACAGAAAATCAGTGGACACAGGTGAGGGAGGTCCAATTTCTAAAGGGACAAGCTCCATGACAGGTTATATAATCCCAGTGTTCAGTCCTAAGCACATGTACATACAAGCCACACTAAAATAATTATATATAGATTATATGTACATATATGTGTGTGTGTAACAATATTAAAGAAGCCACAAATTGATAGGGTTTGGTGTGTGTGTGTGTGTGTGTGTGTGTGTGTGTGTGTGAACAGTAATAAAGAAGCCACAATATGAGAGGAAAGGGGGCATGAGAAAAATTGAGGAGAGAACTGGAGAGAAGGGATAGAAGCAATGTAAACACTGCACTCCTTTATGAAATTCTAAAAAAATAGAAAAACAATATAAAAGAAAATTAGTTTAGGGGCTGGAGAGATAGCTCAGTGGTTAAGTGCAGTGACTGCTCTTGTATGGTACCTGGGTTCAGTTCCCAGCATCCCTATGACAATTAACAATCCTCTATAACTCCAGTCCAAGGGTTCACAGATGCCCTGTTCTGACCTCCACAGGCATTACATCACATGTATGCACTTACATGCAGGCAATATACCCACACACATAAAATAATTTTAAAAAGAAAAAGAAAACTAATGTATAGTGTTGTCAGTGGTATCCTTTGCATTTTATTTGGAATAAAAATAATTTAATATTATCATATATTTCTTTGACTCCCACATGTTAACAAATGAATTGTTTTAAATACCAATTTATCGAATTAATGGTGAATAATGGTAAAACATTATTAATGTTGAATTTTTTGTTAGAATTTGAGTCAATCAATGAAATGGAAAAGGCAGCAGAGGAAAACTTAATTGTTAAATTCAGAAACCTGGGTACAGGACATTGGGCCTTTGTGATAGCTGGCTTAATAGATCTTTGTCATTTGAGTGTTTTCAAAGCTAATTAAAGAAGCACTGATAGCTTGCTTTCATCACCATCACACTAATTTTGTAAAACAAACCTATTTTTATCCTCAGCATTAAATGCTTAACTACGTCTTATCCTCCTCTAAGGTAATCTAGGATAATTTTGGCTGTAATAAAATTCAGAAGTGGTCTAATGAACAACTTGAACAATCTTAACTTTAGTAGATTTTCTTTCCATTTATTTCTTCTCTACCAGATGAAAGTTATTTATAATAGCCCCTGAAGACTTTCTCTATGACCTTAAAACATTAATTCACCCCTAATTTTCCAAGCTATTACCTGCTCTTTGTACCAGCAGTTTCAAAACTTGGGTAACTCAAATAGGTATTTTTTTAAATGGATATTTCAAAACTACAAACCAAGATTACACACACACACACACACACACACACACACACACATGTAGAAACTGTTTGCTAATACATTATAAAAGACTGTACTAAAGGATACTGCCTGTGTTACCATAATTTAAAATATATAATTAAATAATACAGGGAAAATTATTACTTTCATTATAAAAATGTGGGATCTACTTAAATATATGAAAATATGGATGGAAAAATTAAGACATCAGGAATTAGTCAAATACATATTCAAAGAATGTGTGCATTAACATTTACATTATTTTTTATTGTGCCACAACAAATATTCAATCTCATTTATGTGACTGTTGATAAGATGCTTCAGTTCTTCTTTGGAGTCTCTGATGACAGAGCTAGTTGGCCTCTCAGAAAGAATGGTCTATGATGAGGCTGTTGCCTTCCTGGAAGCCACAGCAACTACTTTTCTATGTTTAATCTTGTTGATTACAGTTACATTTTCTGAGTATAATTGATCAGATCTACAGAAGCTATTAAGGTCTATGATGGGATTAGTGTGAGTCTTAAGGACAATGGAGTTGCAAACAATTGTAGAAGCAGGCTACTTTTAATACTTTCTTTATGTGAAGCAAATAATAAGGAAACACAGACGAATACAAAAATGAATGAAGAACTCATGTGTAAAGGCTAGAAATGGCTGACTAATTAAGATTGCTTCCTAGTCTTCCAAAGGGACCAGTATCACAGGAATCATAGCCACCTTTGCCTCCAGCACTAGATGTTCCAATGACCACTTCTGTCCTTAGAGATACTTGTACATGTGTGGCATCACACACACAGACACATAAACACACACACACACAGACAAACACAAACACAAACAGATATACAGAAATATACAAACACACACAGACACATAAACACATACACACACACACAAACAGAGATACAGAAATACACAAACACACACAGACACATAAAAACACACACACACAAACAGAGATACAGAAATACGCAAACACACACAGACACATAAACACACACACACACACAAACAGAGATACAGAAATACACAAACACACAGACACATAAACACACACACACACACAGATACAGAAATACACAAACACACACAGACACATAAACAAACACACATACATACATATACACACAAACACACACACTAACAAATACACTACACATACACGAACACACACACACATACACACACCTCTATCCAGAAATATAAAGTAAAACCTTAAAAATCAGTATTTAAAAGACTTTACCCAAAAGTAATACATTAGTAAATAAATATATATAATAAATAGACAATGAGATAATTTGCTCAAGGTTAGCATTTTGCTTAAAAAAGAAGCCTTTTCTGGAAGATACAGAAAATTTTTTAATAGCAATCCTAACTTCATTGCAATTTCCTTCTTGAGATAGTCATGTAAAATTAAATATACTTCAAAGTGTTCATCTTAAATTTGAGTGTACTAATGTAAAATTTAGAAAGCATATGTGTCACTTTGAATAAACATTTTACTGTTTTTCTATTCACCCCAACTTTTGGTATCTGGTCACTTATTTTCCATGAATGTATGTGGACATTTTGTTTGGGGCACTTCCTACTTATGAATTGTTAGGTAGTTTAAAGGACATGTAGCATTTGCAAGCTATATGAGAGAGTGTCTTTCCATGCGGCATATTCCTGCCCAGAACCTGCTGACTTCCCTTGAAGTTGGCATGTCATCACACCAGATTTTTGAGACATGGTTTGATCATTCATGAATATCCCAGGTTCTGCCTCTTTGTTATCCTTATAATGCCATTATGAATATCTGTATATATATTCAGAAATGTGGGATTATCAGCTATGCAAAAATTCCATTTTTTATTTAAGAAAAAGCAAATAATATCTTACTTCTTCCATTTTAACTTGATATCTGACAGGAACTACAGTAAAATTCTGAGTTGGAACTGAAAAGCCTACATCCACGTCATCTTTCCTGTGAATTTTAGTGGAATGTATTCAGCTCATTATCGTGGAAGGTGTTTATTGTGCAACGTACTCACAATGCATTGCCAGAAATTACTGGTTTTGTTGTTGTTATATAACATGCTTTCTAATGTTGTCAGTCCTGGCCTTTTGTTGACATAATCACAAGCCGGCTTTGCTTTATTGCACTTGATATGATATGTAGTATTAATTTTCATATATTGAAACAATAATGTATGCTTCATGAAAATTCCATGCTTCCTATCAAATGACCATTTAAAAATATTCCATAGTTTTAATTTATTTAATTTGTTGTAGTGTGTATGTCTATATTTCTCAGAAATGTAGGTTGTTTGCATTTTTATGGATCTATATTGTTTTCATAGCAAGGTAATAATGATGTCATAGGACTCATATAATATGCTTAAAAGTATTATTTCCCTTTTAGTTATTTGGAATAGATGGTAGAACAGGGTATGTCATTTTATTTAATCTTTGAAACAGCTGAATGTTGGCACTATGACTTAAGCGTTCCATCACAACATGTTTTTGGAACACAGGGACTCTGTACCACTTATACACCCACTCAGGTTCCCCTATAAAGCACCTTGGCCTTCTACGCAGTATGCTAGAATATTGAATGTTTCCTTACGATGGTGACTTGTCACCATTTCCCTCAGTTCTGTCAATTTGTGCTTCATGCATTCAAACCACGGGTGAAAATTACACACTTTACATGTCTCACTTTTCTTTATGTGAAAAGCTGAGCATGTTTAAAGGTAATGAAATACCAATAGAAATCCATATTACTGTCGTTTTTTATTTTCTCTTATGGCTGTGTTCTAGGAAAGGGATCTGGGAAGCTGCGGATATGTTCCTCTTTCTTCTGCTCACTGGGGCTACACAGAACTATGTTTCTGTATGACTGGATCTTATTGTGAGTGTAGGTAGGTTTTAGGAACAGTATTTCGGTTCTAAGTTTTTATGTTCCTCTTTAGAGGACCCTTAAGATCATAATCACTGCTATGAGAACTTACTTTCCTTACATTGAATCAACACGGTGTTCTTTTTTTTTTTTCCTTTCTGGTACTGGTTGGAACCTTCATTACCGTGATGATCAAGAGTGATAAGAACAGACATACACTTTTCGCTTTTTCTTCTTAGGAACAAGCATTGAATCTTTTATCTTAAGAAGAAGGTAGACGTTCTGTAGATACATTTATTAACTGGAAACCATTCTCATCCATTTCTATAGTGCTACAGATTTTCATCATGAATCAATATAGAACTTTTCAAAAATTTTTGTCTGTGTCAATTGACATGATCATTTAACTCCTTTACCTGACCATTGTAGGAGAGTCAATCACATTGATAATTCATAAGTATTAAATAAATCTTATGCTTTGACAATACACTGCTTTTGAAAACGCTATATAAATCTTTTTGTATATTGATACATTTAGTTTATTAACATTTTTGAAATGTGTGTCTAAGTTCATAGTTTAACCAGATTTTTAATTTTATTTTGGTACATGTACAATGTCACCTCTGCTTTGCTTTCAGAGAGATTCGGATCCCCAAAAATCTTTAGGGTAATTCCAGCGAACTTCAATATGTTGTGTATGCCAGGTACTAATATTTCCCCAGCTGTTTGTAGAAAACTGAATTTCTTCTGAGCCTGAGTATTGGAGCTAATGGTGAACTAAAATTATGAATTTGATGACTTTTCTTTATATATAAAAATGAAAAGTTCTTTTTATATTTCTTTTATTGTTTTCATTTATTTTATATGTAGGAATATATTGCCTGCATGCATTTAAGTGCACCTGTGTTATGCAATAGCCACTGAAGTCAGAAGAGGTCACTGAGTTCCCTTGGAACCGGAGTCATGGATGGTTGTTAACTGCCATATGGGTGTTGGGAATCAAACCCGGATCCTCTGCAGGAGCAGCTAGTGTTCCTAATTCACTGAGCCATCTTTTGAACCCCTCAAAAGTTCTTAGCTGTGCCCCATATTTAATTAACTCTCTTTTGTCTTTTAAGATTTTGAGGATTTGGAGTGGCTCAGTGGTTAAAAACATTTACTGCTCTTGCAGAGGATTCAAATTCATTTCCAAATGCTAAAACTCTGGGATATCCTGAGCCTCTGGCTTTCCTGGGGCACTGGCACTCACCTCTCTGTTACACACACACACACACACACACACACACACACACACAAAGTAAATTTGTAATACTTAAAAAATTTCACTGTGATTTACACATGTTTTGGGTTATGCTATTTAAATTGCAAAATTATAGTTCTCTTATTTATCTTTGTTTTATATACCTTGAGTCTATTGTGGTTTGGTGACATATACTACAGGATTATGTGTAATTTCATGAAATCAAATATGTTTTATTTTGGTTAAAGACATATGTGACAATGACTACACAATTAAATATAACAATTTATAAATTTGTATGTTATATGCACATATCTAAATATCTGTATGTATACATACATATGAATATATGTGTATATTTTGGGGGAGAGAGAGAGAGAGATCAATAAATATCCCATTGTTGATTTTAAACATCTGATGATACGATATATTTGACAATTCATAGATTTATTGTACCTGTTGCCTTTTACATACTCTTAATTGTGTCAGATTTTTAAGCTGTATTATGCTTAATAATCTCTTGAATTTAATTGATATTAAAATAACCCATTTAAGTTTATGATAATTTGTGGTATGCTAATGCTTATATCTGCATGCTAGAATTTGTTTTCCACATCCTTTTCTAAAATTCTCATTTTTATTAGTCCTCTGAGAATTTCACACAGTGCGTTTTGATCATGTCCACCCTCCCCAACTCCTGTCAGATCCACTTTTTCCCCTCACCCATCTTACTTTGTGTCCACTCTTTTTGTTTAAATCCAGGTAGTCCAATATACCCTGCCCAGATGTTTCATCCGTGTGGACATCCACACCTATATCATGCAGATCTCAGTGTGTGGGAACATTGTGGAAGACATGAGCGAAGAGCAGAATGATTGTAAATGTCAGTGACATTGGATGACTGCGAGGAAACCAGGTTCCAGACATAGGCGGAAGTTGTACTTATGAACTTGCAGCAGCTGTGACAGCAGGCTCAGCATCCACCGGCTTAAACAAGATGCAATTTCACCATGATAAGGGGAGGGGCTAATGCTCAACACTCAGCTGAGGAATTACTGGTGTTGCTAGCTGCTGAGAGATCCTGATGGTGTCTATTGATTTTAAGATGTCCTACCAAGTCCTTGAACCACATTTCAGTGTTTTTATTCATTATATTTTCATGTTGTTCTGTAGTATGTGTATGTAATATGGCCAATTATTCCAAAATCTTATTTTATGTGTATGGGTTTTCTTTGTTTATATACTTGCAAAATAGTTCATCACTTCTATGCATCTTCCATTGGCAACTCATTAGAGGTCAGCAATCAATAAACACACTGTTTTAGATAATGCACCATTTTTGGCTAATTTAGGGACTTTTCATAATTTCAGAAGCTTAATTATAGTGATTTATTATCCTCTGACAATTTCAAACACGAATAGAATGGATTTTTGGTAATTTCCATTCTCATTACCCTCTCTTATACTCCTTTTCCGGTTGAGTCTCTTTTTCCTCTCAGCAAGTCACTCTCTTAATTTCGTGTGTGATTGTGTGTGTGTGTGTGTGTGTGTGTGTGTGTGTGTGTATGTAACTCCCTGAGCTCAGTAAAGATTATTTGCATGGGCAGAGTTTGGAGTTATAGTCTGTGGTGCCCTCAACAAGTGACCACCATATGCTCCAAGTAGTTGGACATTTTGTCCCCAGTTAACGGTGGCCAGGCCTTGCTGGGAAACACGTCACTGGGGGCATGCTCAAGCCTTGCCAGATTTCCAGTTGTGCATCATTTTGCTCTGGCCATCTCCTGCCACTGTACTTCTCCACCATGATTGACTCCTTTCCTAAGATAGTGTAAGTTAAATAAACTCTTCTTTTTATAAGTTTATCACAGTGTTTGTCACAGGAACAGAGAAGTAACTCATACATCATGTCTTGGAGCATGATCGACTAATTAGGCTCCACAGCACTGTGCAGCGATACACCTGCTACCCCACTGTCCACTAACTGCCTTCTGTGGGGAATAGGCCTCATGAGACCCTCCTCCATACAGCAAGAAATGTCAGTGTACCCGAACTGTGTAGCTCATGCACAGTGAACCACAACAGTGGAGGTATGGCTCTTTGAGTAAACTCTGTCTAGTGTTCACTCAGCTTTTTTGGGTTTTTAGTAGATTTTCAGAGATTGTATTCATTATTTGCTTAGATGCTTTTTTTGTATATTTTGATATTCCAATAACATAAATGCTCAATAAATAGTCATTTTCCATTGAGTACCAGACACATTTTTGGTTGAATTTATTTTCTCTTTCTTCTGTTGTTATTTGGGGCATTTACTGCTTCTAACTTGTCTTCTCTCTTTTTTCTACTAAACTTATCTCTGAGATTTGATAAATTGTCATTTTCAGTTCTATAGTGCCCAAAATTTGTTAAATACCTTTGTTACATTACTGAGATTTTACTAGTTTTCATTTATCTCCCTAATAATTCATTTTTTGATAATTTTTATATCACAGAATATGACTTATTAGCCATAAACTTGGTAAAATCATCTTTGAGTTTCAGTTTACTGAATAATACATGCTAATTTCCAGTATTCCTGTATGAGTACACTAAAACTGCACATATGACAATTTAAACTTCCAGTTTTATGAACATGTTTTCCTTTGTTTCCCTAATGTATGATTTTTGCTGAATTTTTGAGGCTTTCATACAGTTCATCTTATTCATTTTAGACCCTTCCCCATTCATAGGCCCTCCTATGACCAGATTTCATGCTATCTCTAATATATGGTAAGGTCATCCAAGTCAAGTGAGGTACCCAGATATCCCTCGGGTAAGCTCCCCACTGGAGTCTAGTCAGCCTATCTAAAGTCATTCCCTGAAAGAAGATCAACTCTCCCTCACCCAGGAGTACTTAGTTGCTAATAGTTCTTTGGCAAAGGTTGGGACCTCCAGTTCATTTCCCCAATCCTGTGCTGAGTTTCTGTCTGATTGTGTTTGCATGGGTCTTGTGCTTACTGACACCATTGTTGTAAGTTCATGGGAGCAAATTTCCAGAGGCCTAGAAGACTCTTTCATTATGATCATGCACTCCGGATCCTACAATATTTATGCCCCCTTTCTGCGGTGGTCCTTGAACCATAGGTAGGAGGTTTATTATAAGACTTTTATTCAGGGACACACTCTGCAGTCTTTTATTCTCTACACTTTGGCCTTTGTGGTCTTCTGCATACATTACCCTCTGTTGTATGAGGAAGCTTCACTGATAAGAATTTAGGGGTGCACTAGTATTCTCTGTGTCCCCTGTTCTGCTCCTTGAGCCTTAGATATAGATGTTCCACTGTGGATGTGTCATGTAGTGGCTTTCATATATATATATATATATGTATATATATATATATATATATATATACATATATATATATATTATCTGCATGTAACCATTATAGAACTCTGAATTAGTCTCCATCTGTTGCAAATAAAAGCTGCTTTGATTAGCTGTGAGCGGTATATTTTTCTGTAGATATATGGATCCATATTTAGCATATAGTAAGAATTTACATAGCTGTATGGATGTGACAGAGGTCGAGTTTCCTCTAGTATCTATGACCTTTTCATCCGTGTGCATTTGTCTATGTTTACAGTGCCACCCGTGAGTTTTCTCTCATTGAAAGGGATCTAAATTCAATTACGTAGGTGTTAATTAACCCCAAGGTGCACGTGACACTACTACACAGCTGCAGGTTTCTGTGCTGGACATGTGGTTATTGGGCTTTAAAACTGAGGTTGAAACACTGGTTAATCTTCTCCCTTAGGAGCTTTCATATTATCCTCTAGAACTATGAGAGTTAGTATTGAGGGAGGAGACTTCCAGGTCAGTTCCAGCTCCATGCTCTAAGTCCTGTGTCTGAAGTATGTCCTGTCCTGTCTTTAACAAAAATAACCTACATTTTTGTTCTGGGAGGAAACGCAGACTGTGACAGTAGCCTGTCTTATTTAGGAAGTCTCTTGTACTATTCTGACCAAGAACCCAAAGGGCGATTTCTCTTCTCTGGCACTATGTTTCTTTTATATAACCTTCATGTATGCACACACTCATAGTCAGATACTGTGTGTGCATTTTCAGTAGGTTTTTGAGCTAATACAATTCCCTATGATTTTTAGTAATCTTGCATCATTTGTTAATGTGACTGCAGTGGAATGTGTTTTGGATAGTGCCAACACTGGGTTTATGTCAGCATTTCAGTTGGGATATTGCCTTCTCACATTCAAGCTTGTTTTTTCAAGTTTCAGGTATGGTATAAAGTTTTCTTTTTATATCACACAAGCTCTTTTTCTTCTTCATTTGTTAGGAGATTCAAGATGCTATTTTTGTCTTTTGTTTAGCAAGCAGCTTAGGCTTTGTGCAAGTGCCTGAACTTGCTTTCATGGATTTCAGTTCCAAGTAATGATTCATTTTAGAATCTTTGAAGACCCAGTCTGCTTAACTTATCTTGTTCCCTCCCTTTACTGGCTGACAGAAAATAAGTGGTTCCTTAGAATGGGACTCCTTTCATTCTACTTGAGTTTCTTTCAACTCTTAAGAGTAATCACAGCCCATGGAGAGGACAAAGCTCATAGGGTCAGTTGCGCTGTTGAGCTAGACAGCACCTGCCAGTCCCATTACTGGTACTTCTATTCATTCTGGCTAAGCAAGCAACTCTACTCATATAAAGCTCCCCAATCTTTACATCAATAATTTCTCTAGGGAGATATCAGCCACTTTAGCAGAAAATGTGATTCAAGACCAACATTTGGGCAACAGCTGTGTTTTTTGTTATTAAGGTTTCTTTCCTTTTTTTAATCCTTTGAGCAGACAGAATTGGAAATGTATAATTTCATATACACATATGCATATCCATACATATATTCATATGTGATATAAATGCTTGCATAGCAATAGAAAAATGAGATGACACATAAATCCAGTTCTATGTCTGTATCTAAATATTATGTACTCCAGCATCTGTATTATTGGTTTCAGTCACACTCTTTCCATGTGATTCTCATGTATACACAAAACATATAAGAATTAAATATTTATAATAAAATAATAGCTTTATACCAATAGTTCTAGCTATACAACAGAAGATTCAGTATATGCGTTGCATTCTCCAGATGATATTTTCATTTGTTTTCAGTGCAAACTTGGAATCTCTTTGACTCATTTTCTCAACTAACTTCCCAAAGAGTTTCATAACATGTTGAAACAAGCTTCCACATATGAATGTGAAATAATAAAGGAAGAGCTTGGTTCTTTGAAGGTCTTTTTTAACCCAGACCTTTAGGATATGGTTTGCACAATCTATTATGATAGGCAGTTTCTCTGGTATTTCTCTCAGAGTAAATAGAAACAGATGGACACTGTCCTGTCTCATAATTTTACAAGCTGAATATTCTCTGTAGATGTTTTGTCACTTTACTAAAATAAATCTTTTAAATTTTAAATTTTTTTTAAAGATTCAAAACTACACATTTCATGCCAAAGGGCATAGCAATGTTTTCGGGTCTTTTTAATATTTATGCCCATTTAGCAGTGTAATAGTACTGAATTCTCCTCTAGGGAAAATAGAGTGTAACAATATAAAAGGAAAATGGGAAATAATGAAATACAATGCATTAAATGAGGTTGTGAGAGAGAGGGAAGTGTACAGATGGGAACACGGGGAGATATAAATAACAGTAAACAACTTTAGAAAATATCATTTGGAGACCTACTACTGTGTTTTAAAGGACATCTAAATTTATATTTTAGACTATATACATACATCCGTATATACATGGAGAGAGAGAGAGAGGGAGAGAGAGAGAGAGAGAGAGAGATTTTTTAAAGGAGTTACCCTATAGCAAGTCAAGATGTCCCACTAGATACTACAGGCTGACAAATAAAAGTCCATTTAGGAATGAGATTCCTCTTTTGGAGTTCTTGACATGTGTAGCCCCAGATAACTGGAACCAGTCGTGGTACTAAGTATGGGTTGTATCTTGTGGCATGGACCTTAAGTCCAATGATATCTGGGCGGGGGCGGGGTACCTCCAGAAAATTCATACCACTCTTGCACAGTGGGCTTGTCTTTCTGGGCCAACAGTTATTATAGTCCACATGATCATATTGCTTCTCGGGTACTGTATATAGCAACTTCAAGCAGTTTTAAAGCTAGGTGATAGGGATGAAACTTCCAAGACAGTACCAGCTTCATGTATATGTTCTACCATCAAACCCTGAGGGATAACCAAGAACAGTGGCAATAGCCTGTGATTTGGTCGTAGGGGGAGGTGTAATGGGATTTCACTGGCCAAGAAGTACAAGAGACATTCCATTCCTTAAGTGGGCTTTTACTTGTCAGCCTGTAGTATCTAGTGGGACATTTTGACTTGCTATAGGGTAACTCCTTTAAAAATCTCTCTCTATCTCTCGCTCTCTCTCTCTCTCTCCTCCTCTCTCTCTTTCTCCGTATACATACAGATGTATGGATATAGTCTTTGCATATATTTAGATGTCCTTTAAAGCACAGTAGTAGGTCTCCAAATGATGTTTTCTAAAATTGTTTACTGTTATTTATATCTCCCTGTGTTCCCATCTGTATAGTGAATAGGGACTTGTCTCTCTGAAGTTTTTGTTTCCTATTAAATCATTCCGTGGCAAGTCCTGCCCTCTGACCAATAAGGGAGGAGGGAGGCAGGGAGTGAAGTAGGAGAGACATGGCGGTGATTCCCAGGGATGGAGGAGAGACTGCATCCACGCAGGAAGGAAAATGCTCCCGCCCCAGGCCCACACACAAGGCCAGAACCCAGGAGCCAGCGTGCCCAGCCCCCGCCATCTTAAGGATCACGGGAGTGCAACGAACTGAGAGATCAGCGAGCAGCTGTTACAGACTTTGGGGTGGGCCGCCTGCAGTTGCCACCACAGGCAGACAAGCCACGAATACTTGTAACTTTGTAACTTCTAAATGGAAGATCAGTTTCCGTTTTATCCAGCTGGATTTACCAGATCCCACCTGCTGAGGCATGGAGAATAAATTTATGCAACCAATGGTGTAGTCGTGCAGGATCTGGCTGGCACAAATGGAAAAATAGCTCAGTGGTTAAGAGTGCAAACTGCACTTACAGCAGACCCACAGGAGGGAATGCAGAGGAATGGAGCTCTGGCATGGCTGTTACAGTAGATCCTCAAGTGGCTAATTAATTTAATATTGCCAGCAATGTCTGGGGGAGAAATCGCAGGATGGGAGCCCGCTTGTGGCAGGCATGAGGTGGCACATCTACTGAGCCATTGGGCCTCACCACAGGATTATGGTGATACTCTGGAAACAGCAGAGGGACTGAAGCAGACTTTGAAAACTCTGCTGGATGAGAAAGAGCCACGACTCCAGCAAGTGATGGGCTGAGCCACATAACCATTTGTCCCTCATTGAGATTTAAGCTGCATAACCTGGTACAATACAAGGAAAGCAATCGCTGATGAACTGGTTTGTGCATGTGTTGCATAAATCCACTCTCCACGCCTTAGCTGGTGGTATCTGGTTAATCCAGCTCAATAACCAGAAACTGATTTTCCATTTAGAATGATTTATTTGTTTACAAAGTTATAAAGTCTCCGGGGACGCATGCCCTGCTTGCCCGTGAAAGTTTGCTACTGCAGGCGGCCGGCCCAATAGTGTTTGCAACTGCTGCGTGCTGGGTGCAGGTCTCTCAGTTCATTTCACTCACGGGATTCTTTGGTGGGCGGGGGGCGTGGCACGTTGCCTCCTGGATTCGTGGGCCTGGAACCCAGGTGTTTCTCTTCCCATGTGGATCTTAGCAACCTCCGCTTCTCTCCCCAGCTCACGACCATGATGATTCACTGTCCTCTCCCACCTCCCTCCTCCCTTATTGGTCAGAGGGTGGGACTTGCCATAGAATGAACCAATAAGAAACAAAAACTGCAGAGAGACAGTTTCTTTGGCTCTACAATCCATCCCTTCTCTCTGGAAAACAAACCAGACATAACAATATAGCAACAAACATAAAGGAAAACAGTAACCTTCACATAGACCATCATAAACACAACTGTTTAGACAGTTATATCCATCTCACAAACAATCACAGTAGTTTCTCTGCTGGGGCCTATAACTTCCTCTAACACTATTGGAAGTCAACCTGCTTTTCTTTCCATATCAGGCATGTGTTCCATTCCTAAAGAGCAGGCTTTAAAGCCAATCATGAATAGGCTGGGGTTGCACTTCTCAGACGAGCCTCCACCACCCCTGCAGGGCATCTGACAATGAAGAACGCAAGATCAGTAGCTCTTTCAGGACCATTTTCCCATGGTGATCTGCATAGCGCCCTCTAGCACTATGAATCCCAGCCATCCATTTGTAGGGAGTCTTTGGCTTAGTCCCAGCTAGATCTGTTTCTCCATGCTCAAGCCATGTCACATTTTCAGTAATGGGGCCTTACCGTCCCTTTCCAGTGCGCAATGAGCATTATACTGTGGCAACTGCCTCTTGTTTAGTAGAGGGGACCTTCAAGCCCCCATTGGCCAACAGCTCATAGGGAGGGTCAACCCATGCCTGGGACTGGAATCATAAAGTATACCTTTACTCTTTGACATCATGGGCTTAAGCATTCCTAAGCAAATGTAAAAATTTCTATTGTTCAGAAAATACACATTTATTAATGACAATCTTTACTGATATCTTTGTATTTTTATAACTTTAAAGAGTTTTCAGAACTCAACTTAAAGGAATCATGGTCAGCAGTATCACAGTCATCATCATTATCTTCTTCATCATCATCTTCATTGTCATCTCTTATGTGCACATACCAATTTCTTTAAGTTTAATTTTAAGAGAAAGTAAGTACTATATTTTAGTACCTGGGACTTAATTCCACTACTTGATTGAACACTTCATGTGGAAAAGCTGAACTTGAATGTACAACTTAAGTTATGTAGTTCAAGTAAATGAAAAAGCCCTAGGCTTGACACTAATCTTTAAAGTTATAGATTTCTTATTTGGCAGCCCAAACTGCCTGATTTCTCCAGCTCTGGTTGTAAAACAAGCACTGCCTGAGACTAGTCAGAGATTCTCATGCCCAGATTTACCACAGAGAAATAGGGACTGCTGTATTAAAAATTTCATAGTTTAATTAAAATTAGTAAAAACTAGTGAGTTGGTCATGACTTACACTACTCCCTCAACAGTATTTTTGCTTTTATCATAGAATCTAAAAACCTAGTTTCACTATTTAATAAATTTTCATCATGGTCATGCCCAGTCCTCTCTGTCTATTGCCTTTTCCTCTCTTGCTGAAACCTTTCTTCACAAGTTGACTGTACTCTTTCTCCTTCCCGATTCTTTTTGTGTGTAACCCTCAGAGCTAAATCTTGGTCAAATTTCTTATCCAAGAGTGAATTGAACACTATCTACTACAGCAAACAAAGGTGGCTAGACCACTAAAGAGTTATGCCCCCCAATAGTCACCAACTGCCTACAGTCCCTCAGGGAAGGGCCGGCTCTTCCTCTACCAAGAGGAGTTGCTGTGCTACACAATTTATTAAACAATTTTCACTTCCTTGAGACAATCAATAAATCACTAATAAGCACAAAGCCAAAATAAAATATAGCTGTCATGTATTTATATTACACACCATAACTTTTTATTATTTTGTGATTACTATTGTTAGGTTGAACATAGAAATGTCATTGTAATTCAATTAGGTCAGACTATAAATCATAAAACAAAGATTCTGGCATAAAAGTAGAATGGAGTCTAATTTAAACCTAGAAATATCAAAAAATGTAAAAGGTTAAAATTTTATATTGAAACTACAAAATAATTATTTTGTAAATTTGTAATGTACTAGGTTGACTTTGGCAAGAAGTAAACCTTTGCTCTCATTGGGTGTACTTGTAATGCAGAAGGTCTACACTAATTCTTGACAAAATAAAGAAGCAAGGCAGGACAGCAGAGCCAAGAGAGCTCTATACTATAGGGTGAGAAAGGGTCATATCAGCATTCAAAATCTTTCATTCTTTTGCAGTTTTATATAGGCTCTTATTTTCTGTTCCTTACGGTATCATCACTCATACAAGTGGCCTGTTTGTGGGTGAAAGATCCAGCCCAATTGCATAACCCTTGGAACACCAACCTCTTGGCCTACAGGAAATTACCTGCTTGTCCCTTTCTTTTCCTGATCTGAGCTGTGTGTATCTGCCCTCCAACTAATCTGTAGATTAGATATGAGTTTCATCTGGAAAATTGATCTTTCACATAAGTTCTTTTTGTGAGAAGATTAAATTCCAACACTCAGAAATCCTTTAATCCCAAAGAATTCACTAGAGTGTTGCTCTATCATTATATGAGAGGTGATCCTTGAGGTTTGAAAATTTAAGTTAATGTCCTACTTTATCCTCCTGAAAGCCTTAAGATAATCATTTCCTAAAGAGAGACAATTAAGACATGTAATGCATTTTTTTAACTTTCCTCAAGTCGTAAGAAAAATAAGTGTCATTTCAGAATTATTTATATATTAACACTACAAAATTGGATCTTTAAACAAATCTGAAGTCAAATGTGCTTTTTTAAAGTCAATGTGAATTGATTAGTACATATTGCCTGAATTTGTTCCCTGTTCGTGAAATCATCTCTGGTTACCTGCAAACCCTCCACCAGTTCAGAAGACCAGTGAGCTGTATTGGAACCTTTGTGTACTCAAACCACACTTCTCTTACTCTGATGTTCTCTCTTCTTCTGACCTCTGATTCCATAATTGTAACATGGATTAGTAAAGATGCATTCTCTAAAGCCTAACAAAAAGGTTTTCTTGCAAAGAAACTTTTAATCTTGGGCTTTATCATTTTGATTCAGGGATACTGGCTCTCCTTATAATAAAATAATAGCAAAAACACAAGATAGACATTTGGCTTGAGGAGTTTTGTTTAATAATTACTGGAATATGAGAAATGCTTCATGAGATAAATGTCAAAGCTGTAAAGAACACATCAGGAACATGAGTAATGGTGATGAACCGAACTGGTGAAGCTCACTGAGTTTTATAGATAGAAATCAGAGCATCAAGAAGAAGTCAACTACAGATACTTGCTTGCAAGTCATTTATACTGAGACTGAAGCCAGGATAAATTTCGAGAAGTAGCATTGGATCATCACAACAGAATAACTTTTCTCATTTTCAATCCTGAAGAAGGGCAACTTCTATAAAGTTGAAAAAGATATTTCAAAAAATTAAGTCAGAAATCAAAGTCCCCAGGTGTGGGTGGGTCTCCATCTCCAGCATGGCTGCTGTGCTCCAGCCATGCCAGAGAATGGAGGACAATGGAACAGGGGGCCTCAGGTGGCTCAGAGTGTGGCAGGAGGAGGAGCTCAGGGGATACTATGTCAGTGGGTAGCTCGGTTATTCAAACCAAGGCAGGGGTTTATATAAGGAGGCCTTTCTGACAGTTACAGAATGTGGGAAAGTTAAAGGTGGGGGTTTTGGGATAAAGGCAGGAAGGTTGTAGGGCTGACATGGAAGTTCAGGAATGAGGAAAAGAAACCCAAAAACTTGGTTCTGGTCTGTGGTGGGGGAAAAAAAGATTCATATCTACAGTGATTTCCTCGGGCCAGGTTATCACATCAGGTAGAGCAGGCCAGATACCTGTCATCCCTTCAGGGTATCTGGGATTGTTTGCATTGTTCAATACCCAGACCCCCACACCCAGACAAACAAAATTAAACCGTTTTCAAACATTATGAAATAAAACAATTTCTACAAATTAATTGTTTTACAATGATCAACTTCTAAAGTTGCTATCAATTATAAACTTATATAACCTTAACTGTATGTGTTATTGAAATAAGTGATTAATTGGAAAGAAATATGAACTTAAATTTAAGAAGGAGTTTCTGCCCCAAACTTTACCAGCAGAAGTATTCATTTTCAAAATTTTTCATTCACATAATAATTGGATGATTACCTAGTATACATTTCTCAGCAATTCACAGCGAGATTTGCATTCTCATCTGAGAGAAGATTACACATTTACATATGGAACAGTTGTGATGTTTCTGTGAGGTGCCCTGTGATAGCAGCTATCAATTTACCTGCATGTAGTAATTTATTCATTCCCATTTTTAAACTTTGACATAACATATAGCAATTGT
Organism: Eospalax fontanierii; assembly: GCA_035773235.1. Taxonomy (NCBI): domain Eukaryota; kingdom Metazoa; phylum Chordata; class Mammalia; order Rodentia; family Spalacidae; genus Eospalax; species Eospalax fontanierii. Next base: position 68,293,057 of record CM069538.1, read on the forward strand.
TTACTTTCTGTTTTCTACCCTTGAGCCAAACACTACCTTATTCCTTGTTCCTCCACCTTCTATTTGCTATTCAGCCAAACACAAGACTCTCAGGTGGTGCTGAGCAGACAGACATCGCCAGAGGCTGAGAGGCTATTGATTTGATAGCTGTTGTTTTTGGATCTGTGTGTGCTTGGCACTACTAAGGACCTTTGGCAGCCAACACTCCTTGGTTCTCTGGACAAAGCAAATTCCCAGGCCAATATGAGAGACCTGCTGAGTAAAATAAATCACTTGAAATGACACAAACACCAGAGTTCTTTTTTCATTTCTGAGTCCCAAAATGTGTTGATCTTCTTCCACAAAATACATACAGTATCTTGGCACTACTGCAAGGGACAGAAAGTGCTTTAAAGGTGATGCTAAGAGAATACACAGCAACCTACTTCCTTAGGTGAGCATATAATTCCCAACCAGAAGAACTTGAAAAGACTATCTAAAAGGTTGAAAAGGAATGACAGTATATTTTAGGCTGAATGATACACATCATGATTTATCTCAGAATCCATCTGTCATATGCCAGCTAGTTATATATCCTGGAAAAATATTTCCTTAAAAACTAAAGTCAGTAATATGATTTAGAATTACAAATACAGAAAACCATATTTTCTCCTTATATTTCATTGAGCTTTTAAAATATCGGTTTTAAATTTGTTAAAATTTTATCTATCATCAATGTGATTAGAATGCAAATATTGAGATTTGTGTTTCTTTAAACAGTGGCTTGGTTCTAATATTTACATTGATTCTGTTTCTTACCTGGTACAGAGTCACTGATGATTGTTAAATAAAGTTGTTCTTCAGTTTTGTCCCTGCCCTTAAAGATCGAGTTAAATTAAAAACAACACTAGGGATACAATTTAAGGAAAAGTTCCAGATGAGCATGAGCAACCAACTAGGTTCCATGGTCTACACTGTAAAAATATTTTTGTGTACAACTGAATTTACATCAGAAACCAATTAAAATGTTGTTCAACTGAACTGATTTATTATTTTTTAAGTATTGGGGATGTAGGCTCAATTCAGTGCTGATGTATATACTGAACATAAATGAGGTTTTGACTCAAACTTTTGGCTGAACAAAAAGAAAATAATAAATAAATGATAGATAGATAGATAGATATTTCCTTTAAACTGCATAAATATTTCTAGTAGTTTGAAACATTTTTCCAGCCTTCCACTATGCTTAAAAAGGAATCCCAACTTTTCTATGTGATGACTATTATAACAAAAATGCTCAGTATTTAAAAGAGAAAAAAAGTGCCAAGACGGAGTTAAGGTCAAGAGTCCTGGTACTCCTATCAAGATTCTTATAACTAGGGGCTGCGGAGATGGCTCCACAGACAGAGCACCAACTATTCTTCCAGAGGACCTGAATTCAGTTCCCAGAAACCATGTCAGGTGACTCACAACCACCTATAACTCCTGGCTTTTATAGGCACCTGCACTCATGTATACACACACACACACACACACACACACACACAGAGACACACACACACACAGACACACACACACACACACGTATAATAAAGAAGTTGAGAAAACTTTTTAAATAATCTTATGTCTTATGTGATACTGGGAATTAATTTTCTTAACAACTATCCATTTTTTTTGTCACCTCTTACAGATATTTAATGACTTCCTATAAACATCTAAATGTCCCTTAAATATTTTGGGAGACAAATGGTATGATGGAATGATGGTACTCCAATATATTTTGAGAAAATGGACTGTTGTATATAGGTAAAGATTACAAAACACTATTTTTTAAATAGTATTATCAGTGTATTTTGTGTGATAGGTTCATAATCAAAGTCTAATACTTTTAAACTGTACTTTGTTCAGATGTATATCCTTTTTCTGTTACATTGGCAGTTACCCACTCAAATTTATTTATTTACAATGAGCAAAATAATAAATATTTTGTATTTTTGACTTGAATCATCCATGAGAACATAATTCTGAGCTTGCTATTTATTGAAAGTTTGCAAATTAAGAGAACAGTGAAAATATTTGTGGTGGTGACAAGTCCACGGGACTAAAAGTAAACACACTTGGGAGAGCAACTCATATGTTCTGTAGCAGCTCAACTAGAGAACGCAATGCAGTGAAAAGTCAAAGTACGTTACTGGTAGAATGAGCAGGAGTTTGAAAACAAATATGCTGACAGATACACTTCCAGCTTGTAAAATCAGTTTCTGAATAGACTGAAAGAACAGACCGCAGAAGGACTGAGTCACAGTCCAATCAGTATCATCCTCAGGCCTGAAAGAAAGGAATAATGGAGACTGGGTGTATGCTGATGTCTCACAGAGACTTCATGGTCTCAAAAGCAGAGGGACAATGATCTAACAATTAAACTTTTAGGGAAACCTAATGTGTCAAAGTATATAGGAGAGAAGGAGTCAGCTAAGGAGGTAGAAAGGGCAGGTGGACATCAAGAAGGTATTCCAGTAGAGTCCTAAAAATAAATCGTTTAAAAAACGTGGTAAAGAAGAAGGGCATATTTTAGACACTAAAGACGAGAGGGAAAATGTCGTGCAGCAGATTTAGTCAAATATTTTCATTTATTTAAGGCACTAGCATAATTTTCTTAACGAAGGGCTTGTGAAATCCACAGGGGAAATTTTAAATAAGCATGTGGGGAAAAGCTGCAGAATGGATGAATGAAGTAGCAGGCAAATCTATCCTCAGAGCAATGCTCAAGTGAGCAAAATTGTCACAAGCAATTATTTAAGAAATTTAGAAGTCAAACAGATTTGCATGAAAATTGAAGTATTCATTAAAAAAAATCCAAAACCTCTACAAAAAAAAAATGTGGAAACGGTGTTTCTACTAAGTATGTTTTAATTTTTTTCTCCATATATCTCCGTTCTTGTAAGGCAGACCAGGATGTAATAGCATTCATCTTTGTTTCCCACAGTGCAGGACTGGACTTCACAGGAACTAGAATCTACCATAAGATGCAGTAAGTAAGAACTAAACAGTAATAAAAAAAAGAAAGGTAGAAAGAAGACAGGAAGACAGAAAGGGAGGGAGGAAGGAAGGAAAAAGGAAGGAAGAAGGAAGGAAGGAAGGAAGGAAGGAAGGAAGGAAGGAAGGAAGGAAGGAAGGAAGGAAGGAAGGAAGGAAGGAGAAAGAGAAAAGGTTAGCTGTCCTTTAATCAAAAGTGTCAGACCTGGTCCTATTGCATAAAGGCATTGGGTGGGCAGCGTGACCCTGGAGACCCTTAAGGGACAGCAGGTGTCCTGGCCTGCTCTGCCTGAAGCTATAACCTCGGTCCCAGGAAGCCACTGCAGTTACATCCTCGTTCCTCAGCTATTGCTTAATCTTTTCCCTCCACAAAAATCACCCCAGACCAAAGGCAGTTTCTGGGTTTCCTTTCCTCATTCCTTAATTCCACATCAGCCCTAGAACCGCCCACCCCTAAAAGACCCCCACCTTTAACTTTCCCACCTTCAGTAAGGCCTCCCTATATAAACCCCTGCCTTGATTTCAATAAACAAACTATCCACTGACACAGTCTCCGGGGAGTTCTTTCCTGTCGCACTCTGGGCTGCTTGAGGTCCTATTCGTCTGCTCTCCTCTGGGACGGTTGTAGCACAATGGCCGAGCCGGAGATGGAGACTCACACCCACACAAAAGGATAATGTTTGGGGAAGTAATAATTTTGTCATAAATGTCTATATAAATTTTAGTTATACACTGATTTAAGTATGACAGCTCTTAACTTCTACTCTGTAAACTAAGAAGATTCTACCCCAACCCACATCTTAAAACCAATCACTATCAAATATATAAATTCCTCATTACTGTACAGTATTCATTGCAATGAAGGATGTAAGTTAAAAATTGAGCTCAAAAAAAAAGAATTAATACAGAAAATATTCCACCCATTAAATATATGAAAACTCAACACAATTTTATCTACATTCTCTCTGGGAATGGAATTTAGGACTAGTTAATAGACTAAATTCCAGTTAATTTTGAATTACCATAGTGTTAATAATTACAATGACAATTTGGAACACTATCATATTTTCCACTTAGTTTTGACTTTCTTTCATTTAATTACCAGTCTTATTAGTAAAATTCAATGCAGTATTTGGAATACAAATCATCTCACAAATGTGGTTTAAGAATGAAAATAAATATTGAAGCATTACCGTAAGTCATGGTAATAATTTCCAATAATTTGTAGAGGGCTACACAGTTTCAACTGTGATTTTCAAGCTTCCTGACCAGGAGTGGTGCTGGCAGGTTATTATGAATGAATAGTGAGTTTCAACCTATAGTTTTTTGTTGTTGTTGTTATTTCCTCTGCTTTATCAGTGATGTCAAAAGAACCTGTATCTCCTCTGTGCTTGTGTCCCATTGGGTGACATCAAGAACTGTGGATCCGGACAGAAAGGACAGACTTGACCATGCCAGTAGATACAAAGTCTTACACAAAATATTAGTCATATACTGATATGTGGACTTTGGCTCCTAACATTTTGTACAATGTGAGAACTTTTGCATTCTGTCCTGACCTCACATTCTGACATGAATTATTACTAATGGGATGTTAACAGGCCGTTTTTCACTGTAATTGCCCTGTCTTTATCTATCAAGTTTCTAGATACAAATTCTCATTATTAGAATTGGATTAGACATTTTGAGGTTAGGATCCGTATTTAGGTATCTCAACTGAATCTGGCTCTGAGTAGATTGTCCTAACCACAAGACCCATCCATTCACGTGCTTGCTCTCTGATTGTGTCTCATTTTGATTTCTCGTCCAAAGTGACCCAATGTTTCCTGGTTCTTTTACATTCCTTCACCTGTGTTTCCATAAGCATACCATGGCCATCTATCCTCTCAGCACAACAGGGCTGTGGCAAGGGAAAATAACCATCACCATCCTACAGCATTTTGTAAGCTGCAAAAATATAAGCAGCATATCTGGGAATATTAGCTCATTGTTTTGCCTTTGCTCTTCTTCATGTTTCCTGGGAGATGTGTACATGCACACACACACACACACACACACACACACACACACACAAGAACTTACAGACAGACAGACACATATTCACACATGTGTCATGTATGTGTCTCTGTATGTGTTCATAAGTATAGCCTAAGGATGAAGATTATATATATTATTTTATATTATTATCTTAATATATATATTTCCCCCAACACAGGGCCAGACTGAACAAACTTCCTTTCAAGTTGTTGGTTAGAGAAATTACAAGAGACTCCTAACATAACCCAGAATAATGCCCCAGTCCTGACTGCCTCCCGGCAGTGGAAGGCTAGCCCTAGTGTTGAAGACAGGCTGCATAGAACCTTGAGATGTGGAGCTGGAACTGACCTAGAAGCCTTGTCCTGAAACTCAGCTAGTTCTCATAGTGTTGGAGGACACAATGCAAACTGCCAAAGAATAAATATGATTAATTTTCCTACTCAGCTGTAAAGGACAATTAGAAACAATGACTGACCCTATCACTATTGATGCATCGATGGCACTTGTATCTTGGGGGAACCAAACAGCTACCAAGTTGGAATTAAGGCCCAGTCAATGGGAGGGAAATAATGTGTGGTACTGTAAATATAGCCAAATACGCATGGCTGGAGAGGTCATAGAGCCTGAGACAAATATACTTTGCACATTCCCAGACCAGTGTAATTCCTTGCTGTATTATAAATATGCATCCTCATATTTACAGAAAAGTATACATCTCACCATTCATTAAAGAACGTTCTTTTTGCAACAAATGGAGACTAACACATAGTTCCTCAACTGGTCAAATGCAGAGAAATCAGTTTTGGCTTCACTTCTGTATCATCACCCTATTACCATTACATCTAGGAAGACCCTCACGACTTTCCGCTCAAGCACGGGGCCCTTGAATGTAGCCCACTGTCTTTCCTTTACAGTGTTGCGTTTCCCTAATCCCAAGACCTGAAATTCTGTCATGATTTTTCATTTATCACTTATTTATATTTTATTTTGTTAAAGAATCCACAATAGCTGATTCTTCATTTGTAGCCTTTCTTCCAACTTCTTCTTATTTTAATGCTATTTTTTATTTTAGACATTTTAAAGTAATTTTTGTTCTATTTTCTTGCACTGATATCAGTCTGCACTCACTGTTGACATTATTTAGGTGTGTGTCAGGATTTCTAAAGGGAAAACAGGGCTAGGAGAGCTGAAGGCAACAACTGTTAACAGCAGACAGAAACTAGAAAGTGCAGGAAGCTGCTACCCTCCTGTGGACTAGCAGAATAAGTCACACAGGTCAATGCTGCAGTGGCTACTGTCATAACTAAGTCAGTAGATAGAATTATAAGGATCACATTATAAAATACATATCAAAATTTAAATGAACTGTCATTATGATCATGAAGCACCGAGAAAATAATGAGTGAATACTCAGAGAAACGTATAATTGCTTTTCCTTGGGCAGATATGACGGTCCAAGACACTGGACATAACAGAAGTTGTCTTTAAAGGCTTAAAGAGTCCTTCTGGGCATAAGTACATATGCATGTGTGTATCCCTGTGTATATGCATGTGTGTATGGCTGTGTGTATATGTATGTATGTATGTGTTTGGCTACGTGCATGTATGGTTATGTGTGTGCATTCATGTGTGTATGTGTGTATGCGTATGTGTATGTGTAAATGGATGTGTGTGTTCCTGTGTGTATGTGTGTGTATGCATGGCTATGTTACACATATGTATGTGCCTGTATGTGTGTGCAAATATTGTTTATTTATGTATGGCTGCATGTGTGTATGTGCATGTGTGTATGGCTGTGTGTATGGCTCTGTGTGTGTACCTGTAGTGATTTATTAAGTAGAGTCTGCTTAAAAAATGTTAGGAATTTACTATTGAGCCTGTACAATGCAAGCCATTAGACTTTAATAACCAGGGTCCCCGAATACACTTACAGTGTGTGTGCTCCCATGAACAGCACCAGAGCACCTGACCAGAGGAAGACTGGATGCTGAAAAACACGTTCCATCTGAAGGCGAGCACATTACATAATTGCAGAGTTCTTGCCAAGCGTAGGTTGAACATGAAATGGGAAAGAACAGCAGTATGAGGTAGAGCTCCTTTACTATTTTCATGCTGCAGAAAATCAAAAATTAGGGTAACCCAGTTTCTTCAACAAATGGAAGCTTTACCACTGGATAAATTGGCACATTTATTTATGTATTTATGTGTACAAAAGCAAGTTGTCAAGCAGAGCTATGGCTGTAAATCACTACAGAAAGAGGAAAGTCAGGGAAGGACAAAAATCCCTCCTTGTGCAACAAAAGTTTTAGGCTGCAGAAGCAGCCGATGATGCTTGCAAGCTGTGGAAAAACAAACACATTAAAGAGAGAAGCAAGGATTTTACCATAAAAGGGATAATTGGGTGATAGAAATGATGGATAGGATAGTCAGGATAGAGACCTGGGCATGCCAGTCATGGGGATAATCAATGGAGAGGTGGACTGTGGCTCCAGGAGTGAGAGCTCAAATCATGGCCTGTAAATTTTCTACCAAGAGGGAAAAACAACTAGGATGAAAAGAATCACAATTCCATCTGACTACAGATCAGAGTTTTCAAGGGTTTTCAATTTTTTGGCCACATATTTTTTAAAAAAAATTATTTTTTAAAATGTCAGACATTGATAAGAGCTTCAAGGTAAACAGAACATTTAAAAATAAATTGTATGTGAAGCTCGGTTCAGCGGAGGGAGATGATTTTTGAGCATCAGTCAAAAGTAAATGATTACAGAAAGTGCAATGTCAGAGCAGGTCAGATTTACACGGCCTGTTATTCTTCCTATTAACATTTTACTTATAGGGGATGAAAATGTGCCTCTTTCTGCAACCACTGTTGCTCTATTAGGACCCTTCCCTTTGAATCCCCAGATTTAGAGACATTCCCTGATCTGCCTAGGTAAATCTCCTTTCCCCCACATCCCTTTGTTTGGTGATCTCTGCTCTTATTGGAGCCTTGGGCACTCCTGGGGGCCATTTGGAGATACAAACCTGTATGTGTATGTATATAGGCAGATGATAGATAGATAGATAGATAGATAGATAGATAGATAGATAGATAGAGAGATTGATGATTGATAGACACATAGAGAGATGATAGATAAATACATATATATATGTATATATAGACATTCATAAACAGATTGATAGAAGCTAGCTAGCTACATGCATACATAGATGATAGAGTGTCACAGACATTTGGTGGGGTGTTAATAAGGAGGGTACAGATATGGAAGGTGATGTAAAACACATTGCATGAAATTCCAAAATTCAATAAAAACGTAAATTAAACCAACTGTTACTTTGAAAGCAAGTCCTACTTAGCTGTAAAGGTTAACGGTGAGTGGCCAAGCAAATTATCACTACCGGTCCAATAGTGGGTCAGTTTTCCTTTGGAATAAGTCACAACTAACTAACTGGACATCAGGTCCACTCAATAGGAGGAAATGCATGCATAGTGCTATAAATACAGCCATGCACACACAGATGGACATGCTGTAGATCCCGGAGAAGAAACGACTTTTTTCATATACCATCATAATTTCTTATTGTATTCTCCATAAGTACTTTATATTCACAGACATGTGTTGCTGCCAGCATTCATCAAAGAAATGTCTTTATGCAACAGATGGAGACTATTACAAAGTTCTTCAACTGGCCATGATTCAGAGAATGAGTGACTGCGAATTGCCCAGCTCTCAGTGACACACTTAGTGAAACCTCTGCAACTAAGACTCAGGGGATATTGCAGAAGAGAGGAGAGGAAGGATTGTAAGAGTCAGAGGGACAAGACACCTGCTGCAAGTTACTATAATCTTTTCAGGAGAGGGAAGACACACCCACGAAATCCCCATCGTGTGGCAGCCTAACAAGTTTGGCCTAATGACAAGAGGAGATGACACGCTAATGGATATGCCATTCACAGTCCCGCCTCAGGATGAAGAGGTTGATGCGATCAATGGACGCGGAGGGAGGAAACGTTGGTTTTCTCCAGGGAAGAGCTCCCTGAAAGGTCTTCTCATCCCCTATGGAAACCCCTACGCATGGGTACAATAAAGGACTACTATATGGTGTCTGTGCATTATTTATATTTGTGTATTTAGACGCATATGTATATGTACTAAAAATATTCAAAGAAGAGGACAGTAAATTGTGAAGGAGTGTGGGCACAAGGAGGTTTGCAGAGTGAGCAGATTGGTGGAAATAAACCAAATACAGTACTCATATACAAAAATATGAAATAATTTAAGAATATATACTAATTAGGAACTCTATTTTTTGAATATATTTTATGACAGTAACATTCATGAAGTTGATAGCTTGCTTTTCTCAAACTTTTGAGACTTGTGTACATTTTAAGTATGTCACTTTCATTTGACTTGATCTTTTTTATTAAGTACTTTGTCATCCATTAGTGGTAGCATTTGAAATCCCAGTATTTTGGAGGTAGATTTAGGAGGATCAGGAGTTTCTAAGTCATCCTATGCTCTACGGTGAGATGAGGCCACCCTATAACAAATGTTACCCAAAACGAACATACAAATAAGTAGATGGCAATGTAAGAGTGTAAGTATAAAACAACCATTTCAAACTATTGGAAAATATGCAAACTACCACACAATGTGAAAACTGTGTGTGTGGGGGGTGGAGGTTATTCAAAAAACTAAAATCGTAATCACCATATGATCCAACTTTAGCATTCCTTTGTATAGATGATGAATGTAAGTCAAAGTATTACAGAGATAGTGGTATACCCATGTTTACAGAGTATCATTGACAACACAAATTATGTAATCAGTATAAGGGTCCATCAACAGATCAATGAGCAAAATTTGTATACAATATTATATGTATCTATACATACAAGTGCACTCACATTATCAAAGATTTTGCTACCATTAAAGAATGAAATCGTGCAATTTGCAGAGAAATGAGTAGAACTGAATGTTATTATGATTATCAAACCGAGCCAGGCAGATTAACAAGCGCAGCATACTCTATTCCATGTGTGTGATCAAAGATGACAGTGGTGACCTGAAAGGTAAAGATGAAGAGGGAAGTGAGCAGCAAAGCAGATTTCCATGGAAAGGAGACAAAGGCGAAGCTAGGGAGGGGAATTCAAGTGAAATATGCTGGATGCTTGTGTGGAAATGATTCAGAGAAACCTAGTAAATGGTATACTTACTATTAATTAATAATCTTCAGAATTTTTTTCCAGTAGTACATTTTGATGCACTTTCTATATGTATAAAAAAAGAAAACCTTTGTTACTATAACCAGAAATATTATTGGTTTTCATACTTGTTTGAGTGTTTGAGTTAATTTTAAATAACCTGACACTCTTGGTATTTTTAAATTATTTTCACCGTATGTTTTCCTTAGAAAAATAGAATTTTTGAATGTATATAAAATCATGTGTATGCTGCCCATCAAATATATATACATACATATATATATATATATACATTAAAGCATAATATATACAAATAGAAAGTAACACAAATAATGGATTTCAATTGTAAATTTTAGGCCATGCTTTGGAAATAACCTCAGTAAATATGAGAGAAAATGAGAAGACTTCTCATCCTGCAGCTAGACAGTGCTGTTCTTCTACCCTGACTGAGACAGAACCTGTGGGATAAAAGAGACCAACAGGCATAATAGCCTCAAATAATTAAAAAACCTTTAATCATGTGTGTGGAAGCCAGGAAAAGATAAAGGGAAGAAGTTATGACTCAGATGGAAAATTATCTGATTAATTTTCCGATGGATGGAATTATAACAATGACTAGAAAAGAGATGATAGATTAGATAGATGGATGATAGATAGGTAATACACAGACAAATAGACAATTGACAGATTGATTAATTGATAGCTAATTTCAAATTGATGAAAGAAGAACAATGAAGTGGAAAATAAGAACAAATTAGTTCCCTTTAAGTAGATTGCCAAACAGAATGTCAGACCTGTGATTAGCAACAGAGGTCAAAACACAAAATAGAGTGCCTGTCAAATGCAGCAACAATTAAAAACGTCATTTCCCATAGCTTTGAGTTTGACTATAAATAATTCAGTGGATATGAAAGACATATTTTTATAGTAGTGCAGATAAAACCAAGGAAAGTACTTAACTGCTGAGCAGTATACTGTGTCTCAATACCAGTTTTATAATTTTTGTATAAAATTATAGTGGATAATTAAATTACCAGGAAGAGTTGAATTAGATGATGTCGCATACATGTTCTTTTCAAGTGATATCTACACATATTTGCATATATGTCATTTTCTGTAATTATAGTCATATAGTAAAAGCAAGACATTCAATTATTTAACCAACAGCAGCATTTTCTTTAATGGACTGCTTTGTAGAAAAATGGACTTGTGAGTAAGAAACCCTTTCAAAAGTTATTATAGGTTACTCATAATCAGATCAACTTCCATTTAGATACAAAGGCAAGTTCCAAGAATTTAAAAGTGCCCAGTTGGAGTTCATCTTGGAAATGTCAGGTAATGGATAATGACACAATGTGACCACCTGCAATGCAGAAATACGTTCATGCCAAACCACCTAACAGGCAAATCATTAACAAAAAAATCTTAAAAAGCAGAGAAGGAAAAAGACAGAACTCCTGAGGAGATAATGCATTTACGGATATTGGCTCAGAAACTCACTTGTGTGTAGCCCAACACGTGGTAGTATACACAGATGTCATCTGCCAAATAAAAACAGACATGTTTTGTATTTGAGTAATTATGCTTCAGTTAAAAATCACGACTATGCATATCTTCATTGTATTGGAAAGAGTACAGGGTGCTTGTCTTGGGTAAGTTTTTATGAAGAATTCAGTCATCTTCAGCATCAGTGGGTAGCAGAATGTATGGTCCAAAAGATATTTCTGAGAATCAAATTCACTAAATTCCATCTTTAACTCTCCAGTCCACATAGAAAACAATGCATAGAATAATAATACATCCTCAGGTCTTGACATGAGAGTATCTTAAGCATCCACCTGAGACCTCCCTTGAATAAGCAATGTAATAGATTGGCCTACACTGCTCTTACCTGTTGTCTTACTGATAAACACTGGACTTGTAGAATGTGGTTTTCATTATCAACATAAATTAATTATAATTTTTCAATCAAGCTTTGTGACACTACAGTACAGAGAACACCTTCATTAATGGTAATTCATAACATAGTGTAGGAATTTTGTTTTCCTTTAAAATATATTATTTATTGTCCTTATTTTTATACATTTGAGTGTTTTGCCTACATGTGTGTAAGTGCATCATTATTATGCAATGACTGCAGAGACCAGAATAGGTTTTGGATCCCCTGAAAGTGGAGTTGTGGATGGTTATTAGCTACCATGTAGGTGCTGGGAATATAAGCCAGATTTTCTGAAAGAACACCAAGCACTCTTAACTGCTGAGCTATCTCTTCAAACCCCAGTGTAATAATGTTTAAAGTTCAATCTATCAGAGATATCTTGCCAATTATGTTTAAATTCTTTGCATACTCACATGTTCAGGCAGTGCATTTTACCTTGTGCTCCTTCTTAGGATGCATCTCCAACCTAAGTAGCATAGCCTAGATCTCTACAACAGTCAATATTGCAGAGAATATCCTGCCTCGTAGCCCTGAATATATCTGCTAGTGGACAATATGCACTTGTGTATTCTATACATCTATAAACCTATTGACTAAAGGCTACATTATTTTATTTTTACTTTTCTATATTTACATTCCTATCACAATAGCTGTTGATACTGAGACTCTGATAGTTAAATGAGGTTTTTCTTATATCTTCAGGATTACCATCAAATAGCAGCATCCGTGTTTTTAACGTTTCCCAGGGTGAGTTCCTAGCCCTCTTTTTCTTCCTTCCTCTTAAAAATTTTTCTGATAACCAATTGCCATGTTTTCTCATAGGTCTGGTGGTTTTACTATTTAGTAAATCATCTATTTGCCAAATGTTATACTGAATTCAGAATGCTTGGGAAATGTGAAGCCCTAATTCAAGTTTTAGCAAAGATAGCATGCAGGGAGGATATCAAGTAACTCATTACTGAAATCCCTACAACATCTACAAGGATAGGTATTGTTAAGATTCAAGTTGTTAAGCTGAAGTTGTCTCTGCTATGCCTTGCTAGCTCTTATAACACAGTGTTAGCCTTTTCTCATTTGAAAATGTGATATCGTGTTAGTGCCCGTCACACAGAGGCTGTTCTCAAAAAAAAATATTGTTATGAGAACAACATTTTCCCAAGTTTTCCATAAGGTTTTACTTTCATTTTGTATTGTATTACAAATTCCATGGCCTATGAAGCAGAGTGGTCCTCATGGGGTGCTGTCATGGACCAGAAAGAGGTGATGTGAAGGAAAGCACAGAAAGGGTTAATGGGAGCCAAGTGAAACATTAGGTGGAAATGCTATAATTATGTTCCTCGATTTTATGCTGATAATGAACAGGGGGGTTTCTGCTAGATAATCAGACCATCCACACACTAACCCTGTCCTCCCCTCCTTAGGCTTTTCTCTCCTTTTGCCCTGGCTTTGTTTGTCCGTTGAAACTTCTTTTTCATCTGTAAATAGATTTTTATCTCAAGGGTTAATTTCTAATTACATGAAATTTATATGTCCAGTTATGTATTTAGATTAAAAATATTGGGTCTTATTATGTTCATAAATGAAATATATTTTTGAAAATTGTATTGAATTATAAATCTCCTAACATAGCTAGTTTATGTGATTTTGTGAATAGCTAATGAAATGATACTTAAAAATACTGTATCATTAAGGTAATGGTTGTTTGACCAATATTTTAAGAAGACATTTAGAAAATTTGTCAGTGTCTTATACAAAAGGAAACTATAACTTGCTTACTCAATATAAATATTTTATTTTAGCATTATTATGATACAAGGTACTTTGCATTTTGTTCAAAATATAGTATACTTTCACCTAATCATGTTTTAAAATAAATCAGGAAAAAAGTATGTACTTTATTTCTATGCACATTGGAAGGAATCTGAACAGAAATTTTGAAATTTTGGAATAAAGTACCATGTACCTGGTTAATACTCAGCATCGAGTCCATTACATGATTTGCTCATATTTAGATCTCCTTACCCGTTCTACACTCAAAATACTGTCCCCCGACCTCAAAGACTTACTTAGTCAAATTTTGCTTCATATTCTAATATTCACTATGTAAACATAGTGTCAATATAGAATTTAAAAGTCTCCTAGAGCACTTGAACTACTTCTGAAGGAAAGGAAATACATTTGTACCTTATCTTTATGGAGGGAATATCTTATACAGTCTGTATGGAGACTGGTTTTAAGTTTTATACTAGAAAACCAGCACATATTGATGTTTTCTCCTTTCATTAACTGGAATAAATGGAACCAAGGTTTGATTAAGCATGTTAGTTTTTGGTTCAAAAATGTTTTCTAATGAATTCTCATAAAAAAAAGAGTGAAAAATTTCAGATTTATTATGGACCATTCTTGATATAGGCTTGATATAAGACAGAGCAAAATTTTATAAAGGAGATTAGAGGCAACTTTGGAAGGACTGTTTTACATTAAACAAAGCATTTCCAAATATTTCAACAAATACTGTTTTTAAATCCAGAAAGCATTTAGCATAATATTTAGCATAATATGTTGAAAATATAGATTGTCTAATCTCTCTCTAGCCTTCTTTCTCCACCTCTCTCACTTAATATCAAACAGCCACATATTTCTGAAATGACAAATTTCTAATAATCCTTGAAACTGAAACAAATTCGTGACACCTTACAATGACACCGAAGCCATTCAAATGTAAATCAAAAAGTTGAAATCAGGGTTCATGGTCTAATATTTACCAGTTTGTTTAAATTCCAAAACAGCATATAAGACCCGAAGCCCACTCTGGCCGCAGTCTCACCAGCACATGTTCATTAGCCACTCAGCATTTCATTTTCGTCGTTGCTACCATGTTCTTCTTTACACAACAAAGCCGAACGAGGAGATAGAATTATGAACCGTGGGCTTGTCACAGGCTAACAGGATGTGCTCAGAGATGCAAGTAAAACCCTTTTGTACCTTCTGGCCTTGTAAGTTCTGTGAACCACTGAACCCCATTCAAAGAGAGGATAATGGGATTTCACCTCATCTCTACTCCCAGGGTTCTTTGTGGTTTCTCGGAAAAAGCACAAGCACTTCACAGGTACCAAATGTCAAACTGCAGCTATTTTCAGTGCCAGAAGAGCATAAAATCTTAGTGGCATTTGGAGAACCATTAAACTGCCTAGGCTGTTCTAGAGAAGAAGGAGGAAATCTGCATTCCAGAAATCCATCGGGGCTTATGAGTTATCTTAAAATTATATGAAATGGCCGTAGCAAAGGTTTTAACATTAACATTTGATTTTTACATGAATGGAGGTTTGACATCTTGTGTCCCCCTGCCATTCAAATGACAAACCTCGAATATTAAATTATTGAGATCAGAGGTTAACAGCATGGATTCTCCAGCTCAGTTGCATGGGTTTGCATTACAATATCCCCAGTTACCAGACTCAGAACTCAGGGATGTATCTCCTCTAATCTATCTTATCTGTGTAACAAAATTAACACCTAACAAAGATACATAGCACATAGATGGTATGTGACTAGCAGAGATGGCACAAAGGTGTTTGTTAAATGCAAATAACTAAGGGCTGTGATGTGTATTTTCACATAGTTTCTTGTTAAGTTATTTGATAAATATGAATTCTGTCCAATTCTTATTGGAAGGCTTTGAACTTTGGAGATACTTAGTAAAATGTATAAATTCCTAGAAATTAATCTCAGGTTCTTTAGGATATGTGAGCAACACCTTTGCTATTTTTTTCCTTTAAAACTGTTGTACATAGCCCCAGGAGTCTCATTTTTCTCTTAAAACTTCTGAGTGGAGAGCCAGATTTTCTATAGCAAAAATGAGCCTAGAAACTAAGCTGGATGATCAAGACATTCTCAAATAACTGGAACCTGAATACAATGAAGGATCAGACCCTGAACAGGTCATCGAGATGTAAATATTACAGTCATTTCATTTCTGTAGGCATTTTTAGATATGTTGCATCTCTGGTATATATTCCAGATGCACAATCCTGTCGATGATAATGATTTGTCAGTATTTCTCACAAAATGTTAAGTAGTCCCCATTTGAAACATCAGTGACAATTTCACAATGACTGCCCAGGCACTTAAAACATTAGGCAACCCTGTCATTGCAAAAGAAGATTCTGGAAAAAAAAATTGACCATAAGAAGTATATCAGAGAAATAATTGTCTTTCAGTGCCTTGGGCATGCTCTTAACGATTCAGTTTTAAAGTAGACGCAAAACACAGATCAGAGGGTTAATAACAGACATGTTTTAGAAGAGAGGCAAAAATGTTAGATGATTTAAGGAAAGTCTATAGATCGAGGTTTCTTTTGCTGTTGTTGTTGGTTTGATTTGTAGGTTTTTTTTTTTTTAAACGAATCCAAGGGGAAATACAGAGAAAGAAAAAAAAATAAGATGCATATTGGACTGTTTCAATAGATTGAGACCCATCAAGAAGACAAAATATGCAGCAATAAAAAGCATGAAAAATAAATAAAATGAGTAGTCACCAAGACTGAGAAGCAAAAGGTCACTCTACACATAAGATAACATGATTTCACATAACAAAGGAGTGCTTTTATGATGAATAAACAGAGCACTAAGGCAATAAGAAATACTGCCTTGAAGTGCATCCCCAGTGTAGGCGCATGCTTGCCTGTTTAGAATGGTGAAGAAGTATCTTAGCTGTTTTGCTCTTCACTATGACAAAAATACCTGAGAGGACCAGGTTAAGAAAGGGAAGACTTATTTCCGCTCCTGGTTACAAGGTATTTCAGCCCATCTCAGTAGGAAAGTTATATATGAGTGGCTCCATGGCGGCAGGAGCAGGTGGCAGCTGCTTGTTCACATGGCAACAGACAGGAATCAGAACAGGTGGTGAGAAATGATAAGGAATATTGCACAACCATGAGCCTGACCCCAGCGACATTTCCATCAGCTTGGCTCCACACCCTAAGGATTCCATAACCTCTTAAATCTTCCACCTGCAGGGGCTCAGTCATTTAAATATGTGACCCTGTGAGAGGCATGCCAATTTCAAACCACAACAGAGTGGAGCACAAGATCTGGAAGACTAAGGAGTAAGGTGACATTGTATTTAGACAATAAACTCTGTACTTATATAAATCAAGCAAACCAAGTAAATATTCCCTTAAAGGTAAAATATCAACCATAGAGATATCTTAGCGTTGGCATCTGCAAGAACATCAATTTTTATGTTTGTCCTCTAGAGAACTACCTCCCAATGAGGAGGTCCTGGAGACTGTTGCTTTCCACTCTTACTTGGGTTGATATGGTAGAAGGACTGGGAAGTGAAGGGCTTGGGTCTTCCTCGAGCACTAAATGAAAGATTATGCCCTCTGATCAAAGCGACTGTGACAGGGTTTTCACTACATACCTAAAGCATGAATGCTAGACCTAGCATTGTGGGTGGGAAGCAAGAGAGATAGAGAGGTAGAAATGCTGAAATAGAAAGACTGACAGACTGGATAATTTCACTGCAAGGAGCTGTCTCTGTCAGAGCCTTGGTGTCACATGCAAGGTAGTTAACCTGAAGAAATGCACTAAGCGCCTACCCAAAGTCACCCAGAGCAGATATGGAGCCGATACTCAGTTTCCAAACTCTTCGATTCCTTTCATACAGCATCAGTGTGCTCCGTTTCCTTAAGGGAATTCTCACAACCGCTCAATTTATAAATCTCTTTCAACCATCAATGTGATATTGAGGTACGTAATAAAATCCAAGAAAGGGTAAATAAGAAAAGACACGAGGTAGAGTACTTGTCTCACAGATAACGGATTGTCCTCACAGGTGCCTTGTGCCTATTTCTGTACTACTCCACACAGAGCAGAGCAAAGCACATATCCTTTCTTTGTCGGTGATTAGTACCGTTGCTGAATCATGCGTATATTTCAGTTGAACTGCTTAATTTTTATCTCTTAAGAAAAAAAAAAACTATCTTCCCTTTTCCAGTCTAGAAGATTTTTCTTTTGTATTTCATTGAAGAGAAATTAATAATTATTTGATTGTCTATAGTGTTGCAATGCATGTTACATTTTATAAACGAAAAAAGTATATATAATCAAGTACAACAGCAATGGCAGATGTGACAGTCCCACTAGTGTCAGTACAGTGATGGAAAGAACTTGTCTACCATCAGTGACCCTAATGACTAGAAAAATGAAATCCAGAGGGGGAAGAGAGGGTATTCCTTTAATATAAATGTCCCTTGTTGGGCAGGAGAGATGTCCCAGCAGTTTGGAGCACATTCTGTACGGCAGAGAACAAACTCCTCTGGGTGCTCCAGGCATCTACAGTTACATGTATATGCCCAAACACATACGTACATACATATAACTAAAAATAAATGTCATATGTTGAACAATAGATCTTGAGTGATATTAAACCCAGTAAACAAATGTGTGTACTTGAATCCAACACACTCATGTGCATGTGAACAATCTGTACAAGTATTGGCAAAAGTGCGATGCAGATACTCTAATGTTCCTATGAAATTAAATATTATAAACACAGAAAGGTGTCTCATTGACCTGGTTTTATTAGTTTTATGATTCAAATCTGTTTCCTCCTGAAAAGAGATTTATCTGGAGGTTTACTTAACATTTGCTTTAAAGATGAATTAATGAAACATAAGAAAGAAAGAAAGAAAGAAAGAAAGAAAGAAAGAAAGAAAGAAAGAAGAAAGAAATCAACAGAGATACTAGAACTTGTGACAATGCAGTTATTATGACAAATGAAAATTAAAACCAGGTATGGTGGTAACCAACTTTAAACTTAGCTCTTAGAAGCCTGAGCCAGGAGGATTGCTGAGGATTTGAGACCTGACCCACATAGTGAGTAGCAAGCCAGCAAGGTTTCTAAAGGACGAAACTGTTTCAGAAAATCAAAATGAAAATAAATACATACAAATGCAGATTACAGATTTTTAAGGAAGATAGTTATTTATCAGCAAGCTTGGAGACACTTCAGCTGGATCTTCCTGTCATAATCTACAGCTGTAAGGCTCGAGTTATAGGGCTCTAATGATCAGACCCAGAGCCAAGTCTATATTTCTATATTTCCAAAAGGCAATGTAGCATCCTGAAATGCCTGGAAGGTCATGACTAGATAACTATCTATCCTTGGTTCCAGGAGCTTTATACCTTAGAGAATATGTATGTAGCAGGAGGTTTTCTGCTAACCACAAAAAAGGGCCATTTCCCCTCTGGTAAAATCAAGCTAAGCTGATCTGTCAATGGTCTGTTGGGATGTCAGTCGGTGTCCTCATCATCCCCTGTTTTCCTCTTCATACGACTTGATGCATTCTATTTGAGGTTCTTCAGAAAAGCTAGTTTATCTAGTGGCCTCAGAAAAAAAATGAAGCCAGTCTATGATATAGATCAGGACACAAGTTCTTTCCCATTCTGTACACTATTGTTCTAAGTGAGCTTTGATAGACTCTGATAAATTCTGCCTATATTCCACGGCAATCTACCTGCATATTTTAAGAAACATTTGATGAAGATCACAATGACAGGGAAATTCAAGGGTATCCAGGAAGAGATTCCAGTGACAGGCTCACGTGAGTATAATGTGCATAATATTGAGCACTGGAAATGTTACTCAGAGTTTTTTGTTTTGTTTTCTTTTCACTGAAAGGTGCCTGCTCACAGTCCAAGCAAAATCTGCTGAACAATTTAACTGGTTAGATACTTCATAGCCATGGACAGGTAAATAATATATCTCAAGGTGTATTTCATTTTCAGTGGCAAATTATTTTTCAAATGATTGTTTTAAGTCTCCTGGGAAGTTGAAGAGTAAATAACAAAACTCCACCTTTGTTACATATTAAAATACTGTAAAAATAGATTCTTTTTAATATTTTATATTTAATATAATATCTGCGTGTACATAGGTTGGAGCACTAATGCCATGTAATGCCTGCAGAGGCTGGAAAAGGGCACCTGACTCCCTGGAACTGAAGTTATAAACGTTGTTAGTTGCTTTGTCGGTGATGAGAATTGATACTGGGTCCTCTGCAAGGGTACTCAGAGCTCTTAGCAATTGAACCACCTCTCCAGCCCAAAAAGTGGGTCCTTATAGAGTAGATTCTATGGGTAAAATAGTTCTGATGCATTTATTTCTTGACACTTCAGTTCATGTCCTCTTCTCAGTTCCTCTACTTCTTAGCCTATCGCTTAGTGAATGCTTCTTAAAGGAATTTATAGTGAGGCATAGGTTTATCTACAAGATTCAGTTAATCCCCCCTTGCATGGTTCCCATTTAGTGAAATGATACCCTGAAGAATATTCGTACACTTGCTTTAGGTGAAACAAATGTTACTCCCTGAATCTCCAAGTCAATAAGTAATCTTCCAGGAAAATGGTTAAAATATCAATCAGCACAAAGCAAACTATAAATGTATTTTTTCTTCCTATGCACAAGCAGGATGTATCTAGATATGCAAATCATATCTAATCCATATGTATCTAGATATTCAAGAGCTCTAGAAACAAAAAGAGATGGAAAATATGCCAGACTAAGGAAATTTCAGCACGACTGGAAAAGGTAGCTTTTAGTTAAATGGGAACCTACCATTTCCATTATTATAAAAATATATGGGGGGAATTTGTGTGTTTGTTTTGTTATATTCTAGTGGAAGAGAAAAGAGAAATATTGGTGCAAGAATAAATGATTCAGAAACAGATAGTGTGCATTTCTCCCTACGTCTGTTGGAACTCTTCTGTTTAGAATCTCCAAGGTCAAGTGCAGAGAAACATTTAGTTTTGGAAGACATGGATTGGACTGAAAGATATTTTGTAAGAATATAAAGTCAAAATCCACATGTTTGTATTAAATGAAAGATAAAGATGTTGTACTGTTGCTGAGAAGGCAAAACTGCAACTTATATATGTTCAATGGAAATAATCTGGCACCTGAAATACTAGATTCTTTGTCTTCAATTCTAGAGATCATAATATCCTCAATTTCCTGAAGTGTCAAAAGGGGTAAACAATAAAGTAGCACTTTTTTGTAGCCCTATGCTAGATGTTAAAATGGAATTTTGTGGGTAAAATGCTTGCGTGAATACCTGACTCACTGTATCAGTTTCAAAGATCATTACTGGACTTTATTGCTAATAAAGACAAATGCAAATTTACCTGAAGTTTGCTTCACTGTTTCTAAATAAAAGCCTTTGCTTTCTCAGACTGCCTAATTTTGATTTGTGTTGTTGTTTACAAATTAGATGATCTCTGCTGAGTAGGGTAACTCTATTAATATGACAATATTAATAATATTATTATTATTGCTCCTTTCCTTTTAACATACTCTATTGTCTTCTGCATTGACTCAGGTATAACTTTTATTCTCCTTATGAATTTCTGTTACAGTTTTAAGTCATATTCAAAAGATGTGTATTTACATAAACACAGTAGTCTATCAAGGTACTTTTGTCATTGAGAATTTAAGCTTACAGACATTTTGTGCCATGTGTCTGTCCTTTATTATAGTTTCTAACTTCTATCAGCTTTTCAGGAAATGTCATAAATTTGAAAACACATTTTATCTGGCATCACTGTTAAGTATCAAATAATACGGTACAGAAAAATTTTAATATTTAGCCATTACATGTGAAAACTACAATCATACTTTATTTGTATCCATAGAGACATATTTTATACAGAATAGAAAACCTCAGTACTTCTCTCTGTAAACTCAATATATATGGCCTTTCCATGAGCAATTTCACTATTAGCACATTAACCAATTAGTTTATAGTGTTAATCCAAGTTAAATTACAATTAGCCTCATTTTGAACTTTTATAACTCCTGAGACACTGCCATTAATAAACCTGAGATTGCTTCATAAAGCAAAGTTTGGCACAAAATATAAGAAGAAAATATTCAAGAACTTGTGTCTACTCAGTGGGTTTCCTTGTCACTTCCCTAGCTAGTTCTTTTGCTGTACAAAAGCATTTCAAGTTAATGAGGTCTCACTTGGTGATTGCTGACCCTAATTCCTAAGAAAGTGATGGACAATTTAGAAAGGCATTTCTACACGTGTATCTTGAGGAGACTGCCTGTATTTTCTTCTAGAACTTCCAGAGTTTTAGATTTTATATTGAAGTCTTTGATCCAACTGAAATTAACCTTTGTGCGGGCTGAAGGACAAGGATTCAATTTCACTCACCTACAGGTGGAGATCCAGTTTTGCCAGCACCATTTGTTGAAGATGCTGTCGTTCTTCCAATGCTGTTCTTGCCATATATTAGGTGGCTGAGACCGCAGACACTCTTGGCTGGACCTTCATTTGTGTTCCGTTCATCTACATGTCTGTTATTATGTCTGTTATAGTTTCTCACTCCTATCAGTTATTCAGCAAATGTCATAAATTTCAAAACATAGTTTATCTGTCATTAGTGTTAAGTAACAAATAACACTTACCTTATGGTACAGAATTTTTTTAATCTCTAGCCATCAAATGTACAAATTATAATGATATTTAACTTGTATCCATAGAGACATTAGATGCTGATTTAATGACTATGGCAATGTAATATTTTTTAAGGTCCTATATGGTGATCCACCAGCTTTACTCTTTTTACTCAGTATAGCTTTGGCTCTCTGGTGTCTTTTGTGATTCTGTGTGAATTTTAGGATGTTCTTTCCAGCTCTGTGAGGGATGTCAATTGGCTTTGAATTGAATTGAATCTATAAATCTATAAGTTACTTTACTGAGTATATATACTGATGTAACATCAGGAGTCAGGAAAATGGAAAGGAACCATAGAAGTGAAGGGAAAGAAAGGGTTAGAGGGAGGAGGGTCATAGGATACAGGTGTTACCAAGAAGGAAGTGGGGGAGTTTAACTGGGAAGGGAGAAGGAAAGGATATTCAGGGAATCATGAGAGCAAAGAGGAAGACAGAACTCTATCCCTCACTCTAGGGGGATAATAAAAGATGGGTATTTTCAAGGGGAAATGGGGGCCCTTTAACTGGGGCAGACAGGGGATGGTTAGACCAGATAGAGGACAGATAAATAAAACTTAGGAGGTGTGAAAAGCCAGAGGAAATACATTAACTCACCCCCACTAAGAATAAAAATATAACATGAGTGCATGATATCTGAAAGATATATAACAAGACACACAGTACCAGACAGGAGAAACCTCCCTTCTAGTTGTTAATCATGGCACTCCCCAAACTTGAAGGTAAGACCCTACTGCTGAAGAAAGGCGTTTCAGAAACAAGACAGAGCAATGCAGATGGAACTCACCTGGAAGCTTCCACCCTGAAGACTAGCTTTTCAGTTTTGGAGGACACTATGAAAGCTAGTAAGCGAGACTATCAATTAATGCTTTAAAGTCTAATAACAATGATTGGTAGAGTAGGCTATATCTATCAGTGCAGTAGTAGCACTTTTATCTAGGGGGTGATCACCAGCTACCTAGTAAACGTAAAGCCCTGACGATGGTAGGGAACTCATGGATGAAACTATTAATATAGCCAAATACACATGGCTGAAAGAGGTTATAGATTCAAGAGAAAAACATCACTTCATTCAAATTCATTTTGCACCTTGCAGTCAGCACTGTCATAGAGAAACAGACCCGTCAGTTTCTGCAGCCATTCCCACTACATCGAGGATAAAGTCCAGTCTTCAGACTTTCAAGGATCTTCACATTCCAGACTCAGAGTACTGTGCATTCGTCTTCTGATGACTTACAGTCTATACGTACATTGATTTCTGAAAAATACTATATTTATTTTGCCTTCCTAGTTTATACAAAAAACTAGATATCATGAATTTGTTATTCACCAATAAATCTAAATCCCATTTTACTATATCTTTTGTAATACCCTAAATTTTGATTTGTTTGTCAATTCGTGTTCATATTACCATGGGGACTTTGATGATCTTATCATATTTTATTGAGTTTTTGTGCATTACATACTATAAAACAATATTTAGACCCCTCTCCCAATCTGCACCACCACACGGCCACCCCTACACCCAACAGAGTCCATGCGTTCTGCCATATGTTATGGTCTATCTGGTCAAGCTCTTGTCCCTCAGTGCAAGTACTTCAACAGGAGTCTAGTCAACTTACCTAAAATCGCTCCTTTTCAAAGACCAACTTGCCTCATCCAGCAATAATCAGCTGACAATAGTTCCTTGTCTAAGTTTGGGGTCTGCAGCCCATTTCCCTTGTTCTGTGCTGGGTTTTCTTGTGCATGATGTCACCATTGTTGCAGGTTCATATGCACAAGTTCCAAGAGGCCTGAAAGCCTCTGTTTTCTTATATTCCTTCACCATCCCTGGATCTTAAGATCTTTCTGACCCTTCTTTCCCAGTGTTCCATAAGTCATGAGTGGATGAGGTTTATGATAGGAGTCCTATCCAGGGACACACACCCTCGTCGCTTATTCTCTATGACTTGGCCAATTGTGGGTTTTGTGTGTATTACACTCTGTTGTATGATGAAATCTGCTAATAACTATGATTTATATTTGGCTTGCATGTTATTCTTATATTTTTATTCAGTACATGTTCAAATTAGTATGTGAGGTCCTATTAAAGGAAATATTTTTAAATATTTATCTATATATGTTGTATATATCGGTATTCAGTTGTTTGCTTCAATAATTTGTAATTTGTATAGCTTTATTAAAAAATGAAATCCTATACAAAGAACAGTGCCTACTGAATGTTGTACAGAAAGTTCCCAGAGAGCAGTAAACAATACATCTGAGCTTCCTTTTCATTGCTCCTGCATTACATTGAAAATAATACCTTTGTGACTCCAATATGAATTACAGATGCACTGCTTAGGAAGAATTAACCAGCTCTTAGTGATGTGATCTGCAAAGTCAACCCTTTTAAATGGCACATAATGTCCCGACATGTCATGCAGTAATGTAATTATCACTGACATTAATTATTACTTTCTAAATTGCCCTTTTAATCATGTCTTAAAAGAGAAAATTATGATTACTTTCTTCTCCTTTTCATTTATCTATTCTCAGTCTATTAGAAGAAGCTGTGACTGGGACCAAAAGAATAGTTTTATCATAAAGCCAGCATTAATTTTTTAGTTAATATTTTTAATGCTCTAAAATCATATAAATATTTTAAATGTTGAGTATAATAATCATCTCTTGAAAAGAGCATATCAATATTTTATTAATTTGAGGACCATTACATAATACTATCATAATTTGAAAATTTTAAATATTGCCTTAACAACTAAATAAGGAATGAAACATATACTTATATGCATGTGAATCTAGGAGAAATATAAAATGAATGTTTACTGACAGAGAAGTCTTACACATTTATACATGCTGCTGCCTACCTATAATTCTACTACTGAAACAGGAAGATTTTGAGTTCTAAACCTAAAGCTACATAGGAAAGCTCTGTCCAAAAGAAAAGTAAAGAAGAAAAAGAAAGAGAGAAAGAAAGTAAGAAAGAAAAAGAAAAAGAAAAAAGAGAGTGTGGGTGGAAGGAACAAAGGGAGGGAGGAAGGAAGGAAGGAAGGAAGGAAGGAAGGAAGGAAGGAAACAGGATAGAAGACTCATTTGGGCATTCAAATAACTTCCTGAATGTATCATATTTATGTGCAGCTGATATAAAAATATTTACAATTTTTTAGTCCTAGTACAGATATTTTTTCTTAAATACACATTTTATATTGATGATTTTTATTAATGCATAAAATTATGCTAGTATATTTTACCTTCTTATGTCATAGAATTCAGAGTTTATCATACAAAGAGCATTGTATCATCCTAAAAAGGAGAACTATTAAAATAATTAGCTACTACCAAAGGAAACATATATTAAACTGAATTAGTCTTATAAATTATTTGAAGTAAGCATACCTGAACTTTATTTTTTTTGATAGTCATCAAATAAGAAAAGAGCT
This sequence comes from Eospalax fontanierii, assembly GCA_035773235.1. NCBI lineage: Eukaryota > Metazoa > Chordata > Mammalia > Rodentia > Spalacidae > Eospalax > Eospalax fontanierii. Next base: position 68,319,212 of record CM069538.1, read on the forward strand.
ATCAAATGGCAAAATTATGCTTTTAAAATTGTTGATATTTTCTGTACCATTATATTTTTTTCTATTTTTAGGAATATCTATTTTTAAATTTTTTAATAGTGCATAAGTATGTGTGTCTGTGTGTAAGTGCACAGGGCTACAGGTGCATTTAGAGACCAGAGGCAGAATTATAATCCCCTACAGCTGGAGTTATAGGATGCCAGGAGCCAACCAGACCCTATGTTAAGATTTATCAATATCTGAAAAACCCAGCATGGCTTGTGATCATGGTCTGGAAAGTTCCCGGACCTGATCAGCAATCACTCTTTCTTGGAAAGGTTGTTTATGCGGTTGTTTGTGTACATTCCTTGAAAATTACCTGTGATCTGACCCTTGCTTAGCCCTTGCTTAGGAATGCTTTTGTTATTTAGGCAATTTTCCCTCAATACCTTCAATGATTGTTTTCTGCTTTTCCAATATGTATATAAAGACCGAGGGGAGAAATAAACTTTGCCGATTTGATAAGAGAGCCTGTCTTGTCGGTCCTTCGTGTATGTCTTGTCTCTCTCATTCCAGGTTCCTGAGGAGTCTCGGCTCTAGTTGCATCCCTGCAGGTCAGGGCAATTGGCGCCCAACGTGGGTCAGGGCAATAGGAAACTGTGCAAAGCCTGATGTGGCTACTGGGAAATGAACTCTCCTATGGACGCAGTGTGCATCACATAATTTTTTAGGTACTACAGATCTTCAAACACAGAAATGAAGAAACTTACCCACATAAGAGTAAAATTAAAAGACAGACATTTGTGGTACTCTGTGGGGTAACAAAATGTGTATTCTTACTGGAAAACGTGGAACAGACCTCTAGTTCAACATTTAAGTATTCTTGTCTGAGCTAAGATGATGGTATTCAAACCCTCTTTCTCAACTATTCTACTGTATGATCTTTGATACATACCCCTTTTGTGATTTTCTCCTCCATGGAATTGCAAAGCAGAACTAAAGATTATTACTTAACACAAAACCTTTGAAACTACTCTGGTACAATTTGTAATGATAGAAAATATAATAATGAAGTAAATAATTCATTTAACCTATTGGGAAATTTAAATTCTTTAGTATAAAATCATGCTTAATGCCAAAAATGAAACAGGAATATATTTTTAAATGTAATGAAATAAGAACAATGTTTTAAAAATATATAATAAATGAACATAATAAAAGTTAGAGAGTAATGTTGAGATAAGTGTAGAGATGATTCGGCATTTAAGAAAGCTTGCTTAAAGAACATAAAAACTCAGGTTTGGAGCATAGCATTCAGCTAACAACCTGAGGCTGGTTTCACACAGGCCTGTAAAGACATAAGACTACTGAGACTTTCTGGTTGCCAGTCTAGCTATAAAAATGTGAACTTCAGATTACTATAGAACCCTGCCACCAATTGAACAAACCAGAGAGTTAAAGAGTAGAATAAAACGTGTGTCTTTCTCTGGCCACTACAAAGACATAGGTACCTGCGCCCCCCAAACACAAACACACTCTCTCACATACCACATACAAATATACACATTCATGAGCCACACATATATGCACACAAACACACAAGTTCAAATAAACATCCACATAAAGGAAAATTAATACTTAAAGGAACCAATAGAGCAAACCTACAGATTTTTGCATGTTTCCAACAAATTTTAATGAAGGTAATATTCAGCTTTTGTAACACAGTATCAATCACTTTCTAACAAAATTTATCATTCACTTATGGTAGCTGCTATGTATCACTTTTTATACTCTGACAGAACCATTCTTATTTCTTATATGAAAGACTAAATAAAACTATACAGATTTCTTATCCACTAGAAGGTAAAGGAAATTCAAGGTGACAAAGTGTACTCTCATTTAATGTACCCAATGAAGGGCAGAACTCTAAGTGTTATTGCTTGATCAGGGAAAGGCATATTAGAAATGAAACCAGAGTGATCCTCGGCCTGAGGACAGGTCAGGTAAAATTTTCACTTCAGTGTAAAGACTTAGGCGTATTCAGAGTGACACAGAGGACTAATGAGGGACCCGAACAGAACAAGGATAAAACCTCCTGAAGCATCCATTTCTGTAACAGACAGGGAGGTATGTTGTGTAGACCTTCTTAAGCTTCTGGTACCAAAAATTGAAGTAAGAAACAAGATAGGGATTTGGAAGGTGCAAGAGCCAATGGCACCTTTGCTAAGAGTACTGACTGATTAATGAAAAATTGACTAATGATTATATTTTGAATAAATAGTGAATAAAGAACCAAAATTGCTTGTCTTTAAATAGGAAATGGTATATTTAAAACAACGAAATCATTCTGTCTTTTCTTTTTGGGAGAATGACTATCTTATAGAAGGGTCTGGCATTTACTGTGTTCTCAATGGGAAGGACAGTAAGTTTAAAATATTAGGAAGCTAATGATGAATTTGGGTTTTCATTTTGGGTGACCCTAAGCACTTCATCTGGAAATGCTGAGTAAATTCTGTGATACAAACAACTTGAATTTGTAGTATAGCTGGATAATCTGGCTGTAGTTGATATGGTTGGTATGGATACATGAAGTCTGATGGTGGTTGGGGAAGCAGGTGGATGGGAGAGAGGGTCTATCTTTGATTAAGAATTGTTATATGAAATATATAAAACTCAATTAAAAATTAAATGGAATTTCAACTGAGAAGCTATTGTCCTGGAAATTAGGTTCTGCCACTAAGCAGACATTAAATAACGACGTGTATTCCTGATAACATGATGATTTCACATTAATATGGGAGCCAATTCAGACAAAATGATCACTGTGAGTCTATCCAACTAAAGTATTTATACTCAAACACACCATCCAGGCCCATTTTCTTGTACTTTCTGATGTCTCTCATATCTTGCCTTTTATTCTTTCTTTTTTATTTTAGTCAAGTTCTCTCAGTATCCTTGAATTATAGTGTTGCTCCTGCCTCTGTCTTCCATGTACTGGACTAAAGCTATGTCCCACCATACCATTCTCAAAATTCACAGCTTCAAATGTAACATGAAATTACTTTGTCAGAGAAAATTGCAAGGGAAAATTGCTAGAATGATGAAAGTAGAAAATAAGAGAACTACAAATGTGAACCCAAAAACCTACAGAGAAGCAAGGCCTGGAACGTCACACCATAGCTCCCTTTGGTTTCGTTCTGTTTTCTCCTCCTGGCTACTCTTTCTCCCCAACTGCAGGCTGATTTCTAGAGGGGACACTTGACTATTAAGAAATCTCACATCCTTATTCATTAAGATCTGTACCCATATTGCCTGAATATTTCAAATTTCCTCACAAATATTTTAAATCACTTTATACATGAAATCCCTCTCCAGAAGTACTTGATATGATTTAGAGAGACTGAATCAGGTGAAAACACAAGACGTTGAAAGAAATCAAAGCAAGAGTAGGACAAAATACATGTTCCTCTAAAGAAGATGAAAGAAGCAGGATTGTTCCAGGTTTTACCACCCTTATTTCTAAATAAACTTTTCAAGCAGCTTGTCTCTATTTCCTCAACAACAGGATAATAAATTGCAACAAAAGTCCCTGGTATGCCTAACAATCTTTGTTGTTTTTCTGTTTGTTTTTGTTTATAGTCCACACCTGTGATTAACCAGGAGACACCTTCCAGAGTCAGTGCAGACACATGGAAGAGAGATTAAAATCTAAATCCTACTTTCTGAAAGATCCTTGAATAGAACTGCCCTCTTTTGAAGATCTTCTTACCTCTATTTAGAATGAAGATACACCCCTTTCATTTCCTCTTTGCCTGTGAATTTCAATGCAATTCGTGCTTAGAAGATGTTTGCATAATAGTCTTCCACCTGAGGCTACATGTGAGAGCACTAATATTTCTACACATCCAGCTTTACTTCCTGTAATTTCCTATAGATTGGTAATACCTTTTCATTTTGTATAATGAACTGAATGTGACTCACTTGTTAATCAATATCGGTGCATGCCAGATTCTTTAAAATTAATCATAAAGCAGACAATCCCAGAATGCATGACAGAAACAGGGCATAAAGACTGGTTGTCAATTTATTTGGTATCACAAGTTCTGGACTCTGGAAACAGTATATCTCTATACATAAAGAATTTCACTGACTCTCTTTCTTCTCTTTGATTCCCTGAAATTTATACTCTAGGTGCTAGCAAGAAGCATAGTTGCAGCACAAAGTTGCCCAGCTGGGAAAAGCCAATGGAAGCTAGAAGCTATTGATGAATTCATTCTAACCTTGACAGTTACACACAGATCAGAAGATCAGAATACTAAGGAAGAGCTTAGATCTGCACCAGTAACATATTTTCCACAATGATTGCTATAAGGGGCTTTATAGAAATAACTTTGCCATAGAAGGTTTTCTTTTTTCAGGAAAAAAAAAAAGATTAGCTGTAAGACAACACATTGGAGACCACTACACATAATTCAATTTGACTCGTCATTTAAGAACAACCTTAGCTACTAAAGGTCGCAGGTTTCCACAACTGGAGATTCTAGCCCAGAATGGTGTATATGTAGAGTCTAGCTGTAAGACCTTGAACTTAATAGCTTGATATATTTTCCCAAACCTGCATTATTACAACTGTGTTTTCATAAATGATCTAAATTGACACATTGGAAACCTGCTCATATTTGCAGAATAATATGGTCAGTAATGATTGTGTCTTCTACACAGAAGAAATGTATCCGGTATAGCTCAGTCTTGTCATTAATGACTACAATCTTGTTGAAGCACAGATACCAAATATTTTAATTTTACAACAACTAAGAAACTAGTTTCCCACTGGTTGTGTTATGCAGGGTCATTGTTATAAATAAGTACGTCACATCCTTTTGAGTTAGTAAACCGGAATCTTCTCTACCCCACTGAAATACGCTCTTCCTTTGTCATTTTAGTTACTCATACTCCCAGGACCTGCATTTATTATAAATGAATTGTACCCTTTAACTAAGTGAATGAAAAATCCTGTATTTTAGCTAAGAGATTGGTGGTAAGCTAAATTTACTGAAGCAAATATCCATCAATCAACTGTAAAATTGATAGAAGCTGTATTTAAAAGGTAATTTATTCCATTTAAGCATTAATTACAACTCTGATTCCTTTACATGGGTAACGAATGTGAGCACAGAAATATATAGAACTACCTAGATCACTGTAAATTGGTACACTGCCTATTCCTTAAAATACTACATTTTTTAATATTGGTAATTTAACCTAAGCACTTATGTGTCAGATTATTACCACTAAGCTTCATCCCCACAGAAAAATTATTTTAATTTGAATTCAGGATCTTCCTAATTTCCCCAAGATAACTTTGAATTAGCTGTGTAGTTCAGAAACTGGCCTCAGCCTCCCCCATACCTGGGATTGGACTTCTAACTCCTTAAAAGTGCTTATGGTGCAGATTTGCAATAAATGGCAAACCTTATCATTGGGTCTAGTTCAATAACTTAAAGTTCAATGATGGCTTATATCTTATACAGTCATTGTGGAGGAAGAACATTCTAGAGGTACTTTGGTATACCAATGTGTGTAAGAGAAGGTCCTTCTCTGAATATGCTTGTGCTATTCAAAGAAAAAGAGAGGCTGTGTATGATACTCTTGGGTTTTGCTTTTCACATACTAATTGTACGTCTTCTGTAATATGGTTAAACATGTAATAATCTTAGCATAAGAACACAAGAGAAAGATGAAGGACATTTTTCTGTTTAGAGAACTGCATTGGCCTCCAGTGATTGCTGAGATGTGGATCTGATATGGGTCATTAAATTCCAACGGACAATCTTCCATGGGCAATGTACAGACACAGCTCTGAATCTCGTACCTGTTGAATATCTTCACAGTGCCCCAAGTGGCAAGTGGGACAGGTGATGAAGTGTGATCCTGAACCTAATGTGCTGTGTCCTCAGTCCTGAGAACTGGACCCAGTGCTGGAGGATGCTAGGCAGGAGCAAGCAGGCAAAAGGCAGTTTGCAGCTGCTTGCTTCCCAGGTATAATCTCCTGTTTAATAACGTAAAGCAGAGCATCCAAAAGGCAGACAGCAAAAGAAAACATAAAGTCACAAAAACAGTGTGACGTGGGAGCCATCCTTTTCTTTTCAGTGACATATGAACTTACACACAACAGAGGAGCGTCTCTCAGTGAAGTTGCTGATGAGTTCTATGCTAAGCCTGGCTGTTTCAGATATGAACTCAGGGAGTATGATCTTTCTAACCACTTTTTTTTTTTTCCATGTTCTTTCTCTGGGCAGCTATGAAAGCCTAAAAATTGATTTTCAGACACTTGGCACACTCTCAATCATCACATAAAGCTCACTAAACCCCCAATAGACTTGGCGGCAACTCCTTTCATCCTTCTATTGCAGCATCAGCCTCTTCACTTTTAATTCAGAAAGCATAACTTCCTGTGTTTATATTTCTATGACCCTAGTGTTGCAGTTGTAGAGATATTTAGCTTGCCTCTCCTTTTAGTTTTCTCTAATTCTAGTAAAATCCCTTCTGTGTCTGTTTTTATTTGTTTTTATCAAGGAGACTAAACACTGAAAGAGACTCTGAATTTCAAATGCTCAAGTGGTGGGTTTATTTACTCTACTTCTGAGGTTTTATCAAAAAAGAGATGGATACTTATGTCACTTAAAGTATTTTTGTCTTTTTTTCTGAGATTTTTGGTGCTTGCATTCTTAATATCAAATCTGTTATATTTTGGCAATTACATTTTTCACAACAAAATTATGCTGTGGTATATATTTTGTATGGTAAAGTAAATGTATATAAGTGTAAGGGATTTTTAAATTCAGTTCTAAAGCTCTAAGATATCAGGTATCTGGCTCACAGTATTGTATTATCTTTTACAGGGGAAAAGGGGATTTCTAATTTTCAATGATCATGACATTACGAATAATATGGCATATATTTTCATGTGGTGTATTCAGAAACAAACTTAATTTTCCATGGGGGGGCAATTAAATCTTTGATATATTTTCAGGTGATTTCTATGACTTGTGAGAATTAGGAGTCTAATGAAGATTCAGTCTTCCCAGCAACACTTATTGAAGAAACCATTCTTTTCCTGAGTATCATTTTAATACTTTTACCAGAAATTTCTAGGTGTAAGTAGATGCACAGAACATCATAAAATTGGTACTTATCATGGTAATTACACTGGGGTAGTTTGATTATAGCTAAATTTAATTGATGAGAGAGGAGAGGATCTTTAATAATAGTAAAATATATTAATGCAAAGGCAAAAAAGGAAAATGAATGTCAGAAGAATGGCAGTGGAAGAAAGAGAGTTCAACGAGAGAGGAAAAAGAGGCATGAATGTGAATGCCTCCCTAAGACTTTTGTAAACTTAAGGGTAATAGGTCTTATGTAGCTAAAATTTCCTATAATCAAGGTCTATATGGATGTAAACATTGTTATATTGATACACAATAATTACTAACACGGTCATAAACTCAGGACAGTGAGATCTCACGCAGGTAAAATGCTTCTCAAGTAAGCTTGATGACCTGAGTTTACTCTCTGGAATCCATGGTGGGAAGGATAGAACCATTTTCTGAAAACTGTGCTCTGACCTGCACAAACAAACCAGTGCACTGTGTGCCTGCATTCACACAGTCACACACATACATGCTCACACACACTCTCACACACATACATACATGCTCACACACACTCTCACACACTCACACATACTATCACAGATGCGTGTGCGCACACACACACACACACACACACTCACATGAATATACACCAGTACTTACCAATCATTCTCACTATTTCACCAGGGACAATATACAAAGATGTACTCAGTTTTTGGATCAACTTTTGCCAATTAAAACCATGTGTCTCACCATGATGTTGTCTTTCATGTAGTCTAAATTTTTTGTGGGGTTTTTCCTGAGCAATTTTAAGAACTGATAACCTTAACAAACTTTCGTCTATTAACCTATTTACCCAACTGATGCTCTTTCCTTTGAATGTGTCTTGCTTTTGCTCCTTGGTAATGTACCCATATGGACCATTTAATGATGAGCATAGAAAACGTCTCTGGAAGTAAACACCATCTTTATCAAGCATGGGGGCATACATACACTTTCTCCACAAACACATTTGGAGGGTACTTATAACATGAAACTATTCTCATAAATAGACTTCATGAAACTAGTTGTTTGGATATGAACTTTTAATTTCACACCTATGCTATTCACTGTTGTTTACGAACTAACAAATAGAAAAGAAACCTTGTTTCTAAATATGGCAATTTGATTAGAATTTCACTTCCCAGTTTCTGTACATTTAAAAATAAGTATATATACTTTCTGCCAACTAAGCAAAACACATAGAAATACATTGGATTATTTCCAAATAACCACCCAAATGCCTTTAAAATGACACTTTACCATAATCCTGCCTGTTCATCATTGTTTCATACTAATTATAAACTTCATTTCTCATACAAACATTCAAGGCCTGATTTCTTATATTAAAATATAAATATTTATCAGTATCTAAGTGCCCTTAAATTTTAGTTATAAAAAATCTCCAATGAGTCACTGTCAATAAGTGTCCGTGAGAAATAAACATAGGCAAGGCTATGTATGGAAACGCGCAAATCATGAAAACTGCACTGGAGCAATCAGTTATTTTAAGATTCCTCTGCAGAATGCAATGCCATGACACTACAGTCCAAGTATTCCGAATTTAAGGTGATATTTCTATTAAGCACACACAGCAGAACCCAGAAAATTACAGAATTGGCCGACCTTTCCTCTCTATAAAAATATGCTTGGAAGTCTAAATGTGCAATCAATGATGTTCTTTTTATATTTCCTCATAGACTATGATTTAATGTGTCCATATGTCAATGCTGATGTAAAACTGTTCAGTACTTTAAAAAGTATTCAAATTTCCATCAATTAACTCAAAATTCCCATTTTCAGAAATCCAATTTTAATAATTAAAATAATATAGTTAGTAGTCTCCATCTAATAAAATATTTTGTTAAATTATTTATTAAATGCCCTTTGACACTACTTTAAATGGGTAATTTTAATTTAATGTTCTATAACAATCAGCCTTTCAGATGGCTACAGCTGGCATGAGATAAGTGAACACAACCTCATATATCTGACTTTTGGTTATAGTAAAGTAACAGTGTTCTATCTGCCTTTCCCTGATTCTGTATAAATGATATTCTTAGCTCCTTACTTGATCAGAAATTTTCATATAATGATTTAATTAAATTATCTGATATTGGTCTCTGTTTTGTGCATGATTTTCTTATAAATATTACATAAATTTCATAGTCTGTGGAATATTATTTTCTTTATTTTCAATAGGATTTTGTAAGTTTTCTCTTACTGTCCTGAGAAACATTTCATAATAGAAATTTTCTTGTCTCCATTTCTCGAGCATTCATACTCAAAGTTTTCTACTTAGATACTTGGAAGACTTTCTGGTGGAGCACAGAAAGTCTGATACACATGTAATTTCCCGGGTATTAGCTCTGTCCACAGAGGATCCTTTAAGGGTTCTTCTGTCATAATCCAGGGTTTAAGTTCTCCATCTAGCTTCATTTTCATTTATATGATTGCTAATACTTGAGCATGATTCTGTATACGGATCAGTCAATGGCTTCCCCTTGAGCATGTGTCCAGATACTTAGCCAGTGAGCTTTCCCTTGTATAATGTTTAACTTATTCGTTCCTTTCTTTACTGAATTTATTGATATTTTTTCTAACTATTATCAATTTCCTACACATTTCATTGTGATTTCATGATTGGGATGCGAATACTTTCAAACAAATACTTATATGTTTATTAACATATGCAGGAATCTTTAAAGTTTAGTATGATAAAAACTTCTCACACTTGTGTTCCTCGCATTGCTGAGGCAGAGGTAGGGGAGAGTTCACAGGCTGTTTGGATCACAGAGTTGTTTCTCCACCTCCGTGGCCTACCTCAAAACAAACAAACTAATAAAAGAACAAAGTATCCATATTTTTTGTCTACCACATTATCATCTGATGATTATTCTGTTTATTTTATGGTAGTTACAGGAGGTTTTACTTTTGCCTTTAATCTTGATATATCTAAATATTTGTTTTATGTTATGATTTAATCTCTTTTTTTACTTTTTAATGCGTATTGTTATAAATATTTTAGATTATAAAATATTCCACGTTCATTTTTAAATAGTAAATAAATGTACTTCAGTTCATAAATAAATACCACAGATTCCAATTGGCAGATCAATCACATGAGCAAATAAAGAGATTGATTATTAGCTTTTTTACTTAAAATCCTTGGGCAGGAGTTGTATCATTTGAGGATCCCCAAAGATTTACAGGTAGGAAACACTTTATTTTTGTTTCCTTTGTTGTTCATCGTGAAATCAGTAAGTGATAGCTTTAGACAAGTTGATAATTTTGCCCAAGGGTAGACAACAATTAATTAGCCTATGCAGCAATTATCAGCATACTATTTCAAAATCAGTAGACCCAATTAATGCATCCTATAGACAAACACAATATGGTAAATTTTTTAAAAAGTTCCCTGAAATCCTTGATAGTCTTATTTAAACTTCTTGGTTTTGCTTCATCTATTTAAGAGGAAGAATAAAATTCCTGCCCACATTAGAAAACTTCCCTCATGTGAGCACGCTCTGTGGCAAGCACTGTTTCTACTGTGTGGTTCGCCATGCAGTGGCGTCTTACCGCCATAGAATATGATTTTAAACAGCTCATTGTGGATCAGCACTAGTTGGGAAGCCGTGATCAACCTGATTAGACAGATGATTTGTAGTTCCCCTCAGCCCAGCCTTAAGATCATCTGTTCTTTGTCATTTGATTTGCAACCTGAATTTTCCTCAGGTCTGTTCTCACTGACTCTATTAGGTGTCAGGCTTACCAGCTGTGTACTTTTTGTTTTGTTTTGTTTTCAGAACAGAGTATTAGAATCCTTAAGCAATAAAGGCAGCCTTACAAAAAACCCTGTGGACACTTTCTACTATGGAAGCCTCTTAAAGTATAAATGTATGTGTTATAAAAGGAGATTAAAAGGAGTTCCCTTAAAACAGGATCATCTTTGTCCTGACTAGACATAGACTAGCCAAATAAAAGCCTAATGACAGGAATGGACAACTTTTTTTTCTTTTGAAACAGCTGACCAGGAGTCTCAGACCTTCAAACAAGTAGGCCATTACCCACCAGAACTCAATAGTAAGACCACTCTGCTGAAGATCTTAGAAAGCTTTGATTCCTCTAAGGCACAGACTTGCTAGATAAACCAGAGCGGCCTTGACCTACTGATTTGAATAAATCAAGCTAAAGAGCACCTGCCTGACTGTACTTTGTGATTTTACATGGTCTAACTTATGTTCCATTTATTGTACTTAGACTCATTACATGTCAGTCTGAAACAAACAAAAGCAACCTTAAGTTTGGCCAATTAAAACAAAACAAAAATCCACAAACGGATGTGGTTCATAGCAGTATCATATCACATAATAAGCATAGACATTCAATTAATAATTACATTAAAATACAAACAATTATTCTTCCCTCCCCAGTGTTTACACACACTGTTCATTTAAGACAGTGTTAAATAGTATCAGTCATTCTTAAATGAGTCATAATCCCCCCAAAAACCTTGAAAACCAAGAGAGAACACATGTGTGGCTACACATCACATACATGTTTTCAGATTCCCTCTGTCACCACAATCCATATTTCATAAAACCTAGAGTTGTGTCTGCTTTGTTATGTAAGACCCCATCTAGCCAAAGACACTATTTGTTACAAGCAAGTTGCCCAATTAACTCTACTCAGTGGATTTCCTTCTCAGTATGACACTGTTTCCATCTGTCTGCTGCAGCTATAATGAGTGTGAGAAATGTAAAATTCCATCCCACAGGAAATACAAATACTCATGATAGATTTTCCAGAACTTCGACCATGGTCACCTGGAGTAAATATGATTATTCAAACTTTTTTGAAGATCTACCATAGAAGGAAATGCATAACTTATACAAATGATCTTATTTGGGGCTTCTTTTCCCAATCCGCCCCTTGCAGGAGTTAGGCAGGATACCTCAGGAAAACGTTTTCTTGTATTTACTGGATAATGTGAGATCAAAAGACAAATGGGTATCCTCCCTCAGAACTCATTCCCAATATATCAATCTTTTTTTGCCTTATATTAAATGATTCTTTTGCAATTTCATATATGTATATAGTACAGTCTGGTTACTGTCCCCCTCACCTCCTTCTGCCCCTCCTCGCTCTATTATTCTCCCCTTCGAAGCCACTAATCACATTCTTGGATTTAAATTTGTTGGTGACACGCTGTGTTTAAGGAGGGCTGCCTTTGTGACCATGGGTTTGCAGCTCAGTGGAGTACAGTGAGCACACTGCAGGTACACAAGAGAATGTCTGCCCCTTCCCCCAACTCACCAGTAGCCCATAGTTCAGCAGAGAGGAAAGGGCCACACGGACCCCTCCTTGATGAATGGCTGACTGTCCACTAGCCCCCTGAGAGCTGCTGAGGTTTGATCATGATTGCCTTGGTGGCTGCACACCCACAAGATAGAATCTCAAGGTCTTCTCTCTTTCTGTGTTCAGGCTCTTACGTTCCTTCTGCTCATTCTTCCACCTTGTTCCCTGCACCTTGGAGGAATTGGTGTTAAAGTTCTCTTCAGGGTTCAGCATCAGAAATGACTTACGCTCAGTATCCTGAGCAAACTCGCATCTTGTCAGGGATTATTGACTGTGAAAAGAATTCTCTCTCAAATCGAGAGAAGCATTTGTTTATGGGAATAAGCCTAAGATTTAATGGAGTTGGAGAGATGGCTTAGCAGTTAAGAGCATGAGCCGCTCTTGCAAAGGACCTGGGTTTGGTTCCCAGTACTCACATTAGACAGCTCACAGTAGCTTGTGACTTCAACTCCACCGGATTCTATGCTTGCTTCTGGTCTCTGCGGATGCTTTTGCTCACATCTGCATGCATCCCCACTTACAGATTCTCCCACAAACGTAATTAAAGTACAATAAAACCTAAAAGAAGCAATAAATTTAAATATTACGAAGGCAGCTTGGTGCTCTATTAACTTGGGTAAACACTAATAATAACTTGCCTCCTCTTAAGGTTTCTTCCCCATGAGTTTTTGAGTGGGTTTAGAGTGCCGAGCATGACTCCCTCTTCTGGAGCGGCCTTCAGAGCTAGTCAGTGGGTACTGATTTGGCTGCATCCATAGCAGTCACAGCAGTATTACCCCAGTACTCGCTTCTCAGCAGCCTGCTTGAATGTTCTAGTACTGTAAAAGGTGGCCACTAGGCAGGAAACTTTAAAGCAATGTTGATTTTTTTTCAAAATTTCTTTGGCTGTAAATTTCTTCCTGGGTTGTAAAGATAACTTTACGTGTCCCAGGAATAGTATTCCTGTGTCTGTGGTGAGGTCTTCCACAGAGCATCTCCCAGTATGCTTTTATAATTCACTAATAAAGCAGTCATTGATCCGTGCTGCATAATGTCAAATTTTCATAAAAATGAAGTCATCTACTAGTACCATGAAGTCAGCTGAAACCAAATGAATAAATTTGATAAATACTTAAACCAAGAGCAAAATACCATTCTTCTCACAAAGTGCAAGCAAAAAGCTTTATCCCTGTTTGTGGAGCTTAACCTTCTGCAAAAAGTAATTAGAGCTATAATTAAAAAGCTATTTGGAATGATTAAAACTCCGTTATTTTGTGGCATTTAACGATGAATGCAAATGTCAGAAAGGATGGATTCATTAAAATTTCTATTTAAGAGAAAAATTTAGATGAAGGGTGTTATTTATTAGAATGCTACAGTTTCAGGAAAGGTTTGATTCATAAAGAAAGCATTGAAGATGGACAATAGGTTTTTATAGCCTTTTCACAAATTTTTGTTTAGGGATTATTTTAAATTGACAACTTTTTAATGTTGTAGTTGGTGTGGAGATTGTGTTAGTCCTTTGAAGGTCTTTGTCTTTTTTATGTGAATCATGAACTGACAGTATATCTATTTCTGACACTCCCAGGTATGTTAGATTGTTAGTTTCCCTGACAAGTGATGTGATTTCAGTCTCCATTTCAAAACCATGGATTCAAAGGCTAATTAGTTTGAATGAAGTCCTTGGGTGCTAAAGTTTCCTTTGGTACAGACAACATAAAGAATTTAAGGGAAATGATTCTAAAACACTCTGGAGACTGTTGAAATGCCAGAGGTACAATGATCATTGTTAATGCATATTTCAGTGATTCTCAGGTAAATGTGTATTGAATTCTTCTAAAGCAAGTTTAATTATTTTAAATAATTGAAATGGATTACTATTGATGGAAGTAACTATTATCAAATGTGTTCTCCATTATCTTAAAATTACACATTCTCAAAAATTTTGAGATCAGGCAATGAAAATTAAGGAAAAGATATATTGAGATTTGTTGAAATAAATGTTTTTGTGTAGGTAAACATTGGTGACTAATATTCAGAGTCAAGAACAACTTTGATAAAGCTTACTTTGTAGAAGATCACTCTTAACCTTTACAGTAAACTTTAGACTTTTCTATTCTCTGATAGTTGGTTCATGGTACCAATTTCTTTTCATTTTCTCAACACCATACTCTAACCATATGAGTTCACTGACCAGTTAATCTTATCTTGTTTAGAAAGGCATTATACTCTGGATGTAGGAGCTACAAATCATACAAGGTACCATGTGTTCTTGCTTTAACGAAAGGAGTCTGAAAGAAGCTGATGCTCCCACACATACATGAAATTAACAAAGAATTAAAAGAAATTAAAACCACAGTCAATTGCCCATGTGGTATGAACAGACTTCTCTCAGGGAAAATCCCACTAATGAGGGTCTCTGTTCTGGGGAAACTCTGACACTTGATGTTAATGGGTATTTATGTTTTTCATTTCTCATTAATTTCCTTATTGGACTATGAAAAGGAATTTGGACAGATGACAAAAAGCTGAAAATAAAGTTGTACTGACACTAGAAATCAAAGGATAATACTGAGAATTTGTCTTTCAAGCCTGAAAAAGAATAATAAATAGAACCATCTGAATATAAAATTAGAAGAAAATAAAAAAAAAATACCTAATGGAAGATTCTGTATTCTCTTGATGATAGTTATTACAAGTAGACTTTCCCTTTATAAGATCCTCTAATTCAAGAATAGCTTTCACCACTCATCAAAGAAGCATCTTCTTGAAACAAATGTGGATTATTACAGAGACCAACAGTTGGTCAAATGTAGAGGACAGGTGACTTGGGTGGATCCTGACATCAGTTATCTGTTTACAATGCTGCCTGTACACTCAGGAAACTCTGTGGACATGGGGTGGAACAATCGGTAAAGCCAGGAAGAAAAGACACCACCTCTAGTTGCTGCATTCTAGACATGATGGGAAAGGTTCACCCATGTAGCCACAGTATTTTAGTTTAACAAGAGCTCCATTAAAAGCAAAAATCTAAACAAAATTAAAATAACGGTGGGCACGCCGATTTGGCCGAGGGAAATTTCACATGGTCCCAAGTCAAGATGAAGAATTTCAGACAACCAATGGATGCTGAGGAAGGGATAATCTTTTTTTTCCCCAGGGATAAGCTCTCTGAGAGTTCATCTAATCCCAAGTCTGAAACCCTAAACACAGGTGCACAAGAGCACCACTAATTGTATCAGTGCACTACATATGCATATTTATAAATGTTTGTGTGTATATGTAAAAATAATAATTAAAGAAGAAGACTGGGATTGCGAGGGAGAGGGGAACCAGAAGAGGAGTCCGTAGGAGACTGAGGGCTAAAATGAATGAATATACAATACTCATACAATTTCTCAAAAAATAATAATTAATTTTAAAAAAGAATTGATCATCAGATACATTTGAATAATGAATTCTTCACCCCCAAAGACAGGAACTTTCAAGCTGCATTCCATCTTCTATGTCAGTCTCCTAACGATGAAAGTGGTGCTCTGAGTGTTAAATATTGTTTTAACTCATCTTTATTCAGACTCAGATTTGTTATGTTGAAAGGCTGTATAAGCATACAGAGTCTGAGGAATGCATTTATTTTGCACATGTGATTTACTTAGCATTAGATAATTGAGCATAGTAGTATCCAACCCAAAGAAATGCATGAAGATTGTTAGGAAGTAGTTATTTTTGCACAATATCTAAGGATTCATCTTTGTCAAAAGTCTGCAGAATGTAAGCAATGGGAGAGAACTAGATCTCCTGTACCACTCATGACCCAGTACTTAGAGGTGTACAGTACTAAGGAATTATAATATGAAATGAAATTTGGAAAGGACTTCTTCCTTACTCGATAGTCCCTGGGAGACATTGAAATGTGGTTCCCAACATCCACATCTAGAGACTCATAGTGTCTCTGCAAAAACCATTATACTCATGACATACACTCACACAGCTACACAAGACACATGCACATAACCACAAAATGTAGAAACTTAAGAAATAAAATTAAATGTTCTTCCAAACTGGATTTTTTATTTGCTTATTGTTGTTATAAATTAGAGACAAATTCAAGAACGTTATTATATATTTGTTTTCTTTTAACTTTTTATTTTGAAATAGTTCTAAAGTGATACACCTGTGCAAAAGGAAGACAGAAATTTCCCATATCCTTTTTATTCAACATCCTAATTAGAATATATTACATAATCATAGCTTAATTATAAAAACCAGGAAATTAACATTGATATTATAGTATTAGCAAATCTCATTTGCCCTTTACCAGTTTTCCAAGTAATGAATCTTTGATCAAGATAATTATTCTAGTTTATTCATGCTTGAGGTTTAAGTTTTGTGTGATAAGCAAATTTCCACATATTTACATTTAATCTGTCTTTCTACATTTATTATAGATTCCTGTTAGAAAATTTATAGTTTGCTGTAGCTTCTTTTAAGTCTATAAGTCAAACTATGCCTTTTAACTAGAATGTCCTCAATACCTCAGGCATGAATATTGAATGTCTGTGTTTATAAATAGATATAGCAGTATTTTTTCAATTTATAGAGTGACTGTTTCTAACACTTTACACTTTTAGAGGAACTGGGTTAATTTTTGGCTCTATTTCATCCTACCTGTTTTTAAACTATTATGTTTATAGGCTTTTCTGGAGTTTACAACTTTTCTCTGATGCATCATCATCTACTTTCAAATAATATTCAACCTCTCAACATACAGTTGAAAAGTCTTGACAAAGTAAACTCACATTTCTTCCCTGCATAACTTGTGTTTTGTTTTATCATCTACTCTAGAAGCTGAAGGGCTTATTTTTGTTTGTTCTACCTAAACTGACTACACTCTTTAAGGAATATATGCAATTATAACCTTACAAATATATAGGACCTTAAAGGATAAAGTTTGTGTAGCCACCTTATTGTGATATGGTTATGTACAACTGATACAGAAACTCAATGAACTTGTAACTATCAAAGTAGCAATGAAGTCATTGCCAAATGAACACTGTGAACATACTTCTCTGTAGAGAAAAATCTTTCTTTTCACATTGTAATAGTAGTAGGTGCACCAATATCTCCTGTCAAGTCCTAGTCTCAGGTTTCTGAGACTAATATTAGTGAAGGTAGCAGCTTCATACTGTGAATCAGACCTAAATTCCAATCAGAAAGTGGTCAGTTACTCCCATAACATTCATAACACAGTTACTCCAGGGGCCACATCTTCCCAGGTCTGTTACTGTTATACCTCACAGGGTCCCTTTGGGGAAAACAGACACATGCATAGCAAATTCCAGCACTATAAAAGCTGTCCAGTAGAGGTGAAGCATTGTAGTTGGCACCAGCTTGATTTCTTCTTATTTGTTCTATAACTCATGTATGTAATGTCCACAGCAATAGAATCTTACCAATTCAGTTTTGGTAGGTAACTAGGATAAGGAAGAATGGCCAGTAGTGTTTGAGGTGATGTGAGACTCCTGGTCAACAGCTTCAAAAGAGAGAGTGCATTCCCAGCCTTGAGCTTTTTCTTACCTAATCTATTCGGTCTGGTAGGGGCAGTGTTCCCATGTTATAGATGACTCCTATAAATCTCCCTTTATATATTATAAGTATATACTTGTATTAATTTTTATGTTGCTTAGATAGAAACACTGACCAAGCGAACTTATAAAAAGAAGAATTTCCAAAACGGCAAGGGTTCCTCATGGTGGGGAGGCATGAAGCAAAGTTGGCTAGAGTAGATGCTGAAGCTATGTTCACATATTCAAGCAGGTACCGGAAGCAGAGTGTTGCATAGATAAGCAGTTTTCTCCCTCTGCTGCAAGGGATAGAGACAACTAAATAACCAATGATTTAAGCGGGGAGGTCTAGCAGAAACACAGGGAAGGATGGGAAGGAGAGAGGTGGGTGTGGTGCAAGGGAGCTATTCTCGCACGTGTGTTCCAGAGGTCCAGGGGGACTTAGGATCAAAATGCATTCTCCACCATACAACACCTCCATCTCTCTCTCCCCAAGAATGAATCCTTTGTAAGTAACCTGGAATAAATTAACTACTGTAAAAGAGCATTCTTTGTCTGCTCAATCAGTTCAAACCTGGGGGTGGGGTGGGCATGAACGCTGGGCCTCACCACGAGAGAATTCATGATACAATTAGCATAGCCGAGCAGGTCTGACTGACAAAAGGAGAATGCTCCTGGGAAAAGGATTCATGGAGCCGTTGGTAATATGGAGACCAGCCAAGGGAAAAGTGTGGGCAGAAGAAATTTTGATATGGCGGATAACCCCAGAAGACTGGTGTGTGTGGTGCCATTGCAGGGAGAGTGTGGTTTATACTGAAAGATGTAACTAAGGTGAACTTGCCTAAGCAGATGAGATTGGTGGGGAAAATACTGGGGTGGCAGTCTCAGGCTGAGGTTGTAGCCCAGAGAGAGATTCAAAGTGTGAGAGATGAATTAGAACAAGAGAAAGATAAGAGGCTTGCTTCTTCAGTATTAGCCTCTGACCTTGCTAGCAAATTGGATAAAGAGAAAAAGACATAGAAGTTTTAGCTGCCACTTTCTACAGTTAGGAGGTGGAAAAGGGACGAAAACCCAGGTCAGGTTGCTAATACAAGGCCCATCCTGGGACCCTAGGACCTGGAACCCCTGGGAATAATCAAGCAGCAATGAGGGAGGGAGCAACCCATAAGAAACTAAAAGGTTCGACCTGTAATACAAAAAGAAAAAGCCACAGGTTTGCACGCTGATAAGGGCCTAAACAAGCATAATAATTTAGTGAATAAAGGATTCTCGGCCCTAGAGATGATGGAGCTAGGAAAGATGTTCAAACAAACCAAGCGGGAACCCTTAACTAGTTGGCTTGTAAGGCTGTGGGACATGGGAGCAGATGAGATTATTTTCAATGCTGAAGAAGCAGGACAGCTGAGCCACATAACAGCTCATCCCTCCTGGAGATTTAGGCTGTGTAGCCTAAGGCAGTAAAAAGGGAAGCAGTCTCTGATAGACTGGCTTGTAGAAGCCATTAGAGTAACCTGGTTATCACCAGTGGACGTTCACCAGTGAATGTCAGGAGCTGGAGAACAATAAAAGGGGGACAGGCCCTGCTGAGAGAACTGGGTATGAAGAAAGCAGCATATGGTGCCCCGTTCACAGGACCAGATAGGACTGTGTTCACTAGAGATTTAATGAAGGACTTCATTGAACAAGGACCTTGGTATCGAGGTTTAGTGTCCCTGCTAGATCACCTAATGGAACAAGAGCTTTAGAAGGCAGGAGAAGCTTTGAAAGATTTAAGCAACCTAGGTCAGCATGTAAAGTATGTCTGTAGAAGAAGAAAGCAGCTTAAAAGATATGTAAGGGAGGCAAAACAGGAAACGAGGCCTCCTTGAGTTCCTCGTAGGCAAATGAGGAGAGACTTGTTTTTAGCCCAATTCCCTAAAGAAACGATTGATAAAATGCCAAATTCTGTTCTCATGCTCCTTTGGGAGGCTTTAAGCCCTGAGAAAATGGTTCACAAATGTACATAGAGGATGAAGATTATCCCAGGGGTGGATACTATCCCCCGCCCCCACAAGAGTAAACAGGTTACATTTCTTTCCTGTAACTGGCTGTTCGAGGGGTGGAGACAGTTTGCCCAGCCAAGACCTCTCCCAATAGCCAGGTGTGGATGTTACTTTTGCTGTGGTTGTTATTGTTGTTGTTGCTGCTATTGTGGTTTTACAGTAGAAGGAGCATCACTGAAGCAAGATGATAATCCATTCAACAATGGAAAGAACACATCCTATACCTGTTATTCCCTCCCCAGACCCCTTGCTCTTGTGGCTCAGGGACTATGCAGAAGAGGTTGGCAGAAAGTGTGTAAGAGACAGAGAGAAAATAAGCAGTTTCTGTCTCTCTGTTGTCGGGATAGGCTTCCAAATGAGATTGATGAGTTGGATTGACATCCAACTAACCAATGACTTAAGGGGGGAGGTCTAGTGGAAATGCAGGGAAAGATAGGAAGGAGAGAGGCAGGTGCAGCTCCAGGGTGCCATTCTCACGTGCGTGTTCCAGAAGTCTAGGGGGACTTATGATCAAAATGCCATATCCACCATACAACTCCTCTGTCTCTCTTTCCCCAGAGATAAATCCTTTATAAGTAACCTGGAATAAATTAACTTCTCTAAAAGAGCATTCTCTGTCCCCTCAATTGGTTCAAACCCAAGGATGGGGGGAGGTGGGCACTGAATACTGGGCCTCACTGTGAGAGAATTCATGATACACAGAGAGTGACTGGAGATCCAGCAAGGATTAAGAAAACTCTAAACTCACCCCTAGTGACGTGTGAGGTGTTTCCTCTAACAAGGCCACGTCTTCTAAGACCTCCCCAAACAATGTCACAAATGGGATAAAATGTCCCTACTTAGAGTCTACAGGGGACACTCACATGCAAACCAGTACATTCTAATCTCTGGCCCGCATAGTGCTGGATGGCTTTAGTGTCAACTGGACACCCCTGGGTGGAAGGAGCCTTAATTGGAAAATTTCTTCTCTTGGTCTGGCCTGTGGCCATGTCTGTGTGGTATCGTCTTGACTGCTGAGTGGTGTGGGAGGTGCCAGTCACTTGTCAGCAGTGCTGCCCCTGGGCAGGTTATTGTCTATTGTACAAGAGAGAAAACTGAGCATGGGTCAGAAGAGCAAGTCAGTATTCAGTGTTCCTCCATGGCCTATCCTCAGCTCCTGCTCACGGTTCCTGCACTGAGTTCCTACTATGAGAGTCTCTTAGTGATGAACTGTGGCAGAGGAGAAATAAGCAAAATAAATCCTTTTCCTCACCACGTTAGCATTGGCCAGTGTTTTGTCACAGCAACTGAGGCAAACTAGAACATTTTAAGCAGATTCAGTAGAGGTAGATTTACATACGACTTTTTCTGAAGGCTTTTAATATCAGTTATCCTTCCCCATACTCTCTCCCTCTAACCTGCCCTCCCATTCCCCAATGCATTTAATCCTTCCTTCCACATTATTCCCATTTTGACCTTTATATTGACCTATTACTTCTCCCATGAAATCTTCCCTACTAGGATTGCTTACTATTTTCCTGTTTGCTATGAATTTTCTGATTGAAACAAGTATATCTCAGGTTTCATAGCTCACATATACATATATGAAAGAACTTGTGACACTTGGTGTTTTGTGTGTATGTTACCATACTCCATACGGCAGTTTCTTATTCCATCAATTTTCCTGTGAATTTCATATATAACAGCTGACTAATAACCTGTATAAACATAATATACATTCACAACTATAAGTTGATGGACAACTAGATTTTTTTTTCATGTTCTGACTATTGTGAATAGAGTATCATTGAAATAGGATAAACAGGTATTTCTGCATTACGAGACAGAGTCTTTTGGTTATAGGCTGTGGAGTGGTAATGTTGGGTAGGTGCTAGATTTATTTCTAGCTTTTTGAGTAAGCTCCATATTGGCTTCACTGGTTTGTCATCATATTAATAATTAAAAAGAGTTTCTCTTTCTCCAAAGCCTTGTTAGCATTTGTCATTGTTTTCTGGAAATTAGACATTCTGACTGGGTAAAATGAAATTTTCAAGTTGTTTTAATTTGCATTTCCCTAATAGTTAAAAATGCTAAACATTAAAAAAAAAACTCATCCATTTGTGTGTCATTTTTGAGAGCTCTCTTTTCAGTTCCTAGCCCCAATTTTTAATTGTGTTGCTAGATTTTCAAGGTTTAGTTTTTCATATATATTTATATCATATACATATTATATATTACATATACCTATCATATACCTATTATATATATATATATATATATATTACAGCAAGATTTTAGTTTCATGAGGTCTCATTTGTCACTTGTTAGTCTTAATACCTGCACTGAGTCTTGTTTAGAAATCCATTTCATCCTGTTTTAAGTTCTACTATATTCCCTGCTTTCTCCTCTACCAGATTCAAGCTTTTGGTTCTTATGTTGAGATCACTAATCTTTGAGGGTCAAGGTTTGTGGAATGTGAGAGGTAGAGTTTTGCACATTCTGCCACATGTAGCTCTACAGTCTGACCACCACCCTTGTTGAACTTGCTATATTTTTGCCCATGTATATTTTAATGTCTTTTTCAAAAATTAGTTGGATTTAAGTGCATGGATTTAAATTTGGGTCCTCGATTTCACTCTGTTGGTGGACGTGTTGATTTCTTACTCCAGGACCATGTTGTCTTTACCACAATATCTCTGAAGTATAATTTGAAATCAGTAAATGTGCTGCCTCCAACATTTCTTTTACTCTTCAGAATTGTTTCAGATGCCATGAGTGTTTTGTCCTTCCATATGAAATTTGAGATTATTTTTCAATTTTTGTGATGAAATGGGCTAGAATTTTAATTGCTATTTCATTTATTCTATAGAATGTCTTGTCAGGATGACCATTTTCACAGCATTAAGTTGATCAATCCACAAGCATAGAGGTCTTCCCATTTCTGTTATCTTCTTCAATTCTTTCTTCAATGTCTTAAATTTTTTTATTAAACAAGACCTTAACTTCCTTCCTTAGATTTATTCAATATATTTTATGCTTATTGAGGAAGTCTGGAATGAGACCATTTCCCTGATTTTTTTATCAGTATGTTTGTTATATAGGAAGAATACTTATGTTGTGTTTTAATTTTTTTATGTTGCTTCTTTGCTAAAAATGTATGTCAGTTCTAGAAAGGTTTTTCCAAATTGACCTATCAGTGAAATTACTCCTATAGATGAGTGCATCTCCTAACTGTCACCAGAGAAAACAATTTCTGCATCTACCTTACCACCTCTGCTACCATGCCTCCCCACCATGATGGACTCTTACTCCTTTGGAATCATAAGTTCAATTAATTATTTCGTTTATAAGTGCCTTTGGTTAGTGTTTCTATCACAGCAACAGTGAAGTAACTAGTTCAGTAATTAGTACCAGGAGTGGGATGTTAACTGTGAAGAACTGGAGCATGTTGGTTTTTGGAGGAATGTGGAACACCTTGAAAGTTGGAATTAGTAAAACTGTCGATTGCTGTAAGCAGAGTTTATCAGCCCATTCAAGTAGGAGTCTAGAAGAAAGTAGTGCTGAGATTAGTGTTGTTCAAGGAGGAAAGAAGGACTTAAGAAGAAAATGGAATATCTTATCAGAGTCTGGTTGGAGTCTATCCTCAGCCAAACAGCTTGCTTGAGGCTAAGCTGTAAAACAATGGAATAATTTCTTTTATGGAGGATATTTCAAGACAATCTAACGTTGATATGTTGGCATGGCTATTAATGGTGAATATTATGCAGAATTACAGTGAGAAAGAGCAACTGGGGCAGAAAGAATTGCAGACTATACAGATTGGTTGGTAAAGGAGCATTAGGAAGATTAATGCTGGAGCCAAGGCATGTGCTGCTAAATGAGAGACTCCCTTTAATAAGGAGATCAAAGTGATGAAGGAGAAATCTAGAGATTTTCACTTAACCAACATAGACACTGCCTCCAGGGCAAGATCACGCCCAGGTAAGCCTGCAGTGCTTGAAGGGAAAATTCTGGAAGGGTTTTCCACTAGAAACCCACTGAAGAAAATAGCTTTGGAATTGAATGAAGTAGGCTGGGGTCCATACTAAGCTTGCAGCCAAACTTGGCAGTGTCCTCCACCTGGTGCTGGGTTTAGAATCATGAAAGATGCAAGAGTGAAGAGGTCATCAGTTCTTCCTCCAAGGTTTCAGAGAACTTCCAAGGTCAGGCGGCATAAAGCAGGGGTGCTTCTGCATAATGAAATCCATGACAGATCAAGAAGCTCTGATAGGCCGTTTTGTGAAGCTGTTTAGGTGAAGCTTGGTTGGCAGTGAAGACCCCAAGACACATTCATGATGCCAGAGCTATGAGACATCTGCCAAGGAGAGCTGCATACAGGGAGTGGTACCAGTGCAAGTGAGAGATGTGTATTGGAAGCATCAAAGCTGGAGGAGTTGAGCCTCCTCAACTTTGGAATTAAGTTCTTTGGAATTAAATCCCAGAATCAGGACCTGGAGCTCCTGAATTTGGTGGGGATCAGGAATTGGAATGTGGTGGTTTGAGTGGGAGTGTCCCTTATAGGAGCTAAGCATTTGGATATTTTTGTCCTCAGTTGTTTGCATGGTTTTCAGAGGTCTTAGAAAGTATAGCCATGCTGAAGGAAACAAGTCACTGGGGGAGGGTTTACAAAGTTCTTAAGTCTTTCTGGATCTCTAGTTGCTCTCTGCTTTCTGTGCCTACTTGAAAATGTGAGCACTTAGCTTCTCTAGTCACCTCTGCTGCCACTCCTCCCTGCCATGATAAACTGTTGCACCTTTGGAACAAAAGCTAAATAAACTCTTCCTTTTATAAATTCATTGGGTTATTGTTTCTGTCACAACAACATAGAAGTAACTAACACAGCATCATTATTAAAGTTAAGATAATTTATGTCTAAAGGGTCAAGTAACTTAACTGGTAACTATAGCTTTTGAACTTAAGTGACAGTAAACTGAAATAATAAAAAGAAGAGTAGGAAGACTGTGAAGATAAAAGGAGAAAATAGGTGTGTGTATGTGATTTTGTAAAGTAAATTTAGTGGAAGTGGTATTTTTTTCTTTTAAAGAAATCTGTAAGCATTATTTTTTGCCAGGTTCATTTGTGGTTCATTTTCTTAAGAAATGTTCATATTGCAAAAGATTATGAAATGACCACTGATGCTGAATTTGAATTAGAGCAACAAATACATGGGTTTTAAAACTAACTTTCTTGTGAACTATTATGTTGTTATTTTCCAGATTATTAGAAAAATAGACTGAAAATATATTTGGAAATACAGAATGAAACAGAAATAAGAACCATTGAATAATATTTCCATTATTTTCTTAGTCAAGTCATTGCTAATCATGCAACTCACTTTGAGCAAGAAAAATTGAACTGAGGTATTCCTTCTTTAACAGAATGAAGTATTCCACATTTCATGCTATTTGTAGGTTTTATGCATATTTTGTTTATTGTGTTGTTTAAATCTGACATTTTTATTAATGTTATTATTAATATAACTTATTATCGTTACTGAACAGATAATATCACTTATCAATGAAAGATTATGAATAGGGAAAAATTCTTCGTTCTTTTTCATTGTTTTTTCATGTGAATATGTGTTTTACCTGTGTGAATGTGGTGTTACACGTGTGGTACAATGCCTGTGGAGACCAAGAGAAGGCATCTGATCCCTTAGATCAGGAGTTAATGATGGTCATAAGCCATCTTGTGGGAGATGGGAACTGAACACGGGTCTTCTGCAAGAGCAATCAGGGCTCTTATGTACTGAGCCATCTCTTCAGTCACAATTTCTGTTTCTTAAAATAAAACCAAAAGAGTCATATAGAAGTGGGCATAATTTTGAAAACCAATAAAGTGTCACTCATAATGTGGGGACAGAAAGATCAGAAGTCCAACGTCATTTCTAGCACCAGGAGTTTGAGGCTAGTATTGCTGATGTGAGACCTGGCCTCAAACAAATGAACATTTAAACAAATGAAGCCATATAAAAGAAATCAGTATACAGATATAATAATGAATATGAGGCAAGTCGATAAGAATCTAAAGTGTACAGAATAACACTTTCTGAGAGTCATGAGAAGAGAAAGCAACGATACACAATTTTGGGGAAAAAATGATGTACTTCTACACTAAGTGATGCTGATAGCAAAGGAGAAGTGCGTTATTCAGGAATTTTACATGATGCAAAATGTCAGTTCAACTTCACTAACACCACCTACATGCCTATGACAACTCCACTGTGCTTCGTGCTGTTCAACCAGTTCTACAAATATGTTATGAAAAAATTACTACTGTTGTTTTCTTTTGACTCGTGAGTAAATGAAGTAGATATTAATTCATATTATTAAGTCATCCACATAAAAGTACCACGTCAGTAATATATGCTAAGTAATCAAACACCACACAGACTTTAATCCACAAAGCAATTATTTAAATAGGTCCAGAGTAGTAGAGTCACTCAGGAAAAACAGTTCTGTAGGTTGTAGATGTAATGATACGATGTCCTGAGCCTACTAATAATAATGCTACCGTCACTGTGATTAATAATGTTAATATATTATGGATATATACATATACATTTCATATGATTTGTTATATGTGGTTATCTAATATATATTAAACGACTGGATTTTACGTATAAAATGTATGAGTAACACTAACGACATTGTGGGATTCTCAAAAACAAACAAATTTCCAAGCTGAATAAAAGCGTAGAATGCCACATGTTAAAGAATTATATATTACAAAATAATTAATTATATATAACACTAGATGATGAAATGCATGACTTCTACATAGTTAAGTGTATATTGCATTTCGTTATGTGTAATATGCCATATTTTAGTGAGATTTGCAAATAAGTATAATGTTTTAAAATGTACTTAGATTATAAATTATATGACTGACTAGAATTGAGATTAGCTAAATCACTCTTCTGTGAATATTGTTTAGTCTTTCTTAAAAATAAATAAAAATTGAAAGCAATTTATTTGATTTTAACACTGAAATTATTTCATTCATATGTAGTTAACACAGTATGTGGAATTACACAGATTCATGGTTTAACTTTAAAATTTTGCTAACTATGCAGCGAGTGAAAGGATTTCATATATGTGCAATATTCCTTCTGAGCTTTAATAACAACACATTAGAGAGGTTGGTAGTGTGGCTTCATGGGGACATTAGTTTGCTGTCAGTCCTAACAAGCTGAGTCCCTTCCTCAGCATCCATGGCAGAAGGAGAGAACTGACTCTTGAAAGTTGTTCTCTTAACTCCTTGCACAGTCTAAGGCAATTGCACATCCACATACATAATATATTTATACTTTTAAGTAAAATAAATAAAATATGTACAAATTATAATTTTAATGATTTGTTCGATTTAGGTATTATTAGTGGAAAAATAAATGAAGTTCTATATTTAGTTCATAAATATTTCCTTTTTGACATTATTTAACACACTATTAAAATATTTGCACATTTACCTGAGTAAAAAGAAATATATGTGTGTGTTCTAAACTTTCTTCATGTCTCATGTTTGTGAACTTCAGCTACTCGAACAGTTTTTGACTCATTTCTCATTGACATGCAGCAGCTAGCTAGTTTTAATACTACAAGGGATCAAAAGCAGAGGCAGATGTCTCCAAGGTCTCCAGTGCTGCTGGCTAACCAAGCTGAACTACGCTTAGTTGGCTCAGCACAATCCTAGCTTGGCATTTTTCATCATTTTTCATATTCTTAATACTTATGCTTACTGATGGCTTCCATATGTCCTTGACTTCACAATATTATGGTCTTTAAGTTTAAAAAAAAAAGACAGTTTCTACAGATCAGAACATTTGAAAAGGAAGAAAAATTTACAGACCTCATGGTCATTATTATAATTATAATATCAAAACACACATTTTAAAGTATATCTTATATAGCAGAGTGAATTCCAATTTTGATGTGTTTATTTTTAACCAGGGGAAGAAAGAGCATCACCACACAACAGTATATGTGCAGTCATATTTGTTAAAATGATGATCTACTCATGAAGATTTAATGTTGTATTTGATGTATGAAGCAGAAACCTTAACATGACATGAGCATGTATGAGCATAATAATTTCATTTCTAAATGGGTCTAAGCAGTGTAGTATCGTCTCATAACAATGCTCTGTTCCCTGGAGATGGCCATGCCCTGGGAAGCTGCTAGTTCACAACATGAGATAACAATATATATGTTGTCCCATTGTGTTCAGATAGGAAGACCTCACACTGCTAGAATGTGTCCATGGGGCTCACTATTGTGTACTCCAGTAACTGCAGACCTTTAAGACCTGGCATGAAAGAACTTCTAAGAATAGTGCAACTGTCGACGAACACACAAAAAAGCATATTTCATTCAGGTAAAATCAAAGTGAATCAGATAGGAGAAGAAGAAACACATACTACCTTTAAAGAATCAGATTCAATGAAATATATGTTTTTCTCAAGCTTTATATTTTCATACAAGTTGGAATCATATAATCTATATGTCAATTTAAAGAGAAGTTATTATTATAAATAGGAATGTCTTATTTTTCTGTTATTAAAATTTAACAGACATCATTACTGGAAATGTCATGTCTAGAGAATGCTTATTCAGTTTTCTCACTGGGATACATTACTTTTAGAAGATAGTATGACTGTTTAATCAGTTAACCATACATTGGCTTTGACCAAAGAACATTCATCATAATTTTTTTAATTCAGTTTTTAACTAATTTTATTATTAAAATAAGCATTATAAGTGTCTAGACTAAATAACCAAATAATTTCTTCCAGTTTATTCCAGGTGGAATATCTAAATATTTCCACCAAATATAGCCCAGCCAATCCCAGAATCAAACTTAAATTAGGCATAGCAGTCTTCTCTCCCAAGACAGACTGAGCATTTTCCATGTTACATTAAATTTTATTTAACATGACAAAACCAAAGTAGCACATTCTATTTGAGTCTCTATGTTACATGCCTGCTATCTCAGTACTAGGGAACTGAGGACATCCTGGAACTTTCAGACCTTATCTCAAAAAAAAAAAAAAAACAATGAAAAAAAAATAATACAGATTTGCAATGATTAAAGGAAATAATATTACTTTATAATTTCAAAGCATATTAAAAGGCACAAGAGTTCCTTCTCTAATATGTTCAAAAGGCAAACAGATCATCCACTTATGAAGCTATGAATCCTAGGAATTTTGGTTACCAAAGTCCTCAGAATGTGTGCACAACTCTGCACTAATGGCATGGCTATTATTGAATTAAAAAACTTCCTTCTGTTTGCATTTGAGGCCTACTTCACAGCAAAAAGGCAAACGTACTTCAAACAATATAAAAAGCCCCAGGTGGGAAAGCTCAAAGGCTTAGGAAAAAAATGACTTGTTTAGTTAAATTGACATAGAGTGATACCTCTGTTTAAAATATATGTTTGAATCCATAGACAATGACCTCTCTTGATCTTAATTAGAAAGGCTTCCTCTTCTAATGTACAGCAGCGAGTTCAGGGTGTGTGGCTTCAGAAGGTGATGGGGTGGGTGAAGGTGAGCCTCAACCCTAAAAATGACATTCTTTAAAAAATTTACACATTTTATTTTCCATCCATGAGTACTGTATGTGTATCACTTATTCCCCTCCCTCTCCACCCTTCAAATACACCCTGTCATCACTCACTCTAAATTCATATCTGCATTTCTTTAATTACTGTGAGCACATGTGTTTCCGTATGTGTGCGCACATGTGTGTGTGTGCGTGTGTGTGTGTACAACCTTCTGAGTCCACGTGGTATTGTTCATATGTACATGTGTTCAGGACTGGGAACTTGGAATTGGATAACCTAATTAGGGAGCTCTGCCCTAGAGAGATTGGATTCTCAGTCTCTTGGCAGCCTTTGATTTCCTTGATCCAAAGGTGAGACCTTACACCCTCTCCCCTGTGCATGTCGGTGTGCTGACTGGAGCTGCCAGCAGGTAGGTTTGGTTTAGGCAGTCAGACTGGTGACGTCTCATGTGTAGCTGCCATTGTTGCTTAGAAGACGCTGCAGCAGCAAACATCCGGTTCCTCTGACTTACAATCCTCTTGCCCTCCTAGAAAATAATTTTCCTTGAGCCTTAGGTATAGAGCTATGGAGATGCAACTGATAACATCTTTGAGATATCTTCTCAGCTCAATCAGAATACCTAAGGCAAAGAAAAGAATGGACAACAAATGCTGACTGGGATGAAGGAAGAGGACAACCCTCATTCACTGCTGGTGGGATTGCAAACTAATGCAGGTTCTATGTAAAGCAACATGAAGATTGCCAAATCACAGTTTGTAGCTATTGCATATGACTCACTTTTACCTCTCCTTGCTAGATAGCCAAAGTTTCATATCCTACTACAGAGATATTTGTTCAGCTATGTTCATTTCTGTTCTTTCCACAATAGCTAGAAAATGGAAGCAAGCTAAATGTCCTTATATTGATGAGTGGAAAATTAAAATACCATCTATCTATCTATAACTATAGGTATGGTTATAGATATATCTATAGATTGTTAGATGATTGGTCATAGATAGATAGATGATAGATAGATAGATGGTAGATGATAGATAGATAGATAGATAGATAAATGATAGACAAAGAAATAGCATTCAGCTGCAAAGAAAATGAAAACATGAAATTTACCAGTAAATTGATGGAACTGGAGACTCTTTTACTGAGTGAAATAACCCAGACCCATACAGACAAATGCAGCATGCTGTGTCATTTTGGTGGATCCTAATTCTGAATCTTTAGATAGGATATAGAAACTGCAGAATCCAGAAAATTAGAAAAGTACCATGATGGAGTAGAATACAGAAGACACTCTAGGGAGGGAGACAGTGAGACCCAGGTCCTGAAGACTGGGGAAGAGAAGACAGAGAAGGCCCCTTTAACCAGGGAAGGAGGAGGAAGGTGAACACAGAGGGAGGAGGGTGACAAGATAAACACCAAGGATACTGGAAAAGACATAGAGAAGCATTTCCTAAACTTATTTAAATGCTATATTACATACGCGGGAAATTTATTTTTATATTTATTATGCATTTATTTATTTATTTGCTTCCTTCCTTCATTCATTTTTTATGGGTCTTTTTGAGAAAGGGTCTCCCTGAGCCCCAGCTAGCATGGAACTCACTATGTAGACCAGGCTGGCCTTGAACTAGAGTTCAGCCTACCTCTGTCTCCTGACTTCTAAGAATAAAGACATGTACTACCATGTCCGGTGAAGATTTATTTTTAATGTGTAGAATTTCATTTGAAGAATATGAAGTATCCCTGAGGATGGATGGTGAGGGGAGTTGTTCAACAGTCATCTGGTCTTAATGTCACAGTATTCTGAATTCAAAAATTGATAAAACAGTATGCTCTACATACTTTACAATAACAAGAATTATTGACACAAATTGTTCATTTTAAAATTAATCATCTCATCAGAAATATTATAACTATCAGCCTATTAAAATAAAAAGTGAAATTACTTTAAACTTACATTTCTACTGAAACAAGTTTAATTAGTTGTTTGTTCTCTTATATCACTCAGTTATTATCAATTACTTTGCAAATATTTGAGATACCAATCATATATTTCTTGTTTTTTTTTAGATTTTATTCATTATTTTTATTTTATGTGTATGAAAGTACATTTGTGTCATGTAATGCCCACAGAAGTCAGAAGAAGACCCGGGATTTCCTGGAACTGGAGTTACAGATGATTGTTGTCTACCATGTGGTGCTGGGAAACAAACTCTTAACTGCTCTTAACTGCTGAGCCCTCGCTCTAGTGCTTGTTTGTTGTGTATAATCATTAATGTTAAAGCATTAAAATGATTTTAATAAGACTATATACAAATGTGATTTCAGTGTGGATATATTTATTTATTCTGTATGTCCATATGTATTGCATTTGTGTGTGTGTGTGTGTGTGTGTGTGTGTGTTCTTGTTTGTGTAAGTACAAGTTTTGTTCAGGTGTGTGTGTGCTTGTGTTTACATATGTGAGTGCAAGACATATAACAACCAAAGCAATCATCCCTAAGCTGCTATCCACCTTCTCATCCAGAGGATTTGTCTCCAGCCTAGAGCTTACCAAGTAAACTGACAAGCTCAGGGATCTTCTGTCTCTATCTCTCCAGTACTATTATTACAAGTACATGCCATCACCTCTGGCTTTATTATGTGTTTGCGTGAGATACAGCTCAGGTCTTGAAGCTTGTATGAAAAGGAATTTATTGATTGATTGATAAAAAATTTCATATTGCTGTTTTTACTGAATAAAGAAGAATCATTTGGAGGAGGATTTGTTCCCCAAAGTAGAAGAGATTCTACTGATTTTATGGTAAGTCATACCCTTACTTCATAACATTTAATTGCTTTGCATATTGAATGAGAACATAAATAGAAAAAATAATTCTAGCATGGGTGTGATATTGATACCAAAACATATCTCATGTCTATGGAAATCTTTATGGAGCATGCAAAAGAGCGAGGTGTATCCTTGAGAATGCTGGACTTCCTTCCTGCTCCTTGACAATTCTCTTTGTTTTGTGCTTCTGCTATAAAGAAAACTTGAAGCAAATGGGACGGATACACCAACTGACTTTATAAAATTATTTTACTGATAATAAGGATGTATGTGTTTGTGAGTATTAAAACTGATAATTTGGCTATTCCTCAACATGGAAGAATAAACACAACAGCAATCTGTCTCTATATATCTCTTCTATAGATATAATAGTATGTATACTGATTTGAAAGAAAGCAAAGTGGTTGTTTTTGCTTTCTTTTAAAAGAAAGGGCATGCATGTGTGCTCATTTACTTTTGGGTCTGTCTTAAATAAGAATTTCTTTTCTTACCATAACAGGTTAAAATATTTTAAAGAATGGACAGCAAGGGAGTATTGGCAAACAATTACCATGGAGCAAGGGATGGTAAATCTCCTTTAAGGACTGATACTAGACAGGCTGACTAGACTCCAGTGGAGTGGATCAACTTGCACTGAGAGACATCTGGATGCAAAAGCTGCATGTATAGGACTTAACAATATGAGAGAATACCTGAAATGGGTGGGGGGGTTACATGGGACAGAAAAGGGAGAGAAGGTCTAAATTTGATTACGATGGAGCATTAAATGCACAAAATTTCAATTAAAAAAAAAACTATTTTAAAGAATGAATGATATTTTCCATTTTGATAGTTAACTGTATTTAATGAAGATCCCTTCATGCACAAATTTAATAGCTATGAACACTGTAGATTACAGTTGTTTGTTGGTCTTAGATGTCTGTTCTTAACTCTAATTAAATCTTTCCAATTTTCCTTTCAAAATTAGAAATCTGTTAAACATTACCATTAGCAAGGAGTGATAGAATATTTTATTTTTACATGTGCTACACTCTGCAGCCTGTCCTTAGCAGAGAAACTAATTACTTGGCCAATTAGCTAATTTTAAAATAAAAATTAAATTGTAAGCATTAACTTTAACTTACTTTGTCTTATACTTTAAAGTAATATTTTATTAAATATATTCTCGGTTATGTTAAATTTTATTCATTAATAAAGAAAGCATGATGATTGAATAAATGCATATAAATAAATTTAAAATATATGTGTGATGATGCAGGTACAACAAACTATAAATGTATGGAGAAGTTAAAAATTGGGGTGGGTTAAACAGGAAAGCTCAGTCACTGAAGACTGACAAGTTGAATGTGGCAACCAGGGAAGGTCACGGTGCTGAACATTATAGCAGAAACCACATAGAGGGGACTTGAAATCCCAAGAAAAGATGAGTGAAATTTCTGGTAACAAACCTAGGGCAATTCTCCAGTACTGCAGAAAAGATTCAATTGCCATATTTGTTCTAATCTAGAAAAATATCAAAGCTGTTAACTAATCAGAATGTAACGTTTCCATAATGATATTTTATAAGATCTATTTTCTATATTACTGCTCCTAAAAAATTAAATTACATGCATTTATCAACTTTCTAAGTGCTTTATAAGTAACTCAATCTTTTCATCTTACTATATGAAATTGTACTTCCTAAACACCATCAGAAGTAAGAGGACATTGGGACAATGAGAACGAGAAGGGTACTGAGAAGTAAAATCATTTCCTGTAAGATCCACAGTAGAAAGAAAAAAAAACCTCTGTCAGCGTAATTTAATCCTGTTTTATTTGATGGTTAATTTTATTTAAATACACAATACATATTGTCTCTTGAACAAGAATTTTAAGCACTTAAACTATGTAAGATTATAGTCCTGAACACTCCTTTATGTCTTACTCTGGACCAGTATCATTTCAAAGGCTATTTCTCAACAAATCAGAAAGTTTATCTGATAAGGGAAAAGGATTCCACACAAATGCCTAAAGAAACTTTTGTCTAAATTAGCACTCAACTAGCAAATATGATCTTCCCTGCAGAGAAAAGCTTTCTTTTCCTTACCGATCAGTCACAAAGATTTGGGTGTCGGATGGTCAGTCTGAGAAGAATGACCTCACAATGAGTGCTAGGTTCATCTGCTCAGATGCTTTCTGACACCTTGTACACCAACATGTCCAAAAATTTTTTTCTCATAGGAACCACCAACAGTAAAAGCAATGATTAAAGACTGTCATGAGAGATAGTCTAAACGATTCATGCAGTTGTCTTTACTTTAAGAGGATAATGGGGATACGTAACATTCTTGATAGATAAGGATATAAAGATAACCATGAAAAAGTCTAGGTACGGAAGAAGCAGAGCCAGCTATGTTTGAGTACAAAGACAAGGAGAGAAAAGACTGTTAGAGAATGAAAGAGAATAAAGAGAAATTGAAACTGCAGAAACAGGCACGTTTTCAAAACAGGAAACCATACTAAGAAACATAAACTGTTGACATCTGAGATTTTAGGACAATTCATCCTAACCACCCCCAAGGTGTCAGTAAGCATCTGCTATACAATCTATAATTAACTTGTTCTACTAATGATCATTTCTCTATTTTGATATAAGTAGATCACATTGAATCACACATACCAGCACATAATCAAGCACACATAAAAGTACAGACACATCAAAGGATGTACAAACACGCATGAATGCACACATGTGTGTGCACACATACATGGCTTATCTTGTCACCCCAATTATCTTGCTTTCCCAATTGACACAACTAACAACTTGTCAACACATATGATTTCATCACCTACCCTCACAACATATATGCTGAAAAATGTAATATTAGTAACATTTCCTGGGTCCCTTAGAAAATTAAGTGAACAGGGAAAATTGTGGAAACTGGTAAATCCAGAGAATCACAACTGAATCTTCCAGGCAGGATTAGAAATTGCTGGAGCAAAAAATGTGATAAACCTTGAAAGGCACATTTGTTTGGTGAGCAGTAGAGGGTGAGTGTAGTTTAAAATGAGAATGAGAAATTGTTGATGGGTTATAGTGTAGAAAATTTTAAATTTGTACCACCAAGATTGATATTTTCTCATGAATAAGGTACAAGAATGGGGTCCTTCTGAGGGGCAGGTCAAGAGAAGAAGAAAGGAAAGAATCATGCTTTCTCACAGCATAGTCTCCTTGATGAATACCAGATCTTCATGAAATAGAACCTATTTGAACCAGCATTCCCTATCATTCAACAAGCACTGATCCAACATTCAGTATATAGAAGAGAAGAAGACGTCAGATTCTCTGGAACTGGAGATACATATAGTTGTTATCAGCCATTTGGGTGCTGGAAACCAAACCCAGGTCCCCTGCAAAATCAGTTGGTGCTTTTAATCACTGAACCATCTCTCTAGCCCCATAAACAGGGGATTAAAACAGCTATGATTACTTTTATAATGCTACAATGCATATGTATATGTACTAGGAAGCATACACTTATGCATTATATAATATTTAAATGTATAAATCAATGAAGAAAGAAATGGATTATGTGAATTTTTATATAACGACAAGAAAGAATCAAAGGTCAATATTTGAAATTCAATCATGACAATCTAATGTAACAGAATCTCTTTTTTGATGTGCTTTTTAGTGTACAGGATACAGGTAGGTAAAGAATTAGTGAAAGATTAGTCAGTCAGTGATGATGGTGATGATGGTGATGAAGACGACGATAACGGTGGTGGTGGTGGTCGTGTTTAAAGCATGTAATGCAACCTAATATCTTTGGGAATATTTAAAAAGAGTAAGACCATGTTTGCTCAAGAATACCAGAAAGCAAATGAAGATAAAACAAGAAAACTTTGGAGTCAATGACTGGGAAAGTTCCCATACTAATGACATACACTAAACTACAGCTCAGAGAAGAGCTGAAGAAAACAGTATTACATGAAAGAGCAGTGTGGTGAGAAAGTCTGTGGCCATGAATTTATCTTAAGTGAAAAAATAGTAATTTCTTGAAAAACACAAGATATCCACAATTATATACAATGAAGTAGACTATCAAACAAACCTGAGTAAAAGTAAAGAGCCCTCAGATTTTTTT
This sequence comes from Eospalax fontanierii, assembly GCA_035773235.1. Taxonomy (NCBI): domain Eukaryota; kingdom Metazoa; phylum Chordata; class Mammalia; order Rodentia; family Spalacidae; genus Eospalax; species Eospalax fontanierii. The sequence continues at coordinate 68,355,858 of CM069538.1, forward strand.
ACTGGTTAACATTGTGAGATATCTGAAAAATGTTGCTATTTCACCCAGACAACGAATGGTCAGAAAATTCTAACTTGAAGTGAACATCACTAATTTCTAGACTTCTTGAAAGTGTATAACTTTGTGTAGAAAACCACAGTTTCCCCTGTGGTCTACCACACTGACCCCTATGTGGTAAGTAGGCTAAAAGGTTTGGGGGATAGACTATTCTGGTTGAGTAAGTGAACTCAGGGAGATTTTAGGTTGTATAAGCTATACATATCATAATGCAATTGGAAATCACAGTTCTGTGCTTGACAAAATGTCATTGACAACACAAAAGTGAACATGAATATAGCTGTATTGTAACACAATGATTTTGACAAAAAATCTCATGATAGAACAGAATACATGAAAATACAGTATGAACTTATGAAGTGAGTGGGTGGAAGCATATGGATCTGACTGAATTTGAATAGGTGTCCCATGGATTTAAATCATAAAATAAAGGTCATCATGGTGTTATGCTTGTTAACATTGCTTTGTGGGGGATTAAGGGTCAGCATTTTGATCTGCTATGTACAAGCACTGAAGTTTACCAAATAAGCCAATGATGATAATCCCTGTTTGAGGGATTTATAGAAGCTGGAATGAACATTGTACTAAGGGAAAGACATTAGCTGCACTGTATACATTTTTGTGGATACATGTATTTATGCTATTGAATATACTCACATCTATTTCTTTGCTTTTTCAACATAGAAACTTAGAAGCAACTGTACCAAAGTAGCAGGAAGCAAACCTAATGTCCAGATGTTTTTTTAATAATGTTCTCCAATAAAAGAAACAAGTGTCCCCAGGAGAAATGCTTGATTAGAAGATGGATAGAAAAAAATCCACTATCTGGAACATATTTTATAGTAAGAGAAAGCAAGAAAGTGTTTCCAAAACTTCCAAAATGATGTCTATAAAAATGGGTCAAAATGAAATATCTGAAAGAGGTCTCAGTGGTCAGAACTGAGGCAACTGGAGCAGAAGGAACAGTAAAATGAGTAACTGAATGACTGTTTACATTAAAAAGTAAATGCCTGTCAGTGCTACCATGCACTGTGCAAATGTGGGGACTCCATGGAAGAGTTACAGAATGGTAATGCATATAATCTACTCGTAAGTTTCATGCCCTCAGTATGGGCTACAGACAGTGACTTCTTTCCCATGAATACTGTTCCAGGATTAGGGGAAAAGTAATTTTACAATAAAGGCATGAACTCAGAATCTGCTTCACTCAACTAACTGCTATTAACATTAATAATTTCTAGTCTTGTTAAAGTATATAACTTTGATGTGTTGTACAGTAAAACCACAGTTTCCTCTCTTGTCTACCTTACCGATGCATACCGTAACTCATTTTGTGTCCAGATCAATAGACTAGTTCCTCTTGGGAGATTTTGTACAAATAGCTATCTGGTATTCTTCAAAACTATTAAGCAAAGCAAAAACTTAGAAAGTTGGAGGAACAACCATAGTGATGAAAGTCCTAAAGAGCATGAACTGTAATGCATTGTGGTATTTTGGAGGGAAGGACAGTAAAAAATATTAAACACAACAAGAATATAAAATGGATTGTTATTAATTAGAATGGGGATAGTAATCAATTATTACAAATGTACTATTCGGGGAAAATGTTAAATACTGGAAAACTGAGTCTAAGTGATATGATAATCCTGTATAAATTTTTACAGTTTCCCCATAAATGAAGGTGTTTGAAATTTAAAGGGAATCTCATAAATTTCATCAGAAAAGTTTCTTGATGCAGCATATGACAGTTAATACAGAAACTACAACTGATAAAAATGAAGATAATAAGAGACTTCAGAGTGAGCAGTTCTAAATGGGACAGCTATCTCATATCCTCTTTCCAGGGAATCACTGCAGGAGAGAGTGCAGAAAGATTGTTAGATGCAGAGGTAACAGATAAGTACAGGAAAACTATATTTTTCTGACACACTGGGCACTCAGCATATAAAACAACAGTGCTCATGGCAGCATACACAACACCCAAGAACTAAGCAAGCCCAAGCACCAATCAGAAAGGGGCTCCAATCTTAGCTGTGTCTTTACTGGCAACTGATAGTTTCTGGGAAAGAGGGAATCAGCTTTCTTTAAGGCTGTGTTGCCTGGTAGTTTGACCAGGCTTTAGGGGATAGATCTACATCCAAGAGCATTTGGGAGACAGAAATTAGATTTCATAGGGGTTAAAAATTATACAAAAGATGTGATGAAAGGCAGTTTAAGGAGGTGTAGAGAATCTGAGAATAGATGTAGAAAGGGGCTGATATACCATAAAAATACACTGTATGAAATTCTGAAAGAATCCATGGTATTAAAAAGAATTGAATGAAGTTTTTATATATGTTTAAAATTTCATCTTGAATGAAATGTCATGAAGAAAATTATGTAAAGAGCTATAATTACCCTTGATGCTACTAAATACTTAGCCATATGATTTCAAAGAATTTTTAAAATACCATTAAATACATGATATTATTTGACCCACTACTTAACTTCTTTCTTAATGTCCATAATTCTAAACTTAAAAATATCATTACTCATAATCATTAAACAAACGGATCATTTGGACAATTTTCCCCAGAAAACAATTACTACAGGATTTCTCAAGAGCTCCCTTTCTCCCCACATATTGCCATGAACTTTCTACTTTGAAAAGGTTATTGGTTTTATATTATTATCTGATAAGTCAGAAATTATCCAAGAATTAACGGCATATGGACAGAAAATTGTCACTTCTTACAGTGTTTCCTGATATGAAATCCCTAGGTCTAGAATTTTCAAGAAAGCCTAGATTTGTGTTCCATCCTAAAATAAATACAATGTGAGGCCTGGATCTAATTATCTTTCACTAATATCTACTGTGTTTTTGTATTTAATGTATATTTTATTGAATTATTCATTTCATATAATAAATCTTAATTATATTAGACCCCTTCCTCTGTCTGCACCCCACCTACAGCCCCCCAACAAATTTCATGCATTCTGTTATATACGACAGTCAACCATCTGTATACAGATGTCTCTTGATGCAAGTTCATCCACTGGAGTCTAGCCAGTCTATCTAGTGTCACTTCTATAAAGATCAGCTCTTCCTCACCCAGTAACAACCAGTTGCCAATATATCTTCCACTGAGGCTAGGGTCTGCTGTCCATTTCTCCAGTTCTATGTTGGACTTTTGTCTGATTGAGTCAGCATGGGTCCTATGTATGCTAAGCACGTTGCTGCAAGGTCACATGGGCAAGTTCCAGAGACCTCAAAGCTTCTCTTTCCTTATGTCCACGCACCAGTCCTGGCTCTTACAGTCTTTCTGCCCCTTTTCGCCAGCTGTCCCTGTGGTTCAGGAAGGAAAGTTTTAATATAGGAGTCCTATCCAGGGACAATGCTCAGTTGTCTCTTATTCTCTATACCTTGGCCCCTTGTGGCCTTTTGTGTGCATTGCGCTCTGCTGCACAAGGAAGCTTCATTGGTCAAAGTTGAGGGATGAATTAGTAGTCTCTGTATGCCAGATTTCATTCTGTTTCACCATGCTTGGTTAGAGAGATTCCACTGTGGATATATGACTTGGGGCTGACATGTTTCAATCTCCTATTCTCTGTGTGTGACCAGTTGTGGAACTCTGTAACAGCTACCATAGGCTGCAAAAAGAAGCTTCTTTGATGGGTGATATATTAGGTATGTTTGTCTGTAAATGAAACGATCCATATTTATCATACAGTAAGACAGCTTATTTGTTTAGAGATATGACAGATACAGGGCTTTGTTTAGGATCTGTTACCTCTCCAGCCATGTGTATTTGGCTGTTTACATGCCACACACACCACACATTAGTTCCTTCTCATTGAGAGGGCTTTAAATCCAATTAGATAACTGCTGCTTATCCCCTAGATAAAAATGCCACTGCTGCCCCGCTGTAGTTTCTTCTGCTGGTCATTGTTGTGGTTACTTGGCTTTGAAGCTGCGGTTGTACCATTGATTGATTTTCTCCCTTAGCGTCTTTCATAGTAGCCTCTGGAACCATGAGAGCTAATCTTTAGGGAGGAGTTTTCCTAAAGTTCAGATTTAGCTCCATTGCTCCAATTCTTGTATCTGAAGTATGTTATATTTTCTGTAATAAAGTCTTCCCTTCAAGTTCTGGGAGGCAATCAAAGACTGTGGGAATATCCTGTGTTATTTTGGGAGTCCCATGAACCGCCCTGACCAAAAACTAGAAGAGAGCTTTTCTCCTGTCTGACACTGTGTTTCCTGTTATATAGACTTCTGCTATACACGCACGCTAGTGTTCAGATACTGCACATATATTTTTCAGTAGGTTTTTGAGTTAATACATGTCCGTCTAGATTTTCACATCACCTAAGCTTCATTTATTTTTTAGTTTTAAAACAGGTGCTGTGAATGCAGAGTAAAGCACTTTAGAATGGATTGGCAGTCGTCCAGGAGAAAGGATCAAGGGAATGCTGTGATGGACAACTGAGCGCCTGTGTGAACTGTGCGCACAAAGGAATGATAAGTGATATAATGAATATATACTTCAATCACAGCAGAGCATTGCTGTCAAATGGACCACACGCTAGGAGGCTGAGGCCCTTATTGCCTCATTTGGTACTGAAAATCAAGCCAGTGTCTTCTGTATTCCATGTAAATATTCTAACCCCTGAACTATCCCCATTTCCCTTACTGAGTTATTAAATAATAAACAATTAGAAGTTCACTAAAAGTTGCTAGGAGTTGCAGAAATACATTGCGGGTTCTTTTCTGACATCCAAAGTTCCGTCACATATCTGTTCCATGCATTTTCAGTCACCCTGGACCCATCCTCCTGTAGCCTGGTAAACTGTTCCTCATGGAATGGGGGAGGCACAGCCAGTTCCCTTCTGAGAGTGCAGAGGCAGAATAGAGCCAATTTGCACTGTTCCAACCTGAGTGCTCAAAGCCTGCAGAGGTTGAAGAAGTAGGATTTTAAGCTCAGGGACAGCAAAAAACACAGTGAGACAATGTTACAGAAAAAAAAAAGATAGAGATGGAGCCAAAGACAGAGGGGAAGAAGAAGAAGGTGAAAGAGGATGAGAAGAAGGCAGAGGAAGAAGAGGAGGAAGAGGAGGATGAGAAGGACGAGGAGGACGAGGAACCAAGGCCTTGAGAAGGCAAGCATTCTAAAGCAGCTTTATTTACAAGGGAGGTAGAATACACACAAACAAAACATTTGAAACATGGGAAGAAAGGGTATAAGAAGACGATAAGTCATGGTACAAGGCTAATTAAGAAATCATCTGGTGAATTCTACCAACTTCTGAGAAGTCTTAGAACCAAGCTTAAGTTTTTACTTCCCAAATGAAGGTCTGTAATGTGCCATAGCTAGCAAGGACAGATGCATCACAAGATGAAAATTTTATGCACCAATATCCCTCACTTTAATTGATAGCAATTACACACAGAAAACACTAACAAAACCTATGCAGAGAATTGTAGAGATCAGGTTCCATTTATGTCTAGCATACAAAGAGTTGTTCAGCATACAACAATCAATTAATGCAACACATAACATTAATATGCACTTCCTTCATTAAAGAATTATTGTGACATTGTGTCCTCATTCTCCTATAGAAATTTAAACAAGCCTTAAATTACTGTTACTTTATTGTTTTGAGATTATATCGAAGGTATTATCTGGGTTGAGATGTGTGTCAAGCCTTGGGAACTGACAGAGAAGAATTTTACTCATGTTTTCTGTAGTTTAATTATCAACAACACATTTTTTCATACAATGTTTATCTATAGTGACTTTCATGGCAATATTTACATATTAGATTAATCAGTGGTTCCATTTTGAACCTAACTGATTTTTCATCTTTTTTCCATCATTATCTCTTGCTTTTCTTGTCTTCTGCACTGCAGAGTAGACAAACTTACAGTGGTAACCTATTATCCAAAGTTAATAGAATCTCATGTTTATAAATTTTATATAAATAAAACATGAATGTGAAGAGAAACACAATTATGGAACTGGAATAATTTGGAGGTGTTTTGTTTTGCAACAATAACATCCCACATGAGAAGAGGCCTGTATTTGAACTTAAATATAAATGAATGATAATGAAGCTTGATTTGATATATTAGCCACTTAAATTATTTGTTATTACTGCAGAAATAGAACAGCTTTTACTTTGTGGTATGTAACTGCTAACACAATTTCAATACAATATCGTATATTATGGGTATCAGCATGGTGCTTAATATCACATCGCGTGTTCTCTCATTGTGAATTAGTAACAAAGGATGCTTCACTAAACTTAAACCTACATTAGCATTTCAGGCTTTATATAAACCTTGGTTTCTCTTCTAAATCAGTATGTGGAAAGACCCTTCCCTCCCACTTCTCTCCATTTTTTCTTCCCTATTAGACTTTATCTTTTTAGCTTGCTGATGCATGCTCATGCCTCTAAACTTGTATTCATAGACAAAAGAAATATCTTTTCACCTTCTTACTCCATGCACATCATGTGTCTCATTATCTACAGCTCAAACCACATGAAGAAAAATGACATTTTTAGTGAGGAGAGAAATAGATCTCAGAACAACTGCAAGATACTCGTGCAAATTAAATGAAAATTGAAACAAGCTTTCTTCACATGAATAGGTGTTTTCTTACAGAATAAATAAAGGGTTACTTGAGCGGAAAAACCACTGATTGGCCAAAGAGAGGAGAAAGGCCACTCTATTTTACATATAAATGAGACCAGGATTCAAAAACATGTTTATTGGAGTTATGGAAACAATTTGAACTTGTAGAATCTCCTAACCTTTGAACTATCCCTCCAAAGAATTACTTATTTAATTAGTGAATGAATATTTTATACATATTGTTCAAAGTACAAAAACCACATTTGAGTTTTGTCCTTCTTAAAATTAGAAACTAGATAAGTATAGAATAAACATATGAACATAGAATAATACAACAGCAATATGACTATTTTAGTACATTTTTGGACTGATATACATAAAAATTAATGGTCCAAACCTTTTTCCGTAACACTTCTTTGAAGGCAATTTTTAGGCATGGTTAATAATACAAATATATATTGATGCAGTATTGACAGTTTCATCTTGGTGATTATCAACAGCTTAACTGGACATAAAACCTGCTGAATGGGAGGGAACTTGTATTAAAAGGTGCGGGATAGGATGTTCTACCAAAACTCCCTTAATGGCAGATAAATCAAAATCCTTGGAAATATCAGGTCTGATTTCTGTAAGCACACTATGTGACCATGAAACAGTTTTAGTGATATTTTTCACCAATGTTCTACTCTAAATGAGAATTTCAAGTGACACCCAAATCTTCCTTTTTCTGGGTCCTGCTGTTGCTTCATGCTCTGCTGTGCCACAAAGGTATTGTGATTGCCACAGGCTTTGCAGGACAGCCTGCAGAGGAATCTGCTATGACTATTGACTTCCATAAGATCCCACAGGATGACAGCGAGCGATGTTTAAACACTAACTCAATGTTTCATTCACAATTTAAAAGCCTTCACTTAACATAGTCAGAAAGTTCATACATGCTTTCAGTACAGCTTTATAAATTATATGAAGTGATAGAACTCAAGAAAAGTTTCCTTTCAAATTTGATGCCATCACATTCACTAAGAGAGAGAAACTAAAAAGACGTTCTTGAACATATAAAAAAATCTCTGATTTGCCATCCCATAGGCCATGAATAACGAAGGGGAGCTTCCGAGGTTGCCTCAGTTCATAGCAGCTAAGGCTGGGAAAGAAGAACCAGAGTTGAGATCACAACAGAACAGCACATTGTCTTGAAAATGAACATGTAATTCTGATATTCTATAAATCCTTAGTTTGTAAAATATCTGTCTCTATGTCTTTCTCTCTCTGACACATACACAGACAAGCACACACAAATATGTCCGCATATTTGTATTGCATGTATATAGGAGTGATTAATTTTGTGTTCCCACTTCTTCTTAATTCTTTTCAATAATTATAATTTAGCTTATGATTTTTATGATTTATATACTCATATATTCACACATGAATAATTGAGACCATAGATGTGTCAACTCTCAATTATCCAAGTCCACTTCTTTCCAGTAGACGTTTTCTTAGACAAATTATAATATTCACATGTCAAAGTTATTGTTTTTGGTCTTTTTGAGACAGAGTCTTTCTGTAACTTGTCCTGGAACTCACTATGTAGACTAGACTGGCCTTGATCACAAAGAGTTCAGTCTGCCTCTTCCTCCTGAGTGCTGGATCAAAGGCATGTGTCACCCCTTGTACCCAGAAATTATTATTTTCTGTCAATGGATAATGTACAGTTAAATACATCTTGTAAATATTATACATGTAGTACATTTTATTATGCCCAGGTATTTGAATATATATATATATATATATATACATTTACTTGTGCACATTTAAAATATTTTCACTTTGTTTTATATTTAAAAACTAAACACTGATCAAATTTATATTTGTTTTTCTTTCTCATCAATTTTTTTAGAGTGATATCACCCAACTATATTGTAGCCAGGCAACATAAGGCTCTGTTATTTTAAACAGTTGGCCTTAATTTATGTAATAATTTCTAATTGTCACCTCTGTTTTAGAATGGGTTTTGTGTGACTACAAATGGTTTTGGTTATACAACGCTCCTATAGATAGTCTAAGAATGCAACAAGCAAGATTGCTCCACGAGGCATTCACAGTACAGGAATTTCAGAAAATACCTCTGTGTGTCTAGAACATAAGATGAAACGCACAGGGAGCGGTTTAGTTTCAGTGCTACATTTCAAGGTAATTTCTAGAATTATTTTAAATAAAGCAAAATGTTATTTTATTTTAGTATTTGAGAAGTTTATTCATTTTCACTTTATGTGTATGAGGATTTTGCCTACGTGTATGTGAGTACACTACACGTATGTGTAAACAGAGTGCAGAAAGCACTGTCAGATCCACTGGAATTGGAGTTCCAGATGGGTCTTACCCACCATGAGAATGCTGGGAGCACAGATCCTCTGCAAGAAGATCCTCTGCTGAGTCATCTCTTAAATTCGGACTTTTTTAAATACTTCATTTTTAATTATGTGTCTGTGTGGGATATATGCAGGTGAGTTCATTGTCTCAGAGAACCCTCCATCCTGTTTGAGAGCAGGCACCCATGGAGAGACCTTGCATCTTCTCTGTAGCTAGAGTTAGAGGCCATTGGGAATCACAGGGTGTGGATATTGGACATTCATCTTTGATCTGCTGCCAAAGTACATGCTCTCCAGCCCAAAATGTTGTTTGAAAGGCAGTAATTGAGCTTTACAAAGCAATGCTTTATCAGAAAATACTGCACATTTGTGACTGGGGAGATGGTTAAGTGGGTAAGATTGTTTGCTGGGAAAGGAAGAGGACCTGAATTAAATCCTAGCACTTATGTAAAAGCCAGGTAATAACCCTACATGCCTGTAACCTCAGCATTATAGGATGGAGCTTGCTGACAAGCTAGACCAGTATAAATAGTGAAACTTGAGTTCAGTGAGAGAACTTATTGCATAATTAAGGTGGCAGACTAACACAGTGGCTCTCAGGCAAAGGTGCCTATCAGCTCAAACTTGACTAACTTGGTTGAATATTAGACCTCATGGAGAAATGAGGAAGCCTATTCTCTGGCACACACATCTCTGACATACACTGGCAAGCATGTCTTTTCACATGGACTGCTTCATAAATCCACTCTCCACGCCTTAGGGGGTGGGGGGATCTGGTTAGTCCAGCTGGATAAACGTAAAAGTGATCTTCTATTTAGAATGATTGATTTATCTACAAAATTATAAAGTTTCCGGGGACGCAGGCCCCGCTTGCCCGCCTGTGGCGGGCTCCATAGATTGCAACCATTGCGCACCAGGAGCAGGCCTCTCAGTTTATTTCACTCAGGAGATTCTCAGATAGCGGGGGCGTGGCACGCTGCTTCCTGGGTTCCTGGCTGTCTGCGTGGGCCTGGGAAGGGGTGTTTTTTTCTTCCCACATGGATCTCAGCAACCTCTGCTTCTCCCTCCAGCTTCTGGCCATGATGATTCCGCCTACTCCTGCCTCCCTCCTCTCTTATTGGTCAGAGGGCGGGACTTGCCATAGAATGAACCAATAAGAAACAAAAACTGCAGAGAGACAGTGTCTATGACTCTACGCGGACACACACATACACACACACAAATACTACTGCTAATAATAAATAAAATATAAACAATAATGTTGATAGATGATAAAACTATCAGATAACCTATGCTGGCCTTCTCATGTCCATGATCCGTTGCACACACCAAAGCACATATACAAATGCCCCACCACAGTACAGACACATGAGCTCCTGGACAATTCATAAAAGTGGAGGTAAGTAGTGAGGACACACAAAAGGGAAGTCTCCTCAAAAGCAAAATGTTGCTACACAGCTGCCTTGACATTTACCCTCAGGAACTGTTTGCTCATATGAGCAGGAATTGTATCTCAGTGGGGTGAGTGATATTGTTAGAATTATGTGAACTAGAGGAACACTGTCTTTTTCATTTCTATGACTACATTAAAGTAATGTGGCCTGACATTTTAAAACAGTTGTTGATATACTCAAAAGAACCAAAAACTGAATGTGTCCTCTGTTTTTCATTTCCTCACCAAGAAACTGAAACTCCTAGTTAGCATGACTCTACCACCAGATGCTTTCCTTATTTATTATTTCCCAAATTAGCACTCCCTTGAGAACAAGATGGGTAGAAATAAAGTCCTGCAGTGCCATCCTGGGCATCCTGATGTGCTGATATTCAGTCTCCTGTGTCACAGCTGTAACGTGCATGGAATAGAGTTAAGAAGGAAACATTAAATCCAAATATTACCCTGTTTTCAAAGTTAGACTACCCCTCTAGCAAACTTCTCATGTCTGGAGAAATACTGTGTGCATGATTTTCCAGTTTCATCTCGTCGTCTCTTATCTTCCTGGCTTCTTCATGGTCTCTTCCTGCACTTGAAGGCTTTTACTCATTGTTTCCTGTGAAATGGTCTAAAAATTCTACTAGTTCACTGATTACAGGTGACTTTTATTCATTGTTGCAGCTCTAGAGCCTAGACCAGGGAATGAACAGATATGCGCACGCGTGGTGTCTTTCATCCCATTTTCATTCAGATTCCCTTTTTTTCTTCTTTACAGAATTAAAATTCTGCCCCACGCTTCTCTTTTCCAAAGACGTCTCTTCCTCCTGCAATTCAAGGCCACTTGAAAAGTGAGGTCAACATGCCCCCGATAGTCCATCAGTTCTTACTCTTTGACGCACCACTTCTGACTCACGCAACTGAAATGTTAAAATTGCCAGTTCCCCAACTCCAACCCTGACAACACTGGACATTCCCCGGACATTTGGTCTCTGCATGATGTCTTATATGGCTCTGATTGTTTCTGATCCTCAATACATGAAGCAGTACCCTTTCCGGAGTCTTCCCTGCATCTCCGTTTCCTCTCTTTCAGCATCCTCATTCACTTTAGTAGTTGGAACTGTTCATTGAATGCACCCGTAGTTCTTCCCCGTGCACATGCTACTTTATGTATTTTCTCTTGAGAAACTCCACATAATGCCCCCATAATTGTACCAGGAAGCATGAATTTCCACATATAAGAGAAAAAATTCAGCACATTTACTTCACATAGCTAGAAGAGAGAGTTAATTTAGGTACACTCTAAGCCTCTAAAATGTCTAGTACAGAAAGTCACGTGGTGCAAAGATCTCAAAATAGAAGTAGGTTTTTTTTTTTTTTGGACATCCATGTTTCCTTTGGGCCATAGTTACATTAATAAATTCTTTGAAAAGTCATAATTAAATGAATCTTATCCCGACATATTTAATCATATTTACACATATCTTACTAGCTTCTCATCATCCAAAACATCTATTTTAAGTTTTTGTTTTGTTTAAATATCCACTTTTCTTTAAAAGTTTATAGGACTGAGGATGCGTTAGCTCTAAGAAAGGAAAATATCAGTCAGATGGACAAGACACCAACATGGTAGGAAGGGAGCCTTTTCATGGTTTTGGAACATATGACTAGGAATAAGCACCAGTGGACAACCTACAGTAACTGGAGAAATTCTACCTCTGGAAATGCCTTTTTGGACTACTGAGAGTATCACAAGAATGTTAAATATTTTCAAGTTCCTGCTAATAGTTTCACATTGAACAACGATTCCAGAAATAACTGGTATAACCCTGCTGCCACAGAGCACATCAGAAATGGATTGGAATCATTCATTGCAACACACTCTCACTGAGACACACAATATAAAGTCAACACAGGACCTAGAAAGACTGGTGAGACAGCTTTCTTAGAGAAAAGAAAGCAATTATAGTTTGCACTACAAACTGGGCATTTTTGAATGGAAAGTTTTAATTAACTAACTGTGTTGAATGATTTTCGAGGGGGAAATGGCTGGTAATTCCTTCTACAACAAACACCTCAGAGTCTGTAACAGGGAACAATAGGAAGAGGAGACAGAAACCACACAGTCTTTTTTAAAAGTTTATTATTTTGTTTTGTGTGCATGAGTGTATTGCCTTCAGGTGGATAAGTGTACTTGTGTTGTTTAATGCCTGTGGAAGATCAGAAGAAGATGACGGATTTCCTGGAGCGAGTTACAAAGGGTTGCCAGCCACCAGGTAGGTGCTGGGCATCAAACCTGAGTCCTCCGCAAGAACATTCAGTGCTCTTAATTGATGAGCCATCTCTCAAGCCCCCCAAACTGTTTATATCATTTATAATTAGAATTCATCACATTATTTGTCTAAAGAAAAGTATAGAATTCAGTTACACTTCCGCTGCTCCTACTTAACAGTTCTTACGTTATTCAATAATGATATTGAAATATGGGAAAAATATCTTTAAATCAGTAGGAGAAATGTCTACCAACATATTCCTGAGAAAGCTGGAGAGATGGCTTAGTGATTAAGAGCACTGACTGCCTTTGCAGAGAACCAGGGTTGGGTTCTCAGCACCCACATAGCAGCTAACAATCCTCTGAAACGCCAGTTCCAGGGGGTTCAAGCACCCTCTTCTGACCTCTGTGGGAACTGCAGACAAGCTGTGCTCTTACACACATGAAGGCAAAATGATCGTACATATAAAATAAAAATCAATAAATCAAAAGAAGAAACGTTTGAGTGTTTAATTTTGTATGGCTTCCTTAGATAACATTATTTTAAAAACTGACTCCATGGACAGTGGGTAGAAATTACCCACTAATAAATATGTTAACAAGAAGTGATTAAGAATAAAGGAAATGTTCTAGAGTTCAAGAGCTTCAATAATTGCTAAGGTTTTCTGGCATCGGAAAGCCTCTTTTATCTTACTGCTGGGTTGCCACGCTGGTATGAGAACTCCCATAAGTCCAGAAAGGAGAGGTGCAATGGTATTTTGGTCCTCACAGTAACCAACGTTTCACACATCTGACAATACTTTAATCAGGACACTGGTAAAATGTAGAACCATTTCCAATTTTAACTTCACAACTCATTTGTTAGTGCTGTGAAAGAACAATGTTACATAATAGCCATTTGATGGTTATTTTAGGTGTGCATTATTCCTTATATGAAAGTTCCCAGCTGTGGAGCTTGCTTTCTCATTAACCACCATATGGCTGGTGGTTTACTCAGTGGAAACTTCTCATAACCTGGTTTGAAATTAGACATATTGTTTCAAAAAGTTATTTTAAGTTTAACATATAAATATAATGTTCTAAATGATTATTTATGGAATATAAATATTTAGTAAACCTGTCATACTCAGGAATCGCTTGTAATCTAGAAAAGTCCAAGAAAATACTAACAAATCTGGAGAAAATAACCAAACTAATTGTAATGTCTTAAAGAAGAAATCAGTAAGTGTAGTGGATGAACTGGTTAAAATACTTTAATAATTTGATCATTTTAAATATTTGCTCCATAAAATGAAAGGATTGATTTTTTTGTTATTTCTCTACTATTTTAAATAACACTATGGATTGCTGCACAGAGATCTCTTATTAGAAAACACACAACAACCAAGAATTGGTCATTATTGGACTCTATTACTATGCACACGCAATTGAAAATAATAAATAAAATAGTGGCATGCTGAATCAACCAGACAAAAACCCAGCAAAGAACTGCGGAAATGAGCAACAGGCCCCAACCTGAGCCAAGAACCAATTGGTAACTGATTTCTGCAGGGTTAGGGAGAGTTAATTCACTTTAAGAGCGTGACTCCAGATAGGGTAATTAGACTCCAACGGATGAACTTGCACTGAGGGCATCTATAAATACTGGACCAGACAGACTTTAACATATATGACAGAATGCATGAAAACCAATTGGGAGAGGTAGGGACTTTGTGGGTGTGGGGGGGGCATAAAGATGATTAAGATCTATTACATGAAATGCACAAAACCTCAATCAAGTTATACATAGAAAAGAAAATAACGGCACCAAATAATATTAGCAAATCAAATAAACTAAAATTTAACCAAAAATCTGCTAAGTTGTAATGAGCAGTAATTTTCCTAAAATAGAGTATGAAATAGGGCAAAATTTCTGAATGTAAAAAAGAATCTGAGTGCTTGAAAGTTACAGTGATATAAAGTGTTTATAAACCCACTTTATAAACATGAAGCTTTTAATGCAGTAGACTTCCATGAAAACATTTAAGCAGTTAAATAATTTCTATAATTAAATATCTAATAGCAAGTGGTTCATGGTCCTCATTTCACAACCAAATCCATATTACTAAGCAAATGCATCAATGCCATTAAAAAGATAAAATTTGCAACTATAGTTTCACTTACAAATATTGTATTCAATTTCCTATCTCATGGCTGAGAAATGTACATAAACAGTGCAATGCCAGTTCAAGGGTGTTAGAAACAGGTTTGTGTTGAATTCTACTGCTCAGGGTTTGTCACTGCATTTTTTTGAGGTATAGCATTTATATAATTATTTTACTACAGAATCTTTTGTGGAGCATTTATCCAAATAGCTATGGCAAACTCTTTAAGAACATTCACTGTAATAAAGAGAAAAAAGATTCAGAAGTAGTTTTTAAACATTAAAATACCATCACTGTAAATGGAATAGTCTGGTCTTGCTCTCACAGAGAGTCTCTTGACTCTGCCTCTCTAGTGCTATCATTAAAGGCATGAGCCACTATCTCCAGCTATCAGTTTTAACTCTCATGATGAGAAGATATTGAATCATTTCCCAGTATAGTGATTTATCTCTTCATGAGATTTATTTCTTCATTCCTATTAGTTTCCATTGAAATATGATAATGTTAATTTGACAAAAATTAATGATTTCTTTTAATTTCAAGGTCTCAAAAAGTGCCAGTTAAGAAGATTAGAGAATTCAAGAGGAAGAAGTAATAGAAAGCTTTTTAACAGCAATGCTGCTGAGAGTGGTGGTACAAACTTTAATCCCAGCACTGGAGGTGGAGGCAGGCGGACCTCTGTGAGATCAAGACCACCCTAGTCTACATGGAGAGTTCCCAGGCCAACTGGAGGTATAGGGGTCTCTGTCTTATAATAATAATAATTAAAAATAAAACAGCAAAACGGGCTTGATTGCTCCCAAATTACTTGGATGCATTTAGTGTGCAATTATCTCCCACACTACTGTGTGGGAGATGCAGTCTATTGACCACTTACCTGTGATTTTCTTAGAGGAGCCCATAGCCCTATATGATTAACTGGTCAAGACTATAAAACCTGTAGTTTATCTGTTGGAAGACACACCTTTCCAGTTTCACTGGTCAACCATCTGATCATAAAACCACATTTAGGAAGGGGATCCCCCTTAATTTATGCTAAATAGATGGGTGGAATAACTGGTGTGGTCCTGAGATAGTCAACTTTTCCTCCCTGAATCCCAACTCCCAGTGCAGTGCTCTGAACCCAGCCACACACATAGATCTCTAAATCTGCCTGGTTTTTGAATTCTTCAAAAAAATGTAATCTTTCCTTTTCTTCTTCACATCCCTTTTCTAAACATGCTTTCTCTAATGCTTTGGGCTGCCCTAGCATCTTGCATTTCTTAATTTTTCTCTAAAGCTCTTTCTGCCAGCCATGTGTGTGCCAGTCAGCCCCGAACCTGACCTCCATGCAGGTTTAGAGCCTGCCTGGCCTCATGGCTGTTTCCTTCTCCCCTCTGTTCTCCTCCTTAAGGCTAATGCTAGAATTCCCAGATTTTCTATCTTGAGGATATTTCTTTAAATCCTGATAAAATTGCCCTAAAGATTCTGTTTGGGTCCATTCTTAAATTGTTTTCTGAATAAGACTAAGAACCCTCTAGGGGACACTCTGTCTACCTGTTACAATGTATCAAATTAATTATGTCTCTGACGGTGTTGGCAAAATTTGACTGTGATACTGAGTGGTTGAGGAAGACCCACATCTTTTACTTATAGAGCTGGCTATTGATCATATTGATTTGATAAGTCTTAGATTATGTGACAGAATGCATAACATCCAGTGGTGGGGGGGGGGCTGAATATAGGAGGATTCAAATAAAGGAGAGTATTTAAATGTGATTAAGAGGTATTGAATGAAAAACACAAAAATTGAACAAGAATTGAGGGGGAAAAAAAAGACATGCGCATTGAACTTGAAACTCACTATGCAAAAGAAACCAGTGAATTATTTGAATTATACTCTTTTCTTCTCATGATGATTTTCTGATGATTTTTGGAAATTTCCTTTCTGTGTTTCTGTTGTTTCTCTAATTACTCAGAGTTTGTCCTGAGTTTTCTTATTTATTAAGGCTTAGTTTCAAAATCTCAGGCTATGCTAAATAAAAACAAAAATTCATCTGAAAGATCATAAGACAGCAAAAGCATCCTCTAAGCAAATTTCATAATTTAACTCAAAATAGTCTCCAATTTTGCTTTCTCATTTCACTCCAGTGTATTTCAGTAGTGAACATGAAGTTCTGGAAGAGGTGATGTCACACAATGAAGATCAAGGCAACCCCACTTTCTCTCTGCTTACACAGCATCCTGCTTCACTAGTTTCCTTTAGTTCAGTAGATTGTCAGGTATGTGAAAGAATACGTATTTATTAAGGCCTGGTCACATTGTCAATTGTTGTTAAATTATGAACATTCATTTTAATTTCCTGTTTCTTGTGTTCTTACTGAGTATATAAAAAGCTAGAATGCCTACAGATGACAAAGAAAATGTTCTCGAAATAATATCACTCGTGTGGGTTATAAAATTACAAAGCTGTTCTGAGAAAACTGATGTTGGTGTTTCATCCCAACTTGTCAAAATGTTTCCTCTTCACAATCTTTTGCATTCTTCAAAGTTCCTACACTTTATTTTCTAACAAATCACTTTCTAAATATCATTTTATAATCCAAATACATATTTTATTTAGATTTTTATGTACAGTTCTTTTATGTTGCAATTTTTATGATGTGGGTGAAAATTTAGGTCAAGTATATGTTAAATCAATCATATTTTAAATTTTATATATTTATTGAAACCCTCTAATAAAAGAAATTCAGTTTTGTGAATTTCCATTCTTGGTGTGGAGAGATGGTTCAGTGGGAACATTTGATATTCAAATGTGAGGACCCAATATCAAAGCCTCAGAAACACACAAAGCTTAGTATGCTAGTTCACATATGTAAATTAGCACTCCTGTAGGAAAACAGGAAGCTGAGACAGAAGAATCCTCAGCAGGTCATGTCCAGCTACTGTGCTACACACATCAGCAAGTGACAGGAGACCCTGTCCCAAACGAGGTGGAAGGCAATAGCCAAGATCTGAGCTTTCTTCAAGGGTCACTCATGTTCCTCCCTACTTACACACACAGACATGCAGACACTTACACCATACACACAAATACTGAAATAAATAGATAAATGAAAACTCATAAAATGCCTTTTTACATCTAACACAATCCAGGGCTGGAGAGATGGCCTTTGGGTTAAAAATTCTTGCTGCCTTTGCAGTGGAAAATGCTCAGTTCGCAGCTCCATATGAGGTGGCTCATGTCTGTCTGTAACAAGTTTTAAAGAACCCGACACCCTCTTCTGGAGACCACAGACACTACATATACATGGTGCATATGCAATATATATATATATATATATATATATATATATATATATATATATATATTAGGGATGCATACATAGACATAAAATAAAAATAAATAAGTAAATCTTTTTTTCAAGCTACCTACATTGGAAGAATATTAGAAAAGGCTTCTTAGTACAGAGGGACAACTGATCCCAAAGAAACAGCT
Organism: Eospalax fontanierii; assembly: GCA_035773235.1. NCBI lineage: Eukaryota > Metazoa > Chordata > Mammalia > Rodentia > Spalacidae > Eospalax > Eospalax fontanierii. The sequence continues at coordinate 68,374,220 of CM069538.1, forward strand.
GTGGGAAAGTATTTGTTTTAAACCCTTTTTCTTTTGGATTATGTCTCAGTGTACTAATTAATACCTATCAGATTATAGAAGGTTTGTCATATGGCCTATTGAGTAAGAATGTATCAACAATACTAAAAATTATTTTATGTTTAACTTCATTGTCCATGAAGTAATAAATTATATGTTTATGAGCTGAATATGCAACATGAAAATTTCATACCTTCGTATTTACCCAGTAAAAATGTATGGTTTCAATAAGAAGGCTCTCCAAAACTATGTTGAAATTAATGACAGGCTCTGTAAAAATATTGCAAAGAAACCATTAAATGTGATGAGTGCTTACACCTACATTGGTATGTTAGTGCCACTAAAAATTCCTCTCTCTCTCTCTCTTTTTCTCTCTCTCTCTCCCCTCTTTTCATTTTCTGCCACAATATCATGATAAGTTATCACTTCTGAAAGATTCCTACCTTCCTCGCTTTCTTGGTTTCTCCTTCTTTGTTTGTTTGTTTCTTTCTTTCTTTTTTTCTTTCTTTTGTTTTGTTACTTTTTATGAGTAAGTACCCTGCATGTATGTATGTCTACCATATGTGTGCCTGGGCCCTCAGAGGCTAGAAGGGGACATTGGATCCCCTGGAACTGGGTTACAGGTTTTTCTCAGATGTCCAATACTTATGTTGAGAATGGACACAGGGTCTTCTGTCTGCAAGAGCATCATATGCTAACTGTCCCAACCCCAAATTTCTTTCTCTTGATCTGTCAAGTGAAGAAAAAGTGGCCAAAAGAAATTGAAAACCAGATTACAATGATTCATTTTTGTATTTCATGTTATTAGGTTTCTGTGTATCTGTGAATATGCACAGAGTCCATCCATGGGTAAATTTCCAAAAATCACATGTTAATAGTGAATACATATGCATTTGTACATTTATACAGTATATTTTCTATTACACCAATATTATTCACAATGTTCTAAAAGATAGACACATAACTGTATAGTTTGATTGGGAGAGCTATTTCTTCAGTTATTTTTTTCTTACAAATGCTGTAATTGTTAAAAAATGGAAATATGTAGATTTAATAATAGCAATTCAGTGAAAAGCAAAATTTTCTGGTTAATTATCAGAAGTTGGATAATTTTCTAATGTATTACTAATGCTAATCATTACCTTTGAACAAAGACATTTCATGAGGTAGAACTTTTAAGTCAAATAAAGATGTACTGATTGTGAAGAAAAGTAGGTTCCCCCTTCTAAAAAACTCTTTGAAGTCATGAAAGGCGATATGAAATGTGCCTTATAAAACTGAATGAATTGACAATTGACCAGTAATTCTTGTGCTGCTTTCCACAGGGCAAGATGGAGAATTCTATAAGCGAGAAAGGGGGGAGGTACACCATAAAATTGGTGTGGATTCTTTCACTGCATAAGAGGAAAAAATGTCACAGACAAAGAAAAGAGACTTTGGACTTCAAATATAATGAAAGTGATTTTTCTGAACAGATGAAGCAGATGGCATTTACAAAAGCAGCTAAACTTTGTGAATAGTCTGGAGTTTTCTTTGGTTCTCTTCTTTTCAGAGAATACAACACTTGGAAAAGCCCTGGGTCTGAAAGTTGATTACCAGGCTCTTTCTCTTATGGTGTCAGCTCAAATTTAACCCTGCTTCTTCCAAATAGCTGAATTTTGCCAATATCCACACTTGCTCCTGGGAACACTGTACAGAGAGAGGATATCATATATGCCTGTCACTGGTGTTAATATTTTTACAAACTTCAAATACCAAATTGAAGAAAAAGGAAATAACAAATAATTACAAAACTTACTGTAGATTAATCCTTTTGATATCTGCATTTTTCTTTCAAATCTCCACTGTCAGTATCAAACATAAAGCAATTGACTAATAAACATATGATCACTCCAAAACTACTGAAGCATATCACACAAATTGTAGCAGTAATGATAGTTGCCACAGCCGCCAAGCCCATTATAGGTAGATCAAAACCTTTGTGTTCTTTGTCTGAGACATTCAGTTAAAACTATACAGGAAGTGTTTTGAATTCATTTAATTTTTGAGCCATATAATCCACTGTGTCACTGAAAATATATTTTTCATAGGAAAAATTTCATGCTTATAATTTACCATCAAATCTATGGACAGTTAAAACAATACCTTAGAAGAACCAATTTAACATACCCTAAAGTCCAGATATTAAGGTTTTCTTCTTTCCCTGAGTTTCCTCTTGAACTCACTAATTTGCAGTTTCATTTCCAAACGGAATGTGGATAATTCCTTTGTTTCCTGCTCAGACTTCCTCTCTCAGACTCCTGAATCTGCAGGCTACTGCTCAGTCATCGTGGCCATGGCCGTACTGAAGATCCCCCTAACCACTAGCTCTACTCGAAAGGCAGTCTCCAGGTCAACACATAACCATGCTAAATCATCAGTCATCCCCAGTGGGGCACATTCTCTCTGTTGTGATATAACTTCCATCACAACCTTCAAATAAATATTCCTCCTTTGAAAACAACCCTGTTGCTAGGCGTGAAGAGATTGACTGGCAACAGTTAACCTGGGGCTCTTGGAGAGAACCAGGGCCTGAGTTTCACAACCCAGGTGGCGTCTCACATCCATATGTAACTCCAGCGCTAGTGCCCGCTCCACCACTCTAAGGGCACTGTGTGTCCACAGTACACACAGCTGTTCTGGGAAAGCACTCCTACCCATAAAATAAAAATGAATACATTGTAAGAAATCACTGTTGCTGAGATTCTAATAGCAAGCCGAGGTTTCGGCTATAAAGTAGACACTTTGAAACCACATTGCGCTCCTAGAAATGTTTCCTTGTTATTTTGATTTCCTCAAAAATTATCTCACTCAGACACGTCCCCACTCATTCCAAAACCACCTGGCTGTATACGAAGGCCAAAAACCAAATTAATGGAAGATATCCATCATAACTAAAACAAAACACAATTTAAAAATAAATTTATCTCCCCTAATGTCTACATTGTGGGTCCTTTTTATTTGTTCATATTCATCAATCTCTATATTTGTCTTTAGTTGTCACACACACTGAATTAATCTGTTAAGAAATAGGAATTATGCATTGCTGTTGCATCCCCAAAGTCAATTTCAGAATTAAGTAGTTATAGTTATTCAATGAATAACGATGAGATAAATAGTATAAATTAATTTAAATACTTCAAAATCAAAGTAAAGTAAGAAAATCGCAGTAAAAATGAAATATTGCATTAATTAGACTAATTTAAAATCTGAAAACATGTAATTATTTTTCAAGGCTTGTGCATTGAAAAGTAAAAATTATTTTTCAAAATAATAAATAAAATTAAACATCATGTTCACAATAGATGCCAAGTTTTATCAATACAATTCCAACATACTTTCCAACAAGGTGATTCATCGTAACTGAAAGTTTACTGAAAATCATAACTATAGATTCAAACCACAATGATTTGAAAATGAAGATAAAACTAAGCTATTCATTCTGACATTCAGTCATTTATAACACATTGGTAACTAAGAAATTGTGATTTTAATCAAGTAATGATTTAGAATAAGGAAGTGGAATACATTTTCAGAAACAGACTCATAACAAATTACCAAATTTTCTTAACAATCTAGTAGGAGAATTAAAATGAGAAAGTTAGTTTAACTGACAAGCAGTATAGGAAAATTTTATTATATATTAGAATAAGTGACTATCTACCACTACTACCTAATTGAGACATCATTAGTTAAATAAGCATCATAAAACAAAATATTTGCTTCTTTAGGATAGGAAATGTTTGAAAAGTATACCAGAGGTGTACATTTTTAAAAAACATATGAAATATTTAACTTACAGCCCTTATATTGCAAAGTCTCTTTCAAAAAGAAAATGTTAGTTATAAATTTGAAGATACTGTATCTAAATATGCATAAGGTAGTATACGAAATATATAAAAATAATATAAATTTAATTTGATCAAATTTAAACTTTGATCAAAAAGCATAATAAAGGATCTCAGTATCATTTGACACCCTAGAAATGCACTAAAACCTTAGTTGAAAACTGATGTACACATCCTAACATGACTAAAATCAAACTGCATGAAGTGGGTAGAATTCAGTTGAACTCTCATAATTTTCTGAAGGGTCAATAAGCATCACAGTTCCTTTAGAAATTGTTTTGATCGTTCCTCAGAATGTAAACATAGTTTTCTCATATGAGTTATCGATTCTCCTTCTTGGTATTTACCTCAAAGAAGTGGGTGTTGTTCTTGCAATGAGAAGGAACAGACTGCAAGACACCAACAAATTCCAGAAACACTCTCTTGTGAAATGAAGCCCTGCACCAACATGCAGACGCTATGAAGCCAGTAAGAGGAAGTTACAGAAGCTGTGGTGACCAGCAGTGCAGACTGGAATTCCTCAGGGCTGATGTGTGGTCTGGGAGGGGGACCTGGGGTCACAAAGGAAACAGGAGTACTGATACTGTCTTATAAAATGACACTGTCTTATTTTTTGTGTGTGTGTTGGTCTTTCAGAAAGCTAACAGTGATGTCAAACATCGGCTTATATTATTTATATTTAAAAAATTTGAAGTACTCATCTATCACTGCAAAACTGACAGTGACAGTAATTATTGGGTAAAATAATATGGAGCAATTGTGTTTGTGATCTTTATAAAGATTTTTATCTTTAAGTTGTGTGTATGTGTGTGCGAGTGTGTCTGTATGTGTATGTACACATGTGAGTACAGGTTCCCTCACAGTTTAGAACAAGGAATCAGATCATGGGTAGCTAGAACTTCTAGGCTATGTAAACCACCTGATGTGGTTAATGGGGACCAATCTTGGGTCCTCTGTGAGAGTAGTATGACCCTTAACCCCTAAGCCATCTCTTCAGCCCCAGGCTGTATTCTGTCATTAAGAATGACTTCTGCTAGCATTGTGATTGAGTTACAATAATGGGAGTGAAGTGAGGAAATGACTTTTCAAAACTTAGGCATCATCATTGCTCTCCCTGAGGAATGTTGACTTGGAGTGATTGATATAGGGAACTGTCACTTCTAAATTCATCATGGATAGTCTCCAGTTCCATAAGGAATGGTCATAACAGATGAAGTTCCCCACTGTCCATCTCCTTTGCTTGCACGTGGCTTCCTACTCAGTGTTTTCCCTGGCGCTCATTGGAAAGCGGCATTCCTGATCACAGAGCTAAAACTCGGTTTGTGAGGATGAATTTAAATTTTCTGATTCGTGCATTAGATGCCCCCTCTAAATTACACTTTGTCACAGTTTCAGACTAAAATTCATCCCCAGCCTAAGTTTTACCCATGGCTGTTTATAACCAAATGCATGCATAAACCTGCCATGTGGTAGGGATAAATTTGATGCGAAACTCTAAGCACAACGTCTAACATAGGATAAGTTACTCACACTGAAATTCATTTTAAAACCTCGATAAATAATAGAGATCATGTTTAAATTATCGGGTTTTGAGAATTTTGGTTTCCATGGAAATTATTTCTTAACACTCCAATTAGATTTGGAAAGTTGAATATAATTTGAGAAACACCTTTCACATCTCTCTATAATACAAATGTTAGATAGTCTATGAGAGTCAAACACTGAAACAGAAAGAATGCTACTGTTTAGACAAGAACTGCATTTCTCAGCTTCCAAAAGTTCTGGATTAATGTGACAATATTATCTTCTAACACCGATACATAGAAAGACTGGGATTCAAGGCATGCTACACAGTGTCAAAAAAGTACATTTAAAATGTGAAACGCATATTGGCTTTGAATTATAACACAAAATGTATAACTGATAATATACATTTTCCTTAAAATGCAGAATTCCTTCTTAAAATGGAGTTTACATTAGTTCTTTGAGCATACTGATATTAATTTTTATAAATTCTGTGCGATGCTTTGTCAGCATCACAGATGAAAAGTGACTTGCAAAGCTAAACAGTGCCTGCCATATACGGTGGGAAGAAGCATTCTCCATGCATACACCGCCTTCACAGGTTTTCTTGTAAACATCAATCTAAAACTGACATCTATGCCTTCAATGATTTTGCAAGTGGCTGTTTGAAAATCAGTGTAAACCTCAAGGTCATTTTCCCCTAATTATAGTCTGTCCCTCAGAAACTTTATTGAAACATATTTCTCAAACTGAGACTTGATAAATAGGCGAGGAAAAGAAAGAAAGAAAACACTACATCTTTTGGATCAAGCTTTGTGCATTGTGACATATTTAGTGATCTTTTGTTCCAGAGCTGCCTTTATTCATCAGTGCAGGAAGTGAGAAAGGACTCAGATAAGAAGTCTGATCTCTTTAACTGTCCTTAAGTCCAGTTGTGATGGTGAAATACACAACAGGCTTCTCTCTTAGTTCTTTCTTTTTATTTTTCACCTGATGCCAAAATTCTCACACAGTTTCTCATTGTGCTAGACATAACTAGTCTGCATGAAGAATCTCTGACATCTGAAGTGTGCTATAAAAGCTTTCTTTTTTTCTGAAAACCAATTGCCAAGCAAGGACTGTAAATATATACAAGTGTCAAGCGGCAGCATTTTTTTATATGTAAAATTTCCCAAAAAAGAACAACTTGTGTCAACAAGAATCTCATCGTTCAGTGCATACATTAAGAAGAGAGAATCAAATGGGCTTTTTAACATTTGGGATCAAGTCAAAATGCATGCCATTAAGGAACCTCTTTCTAAAAACAAAACCTTATTCAGCAATACTAAATTTGCTTATAATTGTCGTCTCTGATAGTGTAGCTATTTTTCAGACAGGAACAAGCAGTGCTCTGCAGAAACTTTGAGGAGGAAGTGGGGGATGCGTATGGAAGCGCATGGAAAGTGGGTAGATTAGAGGCCAGTGCAGTTTCACAGAAAGCATTTCTTTTGTAGTGTTTCTTAGAGTAGCGTGGTGGTGGTGGACTCACATCATGTGGGCAAGCAGACAGGAGGACCAGGAGTCCAGTCTTCCTCATCTATACACAGAGTTTGAAGCCAGTCTGGGCCAAATGAAAATGTTCCTCAAAAATATAAATAAATAAATAAATAAATAAATAAATAAATACATAAAAAAGTCTACCTTTTAAGTTTTGCACCAGACTGGGGAGAAAAAAAAAATCAAAGTTTTATGTTCTGTATGAAGGAGAGTGACTTGATGAACAAAAGGTAAAACTTGGTGAGGCTGAGCTGGTGATAATCCTGCAACATTTGCATAAACCCTGACCATGTTATAAATCTGGGGCTTTATAACTGCTCCCAGGCTTACCAGCTAAACAGATTCATGGCTGTGTTTAGATGTTATTGTTGCTGTTTATTTTTTAATTTTAACTCTTTTATTATTCAACCGTTTTTATTGAATCATTGTGTATTTCATACAAAATACCTTAGTCACTCTTAATCATCTTTATAACCCCTTCCCCACTGGCACCCGTGATGGCCCACCAAATGCAATCCACGCATTCTTTCACTTGTGTTAAGGTCTATTGTGTCAAATTAGTGTCCACAAATGCTCCTCGGTGAAAGTTCATTCACTGAGGTCTAGTTCACCTATCCAGAGTCCCTTGCTTTAAGAAGATAAGGTCATCCTCACCCAACAGTAATCAGTTCCAATATTTCTTCACCGAAGGTTGGGCTCTGCTGTTCATTTCCCCAGTGCCTTGCTGGGTTTCTGTCTACTTGAGTTTCTATGGGTCCTGAGCATGTCAACACCACTTCTGTAAACTCATATGAGCGGGGTCCCAGGAACCTGTAGGATTCTATTTCCAGATGATCACATACTTCCTCACTGGCTCTCACAATTCTTTGTGAGCCCTCTTCCACAATGGTACCTGAGTCTAGCTTGTGTAGAGTTTAATGTGAGTCTTGACAAGGGACCCACACTCTGAAATTCCAAATCTCTATGATTTAGTGACTTGTGACCTTTTGTGTTCCTGGCCCTCTGTTGCACGAGGGAGCTTCATTAATCAGAGTTGGATGATTCATTAATGTCCTCTTTACCCTTGTTCCATGCTGTTTTGAGTGTAGAGGTTGCATTGCAGATGTGCCACTTATGTTTGGGAAATTCACAGACAATGTCTGTGTGACCAGCTTGGTACTCTGTATTAGTGTCTGGTGTAAAAGAAGCCTCTTTGTTGAGTGATGAGTAGGATGCTTGACTCTAAATAAAATGACAAATATGTGTGAAATATGTCACACTTAGTAAGAAGTTACATGTGCCTAGGGATGTGACAGGACTGGAGATTATTCCAAGATCTATGACTTCTTCAGCCATGGTTATTTGGCTATGGTTATAGTACCACACATGAGTTTCCTCCCATTGAGAAGATCAATTAGGTAACTGTTGATTGGCCCCAAGATAAAAGTGCCAATACTCCAACAGTGTTATGTGTTGTGCAGGTCATTGTTGTGCTTATTTCATCATGAAGCTGGTATTGGGCCATCAATTGAATTTTTATCTTAGCTGTTTGTATATGTGATATTTAAATGGGAGGAATTGTTGTCTAAGGCACTATGGGGATAAAGGGAAAGAAGGAATTCAAGAGAGGTGGGGCCATATGAGACTGGCATTATCAAGGGAGAAGAGAGGAAAATGGGGATGCTTTAACTGGGGAAGGCAGAGAGGTGCAGAAGAGAGAAAGAGAGAGAGAGAGAGAGAGAGAGAGAGAGAGAGAGAGAGACAGAGAGACAGAGAGAGAGACAGAGAGAGAGACAGAGAGAGAGAGAAAGGAGATAAATATTGCCTTGCTAATGTAAAAGACCAGAGGGAATCATATTAGTCTAACAACCTAATGACAAATTCCACATATAATATCTCTACATGAGCCCATGTGCATAGCTGAAGACTATATTACAGGAAACAGTGCAAGATGGGAGAAACCTTCCTTTGAGTTGCTGGCCAGGGTGGTCAAAGAGGCTCCAAGAATTACACAGGCTATTGCCACAGTTGTTGATTGTCTCCCAGAACATGGAGGTAAGACCCTAGGCTGAAGACAGGACATACGTCAAAGACTAGATTTGAAGCAATGGAGCTGGAGCTGTTGTTGTTTATTATCTGTGTCTTTTTAGTATAACATTCATAATTTTATGCCCAATAACTATTCAGACTTTTTATAGAATAAGTAGAAAAAATTGAAACTAAGTGAACAATGTGTAGTGCTCTTACTTCAAAACGGCGCTTGTATGAATAGGAAGATTTCTAATTCATTTTCTAAGTAAATGCCAATAAATTCTATGAAGAAAATAAAACTGTAGAGTCTCCTATATAAAAAGTATTCTGTTTAAAAGTATAGAGTACTGATTGTATTTTTCTCCTTGAATATTCTTCAGAACAATTAGTCAATTATATTGATTCATCCAAAGAAAATGTAGAGAATTTCAGGATTTCAATATTTTATTTCTTAGCTTACATTTCTTATTGTAGGTTTTTCTGTTATTAACTTATTTTTAGTCATACAATATCTATTTACATTATTAGAATATTATTTCAGCTGAGTCAGTGTTGTTGATGAACTATTGATACAAAATAGCACACCCTTGCCTTTTTATAATTCAGATTCATGGTTCTAAATAATAGTCTAGCATTCTGAGATGAACAAAAATGTTGTAAAATATTTCAAATATAATGGTATTAGATTCAATAATACTCCTTCCTTCAATGAGTTGTTCATGTACCCATGACTGGAAATTAGAGTAGTAATAGGAATAAGTCATTATTGCAAAATGATATCACACTTTCCTGGGGTTAACATGGATCTTTACTTTTAGAAAAGCCAAATTAAAGATTAGGAGTTTACAACAGTGCATTAGTTACCCTGTTCCAGTAAGGGTCAGTTGCAAATAGGCTATGAAATTGAAGTTCATCACTATATCAGTGGACAACTGAATGACAAAATGTTATCATTGAAGGAATCTGATCAACCCATACTAGAAAATTATTAAGGCATGATTATGGGTCATACATTTGAAACCTCTATGAGACATGAAAATATTAGAATGGAATCAGAGATGGGATCTTGCCCAATGATCATGATTGTCTTTGATTTAAAAAATGTGTTGTATAAGTTTTAGATTTTATATTAAAGTTTGAATTTGATGAGGAAATTATTTTTCAAGTTATATTGCAGTCTTTCTCTTTCTCAGCTGTCTATATCTCCTCTTCAATGATAAAAGTAAGAATATCATAGTTTATATTATTTACCCAGCAACATATTTAATAAATGATCTAGATCAAATGTGAAATATAAAATGTATAAATAAAAAGATAATTTCTTTCGTCTTTCTGAAAACAACCAAAACAATGTACTGCAATAGTAAAGAATGCAGTTTATCTCTATTTCATTTAAAGAGCTTTAAAGAAGCTTCATTAAAGAAAAAAGATGAAAATTATAAGAAGTTAACATTGTCTTTAGGTTTCTCCATTTTGCAAACTGTGATTATGAATCTTGGGTAGTTTCCCTGAAATATGAGTCAGATTAAGGCAACTCTGCATTTCACTGTTTCTACTTAACTATTTCTTATTTATTAACATATTTAATAAGAGAGTATAACTGAAATATGTATTCACTTCAGTGTATGTGCCATCTATTATACATATGCTAAGGGTTTTAAGTCATTAATATATTATAAATGGCAATTATTTTTATATGAATTAAATTCCGTCTTTCTTGAATTTGGACAAGCAAATGTATTTTCCCAATTAAAACTTTGGGAAAATGTTATTCAAGATATTTTTCTCTTCCAATAAAGTTCTGCTTATTGCAGATAATACATAAAAATACAATAATTGACTAATTTTTTAAGGAAGGAAAATAAAAGAGTGGGTAAAGGTTGTTACCCTAGAGATAATATTAATAATTGTCTTCCCAAACTACTGTGCCTTATCAACTTCAGTACTGCGTTTTAAAATGCTGTTGCGAAGGTTGAAGGAACAGTTACTTGCAAGGACAGAAGCAGAATACAAACAAGAGCTCACTGTAGAGGAAGTTCTCTCTTAATCATTCAGGAAATAAAATATGCTACATATTAAACTCAATCCTCAGAATGAATCTGCAGATGAATCTGGTACTATTGTATAACTTCAGAGAATTTATCTTTGGGAAAATTCAAGGTCATTAATGCATAAGAGAAACACCTTCCTAGCTAAGATCCAAAAACCTGATCCGTAACAGTACATGAAATTGTGTAGAATAGATCACAAGCAATTCCTGTTACTTCCAGTGCTTGATTCCAGTGCTTGAAAAATAACTATAAAAGGACTTAATATAGCACTGTGCGCAGATAGATTGAAGGAAAACCAAGTTTACAAATCTCAGCAGGTGACTTGTTTGTGTGTGTGTGTGTGTGTGTGTGTGTGTGTGTGTGTGTATGATTAAGAAGGCGCACAGTGTATGCAGGTCCATGTCCATTACCTTGCTAGACAAGTCAGCACATGAACAATAAGGATCCCGTCTGTCTCTTTGTCTGCACAGCTAGGGTTAGAGATATGTATTTGGCTTTTGTGGGTGCTGCAGATCTGAACTCCTGTTCTCATTATTACACATACCATTATCACCTAAGCCACCTCTGAAAGATAAACAAGTGTTCTTAAACCAAAGTTTGGAGTTACCTCCTAGACATCATTCTGAAGCTTTATTGACATTCTTAGTAAATTTATAAAAAAGTTCCCTGTATAATATTTTGTTTCATCAAAGACCTGAAGAATTATAGTAGTTATTATGAAATTTGGAGAAGATTTGGTTCACATTTGTACATATTATCCTGTAACTATGTTTGTCTGAAATATTTTAAAAAACTGTCATTTAACTATTTAAATAATTATTACAAAGCTTAAATTTTACTGGATTAAAATATACAAGAATGCAACTCAGGGTTAGGAGAAATAATAATTTAAATTTTTTTATTTCCATTGTGGTTATTCAAGACTTTCAGAAGTCTGAGTCCAAAGTCTCACTTGAATGCTCGGTCAAGTATTTGTTCATCATAGGTTTATAAACATGCACAGGATGTGATACTCATCCTCTTCTCCCTACAGATGCATTCCTATCTTTCACTTCTTTTCAATTTGCCCTCATTTAGAATTAACACAGAAGCCTACTTTATGTTTTGGACATTATATTAATCATTGTTAAAATTATTTCTGTAAATTTAGTATGGCTAAATATTAACATCTAGGCAGGGGAGGGTGATTCACGTCTTTAATCCCAGTACTTGGGAATCAGAGGCAGGGAGATTGAGATTGACATCAGCAGTGTCTACGTAGTGGGATCCAGGAAAAAGAGGATACTACCATCATAAAAGAAAAGTTTGTCATTAACAATAACACATGTCATTAACCAAAATGATCATAAAACTAAGAGCTATGAAGTAGATTTCTGCATTAATGAGACAGGGTAGGATTTTAGGTTTTACCCAAGGCCTTTTCTTCATGCAGTAAGACGATCATATGTTTTCTAACCTATAGTTTATATATGTTTTCATTATATTTTTTGACATAAGCATGTCCAACCATTTCTGCAACTCCAGGATGAAGCCCATCCCATCAAAGTGGATAATTTTTTTGATATATTCTTTAATTTTGTCTGCAAGTATTTTACTGAGAATGTTTCTGTCAGTGTTCAATATTGAGTTTGACCTAAAATCTTCTTTGTTCTGGAGTAATATTGTCTTCATAAAAATTAACTTGGAAAGCTTACTTATCTTCTATTTTAATTAATAATTTTATGAATATTAGTTATTTTTCCTCTTTTAACATCTGGTAGACTGATGCTGTGAATCTGTCTCATTCCAGACTTTATTTTAATAGGAGATTTTTAAAATTAGTGCTTCTATATTATTGGATGTTATGGATATAGTTATTTATTTCTTCTTGATTTAGTTTTAGTAGGCTATATATATATATAATATACATATATATATATGGAAATAGAGAGAAAGAGAGAGAGAGAGAGAGAGAGAGAGAGAGACATTTGTCCATCTATTTTAGAATTTCCAGTTTGATAGAATATAGAGTTTTAAATTTTGCTCTTATGAGTCTCTGAATTTTTTATATCTGCTTTAATAGCTCCCTTTCAACTTTACTTTTATTAATTTGAATTATCTCTTTTGTTTTAGCATGACTAATTTGTATAAGGATTTATTAATTTCATTAATATTATCAAAGAAATAATTCCTAAATGCACTTTTGTTTCTACTGAGATAATTTCAATACTGAATTTGATTACATCTTCTAGAATTTTTGGGGGGTATTGTTATTTCTTATTTTGCTGAGGGCTTTAGGTAAATCAAGCTTCTAATTTGAGGTTTCTCAAATTTTTTGATATAGGCACTTGTTAACTTTCTTCTTAGGACTGGCTTCATTTTATCCCATAGATTTTGGTAGGTTGCACTTCTGTTCTCATTCAAATCTAGGAAATTTATATCTCATGTAACTCTTGATTTTTCCATTGACTCATTTTTATTCAGAAGTTTCTATTTAGCTTCCATGAGATTCTATACTTTTTGTAATTTTGACTACTGTTAGTATCTATTTTTATTCATTTGTGATCAGAGAGAATGCAGGGGGTTATTTCACTTAACTTGCTTTGTGACGTAATATTGGGCAGTTTGGGAAAAAGTTCTATGTTCTTCTCATAGAGATGGATTCTGTTTTCTAATCCAGTTTCTTATTTTATGTCTTTTTATTGCAGAATTGAGATCTGAAATTCATAGGATCATTATTGAAAGATGTGTAAATACCTGTAATTTTGTTGATACTGCTGTGTTTTCTCAGATCTACTTTGATTACCTGTTCTATCTATTTTGATTTTTGTGAACTCCTGGGTGTATTTCTTCTTTAGTTCAGATTGAAACATTCCTTCTATTAGACTTTGTACAGCTGGATTAGTAGTCATAAATCCCTTCAATCTATTTTATCATGGAAAACGTTTATTCCTTCAATTTTAAAATATAGTTTTACTGAGTACAGTGGTCTGGATTGACAGTTGTCTTTCAGAATTCTCAATATGTTTCCAGGCTTTACTAGTTACAAAGTTTTCTGTTAAATAATCAGGTGCTGTTTTGCTGGGTCTGTCTTTATAACCGACTTGACATTTGTCTCTCAGTTTTCAAAACACTTTATTCTAATTTTTAATGTTTTAACTATATAACGTGCCATATAGGATCTTTCCTGATATTCTGTATCTGTTGTTCCTTAGTCCTCTTGAACCTGGATAGGTATCTCTTTCTCTAGGTTTACAAAATTTTCTCTGATGATATTACTGATGGCGTCAATATGATATTCCCCTTTTTATATGTTCATAATGTGAGGGTTAGGTTTTTCCCAAAGTATCATCAAACTCTCCCATGTGTCATTAGTAGTGGGAAATTTTTTCCATGTTTAAAAAATAAATTACTCATCTAGAAATGCTTAGTCATTTTTAAATCCCTTTCAAAGTAATGTATATTAGTTATTTTCCCATGTTGTGACCAAATACTAAAAATAACCAGACTAAGGGAGGAAGACTGCATTTGGACTCGGGTTTGAGGCCATGGTAACAGCATAGGTCTGGTGCCAAAATGAGCTGGAGGCTGCGGCACACTAGGAATGAGGCTGCTTGTGCACTTCCTGCGGCATCCCAGGAGCTGAGAACAAAGAAAAGGTAAACAGTGCTCAACCTGCCTTTGCTTCTTTTCCTAATTTCATGGCAAGCATTATCCCAGCTTGTGGGCTGGGCATGCTCGCTCACTGCAGCTCTTGTAACTTATTTAAGGCTTCTTTGGTCATATTCTTGCAAATGCACCAAATGCATGTCTCTCATGTACTGTATTTCTGACACCAATAAAACTCACAATTGAAATTAAGTATCATGCCATGGCTATTTTTTCCCCTTTTTCCAAAATTACAGAATCCAAAGCCTGATTTTTATCTTATTTATAGAACTTGAAAACAGGAAAATGTGAACCTTAGATTTTAACAACTGTAAAACAGAAACCAAAGCAATGTCGACGTCTGTTTTACAAGCTGACCTTGTACATCCAAACTAACAATGCTTTGACAAGACACATGTCCTACTGGGGAAGACAATGTTGTATTTTTTGTAAGGGTAAAATTCATGATTCTTTTTAACAGTGAAACCAATTCCTAAACATTGTTAGTTGAATGTTAAATATATATTAGCATCCTTGATTCATTTAACTTTAATATATTTATTTGATGCAAATTAAATCCACCTTTCTATTTTGACTGGTGGTCTACTATATCCTTCCCAGGATCCATTAAAAGGACTACAATGCTTCTCTGGGTTGTCATCCCTGTTTCCTTGAAGCTTTCCAATTCAATACATGTAGGAAGAGGAATAATTAAAGATCCTGAAACAGCAAGGAGTAACAGCCTAGAACAAAGCCAAGCTACTGTAAGAATCTTAATGAGATATTTCCCGTAATGAGCTCCCTGTAAAAATAGAATTTTATAAAATATTGCCAACTGATTTGAACAACAATAATATGTAAAGAGGATACTGTGTGTTGTGGTAAAAGACAGAATACAGAGTTTCAAACCCCAAAACAAAATCTCAGTGTCATCCTTTAGTGGGGCACTCACGGTCTTACCTATTCCTACAGTCTTCAGTTAACTTCATCCCACTGAATTACAGGGGGGTTGCTTTGCTTTCTTTTTAATTTGTTTTGTGTGTGGCACTCTAAATGTGTAATCTTGTCACATGCAAGGCAGACATGAGCAGACCTCCTGTGTTCGCTTGCCAGTTAGCTTAGTCTACTTGGCATGTTTTAAGCTGGTGAGGGACCCTGTCTCACAAAAAGGAGGTCATTTCTGAAGAAAGACACCTGATGCTATCCTCTCTATGCCACACATATATGACACATGTACATATGAACACACAGAAACAGAAAACATAGAAATAGAAAATAACATAAAACTTAAACTTACAAAAGTCAGGAAATCGGGGTGTTTGAGTAGAAAATCACAAAGTTTTCATTATCCGCGCATCAGTGTAGTGCTTGTTTCTTTTTCCCACCTGTTGTGAAAACAGCAGCAGCAGCATGACTACACGGATGTCTCTGTGGTGGGATGAGTTCTTTGGGGATATGCAAAGTAGTGGGATAACTGTAACGTACTGTAGATTTACATTCAGATGTTTAGACTTCTTCATATTGATTTTCACAGTTATTGCACAAGTTTGTTGTTCCACTCAAAGTGAGTGGGGGTTCCTCTTTACCCACATTCACCAGCATTTGGTATCATTTGCTCTCTTGATATTAATCATTCTACCTGGGATAAGATGTTATTGTAAAGTAGTTTGATTTGTGTTCCTCTAACTAATAATCATGTTGAACTCATGTCTTGGTACTCATTAACATTATCATACCTTTAAAAAGCTTAATTTACTAATCCATTACTTTACTAATACCTACTTTTAAATGTGACATCTGTGTTCTAGAGTTTTGAGTAAAGTTCTTTGTATATTGTGAATTGTGATCAACTGTCAGATATATAGCTAGTGAAGACTTTCACTGTGGGGGCTTCCTCTTCACAAAAAGTAATGTGTCCTTTACTTAACAGAGGCTTTTTAGTTTAATGAGGTCCCATTTTCTCTTCTTGACTTAATTCAGTAGCGAATGATGTCTGATTTAGAAAGTCTTTTCCTTTACCTATATCTGTAATTTATACTTTCTTTTAATTTTTTTCACATTTCGGGTTTCACATTGAGGTCATTGATACATTAAGAGTTAAATTTTGTTCAGCATGACAGATGTGAGTCTAATTTCATTCTTCTAAATGTGGAGATCTTGTTTCCACAACACCATTTGTTGAAAATTCTGCCTTACTTTCATATCCCTTCTGCCTGGTGGCTGAAATTGTGTGTAGTCGTGTTGAGACTTCATGTCTCAAACTTCATGATCCGCATGTCTGGTTTTTTTTTATCAGTATTGTACTGCTTTTATGACTTATAGCTCTGTAATATAGTTGAGATCTGACATAGAAATCTCCCCAGCATTGCTCTTTATGCTCAATATTGCTTTGACTATCCAAGTCTTTTGTGTGTGATTCTATATTAACATTAGAACTTTTTCCTATTTCTGTGAAGAATAGCAGAAGAAATTGATTGGGATTCTATCAATTGCTTTTGGTAGGATGTTCATTTTCACAATACTAATTCTACCCATCTATGGCATGGGAGGTCTTTTATTCTTCTTGTGTTTTTCTCAATTGCTTTCTTCAAAAATTTTAAGTTTTCATTGTAGAGATCTAATGTCTCAGGTTAGTTTTGTTACTAGATATTTTGAGGTTACTGTGAATGGAAGTATTTTTATTAACTTTTTCTCTGATTGATTTTGTTGATCTATAGAAAGACTAATGAATTTGGAAATTGATTTTGTATCCTGCTACTTTTGTGAAAGTATTGATCATATCCAGAAATTTTCTCATGGAACGTTGGTATCTCTTAGGTGTATTATTGTTAGAAAGCAAATAGCTATCTAGCTAGGATAGACTATAAATTCTCTACTTTATCTATTGAAAGACTCACATTTCCAGTGTCACTGGTAAATCACCTGATCATAGATCCACCCTTAGGAAGCTGGGTTCACCTTAAGTTATACTAAATAGATGGAAGGAATATCGAGAGTGTTAATGAGGCAGTGAACATTTTCTGCCTGGAATCCCACCTGGATCCAGTGCAGTTCTTCTGGATCTGGCCACCAACACGTAGGTCTCTGTAAGTCTGCCTGCTTTTCTGAATTCTAGCATAATCTTTGCTTCTCTTCTTTATATCCCTTTTCTAAACATGCTTCTCTAAGGCTTTGGGCTGCCCTAGCATCTTGCATTTCTCTACTTTTTCTCTAAAGCTTCTCTCACAGCCATGTGGCTGCCAGTCCGCCTCACGTCTGATCCCCATGCAGGCTCTAAACCTGCATGACTTTTTAGTTTCTTTTCTTCTCCCTCTATTCTCCTCCTCCAGGCAGCTGCTGAGATCCCCAGCTTGCCTGCCTTGAGAATTCTTCTTTGAAGTCCAATGAAATTGCCCTAAAGCTTCCAATTGGGTTCATTCTTAAATTCTTTCATGAATGAGACTAATAACCCACTGGGGTATGCCATCTTTCACCACGTTTCATTATCGCATCTTCAAAAAGAGATAATTTGACCCCGTCCTTTCTAATTAGTATCCCTTTAATTTCCTTAATTTCCTTGATTTGCTTTATTTCTCTAGCTAAATTTTCCAGCACAATATTGAAAAATAGTGGGGATAGTGGACATCCTTATCTCTTTCCTGATTTTAATGGAAATGCTTCAAGTTTTTCTCCATTTAAAATAATATTGGAAGTAAGTTTGTTGTAGATAATCTTAAATATATGAAGTCTTCACCACTCCATTACACATAAGTGCACAATGGACTATTTCAAAGGTCTTTTTTTGCATCTATTAAGATGATCATATGACTTTTGTCTTTAAGTTCATTTATATGATTTATTGCATTTATTGACTTTGGCATATTGACCCATCGCTGCATCTGTGGAACGAAGCCAACTTAATCATTGTGGATAATTTTTGTAATGTTTGCCCACATGTGGTTTATAAGCAATTTTTTGAGAGTTTTTGAATGTTTGTTTATAATGGTTATGGGTCTATGGTTTCCTTTATTTACCTTTCTTTGTATTTACCAGGGTTTAACCTTAGAGTAATGTGAGCTCATCAAAGAAGTTTGTGAGTTCACATTCTGTTTCTATATTTTTCTTAACTAGTTACGTAGTATTGGTTGTAGATCTTCATTGTATGTCAGGTAAAATTCTCCTATGAAGCAGTTGGGCCTGGCCTTTTTTAGGTACGTGGATTTATATTACTGTCTTGATTTTTGTATTTGTTTTGAGTCTATTTATGTGGTTGAAATCTTCTTGGTTCAACTTTAGAGGGTCCACTGTATTTAGAAATTCATCCATTTCTTTTAGATTTTCTAACTTAAAAGAGCATAGGTTTTTAAAAATATTCACTCATAATAGTCTGGATCTTCTTGATGTCTCTTTTGAAGTTTCCCCCTTGGTCTTTGATTTTGATAAAATGGGATTTGTTCTTTCTTTTAGCTAGCTGGACAAAGGATCTGTTTATCTCGTTTCTCACCAAAACACTAGCTCTCTGGTTTGTTCTTTGTATTTTATCTTTGTTTTATTCCATTTCCATTCCATCCTGTCTTTTCTTCAATATTCTGTTTCATTCATGAATTCAGTTCTCAATACTGAATTGTCTCTGTGGTCATCATTTCAATCAGCCATACATTTCAGTTTTCTTGAGCTTCGGAGTTTATTCCTTTTCTCTTGTGTCTTCTTTAAAGTCAGTGAACTCTTAGATCATGTTCATAATTGCTCTTTTAAATTCTGTGTCCTGGTGTTTCTCTGGGTATTTCTAAGAGATGATCACTTCTACAGAACTGGTTAGATTGGCTGGGGACTGTGGTAGTTTGAATAACAATGTCCCCCATTGACTCAAAATATTTGGATATTTTGTCCCCCATTGGTGGCACTATTTGGGGAGGTCTTAGAAGGTATGGCCGTACTGGAAGCACATGTCACTGGGAGGCAGGCTTAGAGAGTTTTTAAGTTTTGCTGGCTGCCCAGTTACTCTCTGCTTCTTGTGTCTGTTTGAAGATGTAAGTGCTGCTCTTCCCAAGACCACCCCACCATGACAGATTCTAATACCTCTGGAACACAGAAAAATAAGGTCAAAAAACCTATTCCTCCTATAAATTCCCTTTGTCATGGTGTTTTATCACAGTGACAGAACAATAACTGATACAGTAACATATTATCTTGGTTTATTATTTAATATGTGTTTTTGCATTGTGACCTTGGCATATGGATTTGATTTCTAGTTGTATGTCTGATATGAAATTCTAGTATGTCTTTGTTGAGTTGATGTTTGGTTTTAATTTTATTGTTAATATAGTTTGATTGCTTTCTGATAAGGTATGGATAGTTGGTTTGTGCTTCAGGTTCTCGCTTTTAATTTTTTTATGGGTGAGGTTTACTATGAATCCTATCTAGTCACACATCATCCCTAGAAAAATTTATTTTCTTACTCTATACTAAATATTTATCCTTATATTTACAGACAACTATACAGTCACCATTCATCAAAAATCTTCTTTTGTAACACCTGGAGACTATTAAATGTTCAAACCCAGAGAATGTCTGTGAGATGTTCAGCCCTAAATGATACATCTGACATGGAACTTCAACACCTATGGCTCAGAGAACACAGTGCAAGAGTGGGTAGGGAGACAATTTAAGCATCTCTCTCAGCTCTCTCCAGGTCAAGATTTTTAACTGATATATAATGTCAGATAGGAAGTCAAACTCTCTGGACATTGAGAGTGCTGTTTCCCCTGCTGTGAATGAACAGTTCCATTGCTCCTTTTCAGTCCTCAATATTTAGGAAATAAGAGACACGATGTACGGTCCTAAGACACACAATAGTATTTCTGAATATTTTTATTGAAGTTTTGTGTATTTCATACACAACATCTTCATCATCTTTATGCCCACTTCCCCATTGGCTCCTCCCATAATCACCTCCACGGAATTTCATGAATTCTAATCAATTTATGTTAAGGTCTATGGAGTCATGTTAATGTCCCCATACGTCCCAAGGTGGAAGTTTATTCACTGGGTCTAGTCAGCCTATCTAGACTCATTTCCTTAAAGAAGGTCAGCTTGTCCTCACTCAGCAATCAACTGTCTGATAGATCTTCAGCTAAGATTGGAGCCTGCTGCCGCAGTTCTTTGTTGGGTTTTTCCTGATTGAATAAGCATCGGTCTTGTGCATTGCCCTAGGTTCATATGAGCAGGGTCCCAGGAGCCTGTAGGATTCTATTTCCATATGGTCATGCACCTCCTCCTCTGACTCTTACAATCTTTTTATCCCCTCTTCTGCAATGGTCCCTGAACCTCGACATTTTTAACAACCACAAAACCATAATTGATAGTCAGATACAGTGACCAGTGATTGTGTAGGGGACTTTCTTACCCTCTGAAGTGCTTGCCCTCTGAAGTGCTCCCCAGCATTACCTCTCTGTGACTTTGTCCCTCAGAAGCTCTTTGCACTTCCTCACTCATCATCAACCTCTTTGATGTAGTGATGTTCAGTGAGAGGAAACAATGGACAGAAAGGTGAGTTCTAGGTCCGAGTTCCAGTTCTGCCTCTGTTGCTTTTTATTTAGATGTAAAAAACTTCCTTAACTGAATGCATTTTATTAAATGTTTCTAAGCTATTGCCAAAACGTGTTACACATATGGACATTCAGTCTCAGAAAGTTGAGAGTGAGAATATGTGCTAGATAATGTTGCAGAAATGCATTCTGATAGTTTTCTAAGAGGAGAAGAAAAATTAGAGAACATGAATGGTCAATAGGAATGTGAATGAAATAATAATTTTAATGAAAAGACAAAAATATTA
Source organism: Eospalax fontanierii (assembly GCA_035773235.1). Classification (NCBI taxonomy): domain Eukaryota; kingdom Metazoa; phylum Chordata; class Mammalia; order Rodentia; family Spalacidae; genus Eospalax; species Eospalax fontanierii. The sequence goes on from CM069538.1 coordinate 68,395,687, forward strand.
GAGTGGTTGAAAGGAAGCACAGTAAGTTCCTTACAAAAAAACATGGTTAAGTAAAAGGATGCACTAAGTTTAAAATTAAAATGAAGAGAAAAGATAAATAAAGTGAAAATATTAATCAGCATAAGTTAGTATAGTTATACCAATATTTTTCTTAAAAAGTCTTAAAAGCATAAAGGAGCAGTAACTGTGAAAACTAGGACTACATGATATAAAAGGTTATTCCACTAGTATCATAAAAACAATTATGGATATGCATGATTCTAATAAAGGAGTGCCCAGCACACAATGATCATGGGAGATTTTATTTCTTAACAGAATAAAACACTGAGAAAAAAGCAATAAAGAACTGAGGAAAAAAACTAAAATGTCATGATAAACTAAACATATGTTTTGAAGTTAAAGAATACATTCTTATTAATTAATATGTCAAAAATCACAATGTTAATTATAAATATGAATTAATAATAATGTTATGTAACAGAAATTTGAGAGACTGTCTAAACAATCAATATTATTTTCATGATGATGGAAGATTAAAAATTCCAATCTTTTCAGCAGATTTTACCTTAAGAAAATGAGTAGAACAGAAATATGAATTCAAAATGTAGAAAGAAGTAGGAAAAATAAGAAATGCTGGAAGTTTGAATGTTTTATTAATTACTCTAAGAGTTCCCAGTGTCTGAAACTTTTTTAGCTTAACATCAAAGACATCCAGGAGATCCTCTGCAGAAGAGTTAACTTTTCATTAAGAGACTTCTAGTGTTTAAACTATTAATAAGTTTCCAGGATCATTTGCCTTTTGTGTCTTGTATCAGCTAAAGGACTGATCATTAGGAGATTCAAAGTTTCCTTTGTCTGGAATTTCTTGTGTTACATACCCACAAAATGTGCTTTAAACATCTCTGCGGTGCCTGCATTTTAAAAGAATACATGTTGCATAGACAGAAATTTTAAAAACACGGTTTTAGCTTGATGCCATTTAGGATCTTTTTAGCTTACAGAAGCTTTTCTTCAGTACATAATTACCACACAGCAATACTAAACTTAGAAATTCAAAGTCAGGCTTCTAACCCTATCAACTCTCAATTTAACGTTGCAGGCTAAGTTTCAGTTTTGCCCTAACCTCTGAGTTCAGTAAGACACCAGAGTTATTGCCTTGGACTCCATATAAACATACCTTTGACATCTTTCACTGCACTGTGATTGTCAGTAATTTATTATTAGAGCTAGAAATTTGACTATCACTGCCATGGGTTTCAATTAAGCCAGGTGCTTAGGAACATACAAATTTAATGTGTTATTTCAGCGAATGCAACAGTAGACAGTAAAGATGACAAAGAACTCCCTAGCCCAAATTACCTAAGCTTTGGGTAATGTGTTATGTATTAATAAAGCTGCTCTTGCTGAAATATTTTATTCTGAATAGTGCAATAAAAGGTAGCTGGCATCATCAAGTAGTGAGTTATTGTGAATTCAAAGAGTTTTGAAACCTCCAGCTAGAGAACAACTGAAATTCCATTAAAATAAAGCATTGAATCAAACGTTGCCATCGTCACCACATTGGAACTGACAAATGAATTGTCATGCTGCTGCTTCCCAGTAACTCTGTGATTGATGGGAACCCTGACGTATTCAGAATTCTAGAAAACAAAACATGCATGTCACCCATGATTTAACCGTATAAAGTATGCCATTAGAAAATATGCTTTGTACTTTAAAGAAAAGAGAAATACCACACATATAGACTGCATGGACAGTGCTCAAAACATAGTATGTCATGTGTGTGCATATCACTAATGTTGATACAAATAAGGAATGTTATTTTAAAAGAATTATTACCTGGTGTCCAGTATCTACAAGATCAATTACAGTACTTGTCAGACAATTCCAAGTTCTTGATTTAAAATGACAGTTGAGTGTTTGCAGTTAACAACAGACCAAACATCTGAGCACTTCATTCCTGCGACTCAGCTGAAGTCACAGGAGTAGGGAATGGATAAAAGAAAGAAAACCATAACTTCCAGAGAAGGAGAGAGACGTCACAACAGCACTAGAGAGTTAAATGAAGGGACGAGTAATGTGAGAAAAGACAGGCAAAGGCACCAAGCCCACCCCCTGCCCAGAAACAAACTGAATTGTGATCAAATTTTTGAAACTCAAAAAACATTGCAAGTCAGGGGAAATTTTTAAGTTGGAGAAAATGTTTATAGAAAGCAATATATTTACTGATGATTCCTTAACCAGTTCACATGGATGAGCACTGTGCCTTCCAAAAAGTGACAGAGGACAATTGGGAGAAAGTTAATCAGAAATGCTTTAAATTAAGGTCATCACATACAGATGATTACTCACTAAAAATGGATTTCCATTGTCTACCTTCTTACAAGAAAATGTACTTTTCAAAATTTAAAGAAAGGAATCAAGAAACAAAAGACTTCAGATACAATAATTCAGATACAAGAAATTCATCATAGGAGAGAGGCCATCCTTCTGAAATGGTGTAGAAGAAAAGTATACAGCTGGCATGCCTATGTTAGAGCCTCATGCTACTCTCCTGTGGCAGGTAAGAAGGTGACCTAGAATCTATAAACTGCAGGTTTCAATAATCTACAAGAATTATTTCAGTCCCTGCACTAAATACTTTGATATTTAATCAACAGCATACAGCTAGCTAATCAAAATAGAAAAATATATTTATCATTAATTTCAAGGAAACATAAAGCTGTATAAGAAGGAAATGATACTCTGAACATAGTCAAATGCACGTGACTGGAGGTCATAAATCCTAGAAAAAAACCTACTTTCTCCACATCTCTAGAATAATGTAATTTCATACTGTACTCGAAATATGCATTGTCATATTTACAGACAAGTGTACCTTTAAACCCTTGTCAAAGAAACTTCTTTTTGCAATAGATGGAGAGTAGTATAGTTCTAAACTGGTCAAGTGCTGAAACTGAATCTGGATATACAGAGCATGCTATTGCAGTGGGCCATTTATGTGGGGTGTGGGACCTGAAATCAGCTTCACACAATGTGCAGCAAGTATTTTACCAACTGAGTCATAGCCCAAGGCCCCTCTTAGGGTATTTTAAAATGAAATGAAACAATCTTAGGACCACTGGAAAAAAAATCATCCAGTTAGATGTCATGATAAAATATATAACATTCTTTCTAGTGTCAATGTTAGGTTTCTGACAACTAATACAAGATCATGCAAATTTAAATAAAAGGTTTCACATTATTTAAAATGAGGAAATCACCAAACTCATTTGTAATTTTGTGACTCATTTTATTTGAATGGCTCATAAGAAACAGAGTAAAAATACTTTACAACTTTTCAGTTGTAAAGACTAAAGGCAGAAATAGAATGCAAAGATACATGGAAGATATTTGAGGTAAAATGAAAGCTGAGAAATACGTCTTAAAAAGAATTGCGGATGAAATATTTTGGCCAACTGGTTTCGCTATTACAGAAAGTCAAAGCTATCCTACAGCAACACTTTTTTTCTTCTTCTTTGTTTTCCTGAAGCACACCAATGTTAAAGAAATGTTTTCCTGAGTGAAAGGTAGCAGGTGTCTGCGCTCTGTGTTTTGATGAGTACTAATGTCTCATTGTGGTCAAGTTTGATGTTGGATGTGATCTCCATGGATACCACTCATTAACACTGGTATGGTTGATATGCACAATATGCAGGTTGAAAATGAGTTTTGTTCAGTTGCTAATGTATTCAGATGAGTACTATGCATGTATTGTCTATGTAAACATAGTATATGAATTTATTCTGTGGTTTTCTATTTTTTTAAAAAGTGTGAGCATTTAAAATGTGCTAAAATTCACCTTTGGAAGTAAGAAAAGATTAGAGAGATAGATATATATTACATATACAAATGAAATTTTCAGGATTCTTTATTAGTTGTCCTTATAATCTTGTTAAACATAGTAAATCCAAAGTAATGATCTTTGCTTAAAGAGAAAATACCATAATTGAGATTTTTATTTAAAGTAACTGATATATATCTCTGTGTTACAAAGTAAAGAAACATGAGCCATTAGAATACCTAATGCTGTGAGAGCCACTAGTCAATGGAAACAAAAATGTTTTGGGTAGGAAGATATCTGTAACCAGTTAATAAAGTCCTGACTATCCAGCGTCATAGCAAATGAAGCATTACACTCAAAAGTTAAGTTCCAGGTCTCTATTAATAACATATCAAACAAGTGAAATTAATGCTTTCAGTATATTGATAAATAAGAAAAACAATAATATCAAAACAGATGTCATGGTGTTCAGTCTTCAAGTGAAAAAATATTGACCAAAAGAAATATTGAACTCTGTTTTGTTGCAATTTATCATGTATTAGGAGCCTTCAGCATATTATTTGATTATAGTTTTTTCCTGTGAATACCAACATGTTTAAATTATATGGACATTTTAAAACATAAGACTAATATTCATGGACAATGTACTGATACACTATTCTCTTAAATAAAAAAAGAAAATATTGTGATTCCATATTCAAAACCTGGAGCTTGATTTCACAGAGCCTAGCAATGTGATAAAACTGACTATACAACCTTTAATATTATAAATTTACCTATTCCCACCATAAAAATAGGTGATCTTTTGCAACTCTTAGTGAACACCAATGAATCAAGGAAGCATTAACTGCCATTTCAAACAGTATACATCAAGGCACATGTGAAATTTAAAATGCCACTTATTTAACCTTGGACTAGTACATTTGGAATCAACCAAATGTTATATTTTCTGCTTTATATGGAGTACATTTATGTGCAGTATGTGAGTGTTGTCTCAGATGCTCCCAATCAATGTAAATTGACATTTTGTTAGAGCAGGAGTATTCAGGGATAAAAGATGAACACTCTTTCATCCCTACTCATAAATCAATTGTATTCTGTGAACAAAATGTAGAAAATCTTGAGCCCTGTTTATTAAAATATAATCCTTAACAAAATAACTACAGTTTTCTTCTTCTGGTAAGGCTAAAGCATCCATGGAAAAGTAAAACACAAAGGGCAAACCCCAAGGAATTTCTCAAGAGTACATATTTATAGTAGTAATTTCTATAAAATACCCAGTTCATTACAAAATATTTTAAATAGCCTCTTTATTTAATAAACAGAGCTGGACCCTAATGCAGAAAGTAGAGAAAGGCGTGCACATAATTTAGCATAAAATTTATGCTGAATTTTGAGGTGTTTGATCAGTAGAAGCATTTTCATTTATCTCCATACTGATTTTGTCTTTTCAGCAGAAATGTGATATACAATAATACTTAACAAGCTATGTACGTTTTGACACTATTATTTAAATTTTGACCCATCTGAGTGATTCAGACAGAAAAAGCACTCCTACGGAAAGACATCCTTGGCCTATAATGCTGTAGTCCAGAGATAAGCTCCCCAGTCTGATTTCCAAGTTGGCTGCTGTCATGGTTTTATAGCATGTCTGTGTACTGTTCATTTTTCCTCTTCAGTGGTTAAGATCTAGGTCCAGTCTCCTTAAACACAGGTGGTGCGAAGGGACTCAGTTCTAGCCACTAGAAGGCATAGAAGGGACTGTGATGTCTGTGATGCAGTCATGACTGACCTCATTTCCTTTTCCTTCCACAGAATATTTGTCTCTGGGAAAGTAGGTTTGATATCCAGAGAAAACCAATGAAGGCTTACAACAAGGCTGAAAGCTGCAGCCACAGTCATATAGGTTAGTAAGCCATCTTGAGAAACTGAAAAGCCCAGCCCCACTTAACACCGCATGGTTGTGCATCCAAGAATACCCAGTTGGCCGCTACTGGATTTGGGGTGCTTAGAAGCTGTGTGAGGTAAGAGAGCCTTGTTGTTTTAAATTTGGGGGTCATCACTATACAGAAAACCAGTTATTTTGATCAGTCAGTATTCAGATATGAGAATGTCCCTACGTTAACTTATTCAATGGCTAATTGGGAAGAAATACCTTTTATTTATGAAACTATCAAACATGTTCACAGTGTATCTGGCACATACCAACAACTTCCCTCCAAATTCTCCTTCCCACTTAACTCTTTTCTCCCTCCTATCTTCATGACTTAAAAAATAACCTATTAAGTTCAGTTAGTGCTACCCCTATACCACCCTGGTGGGGCCATCAGTTGGGGAATGTGTAGCTACAGACGGTGACCTTGCCCCAAAGTCAAGAGACTTACCCTTCCTTTGCAGTCATTAAGTGGGGGTATCTCCCTACCCCGAACTTGAAACTTTAGCCCATTTATCTTGTGGAGGTTTTTTGTAGGTACTACAGCTATTCTGTGTTAATTTGTGTTTCAGCCATATCATGTCAAGGAGTCAGACTTTCAAAGATTTCTTCTCCATCCTCTGTCTTTAACGTTTTCTCACCCCCTTTTCTAAGATGTTCCCTGAGCCTTGGGGATGGGGTGATAGAGATGTAGGGTTTGCTAACCAAAACTAAGGAAGCACAACTGTCTTATAAAAACACACCAGTTTATAAGAAACTTCAAATATATATTTCAAAGAAGTTTGAACAGAGGTAACATACCCTAGATGGGTGAACAATGTTACTCCCAGAACACATGGGTTACTAAAAAAAAAAAAAAAAAAAAAAAATTAGTGCCAGGCACAGAACATCTCTTACTGGACAGGAAGGCTCCAAAGGCACCCAAAACAAGAAAGGTTCTCACCATTGAAATAGGTTACTCATTATAACTAGATGGTAAGATCTTATTGATAAACACACCAGCACCTTGACTGTAAGACATAGAGACATCAGTCTTGAACTTATTAGTAAACTCTTCCGGCTGGCTTTAATTTGTAGTTCTGAAAGGGTTATTCAGGACACTGAGAAAGAAAAGATACCAGTGACTTCATTACTGAACGTGCAATAATGACCTGCCAGGCAAGTTGTGCCTCTTCTGCAATAACAAGATATTATGAGGGTAAGTAACACTTCTCTAATTGGATCTGAGTCTTGCACCACAGGAGCGACTTCATACCTGACTCTAAGGATGGGAAAACCATGGCTAGGGAACCCCCACAGCCTAGGTGAGAACCTGTTGATGTTGATTGGCTAAACGCTCCGGCTGTCAAGCACTCTTCTCAGTATTTATGTACACAACTTTGTGCTTCTCTGCCTGGCTCACACTGGTGTCTTACTGCAGTGTGGCTTCCAGGAGCTAAAGCAGACACTGATAACTACTTGAAAAAAGGAACTGCATTTTTTCCAGATATAGAAAAACTGGTGTCTCTGGCTTGCACTATCCCCATCCATATCTGTCCCATCAATCTCATCTGTACTATAGACCACCCCAAGCCTGCAATGGTGGCCATACACACCAGTCTTATGGGTACAATCCACCATGTCAAGATTTCTTCTGCCCATAATCCTTCCTTTGCTGATTCCCATATTAACTGAGGTTCCATAACTCCTTTTCATGGGAGCATTCTCTTTTTGTCAGTCGATCCTGCCAACTACGCCATTTGTCGCATAAATTTTCTCATGGCAGGACCCGGCATTCAGCCTCACCCCGCCCTCCGGGTGTGAACAGACTGGACAAATAGAGAATGTGCTTTAGAGGGGTTTATTTATTTAGGGCAATTTACAAAGATACTGGTTACCAGCATCCTGCTGGTAAGGTCTGGCTCTTAGTCCGTGGGACTGGGATCTTTTTCCATTCCCAGCCAGCATTTCACTTCTACTCACATGATCCTTAGGACTGCAGGGACTTGGAACACTGCCTCCTGGGTTTTGGCCTTCTGCATGGGCCCAGGACCTTGGCACTTTTCCTCCTGAGTGGCTTTGAGTAATTCCCATGCCCTTCTCTGGCTTGCCTCCATGTTTATCTCTCCTTTCTCCTCACCTTCCTGCCCTGTTATTGGTCAGAGGGTGGGTCTTCCACAGAATGAAACAAAAGAAAAAAAAAAAAAAACTCAGAGAGACCTCTATTTACCATACACTTTGTGTTGTGCCAGGTTATGCAGCTTAAATCTCAAGGAGGGATGAGTGGTTATGTTGCTCAGCTGTCTTCCTTCTGCAGCATTGAAAATAATTTCATCTGCTCCTCTGTCCCATATTCTCCGAAGCCAATCAGAATTATAGCTGGTTTTTCAAAGAAAACCAGAAGAGTCTGTAGAAGAATATTCTGTGTTCTAAGTGATCACAGATTCAAACCAATAAAAATTTTACCAGTCAAAACTGTCTACAATAGTAGACGGAGGAAAAAAAAATCTTCCATGATACAAACAGGCTGAGAGAATTCATGTCCACCAAAATAGCCCTGTAGGTAATACTTGAAACAATAGAAAATACTGAAAACATTAGAGACCATTCCCAAGAGGCCACAGAAAGAAAACTAATGAAGATATACTTACAGTAAAAACAAAGTAAGACCAAAAACACAAACAGAAAGTAAAGTGTCAGAAACCAATACACATCTTCCCATAATAACATTAATATCAATGGTCTCAATTTTCTAGTCAAAATATACATGGATTGTCTATGTATATAGTTGAATGGATTAATAAACAAAATGAATTCTTTTAGTGTCTCTAAGAATTCATCTTCTGACTTTTATAAACATGTGACCCTAATGAACAACCAAATATTTGTAAATCACATACAGACACACATCAAAAGATCGTCCACCACCATCAAACTGGAATTATGACTGGAATGGCTCAATGTATGTGAGTCAATAAATGTAATAATGTATAAAATATGAAGGATGGGGGCTGCAGAGATGGTTCAGTGGTTAAGAGCACTGGCTGCTCTTGTAGAAGATCTGGGTTTGGTTTCTAGCAACATCAAGGCATCTAACAACCGTTCTAACTCCAACTCCAGGAAAATAAACACCCTCTTCTGACCTCCATGGGCATTGCATGGCACTGGTACTCTTACATACATGCAGGCAACACAGTCATACGTGGAAAATAAAAATAATAAATAAAATACATTAAAAAATAAAGAATGATAACATATAACACAGTTTGAAAATGCTTGCTTTATTGTTCACATTCTAGACTTTTGTAAGATGATAAATACCTTGGGGCCATAAAATACTGGTTTATTGACTTAAACTGAGTTTCTATGGTTTGCAAGAATATAAAATGTACTAAAGTAAATTAAATGCCATTTTTAAAACAGTTCATGCAGCACACACACACTACTTCCACTTGGAAACAAACCACAAAAGATTATAAATTTCATGCTAAAATGCTATCAAGGTGTAAATATGATAACTATGTATTGATTTCTCATTCAAAATTATTATAATTTGGGGGAGTTCACCTGTTAATCTTGTTTTCAATTTACTTTGTGAATGACAGGAATTGTCGCCCTAGTCTACCATGAGAAAGGCGTTGATAGTTCTAAAGGAAATACAGAAAGTTGTTCAGACTCCTCCTTACTCAAGTTTCAAAGTTGTTGGAATATGGAAAATCAGCATTCTTCTGATGTTTGAAATAATATATACATAAGGTTCATTGCTGACTATCGCCCCCACTTGCACTTGTTCTCAATTTTGAATAACTTTTTTCCACTCATTATTCCTTTTGCCACTGTGTCATGGGGAGCATAGATCAACGTAGAACTATCCCTTTTCTTGTCCCAGAAAAGTTGCACCAGAGTGATCACTGCTTTGACCTTTTCTATATTCTTAATTTTGACTGGTTGTCTGTTTGAATCCCAGATTCTGGGGTAAAAAACAGGAAGGAGGAAGGTTACCTGGCTGGTGAATCAAATTACAGAATACTAAAAAGGTCACAGTGGGACACTTCCTATTCAGAGAACATGAAAGACAGAGAAATATAATGTTAATAAATGGGTAGATGTGATCCAGTGCATGTTTTTGTCACTACTAGTCGAAGATAATGATGAGCTTATTTTTTATAAATTATTTTTGGAGTACACTTGGAAAGGTATATTCTTATTGTAAATCTAGAATTCATTCTAATTACAATTTTCTTAAAATTCATAGTTTATCTAATCACTTTGAAATGAGATCCTTCAGTGAACTTGTCTAATATTATAATACTTTTCCCCTCCCATTTCTTCAGAAGAAAGCTTAAGTTATTGACTCTCAGGCTCTAGCACAAATAATTTTCTTGGTTCATTCAGCTTTGTACAAATTTCCCACATCTGGGCATATTTTCACCATTGTTCCATCAGCTACTCTGAAATGATCTTTCTATTGTGCTGTTTCACTCTTAGAAAGCCAACTTTTCAAAACTTAAATACAGTTAAGTGAAAATTTGTTGTACAAAAGAATCTTATCCAAAATATAAGTACATACATGGATTAAAGCCTGCGGAAAGTTTTTGGTAAATGCCTTGCACAAATTTGAACTGGTTTATGTAACAGAATTGTAAACAGACACCCAGAAATGGGAATGATGTTTTCAAACTATAGAAAATGTGTAGTGGGATTTGGTGAATTAAGGACTGATGTGTTCTATGAATGTTCATCTCCATCTTCTCATCTGTGTGAAATACCTCCAGGTATAGCTGGAGCAGTCAGCACTAGTAGCTGTATGTTCTTGGGTAAGTAATCCATCCTAAGTTTCAGAAACAGTATGCAAGAGAACTGAAGCAAAAGATTGATTTAGTAAAATAGGAATGAGGTTCCTGGATAATAGTGATGGTGAGTCTTATGTACATAAAGAGATGTTCAATCCATTCTTTTTGGGAGACAATACTCTAAATTTGATGTCTTTAGCCTACATCAAGCCATGGTGTCAGAAGACAGAGCTAGGTGATACATTGTATTTCAGTTGAATATTTCCCAAAGATTCTACCAGTTATGCCGAAGGCATCACAGATTGATAGGCATACTGTAACACTTTGCAATGGGTTTACCTAAAACAAACCAAATTAAAAATAAAAAAAGCAACAGCATAATATCTGGTTTAGTACATATGTCTATACTGTAACTGTGAGGTTTCTACACTATACTTTCCCTCAGGACACTGTGTACTGAATTCTATTAATCTCCTGAATGCCAATTTCTATTCATCCACAATATGCGTACTGAATAAGTAATACATTTATATATTCCTGACTCTACAATCCCTTGAAATTTTCATAAATGGTAGCTATTTCCACAGGAGTCATTTTAGTCAGATTTCTTTTAATAGAAAGATGTAGGATTCCTGGGGATAGAGAAATGGCTTAGTGTTTAAGAGCACTGCCTGCTCTTGCAGAGGTCCAGGGCTTGAATTGCAGTACCCACATGGCAGCTAGCAACCTTCTGTAAATCCAACACCCTGTCCTGACCTGTGCAGGAACTGCATGACATAGGTGCACTTTCATACATGTGGGCAATACACTCGTACACATAAAATAAAAATAATTAATATTTTTAATTAAAAATGAATAGTATTCCTTCTGCATTCATTTATACAGCATTTATTCATTTTTATTAAAAATGCAAATTTTGTTTAATGGGTCACTTTTCCCTTTAGTCTCAGATGAATTCTGATTAGTCTAAACAAATATGCCTTTTTGTAAATTATATGCATGAAGGCTAAGTTGAATCAAAACATTATAAAGAGTGCTCCTGAGATGAATGACACTATTATGGATACGCATATATTACATAGGGCTTGACCACCTGGGTAATTAGCCTCTATCTCAAGGCTATGTGAGAAGCCACCTTTATTTCATGCAGCTAGTAAAAAACAAAACAAAACAACAACAAAAAAAAACAATTAATGGCCGTATTTCTGTAAATAACCATATTACAAAACGGAAAGCAGTAAAACGAGCAAACCAGCAATGAAAAGCAAGAGGAAGCAAGTAGAATCTGTGAATCCAAACAAAAGATAGATTTACCATGGCTGGCACATGCCCTACTCTAAATGTCTTGCCATATGAGATAATGTTTGCATTATTCAACAAGAGTATTCAAGAAAGGTTTCTTGTTACTCAGTTAAAGCACATAAATGAGGATCTTTCTAAATATGTCTCTGCCTATAGCTTTGAGTTATTTAAAAAGTAGAATGTCTGCTTTCAAAGCTCAATGTGCTGATTATACACACTGAAGTTCATTCTGACTAGCTTGTTTAACAGATAAATTGATATTGGTCTGACCATTAACCACTGATTAAAGATATATAGAATCTTCAAATGTCCTTTCCTTTCTTTACAGGTAAATACTTATGATACAATCTGGACATGCAGGTGATATGGGCATAGGGATTATTTTCAGTGCAGGGCCCGCCTTGAACAGAGGAAGCACTGGAACCTTGTTTAGAACAGAGTGTTTATATTAAAGTGACATCCTGTGAATGCTCAGTTTTGAGCAGTATATTCCTGAGCATTGCAAATTTAAAAGTCATGATTAATGAAGGAAGGCAGGAGACACATTTTTTGATAGGCTTTGCACCACTGTGCACATGTTTACAAGATTAAAATTTTAGACAGGAATTGCTCTGGGCATGTCCAGATTGTATGTTCTACACTGAGACTGAGCTTTATTGTAAAAATCCTGTACTACCCACATTCTGTAAAATCTCACCACATCACCACTATTTACCGTAGAAACAAGTCCAATGCTTTAGATAATATTTTAGAGTTCAATAGAAGAGTTGATTTCACTTAAGTATAGCAGAATTATCACCATCCAGAAGTACAGAAGGAGGTGGAGAAGACAATGCAGGTTTGTTTGGAGAGTTGTTGAAGGGTCCAATATCCTGCAGGCTGAGGCAGGAGGACTGCATGAGTTTGAGGACAGCATGGGCTAAGGAGCCAAATGTTTCTCAAGCCCTCGCCCCATAGAGAGAAGAATAACCACTAATGTCCTAAGTCAGAGTGCTGCAACCATCATTTACAGTCATTTTGCCATATATTTCAAAATGTCTGGCATAGAAAATTTCTCAACACAGCAAAGTGATGACAGCTACCCTGATTTGATCATGGCAAACACACCACATTAACATGTGTCAGTTTATCAGCATGTACCTCAAAAACATGTGCAGCTGTCGTATGCTCATTCACAGTTTTAAAAAATCAGGAAGAAAATTCTAATTTTTTCCAAGAGAAAACATGGCCTTCGGAGAACACTGGCCTTGAACATCATGTGTTCCCATAGCCATATCATTAATATTCAATAATTAGTACCAGTCTTATTTTAATATATTCTAAAACATGCTGAAGAGGAGTTTGTTTAAAGAAATGTCTGTAAAGTGGTAAAATAGTAATTGTGAATTCCTTAAGGAGAACATAACGTTGATGTGTTCACTGTTACACTGTAGAAAGCATGAATTGAAGGATCTAGCTATGTTTGTATCACATGGCAGCCAAGTTCCAGTGATTTTATACATTTCTAATAGAAAACAAAGTTAATACTATTATTTTCTAAACTTTGGGAATCACTTTTTAAACTAATTCTTCTACTTAATTTTACTGTTACAAATTAATCTAGAATGTTAGTATAGTTTTATTTTTATCTGCTTACCTTCTTATTTTGCCCTTAATTTGTCTGAAATTTTTGGTGAAATGGCTGACTGGAACACCACAGAGTTGAGTTGATGAGATGCTGAGGTCTGTGCTTCCTGGCCTGATGACAACTGTTGAGAAGAGCACTCAGAATAACGTCTCATTGCTCTACTAATGGTTCTTTCCAGCGCTTGCATAGTATTCATCACATAAGAAAAACTGAATGAATATTTATTGATCCAACAGGAGAATTAGCAGGAAACCACGTGAAAAAACAAGAAAGCAAAAGCCAGAAGCCATGCAAGTGTGTGGAGGTACTCCATGGATGACCAGTAAGTTCAGTCACACAAGCTCACACAGCACCACCTATAACTGGGGAAATTTTAACATGGTATAATACCCAGAGCACCAAGTAAAGGTTACAATAAACCTATTTCCAATGACATTTACTTCTCAGAAAATAGGAAAAAGAATTTTATTATCGATGTAATCTCCTTAGATTAAATTCATTTCATGAATCTTAAAATTGTGTCACAATGACATTTAATACAAACAACTGGAATTGTAAGAGATTTATTTCCTAAATTTAAGAATATTGTTCCTCAGGCTGTGGTATTATATTCTTACATTCCAATTCTTTCTTCATGCTGGTAATGTATGTATGTGGTTTCTTGTATGTGTTTATGTATGTTATCCCTGTTTTCGAGTATAAATGAATAACATGGGTTCCAAGGACATGGCTTTTTCAGTGTTTGTGACACTGCCTCCCTCTAAGATGTGACCAGAATACTAAGTATATTGATACTTTGTCACTCTTTTCTGATGGTAAAAATCGAAATATGGCTCTGTGACTAAAACATAGCCAATCTGTAGGCAGCCATCACTTCACAGATCACTCTGTCCAAGACAGATCTTTTCTATAGGGAATGAGCTCTGAAGGAGGAAAAGACGTAAACGTAGGGCAATAAGGTATCCTGCACCCGGAAAAGAGATGGCCTGTGTCCTCCTGGATGTCCTCTTCAGGAAGATGGGCTGTGACTGCTGGGAAGTTATGCTTTTCAACTCCTCCACATGTATCATTCTTTTAATGAATAACTAAAATGAAGAACCCTAAGCTACCACACTTTAAACTGAACACTGATTCACACAAGCAGCCTATTCTCAAGTAAATAGTGAAATATTGTTCAGATTGTTCCATTTCTTTAAAAACTAATCAAATCAATTAAAAAATGTAAAGCAGAATGTTCTTTTAAAAAATGGGGTGTGTGAGGGTCATGTGGGGTGACAAGGGTAGAGGAGGAGGTCTAAATCTAATTAAGAGCTGTTGTATGAAATATACAAAACCTCAACAAGGAATTAAGAAAAAAATAGGGCGTAGTTAAAAATAGACACTTTAAAAATATCATTTTTAAGTATTTTTAATTTACAACTCTGCATGTGTATGTTTAGTGTGTGTGTGTGAATGCATGCTGTGTGTGAGGGGGTGTGTTTACATGTATGTCCACCCACAGAGGCCACAGGAGGGAAACAGAGTCCATGGAGCTGAAGATGTAGATGATTTTGTTAGTCCTTCAACCACCTCCATAAAACAGGTGCTGAGAACTGAACTCTGTCCTCTCTAAGAGCAATAAGGTCTCTTAATCACAACAGTCCCTAAGTTCACCCTTTAGTTACAGTCAATACAAAACAAAGCTAATGTTTTCATGAATAAAAATCCTTTTTCATTTTTAATACATTTTATAGTATTACTTCCCAAAACCTCTATGTGTACCTCATTTCTCCTCTAACATTCTGGATGTTTTTACTTTATAATTAACCAAACTTTTGAGAGAATTTTATTGTCTCTCTTTACAAAAAAAAATTTAAATCCTTTTTTTACATCCTTCCATAAATGAGAATGGTTATAACATACCCAGTGTCAAATCAGCTAATATTGTTATATATCCCTCCTACCACACAAAGGCTTTCAATTCTGTTCTCCAAATATTCAGAATTTTGGGTCCTGTGTTGTCACATGTGCTGGAGCATTTGATGTTCACACACATGATGATAAATGCAGTCAAAACTGGAAGATACTTGTGTTTATTTTACAACTATTATCAATGATTTGGTTTCTTATTATTCTCTTGGTTAAAAAGGGATGACTTTAAAACAATCTGAGAATCACGGGATCTATTTCATAAGCATAATTATTAAAAGATCACTGTACCCAGCAGCATTCAATGGTCTAACAACCAAAATAGCAAAGAATTCGTTGAGGCCTTTTCAAGTAACTGTGTCAGACTGGTATAGAAAGTCTTTTGTCTTCCATGTCCTTCTTCCTCTATGAGAAAAAATAGAATATTTTCATTCCTTTATAAATATGTCAATATTATTAGACAGAGGTTTGCATCATTCTTGTGATAATTACAATCCTTAAAGTATATGTCCACAAGAAAAATAATGAATATAGCAATATTTGAGTCAAAATAAGAACAGAAACAGTACCATAGGCCTAAATAACTCTGTGGTTCTGGGCAATTCCAACTGCCGTTTCTCAACTGCAGAAAAGTCACAAAGAAGGAATGCATTTTAGAAACCACAGTGATAAAAATGAAGTAATACAGAAAGTGTTCAATGCTTAATAAATGTTAACTGTCGATGATATTATTGGAAGCATTACTATCTTCATTGCAATTATTAAGGTTTTGTTTGCAAAGGGAGATAAATGTAACATTACAATTGTAATGTTAAAGGAAGTTGAAGTCAAAAGGACATCTTAGGTTTCTGAATCAATGAAACCATCAGGACTGACTTTATCCATCTTAAGTCCAAACACTTGTCCGTTTGAGGTGCTTTAATAAATTACCACATATAGGTGGATTACAAACTTGGAAGATATGGACATGTTTTCATGAGAGTTTTCCATTTTTCAGACCACTGAGCTCATTGTAACTCCACATTTTTTATAGCGTGTAAAATCAAGCTCCCTTAGGATTTCATGAGGGCACTAACCACACAAGTTGAGTCTCATTTGAATTTTGATTTAATTTCTATTTCTTCTCAAAGATCCTGTGTTCTAATACTATCAAACCTTAGTTTACTATATGAATTTTGTGAGGGATATATTTAACTTTTTCCACTGTATGAAGAATGTACAGATATGATGTATTAATTTTCTTTCATGATGTAAAAATGCTCATTTTCTTAATAAACTAATATTCCAAATGTTACAATTCTATGTGATATAGGCTAAGGAAGAAAAGAAAAACATATTTCATAATAGGAATCAAAATATTTTTTCACTATTTTTGTGAATTTAAAATGCAATTGTTTATATAAATTTATGCCATTAGTGATCATTTCTGAAGTTCCATCACTGTAACAGTTAGCAATGGTTAACAACTGTTAACAGTCATTGTAGCTCATCATAATTACATATGTGAGTATGTACCTCTATGTAGATTGTATGTAATTTTTTATATCTGGAAAACATAGTTTGAAATGAATACAAAACATTCTTCAGCTATGACATGTGTAGCCTAATAGTGACTCTCCAACATCTTTAACAGTATCGATATGTGTATTAATCACATCTCTGTACCATTTGTCATTAATCATAGAAGGGATTTTCTAAATTATAAAGAAGTTTTAGAACAACATTCCAGGTTTATGCAGTCCAGTTCAAATACTCATTTTCTTATTAATTAGTTCAAGTATTTTGTTTGAAAATTATCATTATTTAAGTCCATTCAACATTGATCTTCTTTTTTAGTTTTTCAGGATCCCATATTTAAGAGATTTTTACAAGGCTCTGTGAGCTATTAAGCGTTTGGTTTCCCAAGGACGTTGGGATTTCTAAATTTGTACTGTCTTATGGTATGATATTATTAACATTATACACTGGAGATAAGAACTGGAAAGCTCTGGTTTGACAGGAATGTACTTGTGTGTCAAGTTGACAAGAGATCAATTGTGTTGGATAACTTTAGTGGTCCACTTGTGTAGAGTGGATCAATTCTCCGAGGGAAGAGCATGATAAGCTGTGGACAAACACCCCTCCCAGAGTGGTATCACCCAGGATCACCTTGAGCAAAAAGATGAGAAGCTGGAGAAGTCCTATGCCCCACCCACCCTGTCTATTGGCCTTGGATGTGAGAAGAGGAGGGGCTAAAAGTATTTAAACTGGGGCGCCAGGAGACTGGTCCTTTTTTCTCCTCCCCAATGGCCATTTGGGGAGGGCAGGTTAAGTTGGTCTGCCTCTCCCAAAGAGAACTTTTAATAACAACTTGACACACCTTGGTGGAGGGAGCCCGGACCCGGGAATTGCCTCCATTAGACTCTCTGTGACTATGTCTCTTGGGTGTTTTCTTCATTGTTAGGTGATGTGGAAGGGTCTAGCCAACTCTGGACAGTGCCAACCCTGAACAGGCTGTTCTGTATTATATAAGAAAGCAGGCTGAGCATGGGCCAGGAGAGCAAGCCAGTAAGCAGAGTTCCTCCATAGCCTGTGCTTCAACTCATGCATTCTAGGTTCCTGCCAGGAGTTAGTTCCTACCTTGGTCTTCTTCAGTGATGAACTGTGATCTGGTAGATGTAATTGAAATAAACCCATTCCTCTCCAAGTCAGTGTTGTCCAGAACGTTTTGTCACAGCAGTTGAAAGCAAACTAGAACACAGTCTCTCATATTAGTTCCTAGAAGGAGTGCAAAGGAGAAGGGCCGGAAGTGTGAGGTGCCATGTGCCCCTATATTAAGTATGAAATGGGAAAGGCAGCCTCCATGAGACCCTTCCAGTGTTTGCTGATTTGGATGATACATTATTTTAATATTTCACTTTAATCATCTTAGTGGAAAATTCAAGTCATGAATCATTTTATCTCAATTGGAAATACAGTTCCAATGAAAATGCAGAACATCCTTGGCATGACTTGGTGCTTTACTTCAACAAAACAGAATAGAAAGGACCCTCCAGGACAATGACTCAAATTGACACGTGTTTGCTGCATTGTCACATACAATCATCGAGTTCCTATGCTGATTTTTATTTTCCTCGGGTCTGTGCCAACAGATGTTAATGTGTTATAAATGAACATGTCCATTTTCTCATAGCAATGTTGACAAGTGTGGAAGAATTCAGCTGAAGAGGAACATGATATCTGACCATTACCTGTCTCCTCCTTTTATATCAAGTCACTATGTTCCCTGTCTTGAGTTTGGTGTCTAACTCTAGAAGAGCATTTGACACTTCAGTAAAGAGCCAGTATTAATGTTTTCTACACAAAAGCTCTGAAACAGTCCCCTGAGTTTCCTTAGATGGAGAGGACGAGGACCTGACACTATAGCCCTGTTGTGCAGAGGCATCAGGCAGACAGGAATCATCTGTCCCAGGTGCCCACACATTCTCTAGTTTCATTGAACAAAATACATGTTTTCCTGAATGCTTTAGGACTTTGTTAGTACTTAGCAAGAATTGTTTCAGATGTGAAGTATGTCTAAAGCTATTAGCATGTCCCTGAAAATATCAAAATCATTTCTTTTTAATCATCTTAAATATTTTGTACTACATCTTTTAATTAGGTTTTTATTGTGATTAATATCATACTATTTTGCTAATTTGTATTTCAAAATATATATGGTCTTTATTAAACATATATATAACTGTCTACTCCAATGAGGTAGACAAACCCTGGCAACCCCCCCTCTCCACATGAACACATCATTCCTATGAGCTGCTGAAATGCTTCAATCAATCACAAGAGTCTATCATGATATATTGAATGCGATATAATGCATTAATTGATATTTATTTTTGTCAAGTTTTAATCATCCTGGACTTTTTCATCTTCATTTTTGTTTGTGTTTTGAAAAAGAAAAAAAAAAGAGTAAACCCATAGCTGGCAGGATATGAAATAAGGGACATTAGAATGCACAAAAGGGATCAAAGTTTCAGTCAAACAGAAAAGATAACTCTTAGAGTTCTTTTACAAAACTCCATGCATTTAATTCATAATATTTTGCTTTAAATGGAAAATGGTTGAGACAATATATTTTTAATATTCTTCCTACAAAGTAACAATAACAAACAGCTCCTGGGGCAATGGACATATTGCCTTGATTTGACCAGTCCACATTATGCACATATTTCAAACCATCAATTTGTCTTTCATACTTATATAGAGTTATTAATTTTTAGATTAAAAATAAAGTGAAAAGTTTGGGGAGACAGCTCCTTAAATAAAGTAATTGCTGTGTAAGCATAGGGTAAGAGTTCAAATCACCAGCACCTGCATAAAAACTAGGCAGGTCAGTGCTTGCCTACAATCCCAGGGTTGGGGAGGTGAGATAGGAGGCTACTTGGCACTCAAATATCAGTCAGTGTGGTGAAATCAGGAAGTCCCAGGTTCACTTAGAGATGCTGTGTCAAAAAATAAAGTGGGTAGTGAACAAGGAAGACTCATTATGTTGACCACTGACCAACACACACAAAAACACAACCATGTGCACACATGAACATACATGTTGATTCACATGCAAGGAAGGATTAACACAAAACAATAAAACTATGATGTTAAATTAATGTTCACTGCAACATTAAGCTTTATCACAGATGCATGTAGAACATGTTAAAGGATCACCACGTGAGAAATGGGTACACAGAAGCGGTACGTTCGGAGTGGAACATCAGCATAACTAAGCACTCAGACGAGATACTGCACACATCATACAGAAAATATTCTATGTGAAAGGAACCCAGTGTAAAATTTCAGGTATAATATGACTTAATTTACATGTCCTTTCAACAATAGGTAAATAAATAAAGACATGAAATATCTTACTGTTTTCTGGGGCATAGAGGAAAATAGGGCCATGTTGGATAGTGGAGGTTAAACTTTTGTAAGGGAATGATGAACATGTTCTACAACTAAGATTTTGCAAATGGTAACTGATCTAAGAAACAGAGTTTTACAGTATGTTTTCCCCTCCATACAATTGCAATGAATAAAAGGTAGACTTAAGAAACTGGTTTTGTGCTTTTCTATGCTTGGTCACAAATTAAATTTCAAGTATAGATATTGTGAAAAAATAGGAGCTTATGGGATTTACATATCTGTATGCATTACTATATTTAATCTACAACACAATAATAGAAGCTATTTTACAAATGAGAAAAAAAGACATTGTACTTGGCTAAGCATGTTACAAATAAAGAATATTGATCCTCAAAGTTGTTGCTTATGATCCTGCAGTTGCACAGAGTTCAAATTGCACCCCATCATTCAGCTCTGCATCCAAAGTTTCACTTGGCATACTCTATTAGCTTATGGATCCCAGAGAATTCTATGTCTGCAGTAATTTTCTGAAAGTACGAAAAGATATTGTCTTGTGTGGTTGAAGATGTTAGTTACAATTAAGAATAAGCTCCAAGGCATAGGAAGTTCTTACAGAAGTAAACGGGTATGATTATGGGAAAGGAAGGCATGAAAAGTTTAACCTTATGAAATTGAGTGTTCTGTGATGATTGGCTCTAAGACACCAAAAATAATAGTAGACAAGTTTGGTCACAGTAGGTGCTTGTTTATGCAAATGTCACTTTAGGTACTATATTGCCTTTGTTTTGTTCATTGAGAAAGCTAATTCTAAAGACAAGTTCTCATTAAATTTCACTAGTGGAAAACAGATAATATTTGGAGGCTTTTAATAGTTCAAACTCTTCATCAACCATCATTAAAAATACTGTTGTACATACTAATCATTTATAATAGGAGTCTTAGATAGACATTTATACGATAAGAGCCACATTATTTTGAAATATGTACCTTAAGCTGTGTATTACAACTAACATTTAAATACAGCATTATTTTTATTACAAAATTTACTCAGATGGACGTGGTTGCATAGACATGTGACAAATGCTAAATGCAGGTAATTATACCTTTATAGTTATGTAAATGTTCTTGGTCAACATGTAAAGAAGAATATAAAGAATAAAGGGTTCTGGATGTAGC
This sequence comes from Eospalax fontanierii, assembly GCA_035773235.1. Taxonomy (NCBI): domain Eukaryota; kingdom Metazoa; phylum Chordata; class Mammalia; order Rodentia; family Spalacidae; genus Eospalax; species Eospalax fontanierii. Next base: position 68,417,121 of record CM069538.1, read on the forward strand.
TCAGTGGTAGAACACTCAGCTCATAAGTGAGAGTCTCTGTGTTGGTTAGTCTTTAGCAATACAAACACACACTCACACAAATGCACACACACACACTCTCACACACATGCACAGCACACACATATGCACACACTCACCCTCACACAAATGCACACACATGCTCACAGACACACTCACACAGTATGGGGAGGGCTCATTAAAGCAGACACAGTTGGAACTCTGACTTTAAGTGTAGCATATAACAAATTTCTCCACAGCTATGACAGTAAAAAGACTCAGGAGACAAGATTCTCTCTCTCTCTCTGTCTCTCTGTCTCTCTGTCTCTGTCTCTGTCTCTATATTTATCTATCTCTCCTTCTTCAGAATCTTCAGAATTCACAGCAGGTTCCTGAAGTACTCATAAGAATCAGCTTCTGAGACTCTATTTTCTAGTCTGCTAGTAGACCTCACTTGAGTGAAGCAGCTAGATTAGAAATCTTACCCATCCTGTGTTTGTTAATTATGGATGTTATTGAAAATTTACTTACAGTTGGGATGACATGACTTTACGGGTGTGACATCCCGGAACCCGCATGAAACAAGAGCCCACTTTTGGCAGCCTTGTACTTTTGGGCATAGTTTTGTAAAGTTGCATAAGTGATGAAGTCGTACATCTGGGCTGTGTGTCATGTGAAGGCAAACATGTACAGAAGCCCTCTTTCATACTTATAGAAGGAGAGTGAGCATTTTTGAAAAGGTCTGTAGGAATCATTTACAATCACTGAGCACTTTAGGTGAAGGGAAGTCATTGACTGCACACTACTGTCAATTTACTTGCTTTGCCTCTTTGGGCAGAGGAGATATTTAGCTACATTTTATAACACATTGTTGTTTAGAGAATTTGCAATATTTACTAGAAGGCCAGTACTGGCTTTTTTTTTTATTCCAAGGAAGTTACAATCTAATGTTTTTCATTGCTGAAAGTGAAGTTAAGCCAGCGTTTGAGAAACTTCCCATCTGAAATATTACATGTATTTGTTACACTTATATGCCAAGCACTACTGGATGGATAAAAATCTTCCTTTTAAAATATTTGAAGGGGAACCATTTCTAGACCCTCCCACTGCTCCAAGGTTCAGCCTTCCTGATGGTTGGTAGGGGTAGACCATTCTGTTCTCACACCCTTCCTTGTACCTTAGACACCTCCTTCTGAAACTGCTTGAGGATGCCTGGAAGCCTCCAGGGGTGAGTTGAACAAATCCCACCATGCCCATGCGGTCATCTCTAGTCCTTCACAAGGCTCCAAGGCTCAGGCTTCCATGCTGACTAGAAGGGGCTTGGTCATGCTATTCTCATCTCTTCTCCTTCAGCCTTGGTCCGATCCTACTGAGGCTGACAAATTGTGCCTAAGTAGCCAGAGTCCCTTTGCTCTCCTGGAGAGACCCTGAGTAGTAGGCTCATCCCTCTGGTTCCTCCAATTATAAAATAAATAAATCAAATGAGAGACCATGAAGCTTGGACCAACTAACACATCATACCCACTCAGAAAGCAACCAAGCATTTTTTAAATGGAATCTCAAAAAAAAAAAAAAGAATATGAAAAATCCGTTTGTAATTATATGAAAAAGGATAAAATATTTAGGAAAAAAACAAATAATAAAATGGCAACTGTGGGGTGCTACAAAATGGGGTTGGAGCATGAGGAATAATTGCCCATAGTTTATAGCATGTTACATATACAAGGTAATTCTGAGTATATAATATGCAGCATTGAATTACACTAAAAGTTATCTCATGCATTTCAAATTAATCAGATTATGTTCAGTGCTATGTTATTACAGACAATTATTATTATTATTATTATTATTATTATTATTATTATTATTAAGGCAATGTAGACTGCTGGGCTTTTCAGTAGCCATGATGATTTAGATGGCTTTACAGGTGTATAGTTATCTTTAAAATCATCAAATTCTGTACATTAAATAAGCACATTTCTTTTTATTTCCGATTTTTGTAATGTGGTTTTTAAATTCTGTATACTAAATATTCAAATTAATTTTTAAAACATTGTTTGGAAAAATTACCTGTAACTTTCTCAAATTTTATCTTAAATATTCAGTACTATATTCTCATTCAATGACCTGTTAGCATGTTCTGCTTGAGAAACTGTACACTCTAGCTCAACCGTCATAAATTTAGGTTTTATTTGGATCAAATTAGATTACTCTCATAGTCACGAGTGATACATTATTCATATATGACATCCTCACCCTGCAGACAAGAGCACTCAGAATGACACAGCAAGCACTAATAGCTGCCTCCCTCACCCAAGCTTGTCAGCCATACTATGCATCTAAACCTGTCTGAGTCTGAGGTCACAACACTGTTACACCTTGGAGGAGTATTATAGTAACCTCTTCAGTGAATTCTAGATGTGGTGGTATTAAGGTGAATATTTAGACATTTAATTTTCATTTGATTCCTTCTTTTCATCAATCTGTAACTACACTGATTTTTAAGAATATATTTAACATGCTAAGTGGGCTTCTGAATTTCAATAGGAATCAATGTTTTCATTTTCACTGTTTGAAATCAATGCAGTTTTACAACTCCTTCCAGCTTATGAACAATGGTTGAACTGAAATGCTGTTGCACTACAGTAAAAAAAGGTAATATATAGTCCTTGGATCCAGGACCCAGCAGGCAATTTGATTTTTGTTTCCTTTTTGAGATGGTGGGATAAAGACAGAATTATCGTCTCTGCAAAGTGATGGGACGACTTTTCAATGACTCCTGACCCTTAATACTGTCTACATCTAAGCATGTTGCCACAATTTTTTCTCCAAATTCTGCCAAACCAAGTATAGGCTAGTCTCATAAATTCACGTATGAATGGGTGCTGAGATCATCTTCTGTCAGCTGTCGGTGCAGGCAGTCTAAGAACGGCGGCGCATCTGGAATGCGAGTCTCAGTGAAGCAATGTGCCTACCATTTACTTTTTACTATCTGTCATTGTAGGAGGAGAATATGATCCATTTCTTTTTCTGGTTAAAAAGACAACAACCATGTATGATAGAGCACCCCATGGACTGCTAAACTTGTATCCTGTATTTTGTCACCTACTTAGTTTCTGCTTAGTTGCTCTGATGCTTCCCCGAAATCATTCGTAACCAGCAACACGACACTGTTCAGCTCTCAGGCCGCTGTGGGAACAGAGCAAGCCCGTTGATTTGGGACTTGAGGCTTATGTCCGATGTACTCCAGGACTATCTTCATAGAGGGGTATAAGGGCCATTCTCAGTACTCCTTGTTGCCGTGGGAGGGGAAACGCTGCAGATGCTTTGACACTGGCCTGGCTTAGGAAAGAAGTGGCGTGGGATTACTGATCTCGCTGAACATCTTGACCAGGTGCGTGGACAAGGTGCTTCTGGAGACTGGAAGTGTGTACAAGGTGCCCAGTGTGCTCCACAGAGGCCAGATTGACTGATTCACACTCCCCACAGAGAAAGCATGCCTTCTCCGACAGAACCAGGTACTTTGGGTGCCGCCTTATGTCCAGATCAGCATGCAAGTTTAGGATCCCACTGTGAAGAGTAAGAAAGAACTATGATTTTCTAGGGTTTGTCTGTAAAGCCTTTTTATTTTACTGGACTTCATTCCATTAGTCTTTGACTACAGCAAGCAGGATTTTCTTGTTATTTTGTGTGTCAAAACCATGGGTCCAATCTGATGGCCCTTCAGCCCAGAGTCCATAATGCATAATGAAGTAAAAAAGCCCAGAGAACTCATCTTTGTAACTTTCCACGAATTTTCAGGATCTACATGTGTTCTTTCTTTTTTTTCCATTTTCTTGCAATTTTATTATGTTTATTTTATGAGGAAAAGGGATTTTAATTTCATTTAACTGGGGAAACAAAGTAAAAACACAGACTTCATGCTACATGATGTAGAATTTCGAACATTTTCTCTTAATCTTCTTCCAAAGATCCAATAATCACCCTGATCAGCATTCATAGCTGATAAGCATTTTTAATGAGTGATCTCACCATTCTTAAACAAATTATTATAAATTTAATTACAATAAATTAAGCAATGCAATTGACCTTCTAATTTTCCTTCTTAGCCTCTTATCAGTTGTTATTATAAATGAGATTTAAATATTCCACATAGGTTTATGTGTGTGAAGTTTTGTTCCTCAGCGTTGCTAGAGGAGAATGAATCGAGGAGGACAGACCCCAGTCCTGCTTTCTCTCTGTCCCCGGAAGAGTAGACATGACCTGTCACCTCCCATGATGAGGGACTGTGTTCTGCCTTAAAATTGTGAGACAAAATATATCTTTCTATTCTTAATTTGCTTTTGTGGGGCCTTTTTTTCCTTTTTTTGGGGGGGTGGGAGGGCAAAGTTTCCCTGGAGCCCAAGGTGTCCTGGAACTAGCTATGTAGCCAATATTGGTCTCCATCTCACAGATGCTCGCCTTCCTCTGTCTCCAAAATACCAGGATTAAAAGCATGAGTCTCCATATCCCATTCTCATTTGGCTTTTTATCAGGTGTTTTGTCATAGGAAGAAAATAAATTAGCACAAACATCAATAACAGGCTTTCAATAACAGGCTTTATTGCATATGTTCTACACTTAATTATTCAAATATAAAAGCCCCAAACAAAAATTCTCTCAGAAAGCAGAGAGGGGAAGGTCATAATCTTATAATTAAAATTTTTCATCGGTAGGCCTCATTAAAAAGATTGACCAACACATAAATCAATATATTAAATTTAATTTATTTATTCATTTAGTGTATATGTCTGTGCAGCAAGGACACTGCCCGTGTGGTGGTCATAATGATCACTTCTCAAGAGTCGATTCTGTCCTTCCACCTTGTTCTCAAGCAGGGCCTCTCTCGGAAAAATTATAGGAATTCTTGCATTACAGATAACACAACTTTTAACTTAGTGTCTGGGTCTGGGGAATAAATTTAGGTCTTTAGTGTTCTAGTCTACTATTTTTTTATTTTTTTCCCGTGGTCCATCTTCCCAGCCCTTGGCCTCAATTTTAATTGATTCTAAAATATAGCAAATATGTGAGATATTTTTCATAACCAATTTTAGTCCTGCAACAGACTTGAGACATTAAAAGCAATGTGAATTTTTCATTTCGGTTTACCTGATTGCTCTGTTGGTGAGGACATCATTTTGACTATGCATTTCCTTAGGAAAAGTGTCGGAAGTGAGATGCGTTTTCAGTATTGGTTAAAATATAATATTTCCGTGTAAATTCTTCCTAATTTATACATTCTGAACAGTTTTTTGCTTTTCATAGAATACCTGATTATGCATATGTTTATATACCTAAATATCTGTACTTAAAGAATGTTAGCTAAGGACTAAAATAATTGCTGGACTTTACTTTCTGTTAAAAATGTTCTTTGATATGCTCTAATAAACTATAACTACCTTGAATTAAAAAGTGGTAATTATTTTTGTCACTATTTTCAGTTGTCTAAACTGTTTTTAACACTTTCAACTATACCATCCAAATTCCAATTTAGACACAGAAACCATCTTTCATTGCCAGGCGTAACTCTGAAAGGAGGGGAGGCCATATAGCTTAAAAAATAACACTGCATTATATTATTCATGATCAAACAAGTACCATTTAAACATGTTTTTATATAGGCAGTAGAGCATGCAACATCTAAAGTATTTGATTGTTGTTGGGATATTTATGATGGCAATGAAGACTAGTTTACTAAAATAACATATTTAAAAATATTAACATAATTTAAAATATGCTTATTTTCTCCTATAGTTAAATAGTTTATGCTGTTTGAATTAGTATCTTTACCTGTAGCAGGAAAATATCTTGTATATTTAAAATACTAGCCACAGATTGTATTATAATTGGGAAATGTGGAATTGCTGATCAGATCTGTTGTAGGAAATGATCCCTGTGCTTCTGAACTGAGAATTAACTCCAGTCTGGAACAGAGAAGCACCATTGATAAGAAATGGGTCTACCCTTGACAAACTTTTAATCCAACATTTCTTGAGACTTCTCAACCTAAGAAAATTAAATGGTAATTGAGATCTATTTTGGGGTTCTCATGCATATGTCTTAGTGAGGTTCTTTGGAAATATTTCTTGAACATTTGATCTGCTCTCATCAACCTCCTTGTGCAGAACAAAGTAACTCGATTACTTCAGATCTAAAGTAAAGTATTCATCCTCCAGCATTTATTTTCCTAAAAATTGTTAAAGTGTGGGGAATCTGTATTTTATATCTCTTTCTTCGTGCTTTATTGTTCTTTTACATCAGCTACAGCACCATTAGAACTTATTTAATTATTAGGTATTTGACAACCAATTTTTTGTTAGATCTTTCCTGTGTGACTACACAACATTTTAATTTTTTAGTAGTTTTATCTCCAAAGTCTAGAACTGAGCACTGTAGTTACAGTGAGGAGCCTGATATTTAGTTGTGGTTCACACCTATAATCCTATCACTTGGGAGTCTGAGGTGGGAAATATTCCAGGACTTCAATAGATAAATACTAATACTAATGTGGTCCAGGATGGCCTGGACTCATTCATCAGCCTAGGCTGCTGTAGATTTGAGATCCTCCTGTGCCCAGCCCCGAGTCCTGGGGAAACGGGATGTCCACCCTGTTCATCACAAATATTTGTTTTCTACTTTTAAAATTATATAATGTTTAAAAATTTCACACATGTGTACAATGAACCTTGGTCTTATCCCTGAACACACATGCTCCCCCAAAATTTCTTCACCTCCCCAACACATTCCCTCTCTACTTCATGTATTATTTAAATTTAATATTTGAAATTTCATTCAATATCAATATATTTTGACCTTTTAAAAGTTTTATATTTTTTATTTTATGTATATGAGTGTATTTCCTGCATGTATGTAAGTGTAATCATGTCATGTTATTCCTGTGGAGGTCAGAAAAGGATATCAGCTCCCTGGAACTGAAGTTATAGAGGGTTGTTAGGTGCCAGGTGTGAACCCAGGAATTGAACCCAGGTCATCTCCAAGAGCAGCCAGTGCCCCTAACCATTGGTTAAGCCATCTCCCCAACTCCTTTTTTGGTCATATTGAAACCCTCCCCTTTATTGCACCCCTCCTTGTGTCCCATGCCTGATTTTGTGTGCTGCATTACACATGAGAAAGAGACTATTGAGTCAGTCCTTGCTACAATGATCTTCAGTGTGTGTCCATCCATTAGAACCTGGTCAACCTACTCAGCATCATGCCTCTAAGGAAAATCGACTCTCCCTCTACCATAGGCTATCAGTTGTCAATAGTTCCTCCACTAGGATTGGGGCTTCTTTCTGACTTTTCCATTTCTATGCTGTGGTTTTTTTGTTTGTTTGTTTTGTTTTGTTTTGTTTCTGATTTGAGCTTACATGGGGCTTTCTGATTGAAATCAAGGTCTGCTTCACAAAATGAAAAGTATACACAACACTGAAACAAGTTCTAGGAACTTGTGGCTAGACAGGCCGCAGGAGAGAACCTACTCCTATTCTGCTAAATGGTCATAATATTAAAATAATTGGTAATGACTTAGAGTTTCAACTACAGATTAGGGTATCTATCAACTTTCAACAGAAAGGATTCTTCATGCAGAAGATGGGGATCAACACAGAGACCCACCACAATGAGACCTCTGGCCTTTAAGGTTCAGGGATCATTTCAGAAGAGTAGGGGAGGTTGTATGAGCAAGAGGTGCTGGATGATCACTAGGAATCAGTTTTCCAGGCAGCTGAGCACTTACATGGATTCACAGCAATGGTCACAACATGCTGAAATTATTTCTAATTGTGCATAGCTAAGTCTTGTGGCATAAATGCTAAATATAAATCTGGTACATTTTCTAACTCATAACTTTCATTAAAATAGCCTCATCCAAACTTTAATATAGGATTCAAGAAAGTAGTTAAATATCACATGTTGCAAACCAAAGAACAGGGAATCAACTGAATCACTTAATGGTTTATAAAATAATCACAGTTCAAGTTGATACTATAAATGGCAATAGCAAGTGTTAGATTTTGGTAGTTCTAGAAATACAGGACTGGTATTTCATATTTAATTTGGCTATACAATTTGTTCTCTCAACTTAGTGCAGATGTGGTTGCTTCCAAAGCAAGAGAAAATTGGCATGATAAATTGCGGTTTGTTCATGAGTCAAAATGCTGGGGAGGGGCTGTTTTAAATCAAGTTATATATTATCTGTTATATGACAGTGGCTGACAGTAAATTTGTGAGTTAGGTGTACAAGAGTTTTAGATAGTATCCAGTTCTAAACTTTACTAAAAATTTCATACATGTAAATGATCCTTGAACCAGGAAAAATATTCTTTACTTACAGAAGTGTGAGTCTCATTAATACTTTTCTTTAGAACTGAACTTTTCCTCCCAGATTCATTCGCATTTTAGTTGAGTCTCAGAGGTGTGCTTCTCTATGAAAAATGTACCTATAAGCATTGCTGACCTAGACAAAATTCTTTAGCTTGTGTAATATTCCTGTTACGGAATGTTGCCAAACTTCTCTATGGGAGTCCCTCCCCGGCTTCCTCTCCTCATACTCTTAGTCCCTCCACCATGTATAACTCAGGCCACTAGTTGGTATGAGGGGTAGCTGAAACGACCAGCTTCAGGAGGTCAACAAGTGTATAATCCTAGGGAAGCAGGCACCTGGGAGGAATGTTTGTCCATAGCTTGCCAGTCCAGCTTGCCAGGAGGAGCACAAATTCATGCAACAGGGAATCCATGAATAACATAGTTTATTTTGACTGTATTACATTCTCCAAGGAGCTATGCTCCCATAAACTCAAAATGACCATATTATATACAAATGACAATATCGAGTCTCACCTGCCAAAATCACCTAAAAGGAATTCTGAGAACTCCCCACCTGAGCAGTAATAATATTAACTCTGCCTAGGTTCTGGTACAAAGAAAGAAGCATTATTGGTATGTTTATAAATACACTCACTAAAGTCTTTCATTTATTTTTGTTGTTCAATCTGAGACGTAGAAAACGATTTTATAACTGCAGCTATTCCTTTTACTGAGCAAATTCCTTGCCACTTGCTAACAGTTCAGATATAAGCAGTTGTTTGGACCTTAAGTTTATTGAAACATCTAAAACAGGAAACGTAGCTTGGAGTTCCCTCCTTTGCTAGTTTTCTCATGTCCTCCTTGAAGCTCAGTTTTCTGTTTTCATTCATAAGACAGTATCTTCCTTTGTATCCTTTACTGGCGTGAAACAGTCTGTATTGACCTTGTGGCAATAGTACTTCCCCTGCCTCTGTCTGCTGATTGCTAGGTTTGTAAGTGTGAACCACCACGCTTATCTCTAGTTTCCTATTATCAAAATGACATAATCCCTCATAAAAATCAGTCATGTATTAAAAGAAAAATTAAGACTGTTCTCAATAAAAAAATAATGTGTTGAATACCCGCCCCTGTACATAAAGATCATCTTATCTGTACAATGGTTATAAGTAATCTTCACTGAGACACTTGCTCTAGTAGAAAAATTATATATATATATATATATATAGAAAAATTGAAAACATATGAAATAAATTCATTTGTGTGTATACAAGTCTTAAATACCTTAAAAATAAATCTGAACTTAAATATGTGAAATTCAAGCATCTAATGGAATCAGAGTCAATGTATTTGGAAATAGGAATTTTTCTGTAGTATTACCCAGACATGAGTACAACTTTGGTCATATTATACTCCAGACAAAATTTTCCAAAATTCTTACACAAGAAAATGAAGTTGCGATGCCAGCTCTGCCATCTCTGTGTGCTTGTATCATTATAAATAGGGGAACGGTCCTTCTCGGATCTGCACTGTTGCTCCTTCCTGTAATTTGGAAGGGTTTCCTTCATACAATCTCTCACTTTGGAGCCCTAGTGCAGGTTCAGCCCCAGGAGTTAATACAACTCTGTCATCTTGATTTAATATCAAATTATGTTCGTGCCATTTGTTTTTTGTTTTTAAAGAAAAACACCATCCCTGCTGCTTCTGTAAGAATTATTTCTAGTTACCAGAAACTCATGGAAAAAAAATCCCTGTGGTTTGAGACTTCAGAGATGATAATTTCCTTCTTGTGATGGTTTCTGGGATGGAATGCATCAATCTAAACAGCATGGGACTTTTTGGTGTGTGTTTTCAAGGCAACCCTTGAAGAAAGGCTTATGTAACAGGTTTACAGAAAACTTTAGGCAAGTCTCTGTGGGTTTATTTTGTACATATATATATATATATATATATATACACACATACATACATAAATACATATATATGTAGTACATATCCTAAATTTGTATGATTTCTGGGTAGGAATGAAACCAAGAAACTGTTATGAGAACTCGTCTTGGCCAGAAAATTTGGTAAACAAATGTTTTATTCATTTTATTAATTTATAATGAAATTTTTCACTTAGACACAGACATATTATATGACGTTTTATAGATCTCCTATAATTTTTTACTTTATGATTAATTTCTCTACATTTATTTTTATAGAGAACAACGTGAGTGCAGTCAAGGTCTGTTAGTAATTCTCTTTATTCAGAATAGCATATTCAGTTTGGTGTTTGACTAGCAGCCCTTCATTCTCTTAAATTTGTGGTCAAGATAAGAAACCTGAAGAGAAGAAGAAACCTGAGACCTCAGTACTATACAACAGTAGCTTTGTCTTTTTACTTTTGTTTAAAATTGTCATTTGATTTGGAGGAACACGCATTACATATTTATATATTTTAAAATATTTTTTTATTGAATCATTGTGTGTTTCAAACAGAACATCTCAATGTACCTTACCATCTTTATACCCCTTTCCTCATTGGTTCTCCTGCCCAGATCCACTATACTTACTATGTATAGAATCCACACATTCTATCACCTGTGTTAAGTTCTATTATGTCAAATTAGTGTTCTAAAGTGACCTCGGTGCAGGTTCATCCACTGAGATCTAGTCAGCCTATACATTTTATATTTTAAACATCTATTCAATAGTGATCCTGCATATACATTATTTAATCATTTATTTATAATTATGATACCTATGCTATCATGAATTCTCTCATGGTGAGACCTGGTTTGCAGCCCCACCCTTTCCACCCCTAGGTTTGAACCGATTGAATGGACAGAGAATGCTCTTTTAGATAAATTAATTTGTTCCAGGTTGCTTACAAAGGATTCATCCCTGGGAACAGAGACAGAGATTTTGTGTGGCAGAGCCTGCGGTTTGATCATAAGTCCCCCAGAACTCTGGAACACGGGCCTAAGATGGAGCTCTGGCCCATACCCACCTCTCTCCTTCCTAGCCTTCCCTGTGCTTCTGCTAGACCTCTCCCCATTAAGTCATTGGTTAGTGGAATGTCAATCACATTCGGAAGCCTGTCCCTCACAACAGAGAGGAAACTATAGATCTGTCCAACATCCAACCCCTTTTTCTCTCTGGTTCTTACAACACTTTCTAACATCCTCTTCCGCGATAGTCCCTGAACCACAAGAGCGAGGGGTTTGGGGAGGAAATAACAGGTATGGTGTTCTTTCCACTGTGGCCTGGATTATCATCTTGCTTTAGTGATAGTCCTTCAACTGTAAAAACACAATTGTAAAACAACAACAACAACAAAAGTAACATCCACACAAATACTGAATGACCTAACCTATGCTTGTAAACGCAAGTGCTTAGGCAATACCTAAGTAGACACATCATATTTATCTTGCAAATAACTACCATAGCTTCTTTATGGGGGCTTATAACTTTCCCTCTCACCACTGGGGGTTGACATTCTTTTCCTAATATCACCTGTGTGTGTGCCCTCCCTGAATCCGATTATAAATATATTGGAGGAGCACATACCAGACAAGCCTCTATTACACCTGTAGAGACATCTGACAGTGAAGCATGCAAGATCTGTCCTTAAGCAGAGCTTTTTAGGACCATTCTCCCATAGGCCTACATAGTGCCCTCTAACACTCTGAAAGCTAGCCATCCATTTGTGGGGAGTTTTCAACTCAGTTTGGCTTTTTCAAAGATGCGCTTTATTGAAATCAAATTTCATGTTTTGAGTATTTTGGTTATTTCACCATACTTTGTGCTTTCATGGTCTTTATTTGGTCTTTTATTCATATCCACTTTGAGTTCCTTCAACGTATTTATAATGGCTATTTTGAAATCACTGTCTTATGCACCCACTGGGCTGATGCTCTTGGGAAGCATTATGATGGAGGTGCTAATTTCCAGGGTAGACATCTTGTTTTGGTTCCTCATATTGCCTGTACCTTTGTGGGGAGATCTGGGCATCTGGTGGCTTGGGTATGGAGAGGAGCTTCATTTTTGTGAGTAGTTATTTTTAATCTCCTTCTGCTCTTTCCCCAATGTGTCAGGTTATGACTCAGTTGAGTGGTACTTGATGTTTTTGTGTGTCCACTTTATACTGACATGCAAATGGGGTGTAAGCAATGGTTTCCATTAAGCTGCAGATGCAACTTTTGAGTTGAGTTTTCAAGTTTGACTCTGTTGTTCAGGGTGGGCTGGGAGGTTGACATATGCATAGTTGGTTGATGGTTGGGGCTGGAAGACTCATAGGTCTTGTGGAACAAGTGCCCTCAGAACCTGAAGATGTCTGAGTCCAAGGCAGGTTTGAGAAAACTCCCAGCAGCAGGCAAGTTTTCTGGCAGAGCTGAGATGGCAGTGTCCAAACCCATGGGACTTGGGGGATGCAGGTAAGAAAATTTTTCATGTCAGGTCCAAGAAAACTCCCAGATCTGAAGGAGGATAAGGGTCCTAACAGAGCAGAGATGGTAGGCCCAAGAAGATCTTGGAAAGGGATAATTCTAGGGCCAGTCTGGAAAAGTCCCCAGAAGAATTCAAATGTCTTGGTAGAAGCATAGAACTTGGGAGACAGAACACTTACCAAGGCATATCCAGTAAAGTTCCCAAATATGGGGGTCCACAAAGGTCATATCAGAGCAAAAATGGGAGGCACAAGAGATGTCCAATTTTTCTACTATAAACCACTTATATAATAATTACAAATTGGGGTAACATGAAAAAAAATTTAACAAAAACCCTACCAAATCATGAACAATTTTGAAATGATATCACAGCCATTTATTCATGAGTCTGTATTAGGTATTGGTTCAGACTCTAGAAATAAATCATAAATAAGAAAATAGTAGAAACCTGCCCTCAAATAATATGATCTGATGAAATAAATAAATAAATGAAAATTATCATCCCAGAAAATGTGTTAATTTAGGAAAACAGCTAGACCATTATGGGATAGATTGTGCACCTCACCTCCAGTGTTTCAGGGTAAAGTGGTTTGTGGGATAAAGTATAGGAAGAGGGGTTGTGTGGCTGGTTTTCGGGAGATAGGAGCAAATGTCTATTCATCACAGAGAGAACCAAAGACAGACATAAGTAAAGATATCACCAAAGTCAAAATTGGTGAACTTGTGAGTTTTATTGGGGCAGCTAATTACAGGACTATAGGTGAGGAATTACTTAACAGAAGCAGACCTGATTCAGACAGCTGCATCACCCAAATCCAGTGGTACTGTGGGTGACAGTTCATGAAAGCACGGAGCCTGGAGAGCACTGAACAATCTACTGGCAACTCCACAGGTTGGAGGGCGTCCTTCCTAAGTAGCTCCGTTAGTTGGAGCCTCTTCCAGGTAGCTCAGCTAGAGTCCACTTGTGGCAGACAGCTAAAGGTCTGAGAGTTCCTAGCAGTCTTCTTGGGGAGAGAGAAGACTAGTGAAACTAATCAGTTTCAGGGACTTCCTGAAGCTGATCAACCGTTTATCTCTTGAGTTTTCTAAGCTTCTGAACACGGTGGAACATTCCAAGCCATTTCGAAGCACCTGTTGTTTACCTGGTTTCCCTTCAGAAGGAAGGTTTTATCTAGGAAGAAAAGGATATCCTTTGGACAATCGAGATAAAATGAGGCGGTACTCAGTCCTGAATGGCTGGTATCATCCTTCTGAACAGGGAAAGCTTAGACATAGGTGTCCATAGAAGGTAGACCACAAAAGAACAGACAGAGTAAAGCCATCTCCAAACCAGAATGCAGTGAAGGAAACCAATTTTAATGACATGTTACCTTGTACTTTCAGATTCCAAAAGTGAAAGAAAAATTGTTTATTAATTAATTCATACACGATAAGTCTAAGAAAAACTATTATGTAAGAGGCATGCAGAAAGTGTTGATTTGAGGAAATGAAAAGTATAACTTAAAATTGACTATTTTTAGGCAGAGTATTGCTATATAGCTTTATGGCTTTCCTGAAATTTGCTAACCTCCTGGTTCAATCTTTCAACCGTCAGAATAACTGTTGACCACTATCATGTTACATCAAAACTGACAAGTTGGATAGTGAATAAACAATCAGTATAATCCCTTATTTCAGAGCCTCTCCTACTAAGAAACAATTGGACAAAGAAGCTCTTTCCTGGACTCAGGTAGTTGATATGTTTAGGTTCTCTATGTGTCTCTGTCTCTTCCTATGTCTCTATCTCTCTCTGTCTATATCTCTCTATTTCATAGACACACACACACACACACACACACACACACACACACCATGCATTCTTGTTGTGGAATGCACATAGATTAAAAAACTGGAAATGAGTTTAGAGAGAAGACTCAATTGATGATGACGATGTACTTGGCTCACAAATGTGAATACTGAATTTAGATCCCAGAACCCACCCAAAAAAGAGACAGGCATTGTGGCTGCCTATAATCCCAACACTTGAAAAGCTGAGACAGTATTTCCCTTAGCAAATTGGCTAGGCAGACTCCTGGGAATCTGTGAGTTCTGGGATTAGTGAGAGACACTGCATCAATGAATAAATACGGTGGTAGAACTAGAGATATTGCTCAGTGATTAAGGGCATTCTGCTCCTGCAGAAAACCAGAGTTCAGTTCCTAGCACTCATGTTCAGCAGCACACAAGTGCACGTCACTTCAGTCCCATGGGATCTGACACCTCTGACCTCATCAGGCACCTGCATTCCTGTGCACATACCCCCTCTCAGACAGACACACACAAAATACATCTAAAAATATAAAAATTTCAATTGATAAATTAGTAAAGACTAGATCACAGAGTATTTGCACATGTTCACACCCACCTACATGCAACCACATATACACACCAAATGCAATATTTTAAAACCACTTTATCAACAGCAGTGAATTAATATGAAAAATCCTAAAACTAAAAATTAACAAATACAAGATTAAAAATAAAAACAATTCAGGTTATGAGACACACCTAATTATTAAAAATTAAACAGTAAAGAGGTTGCTTTTAAGTTATGCTTATATTAATAAGATATATTTTGTACATGTCTCCTAAGCCAAGAAATAGGTAGACCTTTAGAAAATAAGTCATAATGGTAAAACTTACAATAATTTCAGGGAACTACAACTAAATTTTCATAATTCAACAAAAATAGTCTTCATATAGCTAAACCTGAGATGGAGTTAATAAAAACAGAAATTGATAAATCCATGAGGATTTCAGGAACATTTAGCATTCATATTTCAGTAATTAATAGATTGAGGAAACAAAGCTTATTAGCATAATTAAGCAACCAAAAGTGGTGACAAACTTGTGCATATGGTAGCCTGTATCCATTTGCACAGAGTCATAGTCTTTGAAACCCCAGTGGCAACATTTTCAGTTTATATTAGTTTATAGATATATTTTGATACATTTCAAACACTAATATTAGATAACCTTTTATCTGCTCTAAATAAATTTTTATTCAAATATTCAAAATATTAACATAAAGGTGTGAGAAGTACTGTGCTCATTAATAATTCAGAGATAAAAATATATGCATGTGGTTCACATTGAAAATAAGAGTATACTTTCTTTTAAAAACTGTCCATTTTATCACTCTTTAGAGAGAGGTTTTTATTGGAAAACTTAGTAACACTAGACGACTGCCTTTTTTTTTAAAGAAAATCATAACAAATAGGTTGGAGAGATGGGAGAGAGCATGTGGTGGGCAAGTCTGATGTGAATTTCAATCCTGTATGCCCAAGGAAAAAGCCCTTTGGACTGCAACCACAGTACTGTGGTGGCAGAAACAGGAGGGTCTAGGACTGGCTGGCTGCCAATCTAGCTGTGGGTCTGTGAGAGACCCTGTCTCAAAGACATATGAGAGAGAAATAGAGCAGGACATGTAAAGTCCTTCAGCCTCCATAAGCGTTTAAGACTGTGTCTGCACAGAAACCTGGGCAACCACCAGCATAGACTACAGTCACACCTGCACACCCAATTAATTAGACAGAAAAGAAAACCAAAATAACTAATAAAGATCTAAATGTCCAACACAAGAGCAGAATACACAGGAGATAAAGAAATGATCGAAATAGAAAGGTAAAAAGTAACTGAATTATGAGTAGATATAAAATATGTGAGCTTTAAAAGATTTAATACAGAACATTGGCTTAAAACACACACACTGGCAAGGTGAAGACAAAAAAGAACAAGGCGGAAAAGTGAAGTAGGCTAATAAACCTTAAATACTCTACCATAATGCTAACAAACTTCAAGCTAACATGTCCGTTATGTATATAAGACAACAATGAACTGAAAGTATATGTTCGTCACTTTCAAAAACAAATACATTTTATTATTAAAAAATTGATTTAGTTGTAAAGATTTTTACTACAATAACTGCCACTCTGAGTACCCTGTCATTTGTATATCATGCGCTCTAGGTATAATCAATGTTTATAATTATAAGATATAAATTTCCGTTTTAGTTTGTTTGGCAAAAGAAGGTTAAAAAATGCATTTGGATTGTATGGTTAAATAAAGATTGTTCCAAAATGAAAATGCACAATAATAATGTTTAAAAATTTAGAATGTTTTTGAAAGAATTAAAAATACTGAACAAAGAATGTAGTTGGAATTATAATTAAGTTGATTATGACATAAAGATTATTAAAATTTTAGTGTCAAAGTTCAGTAGCCTGAGGTAAAATCAATGCTGTAGATTTAGTTACAACAAATAGTTTTCTTAAATGTTAATTTGCTTAGATAAACAAGGTCTTTTAAATATTTTTACTAAAAATTCAGAATTAGTTGCAATCTTCCTTAAAGGATAATTAAAGAAAACCAGAGAATTTCATCAACTGAAAAAAAAAAGAACTTGACATTCAAAACTCCATTCAACTAGGAAGAAAAGACTGCATCCATCTACTTCTAACTTGCTCTTTGACCACAAAACTCAAAGAAATGAACTTTAAGAGTCTCATGTGCCAAATTCATCTATGAACTCATCCATGTGAATTTCAGCCATACTTACTGGGACTCATCTTCAGTTAACTGACAATCCCCAAGAAACTAAACATTTCTCTGATGTTTTTCGTTCCTTAAATTCTTTTATAGTTACCTATTTTTAATGGTTTATGAAATTTGATATTTCACTTTGTATATTCCTAAATGACAAAACAATGCTGTTTTGTTAAGTTATAAATGATGATGTTATTTCCTTTGATTGCTGTGGTTATGATTATTTGCTTATCCAGACCCCTGTTTTACTTAGTTAGTTCTCATGTTTAAAATATACAACTGTTTTCACTCTTTATTAAAATATATGTGTATTTTCCATGTTAAGTCTAATTTGAATACAAAGCAAGTTTTCTAATTCAAATTTGTATATATCATATTATTATATATGTGAACATTACATATACAGAGTATATGTATTTTAACTGAATCCAACAAATTAGAATTAAAGGGTTCTATAATGCACTCAAATATTTAACAAGTAACTTCAACCTTATTTTCTCTAGATAGAAATACCCAAACATTTGAGTTAATTCTTCTTATCCAAATTATAAAAAACATCACTCTAATAATAATATTTACACTATTTTACTTTTTAAGTACTGATATTCCTTTATTAAATGAAGACCTACTACTAATTTGAATTCATTGTCTTGTAAATTAGGTAGGTTGACATTTGCAGGAAACATGGTTTTATAATATCTGGAAGAAATGCATTGCCTTGGTTATCCATGTTGCTGTATTTTTGTAATGAACCCTCCTTACTCAGCTGGATTTATGCCAGTGGTGGGCCTTTTCCATATGTGCAGGTTATCTTATTTATACTGAATGGATATTTGCATTTGTTTTCTGTTTCCCTAACTTGTCAGGTTGTGGCCCAGATGAATAGAGTTTGGTGTTTAGTTTGGGGGACTCTTTATATTGAATAGAGTGTAAGAAATGGTCTCTGTGTAGTTAGTAATATGTGCAATGGTAGAATCTGAGTTTCCAAGGGTTCCTAGAGCAGTAGAACTGACTGAGTTTTTGTTGTGTGAGCAGGCTGGCAGAAAGAACAGTGGTAATTTTTGATTAAAGTTATGCAGACAATTCCAGTTCAATGATAACCAAGAAATTATGCTAATGTATGCCTTGACTGGGCTTCTCTTGGGAGGTAGACTGACTTCAAAACCCCAGCTGTGCTTTGGGGTGTGTGGGTGGCTGTAAGGGTGCAGAATTTCTCCAGAATTCATCAAGTTGTGCCAGTTTTAAGACTACACAACTTCAGTTAGGCCTGAGGATGTGGAGTAACATAAAGAAAATACTAGGCCCACAATTCTCACAGGAGAACTCACAATGTTAGAAGGTGGATACAGCTGCAAGATGTGTGAAGCCAGGATTCTTGAGTGAGGACAGAGAAGGCTGGGATTAGAGAACTCAGGAATGAAAGACCTCTAAGGTATGGTGGAGTCACAGCTATGGCAGGTGCATGGTTATGAACCTCTGGAGCTGGACTTAAAGCTGCATGGTGAGGCAGAGCAGGAAAATTAAATGTCAACACAGCTACCCCATGCAAAGCCATCACTACATTGCACTGAAGACAACTAGCTTCCATCTTTTCAATGACTCTAAAATCATAAAAATTAACATTAATATTCATAAACAAGTCTTGTTGTAGGATAATTATTCAAGAATCAGAAATACATTATTGGTTCAGTGATCAATACCCACATCTGTAGGATCAATTTTATTCCTATGCTACAAATTTAAAATACATAATATATGTAAGTGAACTCTATTACAAAATCTACAAATATAAATTTAATATGCAGTAAGTTCAAGTATATATTTATGGCACTGTCTAACATACTCATGATTGACATCCTGATTTCCTTGATAATTTAAAAATTCATCTTCTGAAATTAATCATTATTTTACCACTAAAGAATTAATTTCATGTATAAAAAAGTCATAATAAAGCCCATTGCTTTTCTACTACTAACAGTAACAGAACATAAAGAAGAACAATTAAACTTTATATAGCTTATTGTAATTCTATCTGTAAAATATCTAGGGTAAAAATAGCTATTATAAAAACCATGGCCTTGTTATATATTAATTATTTGTGAGTACTTCTCTGCAGTGAAAATTTTATGTGAAGAAGTTGAAGTTAATATTTATTTGAACTGTCTCCAAATCTATGACTTTAAGGAGTTTCAATTTTAGTTATAATAAAACAAACAAATGTAGACAGAGTATTAAATTCCTTATGTTAGAAGCGTCCCCACTCATTCCACCTCATACCAACATGTCATGTGTTTTCTAAACTTCTTGTTACTCTGCACCATCATTATCTAATGTGGTATTTCATTGCATGTTTCCAGTAATGGAAAAATAATCTGTGTTGTATATTTACACTCTTAAGCTGTGCTGTGGTCATCTGAGATCACCAATATGAGTCTTTTTGAGTATTCCATCTTCCAACATTATTTGACCTCATAATATATTAACTAAATTGCTTCTTCATTTTTGTATTTTGTTACTATCACTTATTTTTGGTTCTATGACTTATTAAAAGAAAAGTCTACATAAAAGATCTGACCTTGTATTAAGTATGCTTTTTATCATTCCATTATGTTTCCTTGATTCAAATATGTGGATAATCACAGACATCAAATATTAAATATTTTTGGTCACTTTAACAAAGGAAAATTATAAATTTGAATTTAGGTTAGATCCATCATCAATTAGTAAATTAAAAATTGCTAATGTATATGTAAAATAACTTTGTGGATAGTACAGTTTTGCACGCTTAAGCTCTGTATAAGGAACGTGCTGAGGGTTGCACAGATGCTTCAGTACTTAAGCTACTTGATGATGCTACCCAGGGTGTAGGTTTTGTTTCTACTACTTACAGTAGATCTCAACTATTCATAACTCCAGTTCCAAGAGGTCCAACACCTTCTTCTGATCTCAATAGGGGCTGCATTCATATTGTACACATATACATTGAGGCAAACATTCATACACACATCAATAAATAAATAATTTTAAAATGTGTTGAATGGCACTGTCATATGAAAACCCAGATATAATCAACACATATTTATATAAAAATATTAACTAAATGAAAAAAGTCCTTATAATAAATAGATAGAAGCAAATAAAACATTAGTAATAACTCAAGCGAGCATACGGAAAAATAACACAAGATTATCTGATGAAAGGCCTTTGTGGTAGTACCTGTCTTTAATCCTAGCACTCTGGAGGCACAGACAAGTAGGTCTCTGTGCATTCAAAACCAACCTGATCTACAAAATGAGTTCCAAGCCAGCTAGGAATATGTAGAAAGACCCAGTCTCAATAAACAAAACAAAACAAAAAATAAAGTAAAAGATTACTTGATAGGATCATAGCTAACCAGAGGGCCAATTTATCTCATATAAGTCAGAAGTTTTGTACAACGTTTGAAAATTGATGCACCTATATTTAACAACAATAATTAAGGAAATAGTAATTAATGAGAAGGCACAAAACTGAGAGGGACCAGGGTGTGGGTTTGATGATGTGAGAAATGTTCAGAAATGAAGGGACAGTTGGAATGTTATAACTCTTGTTCTCACGTATGGAATTCTCAAAAAATATTTAGTTAAACTTGCACATTTTTCTCTGTCAATTCAAATTAGAAGAAACAGAGTGTACATATGACAGGATTCTAAGAAATTCTGATGAAGGTGGTAATTTCAAAGGTAAGCCCATCTCAGATGTCCCACAAGGAATGACAAACACCTTGGACTACAGTAGTGGACTTACAGGACATGGGGAACCATCCTCATCCTTGGGGATAAAGAGGCAGTGAGAGCTGTAACAACAGTTAATTTTATCAAATGTAACAAAAGTAAATCTTACATGAGGCATGAAAGAAAGGATTTTTTCAAACCATAACAACATTGAAAATGAAATAACCACAGCCTATAAACCTTTCTACTTCCCACTCTCATCCTCTAAGTCTCTGGCACCCCACACATTGACTAACGTTTCCTAGAAGTCATAGAGCAAAGAATTTCATGGACTACACTCTGGTTTACCTTGAAGAAAAAAAATGATTCAGAAAGGGAAAGAATGGATAAGATCAATCCACGAGTATCCAGCTGCATATTGATGGTTTGATAACCCCAAGAATTTTTTTCCACTGTATTGACAAGGAGATTGTAAGAAAAGAGGAACAAGGGTGGAAATGGGTGATTCATTCAGAAAATGGAAATGGCTGAGGAGAGCATGTTGTCTGTAGAAATAGAACACAGAATGGAGGCTAAAATTGCTCCATCACTGTGAATGTTAAATCACAATTATTTTTCCCAAGTTCCTAATATTGGTCATTTTTGGGTTTTTGCACATAACCTAAATACATTTTCCAGGAGTCCATCAATCTTCCAGTCCTTCTACCTCAGCTTTCCAAATGCAGACATGATACAGTGTCTGGTCCAGTATTTTTCCCTTTTCAATGTATGCTCCTCACTCAGACCTCCCTCTGGATTTTCAAATCCTCTTTCTCATTTTTCAAGCCTATGCTAAATATTGCTTTTAGGTAAACCTCAGGTCTTTAGGCCACAGTGATTCAGTTTCTGAATCAGAGATTCTGTTTCTACTTAGAGAAAGAATGACACAAACTGTTTGTGCCTGACTTTTAAATGTCCCTAAATGTTCATCTGTCTTCACTTCTGGACTGAAGGTAAATATATAAATAAAAGCTCCTCTTATTTTTCTATGTGCCCTTTGTATAAATCGTAATTCAAGCAGCATGATTTAGTTAAGTATATATCATAATGTAATTGTATACATTTAATATTTTGATTTCATTTAACTAAATATATAATATGATGTTAAGCTAAATTTTGAAACTGCAGGAGAGTTCTGACAGGAAATATAGTTTAGCACAACTGAAGGCTGCACAAGGCAAGCAGGAACTAGAAACTTCCAGAGCCCATTTCCTAAAATAGGTATAAAATAGCAAGAAAAATAACCATATTTCTGAAGATACTGTGGGCCTGATGCCAAGGGAGGAAGAAAAGTTCTGTCACCTTCATTATGCTGGTAAACTATAATGTGTTCTTTAAGCACACTGAAAGCTAGCTGTGGCAGTTATCGTGCTATGCTCCATTTCACCAAGTATGTTTATGTCTAGCTTCTTCCAAATCCCCTAAGTCAGGCTGGCCCTCTGCCTCCATAATGGTTGAAGAGATAACAGGAGGCAACTAAAGTTGTTTGATTATTGTGGCCTGCAGTTGGGAAAGTGATGTGTTGGTAGATCTTGGGAGAACTTAAGGAAGTTCATAGGGGTGGAAAAGTTGTAAATAAATTTTGTGCACATATGATATTTTAAATGCATAAATGAAAATCCTATTAAAAACATTACCCTTGGAAATATTTACAGAATAAATTTTTCTTTCTAAAAAAGTAACTATTTTTTTTATCCCATAATATCACAGTTCCTACAGGAAATAGAAAGCTGGACATTCTGTCATGGGAAAACCAACCATGGAGAGGGCAGAGATGAATGTTTACAAGGAACCATCTTATGCCTCAACATGTTCATTCAGTTGATATATGTAGTGTATTTTAGGTCCCAGATTTATTAATCTATATTTTATTCAAATTATACTTTCCTTAATTATTTGAGAATTTCATTCAATGTACTTTAATCATATTTGAACCCCTCCTGAATTGAGATTCTATCTCCCCACTTCATGTCCTATACTTTTTAAGGTGTATTGAATACAGTTGTTCCCCAATTGCTTTTGGGTATAAGTACAATCCCTGGAGCAGGGTCAATATACTGGCAATCGCATGCTTGAAGAACAGTGATTCCCCCACACCCAGAAACTATCAGTTGTCAGAATTCCTCAGGTAGGATTGAGGCTTACCGCCCTCCTACCCACTTCTGGCTGCAGTTTTGTCTCGCTTGGACTTGTACAGGTCCTGGACCTGTTATCATAGCCCTGCAGGTTCACGCAGCACCTCTGGAGTTACATCTTTCCTCACACTTTTCCATCATCTTCCCCGTGACTTTGGCAGAGGAATGTGGTACAGCTATCATATTCCGCTGACGTGTAAGCACTTTGTAGTTTCTTATTCTTTGTGTATTGAACAGTTCTGCGTCTCTGTCTAAAACGCCAACTGCTGAAAGAAGCAGCTTCTCTGGTGAGAGTTCAGAGCTGCACCCATCTACGAGTGTAACATTAAGTCATCAGGAATCGGCTTGGTAACATGCCCATTTTTCAAAACAAGAGACGTAGATTCTCCCCTGTGGCTGGTGACCTGTCTAGCTACAGTTTCATGGCCTCTATATCAACGCCGGGCATGGGCTCCTTCTTATGAAGCTGTCATTCAATACAGCCAGGAAGTGTTGATTGCTTTCAGAGTATTCTCACCACTGTTACCTCAGTGGGGGTATTATGTCAGAGCAGTCATTTTTGTATCTACCAGAGTTCACAGCTAGGTAAGGTTGATGATTTCTTTCCTCATGTGGTGGCCTGCAAAGCACCTTCAAACAGAGACAGAGCTTTAGGGTCCATCCAGTTTGCTGAGGCCTCCTTTTGTTTGCTGCTCCAGGCATTTCCGAGTGCTGTGCATACCTGTTGTGGCCAAGTTGCTATCTGTAGCTTCGCTTTGTGCTACTCACTACTTATTCTTTCCTTTTCCTTGCTTAATAAACACACTCATTGAGTCAAAGTAAGGCTATCATAGATCATTCTCGAGACTGCACAGGACATCTCTACCAGAAGACAAATTGGCTGTGGGTAGAAACTTCCCAAAGAATTAAGATCTCTGAGAGGAAAGAAATAGGATCTC
Source organism: Eospalax fontanierii (assembly GCA_035773235.1). Taxonomy (NCBI): domain Eukaryota; kingdom Metazoa; phylum Chordata; class Mammalia; order Rodentia; family Spalacidae; genus Eospalax; species Eospalax fontanierii. The sequence goes on from CM069538.1 coordinate 68,441,303, forward strand.
TTCTTACACACCTATTTTCTATGATTGTGTCGTATTAACCCATGACAGAAGAAAAGCAAGAGCAAAAGTTCCTTGGTAATACAAATACCAGGAAATGGGGCTATCAAACAAGCAGCAGACGACAGCATAGGCATGGCTCAGTGTAGAAAAATCAGTCCATGGGAATTGATAAAAGAAAATGTTTTTGTCATAAACATAATTGTTTTCTTGTCCTCTCTTTTATCTGAGACATATTCAAATAAGAAACTTGACTGCAATTCTTTTCTCTAGACCATCAAAAACCCACTGTGCTTTATTTTTATAAAAGCATTTTTACAGACCAACCCTGAAATCTCTCCATGGACAGAATGTCTAAAGAAATTAGCTATGCCTGCAAAGCCTCAGAGGAGAAGTAAAGTTCAGTTTGTGTTTTGGTTTTGATTGAGAATGATATTTTCTCTGAGAAGGTGGCCATTTAAGATCTTTCTCATGGACAAGGTGCAGATTATGGGTAGCTATGGTTTATGACATCATTTGTAGCTATGACAAACTAGAACAGAGAGAAAACTTTACATCAAAGCAGCAAACCTTAGGTTAATCAATGATCCTGACACGAAGCAATGACTGAAAGAGATGAATTTAAAACTATCATGAATATTATTGAGTCTTTGAGCCCTTCAGCTTTTCTTCCTCCTGTGGCCATTTAGTCCAGCCAGTCCCATTTGTCCCATCCAATGTTTTGGGGATTTTTCCTACTTAAGATTCTGAATGGTTTGTTCTGTGGTTGAATCAAAAGTAATTATTAGTCTTAATAGAAAAGATGGACTATGAAAACTAAATTATGAAAGTTAAGTCAAATTTCACATTGTACATCAAACAAAGGAAATGGGTTTCTCGTGAGGTACAGTACCTGTAAATTGCATGGCATGATCTCATAGGACACACCTTCAAAAACACTACCCACACAGTTCATTGCCCTTTATGCATAGCTCATAGAGGTAGTGGTTTTTTTTCTATATTTCCATCCTCAATTAATTGACAGAAAGCATGTCTACTAATCAGCATGGAGGAAGAAAAACAAACAAACAGAAAAAAATACGGACAGGATACAGCAAGAAATACGGGTAGTACTTGCAAAGCATGGACATGGTCTTTGTGTGACCTAGTTGTTTCCTGTCTTGATAACTTGTGATGTGTGAATTAAAGTTCTTTTAAGTCAGAATTCCACCTGTGTAACCCTTTCTCTTAGGAATATGGATTGAGTTCTTATAAAATAAGCATTTCCTTTTCATAACACTCTGAATAAATGACCATTTCAGATATTGTTTTAGCTCAGCATTTCCCCAAATGCTTTTAGCAGAACTTATTCAGAGCAATGTAATTAGTGCTAACTAAAATAAGCAGCCTTTAAAGAAAATTTGGAAATTGCTGGGTCCTCTGAATTTCAGAAGTGCACTTTAGAGACTTAAAATTGGTACTATCCAAAAGAATTAGGCCAGGGAATGTTTGTTCCTATGTGAGTATTTTTAGGGCTGGTATTCTATGCCACACCTTAAAAATGTCTTTTCAAATAGATATGAATTTCAATGATGCCACATGTTATAAATACCAAAGCTTGATGCTTTAAAAGAACACATTTGTCTGGATATATAAATGATAATATCAATTTAAATTCAGCTTTAGAAGATAATATTCTTTTTGATTCTTGTATTTTATATATATATTTGATCATATTTGAATCCTTTGGTTCACTCCAACCCCCAACACCCTCATTTCATGTACTCAATTTTTTCTTATTGAGTTAAGTTTTTGTTCCCCAGGAGCCTTATTTGTAGGTCTGTCTCTTGGAGCACAGTCAATCTGATCAGCATCATAAGGTTAATGAAAAACGATTGACTATCCTCCACCCACCAGTTCTCAGTTACCAATACTTCCTCAGTAAAGGCTGGGATTTCCAGTGCGTTCCTCATTCCTTGCTAGAATAGTGTCTCTCTTGGGCTTGCACAGGTATTTTGCATGCTGTCTCAAGCACTTTGGGGTGCATCTGAACAACTTCCCTGTTGTGTTCAGAAAACAGGGTTTCCTTTTACTCTCCCGCCACTCACTATTACACTCCTTTTGTGCCTAGTCTAAGATGATCTTTGACCCTCGGCAGGATAGGGTGTGACATAACTGGATCTTTTGTGGCTGAACATTCAGGAGTCTCTGTGTGTGATCAGTTGTGCATCCCTGTGCAAATTTACATCTGTGGAAGGAAGAAGTTTCTCTGGAGAGAGTTAAGAGATGCACTAATCTGTGTGTGTAACAACAATCATTGGACATTAGTTCAAGAAGCTGGAAAGATGGTCAGCAGTTAAGAGCATTGGTTGCTCTCTTACAGAGGACCGGAGTTCAATTCCCAGCACTCACATGCAGCTAATAACCATCTCTAATTCCAGATTCAGGGGATCCAATTTCCTTTTCAGGCGTCCTTGACCACTGCACAACTTGAGTGTACTTAAGTACTTGCAGGAAATCAGTGTGAAGGTTCTAGAAATCCAGAAATAGATCTCCCATAGGATTCAGCTATATCACTCTTGAACATTTACCCAAATAACTCTCTATTTTACTTCAGATACCTGCTTGTTCATGCTCATCAAGTCTAATTTCAGAGAAGCCAGAAAATGGAAACCACCTAGACATCTCTCAACTGATGAATGATTAATGGAGCCTACTTTTGAATATTTACATATGTGTGTTTCTATTGGAAACTCTAGAGATGAGAAGTATAGTGAGCTGCCATGGAGAAATATCATAAGAAGGGAGATAGAACACAGTGACATAAGTGGGGGGGATACTAAGGGTTAAGTGGTTGTGGGATAAGTAGCCATCGGGAGGAAGGCGTATGTGTAGGGATAACTAACACTAAAGGCTTCATGAAAAACTCATATGGAAACTCACTACTGTAGAAGCGTCTTCATATGAAGGTAGCCAGCCTTTCTTTTTGCACTAAAGAATGAAGTGTGGATAGTGGCACACACCCTTAGTTTCAGCACTCTAGAAGCACTGTAAGCAGATGTTTGTAATGTTGAGGCCAGCCTGGTCTGCATAGTGAGATCCAGGTCACATGAGGAGATCCTGTCTCAATGACACCAAAGACAAACAAATAAAATGATATGCTTCAATTTTCAATGAGAATACTGTTTCTAAATATGTTTGACAGAAGGTATTTTAATATACTAATATCTAACCATATACAACAAAAGACCAATTAAAACTTATTTTTCATGTAAATATACATTTCCTTAGATAATGCGTTTTATGTATATAAAATGTTCTGTTCCTCAAATTTCAATTTCTTAGCAACCATCGAATAATATTTTTACATTTATTTATATTTCTTAGAACTTAAAAAGAATACATAATCAATATTAATAAAATGATTTAAATATATCTGCATTGTAATGTTCAATTAATAAGGCAAGCTAGTGGTTTGTTTTGAAGTTTCAGTCTTTCCTAAAGTTTAATTTCAGATCTGTCATTGCATTGAATTTTGATAAATCAATGATAAGCCCCATGGGAAAAAAAGCAATATTTGATTTCAACCTGAAATTTTTATAATAACTTATTCTTGTAATACTTTAAAATGTAAAATCTGAAGACCCAGTTCTGAAGATCTATATTGCTACAAATCTATATAAACTTATATTTAGAAATTTGACACTGTATCAGTAACAGTTTGTTTGAATGTACAACTATCAGATTAGGAAGGAAAATACTGCCTATTTAACCCATCTCCCCAGCAGATAAAGATAATTAGGCAATATTTTTACAAAAATGACTAAGCATAACTGTGAATTCCTGGATATCAGGAAAAAATGAAAGGAAGAGAATGAGGAAGTATGAGAAAACCCACTAGGCTAGAATCTTGGTCCTGACACACACAAGGTCCTGTGTTTCATATTCAACACATAATAATCAAATCACAACTTTAAAGTGCACATATACATAAAAATAAAATTCCTAAATCACCTCCTCTTCTTGCCTTGCTATTTAAGTTTGCTGAAGCTGATAAATAATATATACCAAGTGGTGAAAAATGAGAATATTTTTAGTATTTGTCGACCAGTACCCAGGCTCTAGTAAGTTACTTACTGCATGCTTTCAGAACTTTTTTGGAACATAAGAAGGCTCCACAGATCATGAAGTTCAAGTGCAAAGTATTTTTTTCATTGAGTCTGTTCCTGTGACAAGGAGTACACTGCTAGTCTGTGGAAATCACTTACACATTGCTGAAATATGACCCTTGTACATACAAATAGCAGATGCACAACTGTCTAAGGAAAGACAATTTTAAGACAACATGATTAAATGCCCTCTTCCTAACTACTCTGCCTTGTTTTCTTTGATTTCTCTTAATGACACATAAAATAATGAATCTTCCTTTAGATGGTCTTGCAGCTAAGTATGGCCTTATGAATAAATTACGACCAGCATTAAGATAGAAGGTGTTTTCTGTGGCAGTATCAAGCATGCCTACTAAGGCTGTGTGTGTGTGTGTGTGTGTGTGTGTGTGTGTGTGTTTTGCATTCTCCCTGAACTGGTACAGTGCTCATGGTTCATGGTGAAAAGCTCATGTTCTAAAGCTGGACCAGCCTGGGTCCATCTGGCATCCTACTACCTGGAAAAATATATTTCTATATTTCTTAAGTCACTAAAATATTTGTTGAGAAAATGTTAATAAAGAGTATGCTGATTGAAAATGCATTCTTTTACTTATATGTTTGTAAATGTGGGACTGATAGACATGTTTAGAAGAAGGGTATAGTGGAGACACTTCTGCCTTGATCAGCTATGCCATTCCACAGAAGGCCTATAACTTGGGGCTATGAAGCTCTGAAAATCCAACTGAATTTATGTTAAAAAAAAAAAAAAAACAAGCTCTGGAAAGGAGCTTATAAGTTAGCAAGCTCCACAAAACTGTACCACAAAAACTATAGGCCCACCTATAATAGACTTAAGTCAAAGTACTGGGTTCTGCCTGCTTTAGTTTATTTATATCACTGTAGTAAAACTTCTGACATTTATAAAGGCGAGACACTTACTTGACCAGTACTTCTAGAGGCTGTGAAACAAGGGAGAGGCCCTGCCTGGCTTCTAGAAGATCTTTCGTGCTCTGCTATCCAATGGCAGAATGACATAATAATCATAGACAATGGCAGACACCACTTTCATAATGAATGTTGTTTTGCCAAATTATCATAAGCCAACTTCATTAATCCATTCACGTGGAATAACTTTTATGACTTCATAAGCTCATAAAGATTGTGTCTTAATGACGTTACAATTAAATTTCAAAACACATTTTGGAGAGAATATCCAAAGCCTGGTAATGCTTTAAGACATTATTTAAAATAATGTCTAAGAATCAATGCAGATTAACAGAATTTGAAATAATAAGGTTTTTTATATATATATATAAAAAAAACCAGAGCGCTCAGGTATAAAACCTGGATTTAAAGATTTTATGCTAATAGAACATCACTACAAAATTGACAAGGAACAATAAACAATTTTGTAAAGTTATTGAATAGATAATCTTGTTTCAGAAAATGAGATACAACGGATTGTAAGAAATCAGCAAATTGTCCACACAAGAGGTAACTCAGTAGTCTATAATATATATCTAAAGCAGATGGTTCCAAGAACTATAAAGAATTATAAAACCCTCTCCAAGGACACAAAGCATACTCAGAGTAATGAACAGAAACTATTTGGATGGGGTACAATACAGGTCTGTAGGACACCTGATGAGGATATGTACCCCTTGGGCAAAGTCTAGAATATTCTTTAACCTGAAGGATGATATTTTATTGTAAATATTGCCCTGTCTTCGCTGCATGTTTTTACCGCTTTTCTGTTTCTATCACTGCAGTGTATCTGCATACTGGAATCTCCGACTCTCATAGTGAAGGATAATAGACTTTGAGTATTCATGATACTGTGACCACAACAAAGGTAAGAGATATTGGACAAGTTCCAAAGTGTTCTGCCTCTTTCTTTTGTTTTCATATATTTGAGTGTGTTTGTGTGTACAGAAAGAAAGCTTAGCAAGCGGTCAATGCTCAATAAATATTTTGAAATGCACAACAATCTACTGTTAATTATACATTCTATGGGGCTATGTTGTAGGGAAGATGCTTGTAGATTATACACTTAGCAAAACTGAAATTTATATCCATTGAATAATATCCTCCCAGTTTTATTTAATGTTCACTCTTTGTCACCCTAGTTGTATTTTCATTCTATATTTAACAATTAAACTGCTCGTGTAGCTAGAACATACAGTATGTGTTCTTTATCATTATAGGATTGCTTTCCCTTATCCCTCCTCCTACTTTTGATTCATGTTGAATAGGAGATGTCTTTACTGACTTGCTCACAACAGCTCAGATATAGACTCAAATCAAGTGCCCAGCTGTAGATGGGTGGATAAAGTAAATGCAGCGCAAACAAAGAAATAGTGTAACTTGATGTCTCTGCTTTCTCTTTTTATCTTTTTGATGATAAACAGATCTACATGGGACTGAAGTATCCTTAGAATTTAGAATTTTGGGGAGATGAGGACCACAGACATATCAATCTAAAAGACATTGCTCTATTATGTCATGAATCACATATCCATTATATTTTTCAGAAAAGAGAAATAAATTCTTAACTTGCATAACCCAATATTATTTGGAGTGTCTTGTCACTTACAAGGCAATATAATTACTTAACCTCTTCTAAAGTTTGCAAATAAAAATAAACATTGCATTGAACATGCAGTTATGTCTTTCATTAGAATTTCAATACCATATTGATTATAGAGAAAGTATTTTTATTAAGTCTTTTTTATTGAATCATTGTGTGTTTCATATGGAACATCTAACTCAATCATCTGTGTACCTCTTTCCCCACAAGTAACCCCAGGACCCCGCAACTGGAATCCATACATTCTTTCATTTGTGTTAAGATATATTGTGTCAAGTTAGTTTCTCCAAATGGTCTCATTACAGGTTCAATCAGTGAGGTCTAGCCAGCCTACCATCCTCATCCAACAGTAATCAGCTGACAATATTTCTTAAGCAAAGGTTGGGTTCTGCTACCCAGTTCCACGCTGGGTTTTGCCTGCTTGAGTTTGCATGGATCTTGAGCATGCTGAAATGATTGCTGTAGGTTCATATAAGCAGGGTCCCAGGAGCTTGTAAATTCTATTTTCTTATGGTCACACACCTCCTCACTGGCTCTTACACTCTTTTTGCCCTCTCTTCCTCAATGGTCCCTGAGCCCTAAGTGAGTGAAACTTTATATAGTATTCCTGTCCAGGGATCGACAGTCAGTAGATTCCTAATCCCTACGATTTATCCATTTGTGAGCTTTTGTGTAACTGGCCCTTTGTTGCAAGAGGGGTTTCATTAATCAGAGTTGAGATTCATTAGTGACTTCTTCATTTCTTGTTCTCAATTGTGTGAGAATTGGCCTCAAGACAGAGGCCAATAGTCCAATGATGCAGCCCAATATACAGCTCAGGTGCCAAATTGCCTGCACACCCTGGTGCAAATTCCTGGTGACAAGCTAAAGAACTTGGGCTGATATCTGATATGCACTAGCTTTGTGGTCCACCACCAGCACCTGCTGAAAAATCCACCAGCTCAAAAACATCTCTTTGTACTTCATACCTGAAGGCTTCCTAAATTCCAAATATAATGACCATCAGAAGCAAAAGTAGAATTCTATCAGTTACATTCTTCAGGAAATTCACATCCAGACAGGCATTGTGGGGAGTGTCCCAGTTTCCTGGATCTGAGGAAGCTATGAAGAAGCAAGAACTCGAGCTTCTACAGTGGGATGTACTAAAGGAGTCATTTTGATATGCTTATTCTAACCTAGTCCTTCTTTATTTTCAATATGCATACCAAACTAATGCAGACAGTTAATGAATCTGTTACTGATCAAAGTGCCTATATAACCGGGAAAAATGTTCTTCCAAATTCCAGTCTTCTTTACTTTAGAGCATAGGCAGTCTGAAAGCCAGTAGTTCCTCTTCTGTTGAGCTAGGCAAACTCAGGTGGATTTAACATGGCTGCTGGAGTAGACATCAGGCAGCCTGAACTAAATTGTGTCTAATTTCTATATTGAAATGTGACACATACAGGCCACATTAGCAGAAAGGAAGCACCAGATCTCAAAAAACATGAAAGTACTGGAGTTGAGAGCAAAGTCGCCAATCTCGGGTAGACATGCACTGTCTTCCATTGCTCTGCCTTCTTCTGAACTCTTATTGCTTTTACCCTGTACCTGTAACATCCCCGGTCTTGATGGATTCAGAAATAGATTTGGAAGTGAATCTAACTCTCCTCCAAAATTGTCCACAGAGTATAATGTTCTGTTGAAGCCAAGCTTTATCTCCAGTTTTTGCTCTTAAAAAACAATATCCAATTTTATTGAATTTCTTCCTCTTGGTAGCTCAAGTGATAAACCACCAATTTTGTTAAAACTACCACAAATGATCTAATAATAAACTAATGCTTTATTAATGTCAATGATTAACTTCTAAATATCATTCCATGTGTTTATATGACCAAAATGCCCCCAAGAAGTTCAAGAAAGAAATTTTTGTTTTATTTTGTTCTAAATATCATTCCATGTGTTTATATCACCAAAATGCCCCCAACAAGTTCAACAAAGAAATGTTTCTTTTATTTTGTCTACTTCCTTTTCGTTTGGTAAACTCCGACACATGTGTACCACACAACATTATGATTTCCTTCATACAGCTTCAAAACAATGGAATTAAAAATAACCGAGAAGCAAGAGGCCATCTTTTTATGGAGCTACTGAACACTGACTCTGCTGAATAAAAGTGTGTTCTTTACACAGTGCTCTTCTGAGAAGAGCGATCAAGGCATGAAGGGAAATGGAAAGTGAAAAATAGTTGCTCTAGGAGGTATTTTTTATCATGTATTTTTGCTCTGTCCCAAAGAATCTAAATTGCAAAGCCAGCAAATGATCTACCCCAAGATATGTCAGCATGAGTTAACATTACGATGGCACTTTAAACTTGCAGATCGTTTTACTGTAATATGGAGGAAAAGAGGAATTGTATAGTTCTGAGATAAAGAAGCTAAATAAATGCTACACAGCATTGCACTGCCCTCTAATTGTACACTGGGAATCCTCTTCAGTCCCACATTTAGGCATTGCTGCATCAGTTTGGTTAGCCCAGTAGCCCCTGTACAACTTAGGTCTTTAAAGACCCTTTAGGGACTGAAGGTAGAATAGAGTTCAGTGGTAGAGTGTCAAGCTCTCATGGGCAATGGCTCATTCCCTAGCAAGAATGAAGGATACCCATAACAAACAGACAGAAAAACCAACTGAAAACAGAATTCTTTCAAGGGATTCTAGGTATGGAAAAATACTGAACTTGACCTTTGATTAACGGGAGATGGTTAGCATCATCTTGTCTTAATACTTGCTATTAACATTGAGCACGTGGGCCAAAGTAGACTTTGAATGTGTCCTACAGACCCGAATCATAATAATATGAGCACATAGGGAACACCATAGGATTGCATGCTAAAATAAAGCATACGTAAAAATATGTCTTTATATGTCCATGTAAGGTTTCATAAAAATATATGTGCATATGTTAATCTGGGTATGTCTATATAAAACACCATGAATTACATTGCTGAAATTTTTCATTTTTACGTATCCTAAAATTTTAGGTGAGCATTGTTAAGCAATAGGACTGATGAGGTATTCCTTCAAGCTGATCAATAACTTATTTTATTATAAATGTAACTTTTCACACAAGACTATGAATCCACACTATATATTCACAAACACAAATGCTCAACAATCTTGAAAGACTCCTGATTTGAGTCAATGTATTTTTCTTAGTGTAATATTTAATGAATGTCTCTTAAATCACTGCAAACTATTAAAATGCATCATACTTTAGCTTTGTGCAAATTTTATTACTTTCAGAAAAAAAAAATTCTTGTAGTTCTCTGTAGTAACAACGAGAATTAAATGCTCTAAATATATACCAGGTTAATTTCTTTGAAACATCCATTTACTGACATCTTACCATTAATTTTAGTTGTCCGCAATGTTTTACATTCTACTCCCTCATGTTTAAAGGGTGAGATTTAAGATTTCCTTATAAATATATTGGCCACATCATTGCAACTAGAGGCATTTTGTATATATATATATATATATATATACACACACACACACACACAAACACACACACAGACACATACAGGTTGATCCTCTTGAGAATGGGGAATGGATAGAATTTCACACAGGTGTCTGCTTGCTGTTTTGGTACATGACACAGGAATGTACTGAAGCCAGTAGTTCACATGAAAAGATGTGGTTCTGGGAAAGAGTGTTTTCCACCAGAATAAATAGCCTACCTCATATGAATAGAAAAATCCCACAACAGAAACTTGGCAGAATTTGCTAGTAATAAGTTCACTCAATTGTGAGGGAGATTTAGTATTGTTTCTCTTCCAGGAGATGAATGATTAAAAACACTCCCTACACCAGGTGCTCTGCGGTGCTCTTGACCTTCATCCTCATCTATGTTTGCAGGTGTTCATCAAGCTTTACAGGGATAAACACTGTATTTCTATGACTCCATGAGGTATAATTTTATGGGCAAGCATTGTGGATGAGTACAGTCACTTCTTTTGCCATTACAGCTAAATTTTCAGCAAGAGGCTCCAAAACCTCATCTATAACAGTTGGATGAGCATCAAGGGAGCTGGAAGAGATGCCAGCATTTGTATGTACTGCATGTTATGAGTAAGAAGCTACAACCTGGCATTTGTATTCACATGGATTTAAGGAGAAATTTTAAATTGATGGATTATGTTAATATAACCAATGTTTTTATAATGACTTTTAAAATAAGCAATGAAGGAAATGAATAATTTTAAGATCAACATTAGTTGCAGTGGGTAATACATCATTGGAATATGAATCACAAATGTAAATTTATATATTGATATACCAAAATGGTCTAACCTGCTATATTATTTTTGTGGGAATGGTGTATAAGAAAAGGAATTCGTAGGTGTATGTGTGTTTGTGTGTGTGTGTATGTACATATATATAATGTCTGTACTGCACATTTGCTAGTAGAAACAGAACTTGGCTTGTCTCTAACGCTGAAAGCAAACAATTTGAAAATACATTGCAGGCAGGATAAATCCATTTATGTTGTTCTGTTAGGGATGGTTTCTGTTATCATTAACTGATCTACCTATATCTATCATCTAATAACAATATATTTATATTATTTTATTTTTACAAAACCTTCACCACTGCAAAACACAGAAAAGTTACTTAGATTTGCAAAAGTTAATACAATTTTATGAAATGTACTTTCACATGGTTTGTCTGTGTCTGATTGTTGTAATTCTAGAACACTGTTAGATGTTGCTAATCTATTGATTGGAGGATTTAATTATTCAAATTACCAAAATAAGGTTACACAGAGGGTTCTGAATTCCACAGCTACAGATCTAAACGTATGTGAAAAGTGCCAAAAAATAGTAAAAGCTAAGAGTATGCTGCTATGACAGATTTCTTGCCTACTGTGTGAGAGGCCTTAGGTCACATTCTCAGGACCAACACTGAAAACAAAATAAACTAATAGAAATTAAGATTAAATGAGATTGTCATAGTTATTGAAAGCCAAATTCAGTTTGTGGAGCCAGTTTTTTAGAGTTTTAAAAACTATTTCAGTTATTATTTTTATTTATGGGTATGAGTGTAGTGCTTTCATGTAGAGAGGTGCACCCGTTTGGTGTAACGCCCATGAGGTTATAAGATGGTGTGAGATTCCCTGGACCTGGAGTTACAGTTGGTTGCCAGTTGCCATATAGGACTAAGAATCAAACCATGGTCTTCTGAAAGAGCTATTATTGCTATTAACTTCTGAGACATCCCTCTAGCCCCCATTATTTTTTTTAAGAGTTTCAAGGCAAATTTTAGAAAATCATTTTCCTTGCAGTTATTCAATCTTATGGAAATGCTAAGAGTCTGTTCTTTCATAAAATATTTGCTACTTGAAATTAAAGAGATTTAGTGACATTCTGAGGGAAGAACTTCCTGGAGCAGCATCGTTTCAACTGAATGCCTGAATTGTTAGACCCAATTAGACCCAAAGTACAGAAAAACACAAATTTTAGAAAAAGAGTATATTTGTTTACTGATACTAATTCCTTATTTGTTTTTTTAAGAAATATTATCATTAAGAGAAAGGAACCTTCTTTCTTGTCCTCATTGAGTCTTCTGCCTATCAGTGATCATCTTTGATATTCAGAAAATATTTGACTCCTTATTATGGATCTGAGAAAAGAAAAATAATAACATGAAACATTAAATCCTGGTATCAGAAGGTAAGAATACTTTCTTCTATTACAAGAATAACAATGGTATAAAGATGGATATTCAGGACAGGTAGGAATGATGGACAATTTATTCATTACATAATCAGGTAATATGGCACTAAAACAGTTATCTATTTAGAATTTTAATTGAAAACTGGGCATGGTTGTGGTGTACACCTTTAATCTCTGTACTCTGGATGCAGAGGTAGGCAGGTCTTTGTGAGATAAAAGCCAGCCTGTTCTACAGAATGAGTTCTAGGGCAGGGTCTACAGGGAGACTCTCTCTCTCTCTCTCTCTCTCTCTCTCTCTCTCTCTCTCTCTCTTTCTCTCATACACACACACAAAGGATGATTGAAACACTTATGGAAATTTACTGCTATGAAGCCTAAACTCAAGATTTGTAAGGATAAATATCTCAAAGTACAGAAGAGAGCTCTATTTTTTTTTCACTACAAGTGAAAGAACATATAATATGGTAGAGTTAGGGAAGGTCTTTTTTCACTCTCTGTTTCCATAGAAGCAAACTTCCTTGGAATCCTGCCCTTCTCTTGCTCAGATTTCCAGATTCCAAGATTCCATCTCTTGTATAACTAGGACAGGGTTTGATCTTTCCATTCACCTTCTGCTAGTCTCTCTGGGGTTTAAATCTGAGAAGGAAAAGACGAGCTGAGATTGTAGAGGTTAGAACAGAGTTCTGAGTTCACCTAACAGTGTGTGTGATTACGCCTTAGGACCACTTCAAAAAAAGAGATTCTTTTTTTTTTTCTAAAATGTGTTTGAGAAGTAAAAATATGATACTGACTGTTCTGATTCCACTAAACACTGTGGATAATGCCAAATGTACCACTGAACATTTTTGGCCTACAAAATAAATTGGAATGGCACACTGTGAAAGAAATAATGGGATTGTGGCATAAACAGACATTTTGATGTTTACTACATGAGTAGTAAAATTTTATGTGAAGCACTGTGTGGAAATGACAGGATTTAGAAAATGTGGGAGTGCTGCAATGAAAAGGGAATGTAATTATTGGTCAAAATTGGCTAGGTTATTAAAACTGGGATTGTGTGTACTTGCATGCAGAAGTAGGAACCAGGACGCCAGTTTCAGAAGAACACTCAACCTGGGAAAATTGTTCTAAATTTTTTTGTTTTTAAAAATATTTTATTTTTTTATGTGTTTGAATGTATTGCCTGCATGTATGTACGTGCACTCATGTCATTCAGTGCCCGCAGAGGTCAGAAGAGGGTGCTGGATCCCGTGAACCTGGAGTTATGAACAGTTGTTAGCTGCCAAGTGGGTGCCTAGAATCAAGCTCAGGCCTCTACAAGGGCAGCCAGTGCTCTTAGGCACTGAGCCTTTGTGCCAGTCCCTGTTAATGGTAGTTTAATAAAGAGAATTGTAAGAAAAATACTGGAAGTCTAGAGAACAGCGGTGTCTGACTTAGTTTCCTTGCTAAAAGTAAGAGTTACTGTTTCAAGGGGGTGAAGTGAGGATGGAGATCTATGTAAAACTCGATGTAATGAAAGACTGTCAGTTAACTGTTAGATGGAAGAGAACAGAGTGGCCACCTTCAGGCTTGTGAAATGGTAACCTCCAGTGTGCCTGGACTGCACCACTATCCTACAGCTCCCAGAACTTCATTCCGAGAAGACACTGCTGGAATGGTTGAAAACGATGCCTTTGGTGCATGAAGGGCTTTCTATATTCAGTCTGTACACATGGAGATTGTGAAAAGTCATGTGGCAAAGAGAATGGTACTTACATTTCAAGGTCATGGGACACAGACGTGCACTCATATTCCAGAAAAAGGAAAATGCCCAGGAAGAAAGGGTAGTCATAGGTCTGGAGTGGTGTGAATGAGGCTTTCAGTACGTAGGGGATAAGGACAATTATATTAGTGTTAACTTGCAATATTGAAGTAAAGGGAACAATAATTATTAAAATTATAAAACAATAAATGCTATTTTGTGGAGATATGACCACTCAAAAGGAAAGCAACAGATTTTAGGTTGCCAGCCTTGATTAAAGAGTGATTCCATTATATAGAGAAAGGATGTGGGAATATTTACTTTCAAACACAAATTGAATTAAGTAACAGAATCACAACTGATTGTGAATTCCTCAGGAAATCAAAGGCACCAAGGAAATAAGAGTTGTGTTTTTATGATGGCCAGATTGAAGGAAAGAATGTGAATTGCTTGAAGTAAGATAAGATTCAAAGAAAGTTGTATAAATCAAACATACTGACTGGCATAGGAAACCATTACAAACACTAGGCCAAATTATGACATGTGGGCTGCTGAGGTGGCACAGCCAGTAAATATGCTTTGCCCCAAAAGTCTGCTGAACAAACTGGGATCCCCAGGAGCTGCACAACTGTGGAAACGAGACAACTGACCCATGTAGCTGTTCTCTAAATGCTACATGTGGACTGTGGTTTAACTGAATCTAGTCACACATACACATACATGTTCACACAATTCTCAATTACAAATTTAGAAACTGAAACGTGCTTTGAAGGCTTTTGATTAACACACCGGAAAATATCAAAGAACAAGTCAATAAAAATTTTAAAAATGGTAAGAAAAGAAGGAGAAAATAATTCCTAGATAAGTCTAGAAACATATCTGGTTCAAAAGACCTGATAGGGCTGAAATTGTTCACATTCCATTTCCTGAAGTCTTGGCAACAGGGTCTTTGTTGGAGTTCCTCTGCTCTGGGTCGGCCCAAGCCAGGTGCAGGGTCTCCACCGTGTTCGGGTGAGGGCACGAAGTCGACACACAGACCCCGGGAGCTGGGTGGAAGCATGCAGAGGGTGAGCCGCAGCAAACTCCTTTATTCAAGGAAGTGCAAAGGGTTTTATGATTTTAGTTAGCCAATCGCCCTATGGAGTGGTTCCCAACTTTAGCCAATAGAAACCTGTCTCCAGCAGATCATCTCGGTGAAGGTTCTCTCCAGACGCTGGGCAGAAGCTGGTGTCATGTCTGGCCAGAGCAGAGCACCATGTCCACAGGAGCCACTCCCTTATTCCTTATGGCAGGCTGTCCATCCCGCATTAGGTCACACAGGTCTTCATCATAGAAAATATTTTCCTCAGAAAAGTTTCATTCAACTATGATCACCAGCAATTAGAAACTTTGACTGGACTGTAGAGGAAGTGCTGAGGAAGAGAAGCCAGTTCCATGCAGAGAGTTTGGAGTGCTGAGTGCAGTGGTGGAACTTCTGAAGAACGTTAGCTATCGTCCTGTGCTTATCCTGGTCTGGCCAGCCCGTGCGTGCAGAGTGTCACAGGAGCTATGAGCACCTCATTGCCAGTGTTTTCAGTGGTTCTACCCTGGAAAAAAAAATAGGAACCTACTCTCATTAATTCTAAAACCATGTCAATTGCAAACTGTAAATATTTATTTTCACCCAACATTGTGTATAAATGGTACAGGAATTAAGGTTAGTGTCAAAATGGACCAAATTTCTACTTTGGAATGTTCTAGAGTTGGTTTTGCTTATTTGTTTCTTTGGTTGGTTTTCTGTTTTATTATTTATTCTAGTCTTGTTTATTACTACTATTGAAATATAATATATATATATTTATATATATATAACTGTTACCTTAAAAATGAAATGTTCACGAAAATAAACATTTTTATGCTTCATTTAGCAGAGCATAAACTTGGATTCTGCTGACCATGGATCTAGAAGGGAGTTCTCTTCCATGTGTCTATCTAAAATTGAGTAATTACTGGTTGATGCTACATGGCTAGATAAATTTTAGTTTGAGAAATAACAGACTCAATCCCTAAACTCTTATTCCCACTCTGTACTCCCCAAAATGGATCATACCTGTTTAAGAAACATTCTGATTTTAAAAAACTATCAGGTCATAGAAATCCATGTTGATGTAATAACAATAATTTGTATAATCAAATATATACCTCAAATTCTGTGGAGACACATGGCACAACATGACACATACAGACATGTGGATTTACAAGTTCTGTCAGTAAATTAACTTCCAATGTGACATCCTAAGAAGGATTCAATTCATCTTTAAGAAAATAAAATAAGTGTCTGGAGCACATTCAAGAAATTATCTTTAGCAGAAATATTTGCGCTAACATGATTTCTGATATTCTTCAGGTTCACATGGAACTGACAGATCTTTTAAGGCTGCAAATTTTTTGAAATTTGCACTAATAATATTATTGGTCTCTACATATGAAAAGTTTCTTCAACAATTCAATCATTGGATTATTTTTTTCCCATAAGGATATCTTAAGATAGCATGTTCTAAAATTGGTACCTAATACATGATAATCTCTTCAATGGATTATTTTAACTCTACCAGTTTATAACTTAAGAAACCCTCAGAAGGCAGACTCCATACTCCACCACTGAATTCCTTAATGGTGTCCGTGAGCACTTCCCATGCACTCTTCATCCCTGCTCCAGCACTCTGTTCACTAGAAAGCAATTCCAATATATTGTCCTTCAGCTGCTTTTTACTGCAGCGTAACTTGTTTCATTCTTAATTTGCTTCACATTTCAACATGTTTCACAGTTACTCATAGTTTCCAGAACAAGTCACCTTCTCTAACTTCAAAATTGCTGTGATACTCTGTCTGCCTCTTTACTACACTGATCTCTCTTGGTCTGTTTTTGTGGCTTTGCATTCTTGAAACAAAAAACATGTACTTGATTAAATAGTCATAAGCTATTGAATTATGAGAGAAGAGCCAGAACACAGTCTCAATTCATTTCCTTCAGAAGAAATGGCCTTATAGTTGCAGTAACTAGGATATGAGGGAAATCGATCCATCTGAGGTTGCCAAGGGTCTATATTTAAAGGAAAAGTAAATTTTCTCTAATCTTCATGACAGGAGGCATGCTAACAAGGAGCAAAGCACCCCCAAAAGTTAGGCTCCTAGCCTCTCACAAAAACTGAGAAATGGAGGTGCTATCTTCCTTGATAATTGTGTTTCAAAGGATGACTCCCAAGCCCTTGAAAAAGGCAATCTTGTATCCTAAAACTTGCAGAAAGCTTTTAACAAAATTTACATCTCAAAGGGACACAGAAATAATTTACAATTACAAGTTTTCTAAAATGAATGCTCTGAAAAGGGAGTGGGGTGGGATTCAGGAAAGAACTCTCTGCTGATACTTAGGCTGAGGGAACTGCATGCGGGAGCCCACAGTTTACAGCAGACATTAGCTTTGGGCTTGCTGACTGCCCGATCTCTCCCATCTCTATTTCTGCTTTACCATCGGTTCTCTTCTGAATCCCAGCTTCTAAATTCTAGTCCTAGACCATCTGACTTCTTTCAATCCTGTCAAATTAGCTCCCTAAATCTTACTTTCACTTTTGTATTCCACGTTGTATTATTTTGCTTCTATTCCTGTGATAATACACTGTCGAGAACCAACTTGGGTGGAAAAGATTTATTTAGTTTACTGTTCACAGTCTACCCTTAAGGGAAGCCAAGGCAGGAATCTGGAGGCCAGAAATAAAGCATAGACTAAGGAGCAATGCTGTGGCTCTTTTACTCAACCTGTGCTCAGCCAGCTTTCTTATACAACCCAGGAAAATGGATTTGGGTGTGGCACCACCAAAGGTGGGCTGGACCTTCCCACATCAGTCAAAAATCAAGAAAATGTTTCAAAGAAATGCCCACAGAACAATCTGATAGACAGCAACTCCCCAATTCAGGGTGCTACTTCCCAAGTGTGTCAGGTTGACAACTGAAACTATACAGCACTTGTGGGCACTATATAATTACTGAATTCTAACTCTTTATGTATTTCAGAATAACCTCGAGCTTCTAAGATTCCTATAAACTAGTATTAAATGCTTTTACCACCACACCCAGTTTATGAGGTGCTGCATATAAAAGCTAGGGCCTTTCTGTACGCTGGCAATCAAAGGACCAACTGAGCTACAAATCCAGCTCCAGGTAAATTCCATTTCGAAAGCCTTCATTTGCCAGCATATCCAGTGATGTAAATTAAAAACATTTCCTTTAGCACTAAGTGGAATTAGTTATTACTTTCTGATAATATTAATCCCCACCCCAATCAGAGAAATAGTGTCTCTGTACTGAGTTGCTATCAATATCTACGTCATGTATTCTCCTGGGACATATAGTTTGCACGTTGTCCCTGCCTCCTCCCAGATCCTGAAAAGGGAGCCTTCATTTTCCATCTAGATCCTCTTCATCAGTGCACCTGAGAAATTTTAAAAAACACAAAACCTTTCACGTAACTCCAATGTGTAGGAGATTTCAACTCTGTCCTTTGATAATAAAAGTTTAGAAAGTTATAGGAGACTCTGTCCTTCTACAGCAATTTCTTTTCCTTTGCTCTTTCTGTCCCACAGGTTGATGTTTACTTGTATAGTTGCTTGTATTATGGTATTTCCTTGATATAGTTTCCCACTTTATTTACTTCTTAAAACTTTAATCTTCCATAATTAGGGCAGAGGTTTGAGTGCTGGCTTCTGCAATGCCTTCCAATTTCAGGATAAGGCTGCTTTTCTTAAAATATATATTCCATTCACCAAACTAGACTTACATTGATTGTTTGTGCTTCCATTCTACTCACAGTTCCCTTTCTTTTTAAAATCATCATAGGTCATCAAATTCTGTGTTGCAGTAAGCCATTCATGAAATTGAAAAGAGGAATTAAAGTTTTCTGCTGCTATTTTAGCCAGACAGAAGTTGGTAGAAATGCTGTGTTTGGCAAATATGGACTATAGCCAATGCATCACAGTATATTGAAAAAGTGACTCAAAACATAAATGCTCAATACTCAGGTTATCTATATAATTCATCTACTCTAATACACTCAATAGAGTAATAAATGAAGACTGCAAAATAATTTCAAATATGTCTTTAGGAAGTTACACTAAAAAAAGCTGAATCAGAGTTTGAACACAGGTATACATATTCTGCCAAAGACTTCTTAAAACAAAGCCCTCACTCCTCTTCTCTCAGTGTGTGTGTGTGTGTGTGTGTGTGTGTGTGTGTCTGTGTGTCTGTGTGTCTGTGTGTCTGTGTGTGTGTATGCTCCATATCATAGCATATTGCACTTGAAAAAACATCAAAACAATCACATACCCTGATATTAGCTGTCTTGCCCACTCATCAGAATTTATTTCACACAATCCATCTCATCCAGAAGTGGGAGGGTAAGAAGCCTGAGGATGTTGCCAACTTTACAAGAGTATTAATAAATATTCATGAGCCTAAGGTACATCCTCAAGGTGTATTGAGAATTGAAAATCTATCACGATTACAAAGATAGCATGATTGATGTTTAGGTAACTTGTTACAATAAGTAACACTTTTTTTTTTTCATCAGAAATTTTTCTCAACACTAGAGAGAGGATATTGAAGTCTTTGGAAATAATGATTACTTTAGTAATACTCATTATTACTGATAGGAGACACTCAGGTTATCATCAGACCACTTCAGCAAAATACTAAGCGAGGTGTGGGAGTACGCAACTTTAATACTAGCACTGGGAAGGCCGAAGCAGGCAGAGCTGTGTGAGATCAAGATCAGCATGGTGTATAGGGAGAATTCTAGGCCATCTAAGGCTATAGAAGATCTTGTTTCAAAAGGAATGAACAGGCAATAATAACAATGATGATAATAAAAATAATTAGTAATAATAATAGAATGACTCTAGAATACCTTTTTATCATTGAAAATACATTTTGATGAAGTTCATGGGAAGAAGAAATATGAACAGCATTCTCTTCTATTCTTAGTAACATTTAAGCATTTGGAAGAGCATTTCATATTATTAAACAAATTAATATCTTAAATAGAGCAAGGAAACACAATGTAATGATATATTTAGATTTCATAAAATATCCATATTGTTTTACTGAACAACTAGCAATATTTCAAATATAGGACAAGATTATATAAATTATATCTGATTATTTAAGTAATTGAATGTTTACTTATGAAGATTATATAAATAAAATATGTTGAAGACAACTGGCTCACCTAAATGCTGTAGAAAGCAAGTTTGACTATGATCACCTGTATTTCTGTTAAATAATGTCGATGTGGAGACAAACGTGCTGAGGCAGATAAAGAAATGCAGTGTCACTAATCCCAGACAGCACAAGAAAAGGGCGTTGTAACTGCAGATCATACACGGCATTATGCTTAGCTTGTCTCTATGTTACCAAGCACAACCATAGTTTTAAAGTAGCATACCACGAACCTTGAGGAAGCTTTCAGGACTGTCTGCATTGATTAATGGTCTTTGTTCTACTTAAGCAAGCTGAGACAATAACTATTCAAGAGTTCGGAGCCTCTGTCCCTCAGCAGAGTTCCTCCTGGCACTCTACCCTGAGAATCCAACTGACTGTTGTTATCTTCCACCCCATGTTGTGCTTTCCCTCTATGAGAATTCTCTGAATCCCTGCTCTGCTGGATAGAGCAAAATTGCTAAGGTAGATTTTAATGATGTGGCTTGTTTGTGCCAGAAAATGATTAAACAGCCTTCCAAATTTCATGTAAAATGCTACCACTTGGGATGCTGAGGCAGAAAAATACAAAGTTTGAGGCTATCCTGGGAAATATGGAGATTTCCACAAAAGCATAGGGCATATGTAAGACCCTGTCTCAAAAAGACAAATAAATCTGTATTTTTGCATATGTAAATATATATATATATTTATGTGTGTATGTATGTTATTTCATATATTCTATATACAGTATATCAGTGGCATTTTATTGTAGAGAAATGGCATAAAAATGATTACCAGTTTATATTTTAGTTTATAATTCATGACCAAATCAAATATATTTTTATATAGTAAAAAAGACAGTGATACTTTAGAACAGTTTTAGTCACACAACAAGAGCAACTGTTTCAGGGAGTCCATAAAAACATGTATTTCTTGCCCCCACAGATGACCTTTCTCTTTACCAACATCACATGTGGTCACATGACACTTGTTTGCATCAGTGAACCTGTACAGACTCATGTTCACCTGAAGCCCATAGTTCACATATGAGATAATTATTACTCTTGTGCATTCCATGCTTTTTATTAAATACATAATCACATGTTCCCAACATTAGATTATCATACAGAATGCCTTCATAATCCTAAGTAAGAATCTCC
Organism: Eospalax fontanierii; assembly: GCA_035773235.1. Classification (NCBI taxonomy): domain Eukaryota; kingdom Metazoa; phylum Chordata; class Mammalia; order Rodentia; family Spalacidae; genus Eospalax; species Eospalax fontanierii. The sequence goes on from CM069538.1 coordinate 68,462,857, forward strand.
ATACCCAACCATTCACCTCTTTGTACAGCAACCTCTGAACTTCTTATTGTCTCCAAGGTTTTGTCTTTCAAAGAAAATCATGTGTTCGGAATGATAGTATATAGACATTTTAGACTATATTCTTCCACTTAAAAATGTAGATGAGACTCTTCTTTGTGTCAGGAATACATGAACTTTTGATGAAGGGCCTTTAAGCCAACATTGCAAATAATTCTTGTCTCTGGGGGTATCTCAGAACACTATAATGGAGAGGAAGTTGGGAGGACTAGAGGCAACAGACTTCGTGAATCTTCTACAAACTACCTGAATCTTCTTTTAGGAAGTTTTGTTTAAGCTCTGATAACACAAACTCTATCAGGCTGACCTTTAAAAAATCCACAGCACTGATGTGAAACTATTCATAAAACTTTAATATATTTCAATCTAAATTTATCATAAAAATTATAAGAATTTACATAACTTCTAACCAAGAGGTTGATCTGAACCATCAGTTCTGCTTAAATAAATCTGACAGTACTCAAGATTGCAAAGAAAATTTGCTGCATTTTCTTTAACCTTTATAATACTCATTCAGTTTATGGATATAGAAAATTCTTTATCTATCTACATATCAATGTATCTATCTTTCTTTCTGTCTCAATCTCATCTACATATTATCTATTTTCTATCATTGATCTACCTTTATTCTATCTAGCTATCCATCATCTATCCATTTATGTATCATCTAACAATCATCTATTATATATCTTAATCTATCTTCTATAATTCTATCATATATTTGGCATCTATCTACTATCTGTCATATGTCTATATCTACCATGTATCAAACATTTATACATTATCTAATATTTACCTAGGTATTTTCTATATATCTATCATCTATAGATTATTTATGTGAATACAATCTATTCATCATCTATCTATCATCTATGTATCTATTATCTAGATTCTAGCATCTATCACCTGTGTATCTATGTATCTATGTGATTGTCTAACAGTTGTAGCAGCTTGGTAGTAGATAATTTTAAAATGCTGTATTTGTAGAAATGTAAAAGAACTGAATTCCTATGGGTAGATCGACAAAAACATTACAATAATATAATAGATTTCACTTTCATGCTACAGCAGACCTATGGGTCTACCAGCAGCAGGTAATGTCACCACACAATAGGTCAAATGAGTCTTCAAATCAGCAAGTAAGAAAGAAAATTCACTCATGTAAAGGATAATTTAGGAAAATATATCATTTAATTATAAGAATTTCTAAGTCAACATTGCAAATTTGACTTGACTAATGATAGTTAAAGATGTACAACCAATCTTCCAGTGGGATGCAAGATGGTTTATGGAGCCAATAGGAAGGAGAGGATCCAAAGCACATAAACTTTTGGTTGCCTACTAAACTCCACAGGACAAAAATCCATGAGCCATGTCTAAACCACAGTACATACAGCAATTAAAGAACAGAAGTACATGAAAAAAGACAGGAGGTTCTAAAGACACATACAGCTATCACAAAAGTCTGGTTAGACCCAGGGAATAGGAGATAATCTCTTATGGGCTTGTGCCATCTTTCAATACTGTACTAATTTGGAAACATAAACGAATAATAGGCATAAGCGGTGATGTATGCTTTTAAACCTAGTACTCCAGAGGCAGGGCTGATGCATCTTAGTGAGTCTGAGGCCAACCTGGTCTACATAGTGAGTTCTAGACTAGTCAGAGCTACATTGTAGGATCATATGTAAAACTCCCAGAGAAATGCATTGTTGATTAAAGAGTCCTCTATTATCCTGTCAGAGAGGGGTCTAACACCCAAAGAACTGTCGATCCAAGGGAAGGCAGAGTGCTGTTCTAAAGCATAAAACCACAGGACCAAAGCCACTAACAACAGATCACCATTGTCACACAAGACAAGGGGCAGGTCAGTTAACAAAGAGGTTTTCAGTTAATAAAAAGTTTCGGTTCAGGAAAGCAAGCTTCTCAGAATTACAGAAGCAATCTGCTACTTAGAGATGCAAGTTATACCTATAACTGGGTAATAGGTTGTGATACCTGACAAGTTTTAAGTTTCCAAGTATCATAGAGACATCATACCCCATGTAGCTATATGTGCAGGCTACATAGGACATTCTGGCTGCCTTGCTGCATTAGAAGTGGCTGAGCAGAAACACAGGGTAAAGCAAAAGTCACCTCAACAACACAGAGTCAGTTTTGCCATTTCACATATCTAATGCTGCCCATCCATGGCAAAAAATAAAATAGCAAAAGCACTACAGCAACAATGAACCATGCCAAAGAAAGCCAAGTTCATTCATACAAGGTCAGGAAGACTACCTTTGGACAGAAAAGGCAGATTGATTGTGTAGAAGGACATAAAAATCAACAGAGATACTATTTGTTAAGGATTATTTAGCCTAATTCAATCCCCAAACTCTGTCTTTCATACTGATATTAGCTATTTTTAGAAGAAAAGCCAAGGTACGCTTTTAAATTTTGTGTATTATTTCTGAACATATTTCTAGATTGAGGTTATAATTTATATCTGAAATCCTCTCCACAGGTTCATTTCTATAGAACTTGTTCACTGTCTGGGGTACTTTTCTGAGAGGTCTTGGGATCTTTAAGAGGTCAAGCTTAGCTTGCATAAGGTGATGACTAGGAGCAGGCATTTAATAGCTCCATTGAGATTCCAGTTCCGTGCCTAAGTCTCTTGGCTTCCTGATCTATAGTGATGTGAACAACTTTGCTTTACGTTCCAACAGCCATGCCAGGAGCTACTGAGTCCTGCCTTCCCTGACATGATGTGCTGTAACCCTCTGAAACTGTGAGGTGTGAACCCACATAAGTCTTTCCTCTCAGTGTTTCATTTTGGGTCTGTTTTAGATAAAGTCTTCCTGTAGCCCCAACTGTCTTAGAACTCACTCTGTACATCAGGTTGGCCTTGTTCTCACAGAGATCACCTGCCTCTGCTTTTGGAGTACTGGCGTTAAAGGGTTGCAACAACGCATGGAGACCCTCTTAAACTATTTCTGTCACGTATTTTGCTTTCAGAGTAGTAAAAGTGCTATTTCCGTTGATATCATCTATCAGTTAGTTTGAGGGAAAGTATACTTCTGCTTCTCATCTTAAAGTACCCTTGTTGCTCAAGTCAGGAGTTTGGAATAGGGGATAAAGGATCTACAATTTAAGTAACTACCAATACACATTTTAAATAAAATATGTGTTGTTATGAAAGTCGGGGATAAAGAGTTGTTGACCAACTTGGTATTTTAACACATTTTCAACATTTATTATTATTAATTATTTGTTTTTATCTTTGCCCCAAATTCATTATACTCACATCACTCAGTATTTCATTCCTTCCTCTATATTGAGGTTTTGTTCATAAATACTGTAGGATGAGGTTGTTATGGACATTCCCACAAGGTGATAGTTCTTAACTGAAAGACGTGTGGCACCTGTGGATAGCACCACCAACAACAACACTACCACCCTAAAAGAGCTGGCAGATGCCACCCACTGTCTGCACTGATACCCTTGACTCTCGGCTCTAGACAGGATACTGTCTGGTGAATAGATGAGCCTGGGTATGAGAATAGTTTATAAATTTTACATAAATCTGTTCATTGCTAAATATCTAGTGAAATTATAATCAAATGTAAGTTAACAGAAGGACATCAATTTTACAGACTCACATGGCAAAGCAATAGTTTTAGCAGTATATGCTGGCACACATTGAGATGACATGACTGAACATATAACCATTGTTTTGACAAGTATGCTTAGCCATCAAACTTTCACATATAAAATGCACACAATCATTACCCTTCCAGTGATTTCTTGCATAGGTTATATTATATGGACTGGAAATGGTTTATTATAATATTTTAGTGATAAATTTTAGAATTCTGGATTACTCACTGATAACTCACAGTGTTTGTTAATGATTCTTAAGACTATGTTACATATTTTGTCATTTCACATGCATGTTTCTTTAAGGAAATTCCTTCAATTTACTCAGCAGCTTGCTCAATTGCATCATTTATTTTATATTACTAACATTTTTAAATCTTGTGTTCCTTGATTTTTTTTGCATTTTCTTCTTTTGACAGAACATAATTTATTTTTCAGTACATCCATAAAGAACTAAGATTCTTGAAAGAAGAAAGTGGCAGATTGTAGTCTTTGGAGATAAGTGTTCTTGTAGCCGGTCACCTCATGTTATTCTCAGATATAATGGACTTAAAATACAGTTATAATGGAAATGAAAGTCTACTATAAAGACATTTTTCTTTGAATGAATCCTACAGAAACCTTTCAATAAAAGCACTTGAAAACACTTGAATTTTTGTAAACAGCTCAAAAATTTGTTAAATTTTATGTGGTGCATTAATTTAATATAAAAATGCCTGAATAAAAACACCTCCAAAAAAGTAAGTCATGGTCTTACAGATGCAATTACGTTTTTAAAAAATGCTTTATTTATTATTTTATGTGTAAGAGTGTATTGCTTACATGTGTGTGAGTGGATACATGTTGTGTGATGTTCCAGAGGTCAGAGAGGTTTTCAGATTCACTGGAACTAGAGTTACAGATGGTTACTAGCCATGATGTGGGTGCTGGGAATCAAAGCCTGTTCCTTTGCAAGAGCAGCCAGTGCTCTTAATAGCTGAACAACCTCTCCAGGCTCCAGATGTGATTTCTTCAAGTGGCAAGAAAAGGCACTGTGTTTGTCTATAATTCTCATTTAATCATATGAACAACTTTCAGTGCTACTTACAATGCATTGGTACCTTAAAGGCACAAAACTACTATTTTTAATCTGGGGAAGTTTGGGAAGACAAATATGCCATTTACCAGTAGTTCACCGCTAATTTTCAGGCTTCTTAATGCAGAAGATATCCCATTAAGTTTAAAAATTCATTAAAGTTTCTATGTACCAGATGGCAAAACGTAAGAAATGTTTGAAGTACACAGCAATTAAAACTCTGAAACATATACTAGCCTTGCAGGCAATTTGTTATATATACAGTATGCTAGTGTGTCCCAAATGCTGGCTACATAATGTCCATCTGGGAATATGCTGAGTATCTAGTCATACAAATAAGGAGATCAGCCCTGACACAAATTCACTTTCTGAATCCTGAAGACTAATAAAGCATTCAACTAATTGTTTAATGATAGCAGAGAAAATTCCATTTCTAACTGGAAAATCAGAATTAAGAAAAGACAATAAGCTTTTAAATTTATCTTCAGAGAGCCATTGGTTGATTTGTCTAAGAACATAAATCATTCTTAAAAATTAGTCTTGCATAACAGTTAGAAGAATCTTCTAAAAAATCAAATTTAACATTTTACTATATGGCTCAGATTTTGATTATAAGAATGATTTATTTGTGTCTATATTGAATGTATTCACCAAAGCAAATATGTTATCTGTGAACACATGACAATCACAGGTAACCTCTGTTGTCTAACTCCAAAATTCTGCTCATCTGAAAGCACAGTCTAAGCCTCCAGAGACCTGAGGAGCAGTATTCACCCTATACATTTGTCATCCTCATTTATACCATTATCTGAACTGTAGCATATCTTTCACCAACAAATTGCTAGATGAGAAAATTATCCCCAATTCAGAATACATTCAATTATCATTAAATCCTATGTTTTACTTTAAATAGTATTAAAGGATAAAAATTTCCTTCAATTTAGATGGTGCTGAGTTAACTTCTAAGATGAATTTTTTTTTCTATAATAAGAGATTTAACAAAATGATAAATTTCTCTAACTGTATTTAGTAGACACCAATCCCTACATTCTCCCTGTGTTTGTAGTTTCATTCCTTTCTAAAATGTAACTGAAGCTTAGGGAGGTGAATTAATTTGTTCAAAAACACAGAATTCGACCCAGGTATGGTGGCACATGCCTTCAGTCCCAGGACTCAGGAAACAGAGGCATGCAAATCTCTTTGAGATCTAGGTCAGCCTGATGTACATAGTGAGTTCCAAATCAGCTGGAGCTCCAGGGAGACCCTGTTTCCAAAAAAAACAAATAAAATTTAAAAAGCAAGCAAACAAAGACCCCACATACTTTTGTACCGTACAAGCTAAGATTTGATCCTATAGTAAAGTACAAAAAATACCTCTCTGTGTGTAAAAGATTTCTTGACTTACACAGTTTGGGGTGGTGTTGTGCCCAATAGTAGGTTATTATAGCAATCAGGGGAGTCCTCATTCTGCCAGAGGAAAACTTTATGCAAATTTCACACTACAAGTGGATGCCAGTTGACAAATATGAATATTATTTCCTAGATCCTGTGAGGCAGTAAAATTTCTAGAATCATGTTTCTGGTTCATTCCATCCTTCAAGAAGTTGTGGCAGAGCTCACATTAAACAGAAGCTCAGTTTGATTTTTAAAGTGAAAAAAAAACAAGACATTAAGAATGTCATAATCTCGTTAGAAAAAAGAAATTGACACAAATGACTTTAGCATATGGTCAATATATATATATTCATGTGTCTAGTTGACAGTTAAAGCTAAATAAAGCATTATGGTAATCTCATAACTAATCTTAAAACAGAAATATATGAAAATCAGTTTAATGTAAAAGAGAAAATAACTTGATTATTTTGAATGAATAGAAAATTTGTTTAATTTTCATCAACTAATCTTAATGTGTAATTTTCCTGAAAATTATCTAAATAAAGAAAAATTCATAAAATATTATACATATGGACAATAAATACTCTATGAATAGGATATGATAATTAATAACACAATTAATTATTTTTTTAATTCAAATAATTATACAGCAAAAACAACAACCAACCAAGGAACTACACAAACAAGAATTTACATTTAAAGAAACACCTCATAATGAATACTAGCTGACGAAAAAATAAACTTGCCTCTTTTCTCTTTTATGTCTCCTTTTAGAATTAAATGAATTTGTTCTTAAAGTACAATGCCTTCAATTTGCAACAGAGCTGTTTTATTGAATTTTCAGAACAACGATAATTGACAAAACCTCACAGATTTCTCTAGTAATATAATTTTAAAATTAAATTAAATATACAAAGGCAACTGACTGCTGTGCCATGTGGTTTATTTTCAATACCCAGAAGAGTGATAGATATTTTGAGAGTTTTGAAATTAAATAATAATTTCTGAAAATCAAGGCAAATAAATAGATTTCACTTTTGTTTTGTTTTGCTTTTAGAAAAAAGATTTGGCTGGGTATTTCAATTTTTATATCTCAGTCTCCCATTGCTCTATTCTAGCTTTGATTTATTTTTAACTGAGAGTTAAGACTACTTCTTTCCTTAAATAATTAGATCGTATAATTAATTGACTAAAATATTATATTTGATAAGTAATTTTGAAATCAATGTTTCTAAAAATTTAAACTTTTACTTTATTCATTATTAGTTTCTGTGTGAATGCAGCCACATGCATGTACATGTACACGTACACGGTACATATGAGGAAGTCAGAGAACAACTTTCAGATGTTTCTCCTTCCACCACAGGTTCTAGGGCTTGGATTCAGAACACCTTTAAACACTGAGCTCTCTAAAAGGTTTAGAGATATTGGTAATTACATTACCTTTGTGTGAAATAAAACATATATAAGTAAATTCTATCATTAGAATTTATTTTGCAAAACTGTCCTTTATAATTTTTTCACTTAGATTAATCCAGACACTTGTCATCCCCATCAAGAAATGCATATTTTCTGTTCCTCTCCATCAGCTATCACATATTGACCTATTTTTATTTTGTAGATTAAATCTGCAGCCTCAGAATTCCCTTTTTATCTTCTTTCTCCATCCTGTCACTTTTCTTTTCCAATAAAACTTGACGCTAATGATCCGGAAGTTTGGTGCTGCTGTCTACATTCTTCACTTTTTAGTGTGATGCACTGCAGTATAATAAACCAGGAAAAACATGTACTTTCTGAAGCCTCTCCCATCTTTACAGCCTTTGATTTTTATCAAATGAAGCAAAGTCCGGTTTTGTGTAGCACTTCATGGGTGACACATAGTGTGGCATTTATATTAAAATCCAGTGTTGAGTAATTGTGGTTTACTTCAAATACTTTCACAATATGGAGCTTAATTTCATTTTAAAAAATTTTAATTAAATTGTGATTAATGTAATTGGTGCTGGTTTTGGCATTCAGTGCAGTTTTAATACAAAAATATAAGGAATCACGTAAACAACTTTTTGAATATATAGAAATTGAAGACTGAATTTGGAAATCATGATATCTACGAATGCTTTCTACATGTTGGTTCCCCACTTGCTGTTGGTGATTCAGTTGAGTAAATGGTTACTACCTAAAACCAGGAAATAAATCTGAAAAAGATAAGAAGCACAAGTTGAGTAGCATACCCCTAAGAAAGCGACACCCAACAAAGTGGTCCAACGAGTGATGAAATCTTTCTGTTTGCAAATAAGTTAGTAAGAATGTCTATTTCCAAATTGAAGATGGAAAGTGTCTACCCACAATCTGAAATCATGCATCACAAAGCCTTGAGTAGAGAGCAGAGAACAGGGAGTCAATCATGAGAGGTGACTTTGGATATTTTGTCCTCAACACAAGCTGTGTGACTTCCCAGGGTGGAAAACTGGCTCCTGGGAGTCAAGGAAATCTTCGACATCAGGGTATGTATGTGCCTCCCTCTAAGTCTTCACAGTTCATAAATTTGTACCTTATATTGGTGGCACGAAAATTTCATTGCAGAAGAGTTAGTGGGAAACTAAAACTGTCTCCAAAGGCTGCTACAAGATGAGAGAATTGTTCAAGCACCATTGACCTTAAAGGATCCACCACCCTAGTCTCATCAAACAAACCTTACAAGGAAAATTAAAAAGTTTACTTTAAGTAATTTAAATCATTGCAGATTCATAAGAATACAGAAAGTGATGATACCAATCACGAAACATTTTATAATGTGTCATCTGATTAAAGGTGACCGAGCATGAAAAACAAATACGAAAATTTAAAAACTTGGTTTCATAATACATTGTTAACAGGATGAAAAGACAAAGTCCTGACTGGAAAATATATTTTAAAAGCATGCATTGAATAAAGAACACATACCAGTAACAAATAAGAAAATCTAAGATACATTCCAAATAAGAACCTGATTTTATTTCAAAGTTTACTTATTGAAACAGACATCTAATCAAGAATTTATACTGATTGGCAACTAATAGAGTGATAGAATGATATATGGTGTATAGATAGATATAATGATGGTAAGAAAATTAAAAGTGTCAATATGATAATTATTAGTAAATTTCAAATTATAATTTTATGGAGAGACTAATGTACATTACTTAAAATGACAAAGAATGAAAATGCCTCCCTGGATTGAATTCTGGAGAGCATCAGAAAGTATAGGAACTGTAAGTCAATTCAGAAGGAATATAAAATGCTGGTAATTTCAGGAATCTCTCTGAGAATTTTAAAAGCCTTAATCACACAATTACCAAATAATGTTGTCTGACACATTTTCCCAGTAAAAATGAAAGTTCATGCTTCTAAAAAAACACACTAAAAACTGTCAAGAATCCTGTACATTTGAAGATGTCTTATGTTGAATGTGTGTTGACTTGCTTTCTGCATTGGAATTTTTAGGTACCCAAAATATCTGCACTCAGATTTTACTACATTTAAGAGTTAAAGCCATTTTCTCATCATAATAATTGATGACGCATAGCAAAGGCATTTTTGTTGTTTGTATTTATTTAATGTGGGTGAGGGCACACACAGCCCTGTGCACACTCAGAGATAAGAGAACAACCTGCAGAAATCCTTTCTTTCCCTCCACAATGGGGGGGGGTCCCAGAAATAGAATTCAGGTGGTCAGGCTCAGCAGTAAATACCTTTATTCATGCAGCCATCTTGTCAGCCCTAATTTTATTAAATAAGGTTATAAATATTAAATGGTTAAAGCCAGTTTGCACCCACTAATTACTCAGAAATCAGGAGTGACTAATGTTCCTATGTGCCCTTGAGGTCATTAAATTTACCATATTTCCAAATTCTTACAATTCTTATCATCTATAATTTTTTACGTATATTTGAATGCCACAGTGCCAAGATACAAATATAATTCATGAATTTCTTGATCTATAGATAGTTCTATAAAAAAGATATTTTTACTTAGTCTCAAAAACACAGAAAGTACATAAGCATATACCAACCAGTAAACATGAGATACATATTTTCCTAAAAATGTAATTTAATGGTACTGAGAAATGGTTCAGCCACTAATGGCAATTACTGTGCAAACATGAGAACCAGAGATCAGAACCCAGCACCCGAGTAACAAATTCCTGTAACTCTAGCTTTGAGGGATCCAGACCACTAAACACTCATAGACACACATATGTACACATGCATACACACAGGTCAATCAAATCTTAAAGAACAGTCAAAATAGTACTTTAAATTAAAATTGACATGGATATAAAATTACAAACCTAACATATATAGCTGCTTCCAAGTTATGTGCCATCTTCAGAATTCGACCTTGAATGATTGCAAATGTTGCTGTCAGAAATAGTTCCAAAATTCAGAAGAAAGTAATCTTCAAAAATGAAGAGTCAGTAACTGAGTTTCTTGACACATGCTTGTGATCTCATCACTACAGAAGAAGAGACATGAGTATTACCACACATTCAAGATCAGCCTGGGCTACAAAGCCCAGCTAGGGACTATGAAGAGAGACCAAACAATGTCTCAATAAATAAGCACAAAAAGAGATTCTTTCCAGAATGACATAATTTAATCATGGATTTTCTTAAATTATAAATAACCACAAATTACAGCAGAATTCCCTTTGATTTTAGAACTTTTTTTCTCCCAAATAAAAGTTTCTTGCTTATATGCCTCCAGCAAGCAAAATCTCTTCCACATAAAAATTGAAATCAATAGCAGATTTTTACAGAGATTTTTAAACTGAGTTTCCAATTACTGGGAAATTATTTCTGAAGATAATCACTTCAGAATTTGTTAACTGCCTATGTGAAAATATATCACTATTCAAAACCAAAACTAAATATAGATCATTCCTTTGATATTCATTATTTTATGATCTGCAATGAAAAGATGGCTGACACTCTATCTGATGTCCTTTTCATTGACATTCAAATAGTTGCCATGAAATATTATTCATAATCAATTCTATTATTAAATTGAGAAATTATGTTTTTTATTTAACTGTTGTTTGTTCTTGAATTTTCTTGAAATCCAGGATCATTCATTACTTAATAAATTGAATCAATTAATTTATTTGAAAGACTGAATTTACACTTTAATTCTGAAGGTCTCCCAAATAGTAACTTGGAGTTAAATTTATATACTGAGCAATGACTATCAATCTCAAGTACATAGATTTTAATCTGTCCTTGGTAGTAAGATTTAATAAACTGTAAAATAAGAGACAGACATATCAAAGTATTCTAGTGCTTAAAATAAGTTGTTGAGTCCAGTAAAAAAAAAAAAAGATATATTTTAGGGCTGGAGAAATAGCTTAGCAGTTAACACCAGCTGCTCTTGCAGAGGACCAAGATTTCGTTCCTACTACTCTCATGAAAATTAACAATTATCCCTAAGTCCAAGTCCAGGGTATCTTACACCTTCTTCTGTCCTGTGTGCAAACTACACAAAATGGTACAATACATGCATGCAGGCAAAGTACAGGTCCATAGAGAAACTAAAAATCCAAAAGCTCTATTAAAAATTATCACTTTAGGTATCAAAGTTCACTTTATGAAAGAAACATGATCAAGAAAGAAATACCTCTTTGATGTAAATCATTTCATGGCATTGGCCATGACTGGTTTTGAAATGGATTTCATCTCTTGAAGAATCTGATAAATTTTTCATGGATATTATCTCATAGTATTCTAATGTAGAAACAAGTGGCATCATCACATGATATGTTGAAGATGGGAATAAAAATTGATGAAAAATATGCTTATTTCCAATAGACAACATTTTGTGTAGTTAGGTCAGAAGATAAACCTAGGAATGAAAAATAAAAAATAAATATAAACAAACAAAAATATCATTGACTTACTTCATGTAGAGTAATATGCTGGCTTTAAAATCAGATGTTGGGCTAGAGAAATGGCTCAGTGGTTAAGAGTACTGGCTGTTCTTGCAGAAGACCTGGATTCAAATCCTATCATCCCCATGGCAGCTAACAACTGCCTATAACTACAGTTGTAGGGGATCTGACACTCTCTTCTGACCTCTCTGGGTACTGCATGACACAGGTGCACCTAATATGTGCAGGCAATACACTCGTACACAAAAACAAAAAAAGAATAAACAAAATATATTTTAATAAAATGTAAAGAATGACTATTACACTTGTTTTTTAAATTTTATTTTATCTTTTTAATTTTCTACTTTTTATTTATTTTATCTTTTAATTTTTTTTTTTACTTTTTTACTTTGAGACCAGGTCTTCCTGTAGCCCCATTCTGCCTAGAACTTGCTTTGCAGACCAGACTGTCCTCACTCTCAGAGAGAAATGCCTGGTTCTTTCGCCCAGCTGCTTGGATTAGAGGCATGTGCCACCACACTCAACCAAGACTCATTCATTTAAGCCCAGATATTCCTACATGTCAATTTTCAAAGCTAATATTAGGATTTTTATTACTACATTTTCAATGGGCAGCAGAACAAAATAAGATGGATACACTATTTACAATGTAAATAGAACATGACCATAAATGTAGGGGTTTTATATGCAAATTTTTCAGAAAATTACATTCAAGTAGAGAAAATTTCATGGGAATAAAATGAAAAAAAATAAGTTTGCATTTCAGACAATTGGAATTTGTTTTATACAAACAAGAATAATTTCAGTATAATATTCCTTTACACCTCAGTGAAAAGACACATGCACAATTAGAAATGGTTCAAATGTAATCGTGTATGCTGTAAAAGTCTATTTTGTTTGTGGATAATTTTGTCTACTTTCTTTCTGATAGCAAAAACTATACCAATCCAAATGCCAAATATCTACTAGGATACTCGGCTCTGGCTGCAGTAGCAAAGTATCATAGATGGCGTGACTTACCCACCATTAGTGTATTTCTGACGGTTATGGAGGGATGAAGTCTGAGTCTAAGTTCATGTAGCTTGCCCACTATTTACTTTCCAGAGGTCTTCCTGGCATAGATCACTGTCTTCTCCATAGGTATTCACCTCATCTTTTCTTTGTGATCTTGAGTAGAAAGATACTTCTCACACGAGCACTCATCTTAGTGGATCATAGCCTTTCATTACTGCTTTAGAGAACCATATCTAATCACAGAGCTCAGAACTTCAACAGATGGCACAAATTTCATAAAATTCATCAATGAATAGATGGGTGTATAACTTGGGGTAGGTCCCTGAAACTCAACACCATTCAGAAATAGAAAAGAACTCTTGAAAAAATGCTACTGCAGATTCTTAAAATGCTAAAGAAGTCAAGAAACACTCACATGCATTAATATATTTATTTTAAAGAGGTTGAGAAAGTGCAACCAACCTATAGTGACACAAGTGTAGAAGTGGCTGCTTGAGATGGGGCAAAGGAGAAATGCAAGGCAAAAGACAAAAGCCTTGCAGGAACCACTATGAGACTTGGGACATGAAGATGCTCGGTGTTTTCACTGTAGATACTAATACAATAAAACGAACTGTTTTAAATATCTAGTGAGGGCCATTAATGATGGTTGAGGCTCACTCTTTAAAAAAAGCATTTCATTATGTTTATGTGAATGCAGTGTGCATGAATGTAAGTGCACCTATGTCATGCAATGTTCACAGAGACAAGAAGATTTCCCATCAAACTGTAGTTAGGGATAGCTGTTAGCCACTATTTTGGTGCTGGGACTTGAATCAGGGTCCTCTGCAAGAGCAATCAGTGCCCTTAACCACTGAGCCATCTATCTCTCCAGGCCCCGGGGTTCACTTTTAATTTTGTTGTTGAGTTGAGGGCTTTGATAAGGCCTGAAGCTGAGAACAAGCCCTCAGAGCACTGTCATCCAGATCATGTGTTAACTGGATCCTTCATGCTTTTCTGCTACTATATAGCCTTCAGTACTTTCTCAGTGGCAGAATTTCACAGGGAAAAACTTGGGTTTTCATTAGCTTCTGTGAATCTAAAGAAACTGGGCGCTGGAGGCCCAACAGGTGTTCATTCTTTGAACCTGCTATATTGAATTTACCAAATTAACTCCTTAATGACCCAAATGATACATTTAGATAGACAAAAAATGTAATTGTTAGCATCCTAAAGATTTTTAAATGTGACTGAATCTTTAAATTTAAATAAAAATTAAATATAAAGCATTGTGTTTTAAATTATAAATTCACATGTATATTTTTATATAACATATGAATGTAGAAGACTATGCATATAGTCAAAATACCTCAAGAAGAAATAATGCCTAATACTACAGAAGCTACCCCCAAGTTTCATTAAATCATTCTGGATAGGAAAAAGTTTTTACATATTTTTTTAAATTTTTAAAAATTTCATACAGAATTGTTATCTTTGCCTTATCCCCATTTGTCTCAGGCCCTACCAAATACTCCCATCCCCTCCCCGACTCCATCTCAATTTCCTGTCCTCTTACTTGATTGATATACACACTCATTTATAAACACACACATATCTATAATACACTGAGTCCATTTAGTGGTCCTTGTATGTATCTGTATTTAGGGCTGTCCACTGAAATCAGAGAACTTCTCAGGAAGCAAATTCCTGCAGAAAACTTATTCTTCCTCCCACAGTGTCCACTGATTGCCTGCAGCTTTTCATCTTGAAGAGTGACCCTGTAACATTCCCACAGTGAACCTGAGCATGTCAACCAGTTTTGTTATGATGCAGATCTCTTTAGAGGACCACACTATGGATGTTTCCTCCTTCAGCTTCTCTATCCTGTCTAGAATGCACTAACTCACAGCAGGTGTCTTGTCCCTCTGGCTCTTACAATTTTTCCTCCTCCTCTGTGGTGTCCTCTGAGCAGAAGTTCCCTGTAGAAGCTGCATTGTAGATGTGTTACTAAGGGCTGTGCACCTCACAGTTTTTTATTCTCTACATTTGACTGGTTGTAGAACTTTATATTACTCCCCATCTGCTGCAAAAGGAAACTTCATTGATGTGTGATGGGTACACTTGTACGGATATGTGTCTGAAATACATTAAGAAATTACATTGGTCTAGAGAAGTGACAGAAGTAGGTTTTGCTCTAGGATCTATGACCAGTTCAATCATGAGTGTAATTGACTTTGTTTACAGTATCACACAAGATTTCAATTCCATTGAGTGGGTCTTAAATCCAATTAGACAGCTGCCGATTGCCCTCAAGACAATAGTTCCACTACTGCACCATTGGAGATGGTATGGTGAGCAAGTCGTTTCTGTGAATTTACAGCTGGGCAGGATCACTGATTGATTTTCTCCCTGGGCAGCATGCACTGTACTTTCTGATGCTATGAGAGATTTTGTTCAGAGAGGAGATTTCCAGATCAAGTTCAGCTCAATCATTCTAAGTCCTGTGTAAGAAGTATGTTTTTCCTTCAATGATATGTTCTTACCTTCAAGTTCTTAGAGACAATTATGTGCTGTGGTAATAGCCTGTTATTTTGGGAGTCTCTTGGTCTATCCTGACCAACAACTCAATGGGAGGTTTCTTATGACTAACTGTAGTTTTTATTATATAGCCATCACATGTGCACATGCACTCACCGTTATTTTATGTGTATTTTTCAGTAGGTTTATTAAATACTAAATCTCACTTTGGTTTTTCATACCACATAAGTATGAACTCACTTTTCTCTCTGTTCTTTGTGCACTTCTCCCCCTCCCCCGAGTTAATGTCCACCTCCAATTTCCCATTTCCACCTTGGTAGCTTCTGTTTTCTATTAACCCTCTTTCCATTAGCTCAGAAGTTTAGTGATATTAGCATTACACACACTGGTCAATGTGTAACAATTTGGTACCTTTCACTTAATCATGAGCTATCATTGTCCCTCTGCCTGATAAATGAAATATCTCCCCTTTGTCATGAAATCTCCATAATATGGCTGCCTAACTAGACCTGTACAAGGACAACAGCTAGTTGGCATGCCAGCGTGTATGGGGGAAATTTCATAACTCTCCAACTCTAGATGCTTAGGAGGGGCGATCAGTTTTCTCCCTGATGGGTAGTCTAGTCCCAAATGATCAACCTGAACCACATGTACACCCAGGCACTCAGTGTGTGTGTGAATAGTAGTCAAAGAAGAGGACACAATCATGAGACGGACTGGAAGAGGCATGGGAGCGGTTGTGGGGAGGGAGTTGCTGAAATGGTGCAGACACCACACTCATGTATGATATGCTAAAGGACAGAGTCCTTACTCTTTCATTTTTCTCTAAATACAGATTTTTAGAAAAATCAATTATTGCTCTAATTAAATGCAACTTGAAGTATATCTTGTTTTCTGTCTTGTGCACTTAAAGCTTAGGACTCAGCATGAAACCAACTGTAGAGTTTTCTTGACCCGCTTCTCGGTCCTGCACAGAGAATCCAGATCTTAACTTTCCAGGCTTTTTCGTCTTTTCACATTTGTCTCTACTTTGTCTCTATTCCCTCTTCAGACCCTCAGTGATCTCTTGAGGCTTTCTCAGGTCACTGCCTGCTGTCTAATCTCAAGGCAACTCAGGAACTAAAGATCTATGTGCAGTCCTTTGTCTGGATTTCTTTCAAGCACAAAAGCGTCATACTTTTCAACATCATCTTTTTCTCTGAGTATCCACTCCTGACCTCTTCCACTTAGTGTCAGCACACAGAGAGGACTTCAAACTCTGTATGCTATTACCCTGACCATCGGTGCCTCACTTGTGATACCTTAATTGGGCCACACTTATTTTCTCTCAGTCTTATGGACAAAAATACCATTTATATTGTGGCACTCCTGTAGTATCTCCAATTTCTCCACCTAGAGCTTAATTTTACAAATGCTAGACAGTTCTTGATTGTTTAAATACCAATTTCACACACACACACACACACACACACACACACACACACACACAGTCGGGTGGGGGAGAGAGAAAGAGAAAAAGAGAGAGAGAGAGAGACTTATAACAACTTAATGATCAGGACTCCAAATTTATAAATCTATTTTTGATATAGAAGCAAATTTACTCAAAGTTCAATATAAACAGAATTTTAGTTGCATCCTAAAAATTAACTCTTTCCAGCTGGTTTCTGAAGAAATGAAACACTGTCCACTAAGAATATTGAGTCTTCAACAGTTGGGCAACGCTAGAACCACAGAGGTTAATCAAATGGTCCATAAAACAACCATTTGTAAGACGATGTAACATATACTAAAATATACACTTAACCAGAATTTAAAATTTATGCTTGATTATTATTCTTTTTCATAAATCTTTAATTTTGATCAGGAAATCAGTCTTGATCTTAGTTAAATCACACACACATTTGTATATGGAGTACACTCTTCAGAATGCCATTGTCAAGCTTAATTTTATAAAAAAAATTACATTAAATTTTACTTTACAGTAGAAGCATTTGAAATTTCTTTTAAAGGAGAAAAAGGAAAATAGTGGTATATGATAGAGAAAGACATCATTACTGAATGCAATTTAGATTAATTGTTATTAATTATATATTACCAGAAAAGTTTTAAAGATCTAAATAAGAGATTTAAAAATAATACAGAGCTAAGAATTAGTTTAGTCACAGATTCTTGCATTGTATGCACAGGAACCTGAGATTGCCCCTTCACCACACACGAATGTCTCATATCAAATACAAGTCTTACAAATATTTTGTTCACATGCAAGATTATATATGCTGACAAAACTAAAGTAAACTAATAACACATTTGAATTAGCTATTTACCTTTGGGTCTGGAACTATATATAATGACCATGAATCAAGAGTCTGCCAGTTTCTTAAAATAATTGAAGTACTTTGATTCTAAAGTTACATTGTTCTTACATGTCAAAAAATAAAAACAGCCCGAGGTACAGACAACTGTGTTAATTTGACAGGAATTACATAGATAATACACAGCCGACCTGTGTCCTGAACACAGGCAATATGATTCTCCAAGTGACATTTAAATATCATAGTAGAGCATTATATATTATCTCTTACACATTGGGCATAGGAACACATTCCCATTCATACTAGATGTAACAGTCTACTTTATACTTTGTAGGTAGGTGCTCCAGATAGAAAATGTGTGTATTACTTTCTGCTTTTAAGTAGAACTGAGTATTGTCCTCTTACATATGCAATAAGTTGAAGTAAAAAGAATATGTAAAATTATCAATTTTACACCAATGTAATATGGCAAATTTACATTCAAACAAAGACAATATTGTTTCTCTTAACCACTGTAATGTAACATTTCACACAAGAAATATCCAATGAATAACAAGCTTTTCTATAATTAGAATTTCTGGTTCATTGATCCTTTTAATGTGTTAATTCTTTAACTTATTTCTATCTTTAGAGTCATAATATTCGCACTATTTAGTGGGTACAGCGTGAAATATATACAAAGACTGGCTCAATCAGAGTCACAGGCATTTTCTTCTTAAAAATTTGTTATTGCTTTGTGATGGAAAGTTGCAAGCATCCTAAGTGTAAAACATAAACTGTTATAGCTACAATCACCTACGCAGTAACCACATCATTCTCATTATCTAGTAATATTTTGGTCCCTATTACTCAATCTCCCTCTCTTCCTGACTCATTCAAACATCTGGTGGTTATAAGACCGTGACTGCACAAATTACTCTGAAATAAATCCTTTGTTTAATACCAACTCTCCCTGTAGCCCCAATTGATCCGAAAGACATTGGCTGTACCAGGTTGGCATCAAATTCACAGAGGTGCACCTTTCTTTGCCTCCTGAGTGCTGGAACTAAAGGTGTGTGCCACCTCACGTGTCTGTGGAATGAGCTATTCGAGTTCCAACATTCAGGGAAAGAATGGAGCATTTGTCTCTGTGTCTAGCACTTTTCGCTTACCATAGTGCTCTCCACTTCTATCCATCATGCTGAAAATGACAGGACTTCATTCTTCTTCTCAAAGTCAGAGCACCAAGAAAGGAGAGGGTTGATGAGGCAGACATTGTGTTACTCAAAAATGATAAGTTCTTCCCTCAAAAGAATCTGAAATTTCATGACATTTTATATTTGACCAAAAAATATATTTAAACCTTCCTTTTTTGAAGTCTCTAGGAGTTTCATTGGATCATAAATTTCAGTGGCTCCTGTGGCATGAAACCCCTTTCAATATTGTTGCAATAGATTTATGTCCCCTTTTAAGTCCCTTATAAAATTGTGAATTTACAAAACTATGGATTCAAAATTGCACCAGGTTCTGGATTTACATCACTAGAGTGAATTGACTTAGGGTCTCACTTGATTAATACTCTATTTATAGTACCTAATATGGAAAGAAAAGTAGGAACAAAAGCATACAGAAAGTACATTAGAATAGAAACTGCAGGCTTAAAGTCATTACCAGAAACTCAAGTCCTAGATGGTCTTCCAGTGCATTAGTTAGTGTTTCTGTCATCATGCTCAAAATACACAAGAGAACAACTTAATACAAAAAAAAAAAGACTTCGTTCATAGTGTCATGGACGGCAGAGTGTACAGCCAGAGCCTGGCTCATTCCATCAGAGAAGCAGAGAAGCAGAGACACAAAGGAGACTAGACGAAGTTGCCATGGTAAGACTCAGCAAAGAACATACCTTCAATGACTTATCCAGTCAAGCTTGGTGTGACCTATGTGATTTGCCACTGTCCAGGGGTGTCTACATTATAAATCTATCACAGGATTAAGACACTACTATATTGGTGTTAACATAATATGATTTTTGCTAGAAAATCAAATACAACAAGTTGAAGAAAAACGTTTTACTAATGTTTTAAACTAGTATCAATCCCATCAAGTTGAAAATTGAGATTAATCAAAACACCTAGAAACTACATGACTTTCAGGAGCTGATCTCCCTCTTTGTCTTCATTTTCCAACTCCTTCTCATTTTCCCACAAGATTAGCATAATCATAAAACACTTATAAATTGAGTTTAAATATACAAGTGTCATTTAAGATTATCTCTGAGCTATAGAATTACTCATAATTTATTATTTGATTCTCTGATGTACCTATTGTCCAATGGTTTATATTTCAAATAGCGTGAAATTTTTCCTGTTAAATAAAAATTGTTGGAAAGATTCAGCTGTGCAAGCATAAAAATCTGATTTTAATCATCATCTCGTACATAAAATGCCAGCTATGGTTCTGCATTCTTGTATTCCCAGTGCTGGTAAGATAGAAACAGGTTGACCTTTGGGTTTGCCAGACAGCTAGTAGATCCTGTTTCAAAAACAAGGCTGATAGCTCCTGAAGAATAAACGTGAATGAAGTACTCAAGTATACTCTAATATGCACATCCTTTCCCTCTCTCTCTCTCTCTCTCTCTCTCTCTCTCTCTCTCTCTCTCATGTGTGTGTGTGGGATACTGTAAGTTTATGTGTTTTGTGTTTCTAAGGCCATTTACGAACAAGTTCCTGAACTATCAACTATCAATATTTAATTAATTTAAATGAAATCTTGATACTTTTGGTAATCCACATTTTTCTAGAATGAAAATTATGCTTCCAAATTTGATTTTTTTCCAAGATGGATATCACACATTTAAGACCCAAAAGCACTGAAAATAAAGGTATTTAGACAAAATAAGAAACAAATAAGAAGCATATGTTACCATTGCCCAGCAAGGTACTTTAAAGCCCCTTTTTTACATGTGCAAGTTGCAGCCTCTTCAATTACCTTTCATGAATGCACCTAGTGCAGAAAAAAACGCAGAAAGGATCATGTTATTTTAATAAGATACTTAATATAGCACAGCCATTGCAATAAACATCGTTAATGCTAATAAATCTACTTTAACATGCTTTGTCAGTGATAAGAATTAAGAACAAGTTTACAGCCTGGCATGATGATTCAGTGGATAAACCTGCCTCTTACCAGAGGACCAGAGTTTGATCTCTGGAACCAACATGGTGGAAGGAGGTAACAGAGTCACAAAAGGTGTCCTCTGACCTCCACACGTCCCCGTGCCCCCCACAAAGCACACACACCCACACATACTCTAAATAAGTGCATTTTTTAAAAAATATGTCAATTTCATAGAAAATAATTCGAACGTGTTTAAAATCCTTCTCATGCCGCACCTTGCCTTACTTCCCCTCTGCCCAATTTAATTTACTCTTAACAAAAATATACAGAGTCTCAATTGTGTCTCCAACTCTCCTTCAGTGTGGTTCATCTGTTGGAGTTTGGTTACCCACCAAGAGTGACATCCTTGAAAATGACTGGCCACCAATTGCCATTAGTTCATTAGGTAGGGCAGGGCGTTCGTATCCATGTGGCCACATCTATGCTGGGATTTTTCCTGGTTTGAACTTGCTTGGGATGTGGGTATGCTACCATCACTGATGTGAGTTCTCATGTGTAACTGAGAACTAGAAAACTATTTCCTTGTGGTTACCTGCCAACTGTGGCTCTTACAAACATTCCTCTCCCCTTATCCACAAGGATCAATGTCACAAGGAGGCAGAAGTTGGACATAAGTGTCTCATTCAGAAAGAAATACTGTGAAACCTCTTATTCTCTGCATATTGGCCATTCTGTGTTAGCTTTGAACTAGCTTTGAACTCTTTGAACTGTTATAATCCACTTGGCAAGATATACCCATCAATTTAATAGTGACATGAATATTATTTTGGCTAAGACCACTTTTTAATTGTATTTAAGGCTTGCTTCATAGGATGAGTCTGATATCTGTCATTGATATCAGACTTGTTAACCAGAGGCTAGAAAGATCACAAGGTGTATGGGAAAGCTTAATACTAGTTGTAGTATATAGGTATTACCAAACTGATTCCTAATTATTTATTGGTATACTCATAGATTAACGCATATCTCAACTCTCACCAGAGAAACTTTCTTATGAAGAATAAGATGAATATTTCCCTTGCATTGTAATTTTATTTCAATATCCTATGGTTTCTAGGAGGGTCAGTGTTCCCTGGTAAAAGGTAACTCCTTTTTTATTACTTTTAAAATGTTATTACTTTTTATTTATTACTTTTATTACTTGTTATTTGTATTTTATGTGTATTGGTGTTTTTGCCTGGATGTGTGTGTACTATGTGCCTACAGTACCCTGCAAAGACCAGACGAGGGTGCTAGATCTCCTGCAACTGAAGTTGCAGATGGTTGTTTGCTACCATGTGGGTGCTGGAAATTGAACCCTGGTCCCCTGGAAGAGCAGCCAGTGCTCTTAACTGGTGAGCCATCTCTCCTAACACCTTTATCTCTCTTTATAATGATTTTTTAAATGAACAAAACATGGTTATAAAATTAAAAACAATCAATCTTTACTCTGAGCACATGCACCTTTGCTTCTGGACACAATCATCATCTCATAGCGAGTCTCAGGATGGTGAATGTCCTGTCTGAGATCATTCTCTAGTGCACACATCTAACAGCACATCTGGCACACTGCATGTAGATATTTGTCTGCACCTCTCTGAACAAAAAGCTTGAAAGAAGAGAAGTGTCCTCAGCACGTGTTGCAAAAAGTACCTATACTACTTAAAATTTGAAATAATAGTGATTTCTCAACACCTAAAAATGTTTACTTTAAGTATTATCCAAATATTTAATGCAAACATCAAATTAGAAGATGTTTTAAATCAGAAGCAAAGTCTTTGTTTATCAAAACATTTCTCTCTTAAAGTAAAACATTTTTGGCAGTCAGACAAAAATAGAATATTTTTTCACTTTAACTAATGATATACAAACTTCTAAACAATCACAGTTGAGTAACTGTTCAATTGGTTATGTCTTCTAAATAAATAAGCTAATTAGAAAATATCGACAATGTAAGAAAACACATATAGTAATTATCATTTTTTCAGGGAAAATATAACTTTGTGCACATCTTTTAACTTGATGTTTAATTTATTAGGACTTCATGCCATTGTGATAGGTAAATGTAACAAATATCAAAAATTATTAGTATTCTCCTAGAACATAGTTATTGTTCAGTTTAATCCTCTTTTAAATTCATTCCAAGCATCTTACTGGCCAATACACAATGTAAGTGAGGATTTCCATCTCAGGGAAATGAGAGCATTACCAGATTAAATGTAAAATGATTAATCATAATATAATACATAAGGTAAACAAAATCATAAAAATGTGAAAATGGAACTGACAAGATAGAACACTATTTGGGTTCAATATTTGACTTTTTCCTGTATATTTTCCACTTAATCTAAATTTATATTCTTCTTCATTTAGACTTCATATAGACATAAACATTACTAAAATAGTTCAGACTTCAACTAATTCTCTATATTTTGTCCATTCACAAAATATAATCTCATCAATTACCTCATCCATCTTCATCAGAACAGACTTAAGGAAAATGCCAAACTTGGTCAAAATGTCAGTATTTCATGGATGGTACATGGTCATTGATAGATAATTTAAGTATTAGTTGATTTTGACATGTGGACATTGGAAACAGAAACTCACAAGCTCTTTAGCGCCATGTGAATGCTCAGAATACTAATGAACAAAGGGAGGTCAGAAGTCATTGCAACAGTAAGTGTGTGGTAAATTATCCTTTGTTTCTAACTTTCTAATTTCTGATTCTTGTATTCAGATGTCTTGGACGCATATCTCAATATCTGTTTAGAAAGTGTTAGAGTACTGAATTTTAATCACATTTTGTCCAAATATACAAATTTATAAACAGTCATAAAATTATTTCACAGGATATGTCATAATATCTGAACAATATTTTATATGTTCCTGATACTTAATCTTAGTTAAATATTTAGTTGACATCATTACCATCATGGTTATTATTTATTAAATATCTGGGTAGCTAGAGTGATTGTTGATTTGCTAAAATTAACATTTTTATATCACCATGTATTTGTGGATTTATAGAGATTTTTCAACCGGGAAAGAAAGCTGTTCTTCAAGATTTGATTTTCTTAGGGCTAATTGCTTCTTATGTTTTCATTGTACTCATGTTAGAGAAAGATGTTACTTCTGTGGGAAGATCTGCTCATGCTTTTTCTTGACTGAGGCATCAGGCATCAGCTTTATTATGTTATCTTGTCTTAAAAGACATGCAGGTAGACACTTTATTTTGGTCCAAGCAGAATGCATTCAGTTCAGCACAAAAGTCTTTCTTTTCCATAAACATTCCATATGTCTGTTCCCAGCTTTACAGCTTATAAAACTGTCTGAGTTTCAAAGACACTTGGCATGAATATAGTTAATGTACAGAATTAATGATTTATATGAACATAAAATAATTATTTGGTTACTGGATAAATTCAAAGAAAATTTTACTAATAGTATGAATTAGCAAAATAATTTGGAAACCACGCACTATATCTAATTTTCAAATGTGACTTTTGTCTATTGCATGGATATGCGTGGAGTCTTCCTTCCTTGCCTGTCATGAAAAAGATTACAGTTTTACATGACGGTTACTCTGAAGAAAAGTATTTATTTTCTTTCATTGAAAGATAGGGATCATGATATTCAACCTGTTTACATGATAGCATTTTATTAGAAAGCTCCTCTTTCTTTCCCAGATTCATTGAGAATAAAATTCATAGAATAATGTATGAAATAAAACAAGAAATTAATCAGTTCATCCTGCGCTGCTAAAGTATAGCAAGAGGTAGTGTGATCTTTCCCTTCACATAAATTTTCTGAAAATCTGCTGGGTCATTTTAATTAATGCATAAAGCCCCAGTTAAACTTAAAAAATCCTTAAAACATTAGGCACAATGATAATTTACAATAATCAAATTTCTAATCATAGAAGAAACAATGCTTTGTGATACACTGTTGTACAATCTGCGCTATTACTTTCAGTGGGATCTACAGAGCACATTTCAGCAGCCGGGGTTTATCTGCTTCATTGCAAGATTTCACACATGGCAGATTGCAAATTATCATTGTGAAGCTCAATCTTACAATCAGCTGCCATTATCACACAGTAACCATTGTATTTAGATTTTCACAGGGCTGTGTTTTAAATGGGCTTCAGAAGAGAAAACAAAACACATGTAAAAAAGTAAGCTCCTATGAGACACTTATTTTAGAAACTAAAAGGCATCATGTTATTTTAAATATATTAATCACTATTTTTGGAAAACCCTAGGCTTTCAGTAATTTATCTTCTAAATGTTTTAGTCTCAAAATTATATCTGTATTAAAACTCATCTTTTAATACTCTTCTTGAGTTGGGAACTCCATGACTTTACCACCCACAACAAATTCTAAACTCTTCAAATCAAAACAAGGGGTTCATTTATATCAAAATATGTTATGCTTTGGAACCAAGAAAAGGCTTCTTTATATGCATTAAATCGCTTCCACTGAAAACAAGCATACACCACAAATGCTCCCTGGAGAAATTGAGAAAATAGTTTATTTTTTGAATCTGCTTGTTCCCAAATGATGTGTGGAAAGGCACTGACAGATAAGCATGAGGGTTTGATTAGTGAGAGTTTTGGTCTTAGGAGTCTGAAGAAATTCACCTGAAAAATCTTGTTAAACCTTCTTCCAGTCTCTTTTCCGTGATTGCTACTGCCCCCTGCTGCCTCCTCACAGAACAGCACTACCGTTTTCCTTAGGACACTTCACAAAAGTAAATAAATAACAAGAATGATGGGGAAATATGGATTTGAAAACCTCTACCTCTTTCTCTTTCCACTAGCATATACAGAAAATATTACCTGCAAATCCAAATTGTGAAATGACCTTGCTCAGATTGCCATGGGTTTTTTTTTTTTGTATGTTCTAAATTCATTTTCTTATTCTTTCCCTTTGATGCAAAAGACGAGGCTATACTAAAAAAAAAACTGGTGAAAACATAGAGAAGGCCATCTGGAGTGAGAGTAGTGTGGCATCTTACAGTGACTGAGAAACCTTATTGAGCGTTAGAAGAATGTCAATGGTTTATGGAAAACATCCTTGTGAGGTACATATGTATGTGTGTGCCTGTGTGTCTATGTGTCTGTGTGTGTCTGCGTGTGTATGAAAGACAAATTTTCACATTAATAAAACATTCATTGAGTAATGATATAAACAGTGAAAAGATTACACAGATGCATAATTCCACTGTCTTTGAGAATTTCATACACTTTGATCATATCACCTTAACTCCTCCCCTTTACTCCTCTAATTTCTACCCCCGCATCTTGACCTCCACCTGAATATCTGTCTTTATTTAACAACTCTTTGACTACAATTTGTACAGTCTTTATCTGCTGAAATGTGGCGGATCTATCAGGAGTCACAACCTTGAAAAGAACAGACTGTCTCTCCTCCAGAAGTCATCAACTGTTCATAGGTGCTCAGTTAGGGTCGGGGGACCATGGACCCATCCCAACTCCATGTTACAGTGTTGTCTGCCTTGATTTTATGCAGGTCTTGTGCAGAAAACCACAACGGCTGTGAGTCTGTTAGTGCAGCTATCTTGTCACGTTCAGAAGACACTGTAGCTCCAGTTTTCCGTGGACCTTGCCATCTTACAATATTACAGTCTTTCTCTCATCTCTTCTGAGAGCAGCGGGAAGGACTGCAGTACAGATGTTCCAGTGTCCCAATCCCCCAGAATCAATCATCCCAGTGTCCCAGCCCCCCAGAATTAATTATTCCAGGGTCCCAGCCCCCAGAATCAATTATTCCAGTGTCCCAGCCCCCCAGAATCAATTATTCTCTATACTTTGGCTAGTGTGAAGTTTTGTGTTAAACATCATCCACAGAACAAAGAATCTTTGATGATGTTTGACAGCTGCAATAATATACTGCTAAAGTTTTAGAGTGCATTAAAAAATATTTGTCCATTTAGCAAAGTAATAGTGATGGGTTCACTTCTGGGGCCTGTGAGCTCCCAAATATGAGTTGTTTAACAGATTTGCAAACTAGATGTCTTTCCTTCTGTGAAGCAAACTTTAAATCAAATCAGAAAGCAGTTGGTTACCCTATATCATTCATGCCACAGTTGCAACCAAAGTCATATACTCTCATGCTTGTCGTTATCACAGTTTCTAGGGTTCACACATGGGTAACATTGTTGGTGAAAATTTTACCCTGAGCAGCATGTAAAGCACCTTACAGTACTATTTAAGTTGCCATCACAGAAGAGGTTTTCTGGTGAGAACTGACTTTGTTTCACCATGTACTGTGACCAATGTGCATGGTGTGTTCATTTATAATGTTTTCCCTTCAAGTTCTGGTGGGCAAACAATTGCAAAGGCAGCAGCCTGCACTGTCTGGGCAGGGCTGAGAAATCTTTCAGCAACAGCTTGAAGGGAGGAATCCCAAGTCTGACACTGGGATTTTTGTTTGGCAATTTCTAGAGCTTAATTCTCTGTGTAGGTAAAACTCTTTTTATGAACACACACACATCACAAACACACACACACACACACACGCACACGCACACACACACACACACACTGACTGTCACAGCTTGTTTGATAGCAGGGTTCCTTTGTCCTCCCTTGCCTACTCTTCTGCCATGATTTCACATTCACCTCACTTTAAACTCTCTCTCCATTGTTCCATTTTTCCTCTTTATAACAATTCTGCTCTAATGTCTTCCCTCCCTTAAAATGAACTATGGTATTTCCTAGGGAATTTGAACATATTTGGAAAAATAAGCATGATATTACTTATAAGAGGAATGATTCCTTTAACTACCCATGCTGTCATTAGCTTTTAAAATATATACTTTGTAAAAGTAAACTTTAATGTTAACTTTATTAACTTCGTTTTTGACAATTTCACACTTGGACGTGATGTATCACTCTCAGTTCTGGATCCTGCCTGCATTGCTTTCAAGAGTCTCAGCATCCCTCAAAGTCCTGCTGCTGTATTCTTGTTAGAATTTTTTAATTAGTAAACACTAATTAATAAATGAATACTGCCAGATCTAATTTATAAAGTCAACATATATTTGAGGCAACTAGTACTTTGCAGGGAGCGGTCAAACGCCATTACAAGATGGCGCCGGCTTCCGCAGCAGCGTGAGGTAAACAACTCCATGCTTGGTGCGAACCCTATCCCGAGAGTGCGCATGCGTGTGGGTTTGAATTGTCCCTAGCCAATCCCGTGGCATTTTGCTTAGGTCGTGCGAATTGCAGCCAATCCTGAGGTACTATGTTGCCCTTCAAACTATAAAAGCCGCAGCACAGGCTCGCCCCTTGCCCCTCGCCATCATCGCCCATCTATTTATCAAGAGCTCTCCAATAAAGTGTGATGCTGGAAGACTCCTCGTGATCGCGTGCTTTCTTCCTCTGCTGGCCAGAGGCGTTCGCCGCAAGTGGTGCCGAAACCCGGGATACATAGATTATAGATAGATAGATTATAGATAGATGATAGATAGATAAGGAATTGTCAGAGTCTATGTGCATTATATCCAAGAATCATATATATTTGATTGATTTAGTGAAAGTGTAGTAGTAAGTTTTTCCTCTAGGCTCTGTGACCTCTAGCCATGTTCATTTGGCTAGGTTCAAAGTACCAGGCACAAATTCCCTCCTAATGAAGCAGCCTTAATTCTAATTGACAGTTGTTGGGTTGGTTAAAACCAAGATAAAAGTGCCACTACAGCACCAACCCTGATATTTTGCTGGGGAAATCATTGCTGTGCTTCATAAGCTTTAAAGCTGAGTAGGAAAACTGGTTGTTTTTCTCCTTTGTACCTTGCAAATTACCATTTGATACCATGAGAGCTTGTTGTCAAGGGAGGAGGCCTCCAGGTCAGTTCCAGTTCTGTTCTTCCAAGTATTTGCCTGAAGTGTGGTGTCTTCAGCAGTAGCATCTTACTTTCAAATTACCAGAGGCAACCAAGGGTAATTGCAATATAGAACACGATTTCTAACTGTATTCTAAATACTTATCTTTAATCCCCTCGGTAAGTGCAATTCTCAGCCCTCATCAAATAAGCATCATTTTGAAACAATTGGAGATGATTACCAAGAACCATTGCAAGTCAAAATGAAGAGAATAAGTGAATGTGGGGTTCTCAACCCCAACTGGCACATTTAAAATGCACTCATACAATGAAGGCTCGGGAACTTTGGAGTGGAAGATTGTTAAGCAGAAATGCAGAATGCAAAACACTAGATAGTCTAAATATGACAGGAAAGGTGCACCTGTGAAATCTCAGCAGTGTGATTGTCTAACAAGACCTGCTTAGATCTAGACAACATTAGTTGAAACAGCTTTGTGAAAGGAAAATTTCACAAAGTCCCACCTGTAGTTGAAGAACAACAGGCAATTAATGCTGTTGAGAGATGAGGAATTAGTTCTCACCATGATAGCCTGTGCAATCTCTAATGTTCAGTCCTACACACATGTACTTACTAGTACCACTTAAGAGACTCATCATGCTGTATGTTTAGGTATGCACCCACAGATATACACATACGTACATGGGGGAGTCAAGAAACTCAGAGGAAGATAAGGAATTTGGGAAGAACTAGAGGAAATAGAATGAGGTGGAATGAAATATATGCAGTACACATACGAAATTCTCAAAACTGAAAAGATTAAATTTACATAATTATATACATTTTAATTTATAAATAATGATTATTTTATCAGTACTTATGTATTTTTGTCTGTGCACAAAAATTATGTATGAAACAGATGTTAACTAGGTCTGGAGTAGCTCTCATAGTTTTGGAGGACACTATGCAAGCTGTTAAGTGAGAAAATCAATCAATGGTCCAATGTTAGCTTTAAAGTCAAATAACCAGAACAATGACCAACACAGAAAACTGTATTGCTGCAACAGCGGCACTTTTATCTTGGAGGTAATCAAAAGCTTCGTAATTGGACTTAAAGCTTGTTCAATGGGAAGGAACTCATGTGCAGTACTGTAAACATAGTCGAATACACATGGCTGGAGAGGACATAGGCCTCCAAAAGAAAACCAGAAAAAACAAAACCCTAAGTCTGCCAAATGCCTAGACAAACAATATCTTACTATTGGCTAAATATGGATCCTTACATTTCCAGATAAATATGCCACTCAACACTCATCAAAGAAGCTTATTTTGCAACCAACAGAGACTATTACACATCTCCACAATTGGTCACAAACAGAGAATAACTGTCTGTGAAATGCTCAACCTTAAATGACACATTTACAATGCAATTTCTACACGTAAGGCTCATGGAACATTAACTGGCTAAGCATAGAGAATAAGATACTTCAGAGTGCAAGAACCTGAATAGGACTCCAGAATTAAACTGTGCCTACACAGGGTTCAGGGACTATTGCAGAATTGGGGGTGGAAAGTTTGTAAAAGCCAAGGGAGGAGATGCACAGTCATAAAGAAACAGACTCTTGCAGGCTTTTGGGACCTTGTTCATGTGAACTTACAACATGCACAAGACCCATGAAAATTCCATCAGACCAAAAAGGAGCATAGATCTAGGGAAATAGGCAGGAGGCCACAACTTTGGCGAGGGACAACTGGCAGCTGATCAGTGCTGGGTGAAGGAGGGTTGGTGTTTTTAAGTGAGTGAAGCTAGACAGACTGACCAGGCTCCAGTGGATGAACTCACACCAAGAGACACCTGGGTCCCCAAAACTGGCTCAGTAGGCCTGAACATATATGCAAAATGCATATGAAGTCCTGTGGGTAGGCTATGGAATGTGCAGATAGAGAAGGGAGGAATAAACACAATAAATACAATTAAGATCTGCCAGAAATGCACAAAAATTCCACAAAATAAATATTTTAATATATGTATTAAAAGATCAGTTTTTCTAATTTTGCTTTTATTGTTGTGATTGTGAAGTCAGTCAGGAATTCCTGTCATCCAGGGTCAGGATCAGGAAGTCCTAGTCATCCGGGGTCAGGAAAATTTTCCCTTGTTCCCCTAATGGCTTCCTCGTTTCAGGCCTTACATTGCACCATCAATCCTTTTCACACCCATTTGTGTTGGTGTTACTCTGTATCCCTGGATCCTCTCCCTCCAGCCAGACATGTCAAGACATTCAGACACTGAGGCCTCTGATAGAATGCATTTGAGTGCAATCTGTGTAATATTCCATACATTTTAAATTATATTTAACTTATAAATAGCACCTCCTATCAAATAAATGTAATATGCACATGGTGCATTGCACTGCTTAGAAACTAATGACAAATAATGTGCACAGTTTACAAATAAAATATTAATTTATATGCAGTGATTATTGTTTACCAATCCTTGTATGCTTTTGTTTGTGCATGCCAATGATGTTGGAAGCAGTTGCTAACTACTACCAGAAACATATTTTTGGTACTTACTACACAGCTGATTGCTTTCAGCGGAAAGTTTTTCTTGAAATTAAATGCAGTGTTATCAATGTATATATCACATCCATCATTCAAAAATATGTACAAATTTATTAATTTTTCTTTGCTTACCTGACTAAAACAGAGAAAATAATCCACAATTTTATAGTATTTACTTGAAATAAACCTCGGAACTGACTTTGCCAAAAACTGACTTCTAGAGGTGTGTGTGTGTGTTTGTGTGTGTGTGTGTGTGTGTGTGTGTATTTGCATGAGTGTTCATGTATGTGTACACTAAATATTCCCTGAATATCTAGAACATTGATTATGAGATCGATAGATTATTTTCTTCCCTCAGGTTCAGGAAAAATACATTAATTTTCCTGATGTACCTTGCTTAATAATTGCAATCTAGGAGTAATCATATGAATTTCTTTTAATTTTTTCCAAGTAAAAATATAAAATAATAATACAAGATTTTTATGTGTGACTTCCAATAAAGGTAGTGAGAATTCAGGAGTGGAGCAAATAATATTTTATTGAAACACATGAAAGATTAAGTTATCTTTCTCACCATAATTAAGACTCTTTCCTAAGTATTACTAATGTATTCTTAGCCCAACATTGAAATGAAAGTAAGACTTGTTATGTTTTATAATGTCATGACACCCAACAAGCCGTGAAAGTAAATTACTGTACCTTCTGATACTTCTTAACTAATGAAGGACAGGACTAGCTGCTTCAGAAGTCATTTTTCAGTCACATATTTCATTGAACACCATCAGGGCCCTTCAGCTGTTCCACCTCCATCTCCATTCCCCTGACACAAATAATCTAAATAAACTCAGAACTCCGTGAGATCTGTACTACTACTCCACTTCATGATGAGGAAACAAGGTCAGAATTCACAGCAAGCTTGTTGATCTTCACACAGGTGGTAAATTATAGATCTGAGTATCCAGTCATAGAAAAGAAAAACCATCATCATTGGCATGTGACTGTCTCAGGAATGCTTGTGTGGTAAAGAACATTTTCCTAATTATCATCAATACAAATATGAATCATTAATATCATACTAAATGGTTAATTTATGTCAATTAAGAGAGCATAGACAGACACACAGGCAGATGGATGACATATGCATAGGTAAATGATAGGTTGATGGCAGAGGATTAGCCAGGAATCTCTAGTGAATCACAGCCAATAGGATAAGAACTGTTTCATAGCACCACGGAGGCTAGGCATTCTTTCCATCTGACCTCTGCAAGGTGGAAAATCAGGAAAGGAGATATTGACTTCCTTTACCCTGTGACTGATTCTGATGCTCTGATTAGTAGAAGCGGGGACCAATGGGAAGGGGTGCCTCTCATGTTCCAAATTCTGAGGACATAAAAATCCATGAGACATATCTCATAAGATCAGAAGAAGATCAGTGTACCAGCTCCAGGAGACACGATGCACTTACCTTCGGTTTATTGGGACTTAAATAGGTGGGCCATTGATCACTCACTTTGCTATGATATATACATCCAACATATCCAACTGCTTGTTCATTTCTTCCAGACCAGAAGCATCCTCACAGATGAACCAGATTTGACTGACAGTCTAGAAGCTGTTGAGAAATTCCACTCAAATTGACATCTAAAATTAACCAATAGGTTGATAGATACCATATGATAAATGATAAACTTTTGAAAGAAGGCTTAAATGAACAAACTAGATACTTTCAAGAAATAACACCAAGTTAACATTAAGTTAATAAGACATAATTTTAAAATGTTAATTTAACTAAATACAAACAATGAGTACAAAGGAGGCCAGTAAAATGTTCTCCTGTTGTTTGACTTATTCAGGGGGTGGAATTGATCAAAATAGACAGTAGTGAAATAGATTCATTGTGGTTTTCAGATAATAGAGTTAGGTGCAGCATCCACTCTGAATATATGGGTCCTGCTGTCTCATCTCATAGATTTTCTCATTATTTAAATTATTTCTGTCATTGAATGGATTTTCACTTAACAGCAGAATCTCATTACACTTAATTGCAACCAACCTGAAATTTTACCTTTCAAAGTAGCTTGTCTCTTTACCCCTGACTAATCTGCTCTAAATTTCCACTTCATTTGCAATTCACTTTTTGGTCACTGAGGATCTCCACAATGAAGTCCAGTCCATTATATGCCTCATTATCAATAATACCATGAGTCTGTTATTGTCATTTACTCCAATGACCTTAGGTGTCTTCAATTTAGTCTCAATCAGATCTTTGGAAAAGCTACAGTCAGATAAACTCTCCCACTTTCAAGGCACAGACTTATTTTATTCGGGTAAAGTATAGATCCCATGAATCTTGAGGAAGAATAACCATGAAGTTAGTTAAATATATCCCTTTTCTTTTTTCCATAGTGCTAGAGGATTTAAATAACATTTTTAGATATTTAGGTTTATTTGGTTGTGATAAGACTACTTGTTTTGAGTCTTTGTTTCATGCAGAACCCAATAAAGACAAAATTATCAAACACAAGTTTTACTTTCCAAATCACTAAGATCTAGGTTTTTATTTTAAACTTCTGGCCAACATTTTAACTTTTGTTTTGATTTATTCCAACTGTAGTAATTTCAGAATAGACAAGCAAAATAGTTGATGTTCCTGAACACATTGTTTGAATATAATTATTCAAGATATTATCAGCAGAAATTTAAGTTCTAAACAAGTATAAAGGTTTTTTAAAATGTATAACAGCATGTTCTTTACTTGGTGGAAGCCTAGAAAAGAAACTGGGTGCTTTAAATTTGGAGGTAACAAATGATTTCCTAATATCTCTTTTAAAATATTAAACATGCAGTCCATTATCACATTATTAAACACCTTTCATTGCTACATCATTCAGAAATCTCAATATGCCATGAGACTTAAAAATAAAACTACAGGGGCTATGACAATAATCTGGGTAATTTTGGGAGTCGCTTGGATGAGAGACTCAAAGGAAGGCTTCTCCTGTCTGGCACTGTTTCTTTGTCGCTCTCATTGCGAAGTGACCAACATCAGTTGGTGCGCTCCCTCCCCAAGTACCCTGTTCCCCATCCAGAGGGAGACGGCTGTAGGCTGTACGAGGGAGATCGGCGCACAGCTCCTGTCCTACTTCTCTTGGATTGCCCTGGCCCCCACGCCACGGTTGGTGGGGGTCTCTTGGGGGGAGCAAAGAAAGATCGGGTACGACAGCCCACCCATTCCCAGCCTCCTGGCCTGCCCTAGCCAATAATCAGATGTGACTGGGGTCCCCGTCTCACCAAAGAAGCGTGCAGCTAGCCAGCTCTTTTGACGATACAGCTTTAATGTTGTAACTTCTTGAGTGGTACTGCAGGAAGCCGTTTATTGATCTAACAGGCACTTTATAAAGGCTCAGAGCTATAGGTATTAGCGTAAGGCACGAAGTTTCTACCAATAACTTTAGTGGTCACTCTGATCATGTCTTCACTTTACATAGAGGCTATAACTGTCCACATGTTGTTCATGAGGGAGGAAGTAATTCTCCTCCAATGGCACTTAAGTCCCTAGTTCACCTAATTATCATGGTATGTATGGTATGTGCCTATCTCCTCTGGCTGGTCTTTGTTTTAGCTCCTCTCAGCGCCATCTTGCCCAGGCCACAAGGTGCCAGCCAGTCAATTAGGATTTCTTAAGGCCCAACATTTCTTGTTATGTAGACTTCAGCTATGCATGTGGACTCATGTAGAGATATTGTATGTGTGTGGAATTTCTCATTAATTTGTTAGACTAATATGATTCCCTCTGGTGTTGTATACTAGCTAGGCATTATTTCTCTCTCTCTCTCTCTCTCTCTCTCTCTCTCTCTCTCTCTCTCTTTCTCTCTCTCTTCCTCTCCCCCTTTCTGACCTTCCCTCCCTCCCTTCCACATTTAAAGTGTCCTCATGTTCCCCATTTCTCTCTTGATAATGCCATTCTCCTATAACCCACCTCTCTTGAGCCTCTTCTTTTTTTTTATCCCCATTTCCTTTTATCATCTTCCCTCTCCATCCCATTTAAATACCCCTTTTATATCTAGTTCTTCAATAGTAACATCTGTCTGCTATTGTTCTCCCTCAGTTTCCTTCTTTCCCTTTACCTCCCCGGTTCCTTTCCATTTTTCTGGTTAATGTAGTTACATCAGGATATACACTTACATATAAGGATTTGTTGTAGGATTCACATATGAGGGAGAACACATGTCTTTTTTTCTGATTCTGTGTCACTTCACTCTTCACTTAATATAACTGTTTCTAGTTTCATTCATTTACCTACTAATGTCATGACAAGGTCTTTCTTTATCATTCAGTAGAACTTCTTTCTGTAATTGTACCACATTTTCATTATTCACTCATAAGTTGAGGGACACTTAGGTTGCTTCCATCCCTTAGCTATTGTGAAAATAGCAGCAACAAACATGGTTGTACAAGTATCTCTTCAATAGGATGAGTCCCTTGGGTATATGCCATGGAGTTACTAACCAGGTCAAATGGTAGATTCATTTTTAGTTCTTTGCATAGGAGTTGCACATATCAAAATAGAAACCTATGAGCTCCTGGACCCCTCTTAAATGAATCTACACCAATAGTCTCAGCATTCTGAGGCCCATGCAAGTTCAGGAAGACAAAAGCCCAGCATGGCATTGAGTAATTGGTAGTGGACTTGAACCTTTTCTTAAGAAATATTGGCAACTAACTGATTACTGTTGGTTGAGGATGAACTAATCTTCCTAAAGTGAGGAACTCTGGTTAGGCTGACTAGACCTCAATGGAAGAACCCGAACTGAGGAAAATTTGGGGATACTAACTTGACACAATAGACCTTAAAACAAAAGAAAGAATGTATGTATTCCAGTGGGGGGGGCTATAGGAGGGGTGCCAGTGGGGAAGGGGGCATAAAGATGAGTAAAATTGATTGAGATGTTCTGTATGTAATATACAATGATTCACTAAAAAAAGCATTAAGCAATAATTTTGGCCCAAGCTCAAAATAAATGAAATAAAGAAATAAAGAAATGCAAAGTATT
This sequence comes from Eospalax fontanierii, assembly GCA_035773235.1. Lineage (NCBI taxonomy): Eukaryota > Metazoa > Chordata > Mammalia > Rodentia > Spalacidae > Eospalax > Eospalax fontanierii. The sequence goes on from CM069538.1 coordinate 68,499,387, forward strand.
TTTCTCCAACCAGAAAAAATAAAACCCAACATATTCCTAACAGATATTTTTCACTTATGGACTTTGAAGGCATTTTACAAAAAAAATGAAGTCCTAAATTATTGCATATTCTAAAATAAATTTTGAAACATAAAAGACCATTAATTTTTTCAACATACTTTTAATATCCCAATATTACAATTATAATTTGTTAAACCTGTAGTTAATATATATATATATATATATATATATATATATGTATACATGTGTGTATACATATATATATATATATACACATTTTGAGAGAGCATTAGCATTACCTTCAGTTTGGGCAGACTCCTCTCAGACCATCAGCCTTTGACCGATCTCTTCTAAAGCACTTACTTCACAAACTCTACCACGAGTTCTTTCTCCACTCCTTGGAGATGCAAATATTGTATACCCAGTATAGTACTCAGTGCTAAAGAAATTCCCTTGAAACAGTTACTGAAGAGATTTCCTTCTCTCGCCACACCTGGGAAAGTGGGAGACTAACTAGTAGCATTGAATAAGAAGTACTGCTAAACTAAGCACATGGAACAGCCTTCCCCTTCTCTTACGGTGCATGTAAAATATTTGCACTTATTTGATGCATGTGCGTATGTGTGTGTGCATGTGTTCTCATGGAATAGAGCTTTCCACGACTCATTTCTCCACTAACACCATGTGCATCCTAGAGCTCTAAATTGGATCATCCGGATAGCAGCAAGCACTTTTTGCTGAGTCATCTTGCTGGGCTTTATGGTGATTTTTACTCATTTACCCTCAATTTAAGTTTTTTCTTTCCCTTGGTTCCAATGTTGAAGCTGAGCTCAATTTCCCTCTCTTGCTCTACTCGGGATTCCTAGTGCTATAAAGGTTTCTTTTCTGCCCTCACCACATTCCCCATGCAATTTCTATTTGATGATTCAATGATTAAACTAACTTGAAAGTTTGTTCTTGTTAAACAAATTCAGGCAGATGAAAATGGCTCGGTAGGTAAAGGCACCTGCTATCAAACCTGGGGACCAGAGTTCAATCCCTGTGACCTGTGCTGCAAATCAAGGACTGGCTTTTCCCATTTCCCTCTGACATCCCCATGCACGCTGTGGCACACGTGCACACAGACACACAAACACACAGACATGCATGCACGCACACACATACACACATACGCATACACAGGCACACTTACAGAAAAAACAGTGAAAATCTTCAGTATTTCATAAAGTACATCTCTGTGTAACCAAATTCATCTCAAAAGCTAATTTTTTGACTAAAACTCTTAGGACTCAAAGCTCATGCTATTTCTGATTACATCTGTGGCCAAGATATACACAGCTTTCTTCACAGTTTTCCTCTGTTGTCTTTTATGTATTTGGTAAACCACATGAGCTTTTACCAGGAAAGATTTTTAAAGTCATATACAAAATACTCTCTGCAATTCCTACAATGTTGCATCTTTTTAAAAAGGTTCTGTTTATCTCATAGTTTCTGCTGTAGCAGAACACATTTCTGATCTGTTTTACACTTTACATTTTGACTCCACAGCAGGAAACTGCTTATTAGTGGGCAGAATGTGATCCAGCCGTGACTAAGCCAATATACAGAAATCCAAGTTAACTTTAGCTCTTTTCACTCTGGAATTCATAGGCTACACTGACTGGCAAGACACGTGTACTGTGAACTAAGTAAGGAAGCATCTGAGCAAGGAGAGCAGTGTGGACTGCAGCTTACCTGGCCCATTTTATCTCTGTGGCCGACTTGGTACAGAGAACACTTCTGTTCATGACTATTACAATAGCAATTTTATAATACATCACCAAATTCCTGTTATTTACAAATAATATTTTGAATAAGATATGGAAACATATATATATATATATATATATAATACATAAAACTGGGGCAATGAAATGGCTCTGCACATACAGGTTGTTTCCAAGTTCGAGAACCTGATTTTGATCCAAGAGACACATTTGGTAGGACAAAACTGACTCCACCATGATTTACATAAGTGTCATAGCTCATATTTAAATGCACACACAAATGATAAATAAATAAATCTAAAATTAAAATACACTCATGAAAACTTTGTAGTATAAATGAAACACACAACAGAAATCGTTTTATGTACAAAGATGGTATTTTTCAGTAGTTCAATATTTGAAAATTCTTTAAAAATTATACTATCACATCAGCAAATATAAGTGTTTTACTCATTTTCCTGACAGCCAGGAAACATTTCTTGAAGCAGAAACAAGATGCAAAGGTTAACTTCAAAGCCAAGGTTCCTGGTTTGATCCAAACATAAGCCGACATGATGGAAAAATAAGGGGGTAGGACTGTGAGGCACTGGTCATTCATAATCAGAGACAGACAAATGCTGGTGCTCCTTCTGCTCACTACATTTTTCTTCATTGTGAGACTCTAGTGCATAGAATTGTTCAGTCCACATTCTCATGAAGTTTTCCCACATCTGGTAAGCTCATCTAGAAACACCCTCACAGACACACTCAGAGGTATGTCCCTTAAAGAGACTTTAAATCATACACTGAACAACCAAGATTAACCATAGAAGTAAGTTATTCAACAAATACAAAGACAAGACGTGATGCTGCCATGTAAGCACCATGGTTAGAATACAAACAAAAACCCGAATATTCTAGAGCTGTACCTCAGATAATGAAAACAAAATAATGCTTAAAACTGTATCGTGATAAGACTAGAAAAACACCTAAAAGTACCAACTTATATAAGATGGAGAATGTAAATGACAGGTGGTATGTGAGCCAGGGGAAGGATGGAGAGGTCCACTTCAAGCAGGCAGCAGTCATAAAGATGCAGAGGAGAAAACAGATCACTGTACAGCGCAGTGATTTGTGACGGCAAGGTCTTGGAGTAGATTTGAGTGTTACAAGATTCTCCGTCATCGCCCAAATGTACTGAGTCCAAAATTCTTAAGGTGAGGCATCCTACCACTCAATGTCTTGCCTGTTTAGATTTTTTGTGTAATTGTGTGGACTTTTAAATTTTTATTGAGTTTGGAGGATTTTCATACAACATAATTTGACGGTATTCAGATCTCCCCCATCTGCAGCTTCCCGTAATGCCCCCCGCTCAATTTAATGTAATCCATCACAAATAATGAGACCTACAGAACATAATTTATGCCCACAAATATCCTTCAGTGTCAGTCCATTCGCCAGAGCTTGAAAGAGACCCCCTCCCACATCCCCTGGCTGCCAAGAGCTCCTTTGGTAGGATTGGGGAGTTTTAAGTACTTCACGTCCTTACCAGGCTTTTGTCTGGTTTGAGCTGGTGAGGGACCTGTGCAGGCTGTCACCGGCTTTTACAAACTTTCTGCCCTCTCTTCCTCAATGGTTTCTAAGCCCTGGGAGGCAAACTTGATATATGTGTCGATGCAGGGTTAAGCACACTGCCACTTCTTGTTCTCTGCACATTGGTCTGTGGTGGATTTCTATGTTAATCACCATCTGGTCCATAAGGAATATTCTCTGATGAGAGATGAGAAATCATTAATCTATGGTATAACAATATGTCATTAGGAGTAACTGTAATAGTATAACTATTTAGTAGAAAAACTAGTATCAGGGTCTCTCCTACATCCTGTGACATGACTAGACTTAAGTTGTGAACCTGATATTAATGGCAGCTATAAGTTCCATCATATGAAACAGATCCTAAATGTAAGTAGAGACTGATTGGTTCTTCTCCTGCATATTCAAGCCAATGTTGCATGAAAAGCCAGATCTTTAAAGGCCATTTGTTGTGGTTCACAGAATTCACAGTCCAGTGATGTTGATTATTTATTTCTTCCAGTAGCATGCATAGCACCTTCCAGATAAACCAAGAAGATTTAAAGAAAGAGCAATGGAAAATGCCAAGTACAACCTCATAGAGATGAGTGAGAATACAATACCAGAACAAGACAGGAAGTGAAGCGTCCAGAAGCCAATGAGAGAAGAGTTGCAGAACTGTGTCTTCAGTTTATCTAGTTGGAATATAGACATTAAAGAAGTAATTCAAAGTGGACACAGTCAACAACCAGAAGCTTAAAATGTGGAGGAAAATGAGTACATATTAAATTGCTGGCAAAGTAGGAAATGTGGAATAGAGGCTATAATACAAAGGAAATGTTTCTACAATGTATGAATACAATTAATAAAATTGATTAGGTTTAGAAAGAATGACACACAGACTGATGTTAGGTTCCTATCTTGGAAGATTTCAATTACTGAGGAAAAGCCCACAGATTGATGATGAATTAGAGTTAGTTTCTATTTGGAAATAATGACAAATATGAACTAGTCTGAGAAATTTCAAGTGAAAATATTGAAAAAGAGATGAATTTCATTCTTCTACGTGTAGCTATCCAGTGTGATCAGCACCATTTACTGAACATGCTGTCTTCTCTCCACTTGTATTTTAGGCCTCTTTGTCAAAAATCTGATGGCTGTAATTTCATGGACCAAATCTGAGACCCAGTTCTATTCCATTAATAAATGTATCCAGTTTTATGCCATTGTCATATTATTTTATTACTATATATCTGTAGTATAGTTTTAGAAGAGGATGATAATACCTCCAGATTTTCTTTCCTTTTTCAAGATTGTTTTGGGCTATCCTGGTTTTTTGTGTGTGTGTGTGTGTCTCCATAAATTTGAGAATACTTTTTCAAGAATTGTGTTAAAATTTAAGGGCAATTGTGTTCAATCTGTGAACTGTTTTTGAAAGATCTCAGAATATCAACCCTCTCCGTTATTGTACAGAGGCTCTTCATCTGATAAATTCTTTTTCTTCAGTGTCTTAATTTTTATGATGTAATTCTCTCAATTTCTGTGTTGTTTATTTCAAGATATTTTTTAGTTATCGGAAAGGTATCGTCTCTCAGATTTGTTTTAGTAATGTGTTTGTTCATAGTGTACACAAAGGATACTATTTGTCTGTTTTAATTTTGTGTCCTGACGCCCTTAGTGTGACACCTATGTTACACATGGTAGATGGAGAAACCAAACTTGCTCTCAAGTTCTTCTCTGAACATCCTGGTGAGTCACTTAGATTGCATATTCCCTCAAATGCCCACAGACACACACACATATAAATAAATAAATGAAAACAAGTAATTCCAAAATTGCCAGTTTTTTTGTAGGCTAGAAAACATGTGGAAACAGGAAGGCAATAAATAAAATTTTGAGGGGTTTAACTGGGAAATAGATCCTGTAACCAACTTCAGAATCCTACTTGTAGGAAAGCACAATTGCAAGAAATATTAGAGCATTTTATTTTTCTTAACAGTTATTTTATATGTATTTATATAAATTAATGTTACCATGTAGAATCAGGTAAACCAAATCCTCAATGCATTCTGCAAATACATTCTGTTCAGTTGTAAGCCAATATGGGACACAATTATAAAACTCACCTCCACCACAAAAGAGCAATAGTACTTTCTACTCTGTTTTGCAGCAACATATCTGCTTGCCAGCATTCTGCATTAACACTATTTTCCTTTCAAAGGTGTATTATCTAGGTTCACATTAACTATCTCTTTTTTTTCTAAAACAACTTAGACATCAATTTTTCTTTCAAAAATTTTCTTTTATATCAGATGTTTGCATTATGAAAAATTGCTGTCAGTGAATGTGAGTTAGGAATACTCTGTGCTTTCTTTCATGATTGTGTTCTCAAGAAGTTTATCATCAATTTTTGGATACAAAAATAAAATATTCAATATATTAATCTCATCAGTTTCTAATCCCACCATTTAATGAAGTTGTATTATGTTCCTAGGTCATTCTAAAGCCTATAATGTTTGTCTAGCTTCAGTTTTATGTCAAAGCTAATGATAAAAATGTTAGGCTCATTTAGACACTGACATTTTTTTTGAATCTACAGTATCCATCTTATAGCTTTGAGTGCCATTACTTGCTATTTAATTGTAATATTAAAATATTCTTATTTCATTAATGCAATTAATGCAAATAATCTCCAACACTGAATTGGAATGTTAAGAACTGATTGTAGGGAATAACTTATGTAGTTCCCATATTTTTAAAAAGTATGGAAAGTGTCATTATGGCTAATTATACAAATAACAATTATCAAAGTAGTTCAGTGAAAAATAAATATGATCTCTAGAAATGCTGAGAAAATAAACCCACTGGCTTCTCTTGTAGAGAACACAGGTTTGGTTCCCAGGTCTCACACTGCAGTTCAAAACCTTCTGTAGTACAGTTCTAAGGGATCTGGCCTTCTCTTTTGTTTTTGCAGATACAGGGCATACCAGTGGGATACTGATATACATGTAGGAAGAAGTCATATACACAAAATAAAATTAATATATAAAGAAGAAAATAAAAAATAAGTAGATGTGAAAAAATGTGATTAAGAACTGGATTACTTTTTAGTGTGTATTTTTATTGAATCTTTTTAGGCATTTTATACAAAACATCCTAGTCACCTGTATGCCCCATCCCCCCCTCTACATATCTACAGCCCCACACAGAATTTCAGGCATTCTGTCAAATACGTTAAAGATTATGGAGTCAAGTTTGTGTATCCAGATGTCCCTCAGTGCAAGTCCATCCACTGGGGTCTAGTCGGCCTATCTAGAGTCTCTCTCTTAAAGAATGTCAACTCTCCATCACCCAGCAGTGATTGCTGTCTGGCTAAAGTTAGGGCCTGCTGTCCATTTTCCCAGGTCTATGCCGGGATTTTGTCTGAGTACCTTTTATTGATTCTTTGAGAATTTCAAATATTGTATTTTGATTTAATTTAGTCCCTCTTCCCCAAAATATTCTCATAAATATACTCAGATCCTAACCCACACTTCACATTCTGTATTATATTTGAGACTTACAGAGTCTAATTTGTTTTCTCTAAATACATTTGGATGTGGCTTATCATCTGGAGCCTGGTCAGCTTACCTGGCATCAAACCTTTAAGAAACCTGCCTCTCCCTCTCCAAGAAGCTATCAGTTGGCACCAGTTCCTCATTCTGGGTCAGGGCACCCTGCCCACCTTCCACATCTGTTCTGGGTTTTTGTGTGCTTTGGGTTTGCACAGGTCCTGTGCATTTTCTCACAAGTGCTATGGGTTCATATGTCCATCCAGAAAACAATTTTTCACTGTATCCGTCCATTATCTCTGGCTCTTACACTCTTTCTGCCACATTTTCTACAATATTCTCTCAGCTTCTGGAGCAAAAGGTGTGATACTGGTGTCCCATCTGGCCCAAGCACCTCCCAGTCTCTCCCATTTTCTTGCTGAGGAATTTTCAGTTTTTGTGTTTCTTGCTGTCTGTTCCAAGGAGAGAAGCTTCTCTGGTGAGAATGGAGAGATGCACTAATCCGTGTGCATAACAATGTCTGTAGAAGTCAGTTTAATAGTGTTTTCATTGAGATGGATAATGGTAGTAAGTTCTGCCCTGTGGCCTGTGACCATCTAGGCACAGGTTCTTAAATTGTCTGAAACGATGTATTACTTAATGTATTATTTTAATACATCTAGACTTAGCTTATAATTCATTTTATAGTTACTTTATAGAGACAGGTAATTATCAAAAAATGGAAAAAATTCTTTATAACTTTTTTTAGTGGATTACTTCTTAAATGAATATTTATCTCATGTATTTATTCACCATCCTACCTTAAATGTTTCTAATTCTTTTATTTTTCCTTCATATCTAATTAAAAAGACAATCTTTTAAAAATTTTTTGATTGTGCTAGTCTAACTATGAAATACAGAGCAATTACTTAAAAAAGATATCATCTTGATAGTAACTTAAGGACATTTGCTTAGCTGTTCCTATCTTATTTAGCTTTTACGATTGTTCAATGACTTTTCTATTTTGGCACTAGTTTTTATGCATTCCATGTAATATTTTCTAAATATCTGGTTATTACATTATGTTAACCTGAAAATCTTAGAATCACTTTCAATTTGTTTGTTTAAAAGCAGAATACAACTGATTGCGATCATCTTATATGACAATTTGATATTGCTTCAGGATACTGCCATAATATTTAGCATTAAAACTGTCCATCTACAACATTCCAGCTAGCCTCAGTCATGAAGTTCTATGCAGTCAATTAATCTACATAATTTCCAGTGTAAGTACGAATCTTCAGGAACTTCTGGTCACAGTCGGAGGTGCTTTTCCCTTTCCTTTTATCTACCGACCATAGCATAGAATTATTATATCATATTGTTTATGACATAAATTCCGTCTCAGAAGCAGACATTCTGAGTAAAATATTAATTGATGTGCTGGGTCAGACATTATTACTTTATGGTCTTACAGTTCATTATACTCCTCACATACAGGTATGTGCAGGGTGGTGAATGTGCGCATGTGCGTAGGTTCCCATTCATACACACACGGAGCCCAGACAAAGACACCAGACAAGTTCTCTCAGTGAACTTGAAGCTTGCTGTTTTGGTTATGCTGGCTCACCAGAGATATCCCAGGACCCCACTCTCTGTTTCGAAAAACAGCACTGGAGTTACAGGTTATCTGGTCATGTCTGGTTTTTCTGTGAGTGCTGGTGATTTGAACTCAGGTCCTTTTACTTTCACCACAAACAATCTTAGCCACTAAGACATCATATATATATATATATATATATATATATATATATATATATATATATATATAGTACTTAAACATTAAATTCCATGAAAACTTTGTAATTCACTCCTGTAGTCCTTCATAATGTCTGTAATATAGTAATATGGTGGTCACTCAATGAGTATGTTCTGAATGTAATGATAATCAAATAATTGCAGAAAGTGTAAATCAATGAAAATGATTCAATTTCTCCTTTTCTAAAATAGGATACCAGTCACATAGGATCAAGTATAACAGAATGTGAACAAACTACCTTATTCTCTTACCAAACATCCTAATGCATTTCAAAATGTAGAATAAACTGTAAGCCTTCTCTCGGTCCCCAGTGTGCTTGTACTTGACTGTGCTGATTAGGGTTTGATGCTTCTCTTTACTCAAGTGCCTTCATCAGCTATTGAACTGCGGAGGAAAGGAGGCTTTAAACATGTACAGCCTGAAACCACCTTAACAAAGAAGAGCCCCATGCCGAGAACAGATTTTCTTTAAGTTGTTTTGTTTTCATGAAGACACTGCTTAATGAGAAGACTTTCCCATCAACTCCTTTAAAAATTTTGTTTCTTCTATTGTGACATTTCCCCTGAGCCTTTAAGCCATATTTTTTCAGCCATGGCTAGAACAATATAAAAGATGAATATTGTGCTCTTTGCAATGATATCTGAAGGTAAAAGAAACAATGAGATATGTGTAAAACATTTGCCCAGTTTTCCAGATTCAAAAATCAATCAATTGCTCAAAAATTGTGGGTCATTATCAAGCTCATGGCATCATTCAGAAGGTTTAGCTCCATCCTTACTGAAGAAGCGTGCCTCAGACTACTTGCACCCTGCTGACACATAACTTGGCTTCCAATTTACTATGTATTTTTCAAACTCAGTCAATGCATGCAGAGAGTGTATGCTTCACTTTTCCACAGCCAAATGCAGCTGAAACTTCTTGCTATTAAATTACAACTGAAAAAAATGCCTTTACATTTTAAATTTGTTACCTTCCTAACATTCTGTTAGATAAATTCTTTGATACCATGTATTTTACCATTGAAAAATGATTAAGAATATTCTATTGTATTTCAAATTGCTCTATCAAATTTATTAATATATTTTAAATGATTAAAAATATTTTCATTATTGGATATGCACAAAATTTTGCTCTCTAAAATTTATTTTATAAATGTCTTATATTTATTTTGTGTGGTTTGGGGGATGGATTGCATAGACATACCATAACTTATTTGTGAAGGTGGGAGTACTTGGTTCTCCCTTCCAATGTGAGTTCAAAGGATCAAAGTCAGGTCATTAGGCTTGGCAGGAAGCATCTCCACCTGCTGAGACTGCTTGTCTGTCCACAAATTTGATTACTTCAAGTAACATGTTTACCACAGTCATACTATGAAAGCCTCACTGGGAATTAAAAGACTGAAAGACCATCCCAACAGAGCAACTCCCAAAGTACTGTTTTTAAAATAAATTACATTCATGTCCATTTTGTATTACTGTTTCCTAAGGAGAGTTTTATTTATTACTGAACTGACAGCATATGAATATTATAGAAAATCCGTCTTCTTATTCAATTTGTTTTGTTTTATAATGGAAAGTGGGTATTGTAATATGGTATAAGGATTTTATTCTTCAACAAAACTTAACTCTCTACATATTTGTTAATACTATAATTGGCTGTTTTAATGTCTTCTATAAACCTGGCAATTTTCACTGAATTGCTTCTATGTTTATAGAAGATATAACAGATGATTAATGCCTTGTTTACCATGGAATAGACTTTGGAAATTACTTAAATAACTTTTTGTTAATATCTTTGGCCATAATTGCTAATGGCTTATATAACTAACAAATGATCCAAATTATTTTTCCTACAAACTTTAGCAAAATAGTAGCAAAAAATACATGCTTTAGCATAAAATTGGGATTTGTTTTTTAAGGGAGATTCAAAAGTTACGCTAATTGTGATTGTTAGTTTGGAATAAATACATTAATAAGCTTCCTTTCACTTAATAAAAATAAATGTTCTTCAAGTCAGCTTGCCACACAAAATCTTTAACAATCTTGTTCATAAACATAGCCAAATACTTTCTGATTGAATTTAAGGCTCAGTTCCCAGGGGAAGGAATCTGGAAGTATATAGGTCAAAGAAATTCAGAAAGAATGTACTACTCTTATTTTGTTAAATGGACATAGTATTAATCCAACTCCTAAACTCTTATCATTATACCCAAAGAAGGAAACAGTGATTTCTGGACACAACAGGGGAGTTGCACATATGAACTCACAGACATTGTAACAGCATGTACAAGACCTGAGAAGTTCAAGCCAGCCAAAATCCAAACATGGACTGAGGAAAGTGTGCATCAAGTTCAACCCTAGCTGAGGACTGGTAATTGATAACTACTGGATAGAGTCCGTTTTCTTTAAGGTTGTGGCCACTGACAGGTCAGCTTCTTCCACGGGTGTACTCACATCAAAAAGCATCTGGGCAACAAAAATGGGATTAAAAAGACATTAAAAAGAAAATGATCATGATGCTAGACTATTCTGGAGGAGGGGGTGTATTTGAGAAGATACGGCTGAGAAGATTGAATATAATAAAAATCATTTTTATAAAATGTTAAATTGGGTTCAGCAGTTAAGAGCCAGTGGCTACTGGCTAGTGTTGTAGAAGACTGGTGTTTGAATCTCAGCAACCATGCGGTGGCTAACAACCATCTTTAACTCCAGTTCCAGGGACTCTGACACCCTCTCCTGTCCTCCATGGGCACTGCACAACATATGTGCATATACATACATGCAGGCAATACACTGATACACATAAAATAAAAACAATAAGTGAAATGTTCAAATAATTAATGGAATATTATTTTAAAGATGAAAATCCCTGAGGACTAGTGCTCAGAGTTCTAGAGATTACTATGCAAGCTGCTAAGGCAGAAAACCAATCAATGGTCAGGCTTACTTATAATAACTAATAACTACAACTGACAAAGCAAACTATCCTTATTAATGCAGCAGAAGCACATTTATATAGGGGGCAATTGACAGCTGTCTAATTGGACTTAAAGACCTCTCCAGCACAAGACCCATCCTGACTCAATCAGACAGAGACCCAGCATTGAATGGGGAAAATGAGCAGCAGGCTCAAACCCTTTCCAAGGAACTATTGGCAAATGATTACTGTGGGGTGAGGGAAAAGAGGTCTTCCTTAAAGGAGTGACTCTGGATAGGCTGACTAGATTCCAATGGATTGCCTTCCACCAAGGGACATCTGAGTACAACTGCTTGAGCCAATAATACTCAATATCTAACATAGGGTGGTGGGTTGGAGACTGGGAGAGAGGTCTAAATTTGATTAATAACTATTATATGAAATGCACAAAACTCATTAAAAATTGGGAAAAAAAGAATACCCAAAGTAATGAATCTGAGAAACAGACTTGTAGTGAGGAGGGGAAGTGGGTAGGGATGAGAGGCAGATAAGAGAAGGTGAGGGGAAAGAATAATCAGATATATTATGTATATATGTATATTATGTATATATATGGAATTGTAAAATACCAAAATTAAGAAATAAAAAATGTTAATATGAAAAAATCAAAATATATAATGCACGTGTTTATTTTTACTTTTAAAACCTTACTTTCCATGTACAATGTACAGATTAAATAATTATATATATTATAAATATTAATAGATTATAATTTTTTTTCAGGTTTGAAAACCCCTCTCCATAGAGGTTATTTTTAATTCACTTTTTCTATATTTTTCAATTCAACAAATGCATTAGTCATTATTCATGCCTATTTCTTATTAAATTTTTATTTACTTGTGTCTCAAATGTCTTTGAACTCACTATATAGTCCAGGCTGGCCTTGAATACACAGAGATCCACCTGCTTTGCCTCCCGAGTACTGGCATTGAAGGCATGTGCCACCAGGCTTGTTTTAATTTCTACCATATTTAAGGTCAATGGAATTAGATAGAAAGTCCAAATTTTAAAATTCACTACCTCAAAATCATAATACGTGTTGAATTATTTTTGAATGCAAAATTGCTCTTGTAACTTCAATACCCAGGAAGTGGAATTCACATATCCACAACGAAAAACAAAAGAAAACAAACTAATACAATCAGTTAGCAGCATTTGAAACTAGAAAAACAAATTAGCTTAACATCCTCTTTGATGACTAAAAATGATACTGAAAGGTTCTATTCCTCAAGGCCTTTCTTGCCTCCATTTTTTATCTGATTGACATATATTGGTTTCATTTGTTTTCTTATCCTCTTCTCTACTCACTGTCTATGCATATGCTGCTGACGTGTGCCCATTTCTTCCTCTCTATGGACTCCTTACCATGAAATTAAAAAATTCAAAGTTTTTTTTTGTTGTTGTTGTTGTTCTTTTTTTTTTACTCAAAGACGTGGCTTGGTTGAAATATTTGTGTTGATTTATCTTCTGTTTCTCCATAACCACAAATATCACTATTTTTCTTCCTTATTTTCAATTGTGCCAACACTGAGCACTGTGAATTCGGCCTCTACTACTGTGACATTGAAATACCCACCAGGGTACCTGGCGTTCTTAATGAAGACTCTAGTCATTCCCTCTTCATTGGTTCTTTACTTGGCTACTCAGTGCTGTAGGGAGCACTTTTTTCTCTCAGTTTCTCTGTCTTTGTTGATAGCTATAAATAACAAAGTACAGGAATGGGTTTATAGCTCATCCATCACCATCATGTATCTTAACTGATATTTAATGAGATTCATTAGATATAGAAATAAATTCATTAGGGATTTGGATGTATGGCTTCACAAATAAAAAGAGTTTTTGACTGCTGTTCTATCTAAAAAGAATTCGGCTGGTTAGTTTGTTCAGCAAAAGAAAAATTGTGCATAAATTATATTTAAAATGGAAATAGTTGAATTTAATAATTATTTTCCAAGTTCTAAAAATAAGAGCATTATAGAGATTAACTGAATAAATTTATTTTGAAATTCAGGTGCATTCCATGTGTTTATCATTCTAAAGACAGGAATTAAGTGTCCAATATGTCTCTCTCTTCAAAACTAGACATAAGGGACAAGAAACTGAGCAATAATATGTTTTGTTTTTTATTTATTTTTAAATATTTTAGTAATATATTTATTTTTTGTGTATGAGTGTTTTGCCTAAATGTATGTAATTATACCACACACATGCAATGTGGAGGTCAGAACTGAATGTCATATATCCAGGAACTAAAGTTACAAATCGTTTTTAGCCACAGTGTGGATGGTGGGAACAGAACCCAGGTCCTCTGCAAAAACAACCATTGCTCTTAATCACTAATCCCTCTCCAGCTCCAATAGCATGTTTTATCAATACAATGTCATAATGCTGTTTCCAGGAAAGGTTACAATCTTCCTATTTGTACATTTTGGGGGTGTAAAGGAAACAGTGAATCCTGGCCCTGGTGTGAGGCTCCCTTCTAAGTCACCAATCCTTGGCTTTTCTCAGCAGAGTGTCAGAGATAGTGCTCTCCAAAAGGGTATCAATCATTTGATAGATGTAGTAATTGATGCTGTCCCATCAGGGCTAGCCTTCTTGATTAACCTCCCAGGGCATACTTCATGACTTAGAACACTTCAGAAATCTTGGCTTGCTTAACCATTTCTTCTGAAGTGAAAGAAGAGGAAATAATGACTTGGAGTAATCTCTCCCCCTGAACTGAACTACAAAGAATTGTAAAGCATATGGGGTAACTTGAGCGAGTATTACACATGTGAGCTTTTGTTCATAGACAAAGATCATTCACATTGGCCTTCAGTGTTTCATAGTGATCATTTACATCATCCAGAAGGTCTAAGAAAGTGAAAGTTGAGTTTAGGATGAGACTTAGTTTTAGTGTTTATTTACTGCACTATAAGGTACCCTGACAGTAACACATAGACAAACACTGGTTTTGCTTTTGGTTTTCACTCCATCACTTAGACCCTGCATGTTTATTATTGCTTAAAATGAGTCAGTACATCTCACAAATCATGTTCCTTGGATCAAAAACTCATGATTTCTTTTCAGCTCTTAAAGATGTGAAAATCTTAATAGATTTCTTAAATCAGAGAGATCTATGGTTTATTTTCACTTTGTTAAAAGGATTATGCCTTCTGGACTTTGACAGGGTCTGGTGTTTAGCCTGAAACGTATTGATGTGTAATTTCTTACTGCCACTTCTGTTCTGACATTAAATTTTTGATTTGTATATTTTTCTATATTTGAACATTGTGTTCATTTATTCCATAATCCCTGAAGTGAACAAATGTACATACTCCCTCTTCTATTATCTGGATCAGACTAATGCTTTTCTAGTAGCGCTCTTGGATGTAGTCAGTACTTAGCTGCATTTATGATTTTACCTAACCTGCATCATGTAATTCACAGTTGTATTTATGGTATGTATTTAATACTTAAATCATTTCTACATGGAACCATTTTTTCTGGTTTTGTCCTGTATATAATAGAAAATGTTCACCATTAAAAATAATTTTGTAGGGATCTGGAGACATGGCTAAGAGGTTAAGAGCACTGTCTACTGTTATAGAGGACCTGTATTTGATTCAATACAGCTAAAAATAGTCCATATCTTCAGTTCCAGGGGAATCCAATAACCTCTTCTCATCTCCGTGGGAAGTGCACGAAATGTGTGCACTTATATACATTTAGAAAATATACTCTTATACATGAAATAAAAATAATAAATAAAATGTTAAAAAATAATTTTGTGCTAATATTTCCAAGATGTGATATACAGGAAAAACAATGTAATAAGGAATTTATTGATGATATAACATGTAAGCTTCCAGTGAAGATATTACCAGTTTACTATAAATGTTCAAAAACGCAATCTTCAAAATATTTGACATTTTTTTGTATGTAAGCATTAACATTTTTTAATTTACATTCTAATGGTTTTGTTGAGAGAACTGTGGTGCAAAGTTGGAGGAAAAGCCCTTGAATAAAATTGATTTTAATTCATACTTGTTGGCTTCAGAGTAAGATTATGTTAATATGCCAAGACTTCTCTTGTTCACAATCCCTCTTGCCGTATATGCTAAACAGCCATTTAATGTAGAGAGCATTCACAGGATGAAATCATGAATGTTGTCTGTTTTATGTGAGAGAATATTTTTGCACCTGATATGAAAGCTATTTTCATGGGTAAAATTTGGGGGGATAAGGAACACCCTTCATTGTCAAAAATGCCACTGATATTACTGTTATGTAAAACTAAAAATGACTTGATTATTGTACTCATGAAGCTTATTTGTTTTGTTTCAATGTATACTTTTCATTCATTTTTTGTGCACTTCATAAATATCTTAGTCATCTTTATTTCCTACCCACCATCTGCACACCCACATAGCCCTCCCCACAGGATCTCATGCATTCTGACATAATATGTTAGGCCCATCAAGTCAAGTTTACAAAGCTTATTGAGAAACTCGCCTCCCACAAATTCTGTCAAAGGGAGGAGAGGCGTTGAAAACACAGAGTACAAATGAACCTTCTAGCAAATTTATATCTATCTTGGTCAGAAGGGGCACATTCAAACTTGACTTGGATTGATGGAATTCACAATGCAATCTTCTCACATTTACAGCTACAGGTGACAGTCAATACAGGAAAAGAGTCACCTGCCAAGCAGAGGCAACTGTATCTTTGAAGTTGGAGCCTGGTTACTGTGAAAACTTTCAAACCTTCTGCTCTTGGGAAATTGTTTTCCATCACAATTGTGAATTATTAAAGTAAATTCCTAGTGAAGACTTGGAACAATACATCCACGAACACTGCCCTTTACAAGTCTTGTGAGTCACTGAGAAGGGAAGAATAATTTTCAGAATCACAGTAAGATTTTTCCTAGGGCTCTGCTGAGATCTGTCAGGGAGAGTTCTGCCCTTCTGTTCTCATAGAATTCTGTAGTAGAATTTAATCCACAGGTACCTCTTTGACTTAATTACTTTTTTGCTATAGTTTGAGTGGTTATATATGATTTTTTGGATCAGCGGCAGAAAATTTCTAAACATTTCTGGCATTAATGAAGAAACAGACAGTTAAAGTTAATAACTAGTTACAAAATTTCAAGGACAACTTTAGCATCTTAATGGTAAATGAAAATCTGAAACCTTCTTATGGGAAACTAGAACTGCCCAATTAAGCACATAGATTTAGAAATCATGTATTATCTTCACAATGCCTGGCACAACAAACTGTAGTCATGTAGTAGTGACACTTTTAGCTGGGGGAGGGGGGTAACCAACAGCTTGAGAACAAGAACAAGCTCCAGTCATGAGCTTTTTAGGACATTATTTTAAGTGGAGAGATTATTTATTAATCTCTATGTCATATAAAGCTCTATAAAGATTGAATACATCCTTTAAAGATGGTGAGATTCAGTGCAGGTTTTGAATAACAGACATTAGAGCACTGAGTATGTGAGTGTGTTCTGGGCTGTATTATTCTCTCTCAAACACTCATCTGTGTAAGCTCTGCACTATTGTTTCCTCAGTCTTTGGTGCATCTACCATTGAATGTCCATTTGGAAATCATCAGCAAAACTGTCTCTGAGAACAGTCTGATCGTGTGTTAGTTTATGCCACCCCAGGCTTTATTCTCACACCTCATTTTATTTCACACTTAGATGATATACCTGGGTTCCTCCTGTAGCTAAGGAGGATGAGGCAGGACCTGGCTTGGCACTCATGAGCACAGCATACAAAAAAATCTAGGTTTTAACAGTCCTCAGGAGGACCTTCACTGGTCCAGGAGCCTAGAGATAAATTCTATTTTGACACAAGTTGATGGATTGCCTCAAAGTGCTGCTTCCATTGTCACTTATACACAGTTCCACAGAGACAATCACACCATGGTGTGGGGAGGAAGCAGGATCTCTAGGGCTTGCTCCAGGTTCCATGAAAGACTGCTAGGCTGGTAAAGAGCAAGATCCAGAGACCTACTTCCTGCCCCACATCTCTGGGGTTATAGTCCCATGTGTCTATGGATGGCTTTAATATAAAAAAGTACATGTTTATGGGGGTCCTCATACAGCAAGTTCTCTTACCTCTGAGCAATCTCCTCACCCCTCATCTGTCTTTTTGTCTGTTTATTCTCACTGAACTTTGGAGAACTTCATAGAATATATTTTGACTATATTTAGACCCCCCCTTGCCTATCTGAACTCTCTTAATCCCACACCCACTTTGATGTCTCCAATGGTATCATTCATTTTTGCTAAATACAGAGCTAGATGTGAAAAGCCAAGTTATGAGAGGGGAAGAGAAAAGATAAAGATCATTCATTCAACTAAGGAAGCAGGAGTGGAAAATCTGAGCACAAAGGTTGTGCATTTAGTGACTCCATTTTCACATTTACATTTACATAAAACTCATGAAATAAATCTAATTATATGTAGAATTTTAAAAGTACATTTAATAAATATGCTCATAGAACTCACTACCATAATAATGAATGCGAGTAAAGAAATAATAGAAAGACCTGTCACTAGAAGTCTTTGAATTTTCTGAAGTAAAATGAACCTGGACCAATAGTTTTTTTATGACAATATGCATGTGTGTATTAAATGCAAGTTCATAATGTTTACCTACGAACTATAGCCTAGAAGCATGTGTGTCATTCCCAAAGTGATTACCAATGCAATTTACAAGCAAAATAAGCACATCCTCTTTAGAAGAGAAGACATACAGATCTGTGGGGTAATCGAAGAGTTAATTTTCTGTTCCTCCTTCCCTCTCTCTCCTTAGATTTCTCTGGGTTGATGAGACATTCAAAATCTGATTTTATCTTAAGAACTCTCTTCCAGCAAGGCGTGAATATACTGATTGTCATATGGAATACGAACAATATCACGTAAAGACCTTTGACATCTGAGCTCTGCATCAACTGAGAGGTGGCAGAGCTCAGCAAGTGATGTGTGAGCATTTTTCAGGCTAAATTTACATTAACAGCCAAAGGAAAAAAACCCACTGTAGATGGCATGGTTTCAAAAGGTGTTTAAAGATAAAATGACGATAATATTTAAAATGGTTGCAATTTTTTAGACCTGATATTAGAGTAAATAATACAGAATTAAGTGCAGTTAAATAATTTTGAACACAGTAAAAAATTGTAGGGTTAGAAATTTAGAACAAGAAAACTAAGTCTGAATTATATTTTTCTCTTATGAATTCAGAATAGGTCTTTTTCTGTCAGTCTAAATTATATCTGAGATACTGAAAAACATTTTCACAGGTAGAAATATAAGAGTATGTTTTAGACTTGATCATTGCATTTGGTTTTAATGGTGAATAACGATTTTATTTGAAACTATGAATATTTTAAATACAAAACAATTTATAAAACTTGAACTATAAAATTATTAAACTTTACTATGAAACACTATTTTAAGCTGATGTCTCAAGCAGTATGCATTACCTCCACGAAAAATTTTGGAAAAGGATTGGAGGTGATGATTTTATGCACGCACAAAAATTCTAACATTCTATAATTGTGTTCACTAGGATCTTCATTATATCCGTGTAAATATAATCTACAAATTATTAATAGTGAGTGACCTTGGAGTTCCCTTGCCCCATATTGAAACACAGTTTACTTTCCTGCACTATGAAATGCTGGTAATTTTAATATCTTGTTATAGAGTTGCTATAGTACATGTATTAGACAGTTATCTCAAACATTAACATAAGCTTCAAATAAAAGAAGAAATTTACAAAAATAATGAATTATTTAAATTCGCAAAGTGCAAGCACAAGTTTGTAAAGAGTGTGTATGCAATTAAATAATAAGATTGTCTCAATCCTGACAGAAAAAAAAAATGTTTGTGAGAATTTGTCATTTTTTATTTTTGTATCTGACTAGGTTTGAAGACAAAGTTTGATATTCTAAATTTGGAGATGAGTTGAGTCTAGTTTCTTCATCACTTTCAAAGTCTTGTCTTTTTTATAGGTGTCACTTAAATGGTGCCTGCAATCCTCTCTGAAATGTAAGAAACTAAAGTGAATACTGTTGTGTTTTCCTAAAGATACCAAAGGAACAGAACAAGAAAAAAGGAATTAAGCACCATTCCCATACATGGAATGATATCTATGTTCACATCCTAAATATGAGAAGTATGAAATTGAGCATGTTTGGAACTGACAACTCAGATCAGTAATTATAAATACTTGTCTGGACAGTCTTACAACCTGAAAGTGGTTCCTACAGTTCAAACACACACACACACACACACACACACACACACACACACACACACACACAAGCACACACAAACACAAAATGTGGGAAAGTTTCACAAGCTATAATTTTCCTCTTTCATACATAGATGCTAACTATGAATCTTTATGTATGTGTGCTTCAATAGGATAATCTATAGGCGGAAGGAAACTAATAAGGGGTCAAGGATGGGCTGTTAGTGGGAGAAGAGGTAAAGGAAATGACAGGATAAGGAAGGTTATATGGTTGAGTAATACCAGGGAGAACAGGCCAGATGGGGAGTGCGCAGCAGACGGGAATAACTAACACTAAAGGCCATTTGAAGAAAACATGGAAGCCAACTACCATAGAAACTCCATATATATATGGACATATCTGCATATATCTATGTACATTTATATTTATATATGTATATCTATATCTATATATATACATATATATAGAGAGAGAGAGAGAGAAGCAGTTAGAGTTTAAATGTACTTATCATACAATAGATTGTTGATGGCCCTACAGAGCAGCACAGAGTAACAAATAAAAAGCCCAATGAAAATAATTGATTCTCTGTTTAGGATTCATTAACCAAAGGAATACCATAGAACCTCAAACAATACTGGATATTGCCATTGCTCTTGGCTACTCAAAAGAACTTAATGGTAAGATCCTATTGCTAAACACACTACATGTATTATTTTGTAGAGCTAACAAGAAGAAATCAAGATGGATTTGCTTCATCTCTACTGGATACTTACATAGAATTAAAAGGTGCTATACATGCTACTGAAAGAGAATAGTAGTCGTCAATCTTATCTAACTGTGAACTCTGAACTGCAACAGGCACTGGCCTGGCAAGATACGCCCACTGATACAAAAGTTACATAAATGTTATAGGAGTAACCAACCACTTGATAATTGGAATCAAGGCCCACTTCTTAAGACAGAGTCTATGCCTGGTACTGTTATCAAGGCCAAGAACATGTGGCCATAGGCCTAAGGGAAGAGCCTACTACTACTACTCTGTTAAATAGACACAGTACTAAACTGAGTCCTAATGACTTGTTTTAACTGTAGATTAATGTGTCCCTTATTTGTCACCAGAGAAATTTCTTGCAACAAATTAGAATGCATTTGAATTACCTTGTATTACCTAATTTCTTTGTTTATGCATATGTATGTAGATACACTCATGCAATTGCATGGGATTGGAGCTCTGAGGACAACTTATGGAAGTCCTGCCTCTCCTTCTACCATGTGGGGACTAGAGATTGAACTCAGGTCCTTTAGGCTTGGAAGCAAACATCTTTACCTGGTGAACCATCTCACCCACATAATGTTGTTGTTGTTTTATTCTTTTTAAGATAGGGTCTCCCTGGAGGCCCAGCTTGCCTGTAACTCACTATGTAGACCAGGCTATCTCTCAAAAATCCATCTGCGTTTGCCACCTGAGTGCTGGAAGTAGAGACATGTATGTGCCTCAAGGCCTTTATAAAGTCTTTACTGGGTTGTTGCAAATAGATGACTGGCGTTCATTAATAACTGTATGCTAAAATCATCTTATTTAAGAAGTAGGATTATATTCATATCCATTCTTGAATTTCATGATCTTGAGAAAATCTGTTCAGAAATGAGGAAGGTATGTTTTGGGAGAATATTTTAATGAGTCTGACAGTGATACAGATAACTTGTGTCAAATGTGATGTGTTGTTAATATTTTTAATTAAAGAGATAAATTTCAAGTTTTAAACCTTGTTCAATGAATGTGATCATGCATCTTTTTCAGGGATTTGACAAGAGATCTAAGAAATGATAATAATGGTAATATTTTCTGGGCTCTTCGAATCATAACCTTTGTATTCCTGTCTTTAAATAAGATGTATTTATAGGTAAACCTGATGTTTAAGGTTCAATATCTACTTATGTTTCTTCATTACACAATTCTGATATGGATCCATACTGTGCTGTTTCTTCTCCCCCCTCATACAATAGTTTGTATGTCAGGAAATGGACTTTGCTGTCAGCTTTTCTGGCTTCTGAAGTAGAGCAGGAAGACTTAAAGGTAAACTTATCTCTATTACAAAGGAATGATGAGAAATGAGCGTGTTACCTATCTTAGCATGTAAGATATCAGAAAATTCTGCTGCTTTTTTAAGAAAAAACTTTCACGCCTTCTAATAGAGACTAAGTCCAATGTTATTAAACACACTGAAAAATGATTTAGAGTGAATGCTGAAATTGGGATATCCACATTGTTCCAAACTCAAGGATTAAGGAAATACTAAAATTAAAATAGATAAGCAAATGAAAAATCTGGAGATTACAAGAAAGCTACTGAATACTAAAATACCTGGCTTCAGAATGAGTGTAACATCTAGGATTTCAAAAATACACCTGTACATTGTTGTCCAGGATCACCTCAGGATTCCTCACACTCCAGTGCAGATAAGGAATTTCTCTCCTCTAGCGTGGATTATGTCAGTAGAATTTTCTGATCGTAGTTGTGTTTGAGATAGTTTTACACGTGAAGGAAAACCCCATCTACCTGTTCTCTTGAGCTTTCACTATTGCCATGAGAAGAATATCCCCTGGTATCTTAACTCAGAAGAAATGTAGACATGTGAAGCACAGGAACTATCAAACAGGCCTGGGCCTGGAGCAGCCGCACAGTTACTCAGATATTTCTTCCTCAGGAGTGGGAACAAATTTGAGTCTGTGAAGCCTGAATTTCAAGGTTCCTTTGGGACCCTGTGAGTCATTCACCAGCTGAGATCATGACTCAACCCCATTGTAGAGTAATACCACAAAATTCACTGTGGTAGGAATAACACTAATATCTGCATTTTACATTTAAGACTAGTCTGGAAAATGCAGTAGCTGTACATGATAACCAAGTAAGCACTCTTAGGTGCTGTTATTAAAAAGACTGAATACCAATGGCACTAAGTAAGTACTAACTTACTTAGTACTAAAATTCAATCATAAAAAAATCTGGTATCCATTAGACTTTAAAATTACCACTTGCAAATTACAGGTATATATTATAAATTATATATATTTTATTATATATGTAATCTGACACGTAATAAAGAGAATTTATGTGAAGACACAAAATTCAATAAATGTACATTTGTTAAATATGAATGTAGGTCTAGACAATAAATTATTAAATATACTCCTCTACTTATAAATATAGATTAAAGAACTCAGAACACCCGACAATAATGTTTGGTACAAATACCCCATAGAACATTCTAATTGTAGACATACCTAGTAATTCCATTCTTTGAAAAAAAAAATTACATTGTCAGTTTTTAAATTCACTAATAAGTCAAATTTACATTTGAGTCATATTTATAATTATTCTGTATCCATTCATTGAATTCTTAAGTCAAAGATACAAATACTTTAAGAATCAGAAGTGACTAAGAACCCCTTAAAGGCAGGGACTAAAATCTCATTTATGCATGTATTCCTCCTTAGGCAGTGTCATTTCCAGCACACAGATAAGCAGAAGCCACAAAGAGAAGAGGAAACGAAATGGCATTAATCATATGTGCACTAATGTGCATTTACAGTCCATGCGTGATAAAAGGAGGCTGAGAGTGCAGACCAACCACTTGTACTCATGAAAATGAGCAGCACTAAGCCTGTTTTAAATCCACTTTCAGCCCTGGGCTAGTTGTTTCTACCACTTCA
This sequence comes from Eospalax fontanierii, assembly GCA_035773235.1. NCBI lineage: Eukaryota > Metazoa > Chordata > Mammalia > Rodentia > Spalacidae > Eospalax > Eospalax fontanierii. Next base: position 68,522,993 of record CM069538.1, read on the forward strand.
TTATAGAGTTAACATGATCACTGCATAAAAGAATCATTTAAAAGAAAAATATTGGTAAAATATTTTCCTCCTAAAGTCTACCCATTCAAGCAGTTCATTTTAAATAAAATTCGATTTTGTAGTCTGTAAAGAGAAACGAATTCAATAATTTAAGGATGTGAAATTCTATATTCAATGCACCATTTATTGACAGACATTTAAATATTAAAACCAAGTAAAAATAATATGTTGCAAGACTGCAATAATAGTCTAATAAACTCTTCAACATGAAAATATGTGTTTTTTTGTTTTGTCTGAGACATGGTCTTGCATGGCTGAAACTGAATTCGCCAACTTCACTCCTTGAGTGTTAGATATAAGGGTATGTGCCACTATACCAGGCTTCACACATGAAATTCTATTGAATTTCTTCTGTATAAGAAACATTCATTTGTTTAGTTCAATAAGCATCATTGTATGTAGAAATGCAACTATAATTTTATTTGAGCAAATAGTTTCCATAGTATAATAATGGAATATATTATATAATCTGAGTTTCATACTAAAGACAGATTTGAAACTCAAATTCCTAAAATGTTTGTACATTTTGATATTTTGAAACAAAGAACTTGGTTATTATATTTTCTCAGTAATAATTACAGGGAAACATGAAGATATTGTATGTAATAAAATTATACCAAAATATATTAAATATCAAAAGGATTTTAGCCTGTGTACTGTGGAATCAATTCTTTCAAAACAAAGCAGAACTTTCTCTGATCCCACTTGTTTGTTAACCAGTTGATAACATGTTATCAACTCAATTAATGAGGGTTTCCAATTGCAAACTGTGAATAATACATACTTATCTACTTATGATCCACTTACCTTTGGACAGAAGTGCAAGCTGGCTCTGGCATAACCAGACCCCAGAGGGGGGAAAAAAAAATCTAAGTTGGTATAGAATACAAAAGAACGAAAGATACATGGTTTTAGGCTTATAATTAAAACTTCAAATCAATGGCTTTTGCCTATTTTTAAATCAGTTTCTACAGCTTGACATCTTACAATAAAAATTTAAGAAATTAAGTGGCATTTTAAATTTGATGTACTGGGAATAACTTTAAACTTTTTTCAGGTGAGACTTTTTTTGTATTAATGGAAAATTATGAGTGGAAAATTGATCAGATCCAAATGTAATGTGTGTGATTTTTCAGTATGGCAACAAATTATATAAATGCATGTACATATATGTGTGAGCCTTGATGACATAGTTTGTCTTTAAAAAATAAAACAGAATCCATCTCTTTAGATTAGTTCTGTTGTGCTATGTGCATTTTAAAACTCCATCCAAAAGTCAGGAACTAATCAACATCGAAAAGTACTTATGTTACAACTAAAAGTGCATAAAAATATGTACGTAGTCAAAGTGCCATTAAATATTTATTGTACGAACATTCCAAATTCCAGATCATTAACAACTTGACCAGTGCAGGTCAAATCTGCAGCCAGTGTAACCTGACAGTGTCCAGGAAACAGGGAACTCTGTTCTGGAGACTACTGCTCTGGAGGAACAACGAGATCTGTCTGAGCTCTCAGTCACTTCTGACGTGGAAAAGAAGAATCCCAACAACTGTAAGTGTAAATGCCAGAGAAATTGACAAAATGGAAAGGACCAAGAAATCCATTGTTAACTAAAGGCGCTATTATTCTTGAATGTAGTTTGAAAACTAAGGAACAAAGAGCAGACTCTTCATAATATACTGACATTTTACCTCTGCTGCCCATCAGGAATGGTCTGAGATTTCACGGTACATGGCTGCCACAGTTAGACCAGCCATTCAAGTCAGACTGAGTTATTTAATTTCCCTCACTTTATTGCCTAAAATACATTCAGAAAATATTCTCTCAGTTCCTGCCTTAGACTATTTTAAGAAGGTTTAAAGGAGTCAAAAACATGGTGGCCCCTTTCATTCCAGCCCTCTGAGGCTGGGAAGCATGCAGATCTCACAGACTCAGGCCATGAGAACTTGTCTCAAAAAACAAAGCAAAAACAAAATAAAACAAAAACCCAAAATCAAAATCAAAAAGAAAGAGAAAAGAGAAGAAAAGAAAACAAAAAGATTGAGGATTTATAGTAACATACTATCTATGTTATGAATGCTATTAACCAGACTATTATTGTTATTATTAATTATTGCTACTGATAATTGCTACTCTTATTTAGGAGACAAAAACCTCATTGTCAGCCAAAACTACCCTGGAACTCAAGGCTGGATATGAACTCATGGCAAACCTCTTGTTTCTAACCACAAATTGTTGGTATTAAAAGTGTAAGCCACTGCACCCACCTAATCAGAAGATTATTATTGAAACAGTTACTAGCAAACTGGCAAAAGAGAATAACATACTAATAAAGGTTTTCTTTAGAAATATCATAAATGTTCATTTTTTTAAAATATCAATCAAACAATTCAACAAAATAAAAATTTATATACATTAATTATGGCAAACATATTTGCCAATAGAAATGCAGTCAATAGAAATTACAGATTCTTTAAAATTGAATTCAAACACTAGATAATCTGATGAAGAGAAAATATGTTGGTAAGTTAAATCTCAATCAAGACAACTTAAAAGATTACTAGTAATTTTTGATGCATCATGAGTTCTGATGTTGTAGCAGAGACTGTGTTGGGGAAAATGACTTTGGCCTCCCCTGGTCTTTCCCCTACTCTCTAATGTTTTAAGAATCATTCCTTCATATGATACCTAAGTCTAAAACCATGGTTTCTGTGATGGTCCTGTTCAACCCAACCCAATGAGAGTTGACTCACACACCATAAAAGAACCTTACATTCCTTGGAACTGGGAGTTAACAGGTGGTTTATAAGATGCCATGTGGATGCTGGGAAATGAACACAAGTCCTCTGTAAGAAAAGTAAGTGCTCTTAACAACAAAGACCCTTCTGCAGAGACTGAATTCCATCTTAGGCAACACCTTTTATATTAAAATTTGGGGGACTGAGGAGTTGGCTCAGTAGTTAAGAGTATTGCCTACATTTGCAAAAGATACAAGTCTCGATTCCCAGCACCCGCATGGCCACTAGCAACTTTCCTTAACTTTATTTCCAGGGTAAACCTCAAGCATTGCACAACGTGGGTGCACTTACAGACATGCATGCGACACACTCATATACATAGAATAAAAATAACGCACATTTTTAAATATTGAAATTTTGGAGAAGCAGCAGCACAATAAAAAGGACTTGGATCTTGAAAGGCATCCACTTGTAGGACGCCACAGAAACAGCTTCTAAAGCTAGCTAGTGATGCTTGCTAATGTTGATGTTTTTGCACCTGATTCTTGCTAATCACCTTAGGTCAATGCTTCTTTATATTTTTAGGCTTGATATTGTGTTCTCCTACATAAATAACTCTTTTGACTTCAGAAATCTTTCATCTGTGAAAAAGAAATTTAAGTTTGATAAAATGCTATGTTCTTTCAACATGAAAAGTTTATGAAACTATAAATACATTTCTATATTAGTGTGGGCTGAAGTGACAAAATCAAAATCCATTGTGTTGCTTTTATTAATTTCTTTTGTAAAATGGTTGAATGAAGGTTCCAGTTACGGTCCAAATAATCACATTCTGCCCTTGTGTGGTGCTGTTTTGCTTGTGTAACATTTGCTTTTCCTGCACAGTCACTCTCTTTGTCAGTTACCCTGAATTCTTGAAAGAATAAAATTGATCCGGAACCATTTTTATAGTAAGTGAAAGAAAATACTAGCAATATCGAGCTTCACTGGACAGATAACACCTTGATGAAGCCATTCCTCTAAGAGGGAGCAGGTGCCCCAGATGGGACTCCCCTGAATAAGAGTGATTACATAAAGGATATTGCTCTTCCTCAGTGGATGATAGTGGTGACAATTTCTCCAGCACCTCTTTGCAGGACCAGACTTGAGAAAATGGCTAGATCACTGACCAGACCAAAAGACCTACACTGCTAAGCGATGCTACTTAACCTATCCTCTCTCCTTTGCCTACTTTTTTAAAAATAAAATTCATATCAACTTCCAGAAGATATCATTACACTTGCTAAGGCCTTCATCTCTTTGCAAAGTGGCCATGTTCATTAAATCTTCCTTCTCTCCCCTCTGCCATCACTGATCATTTTAATTGCTGGTACCGAAATGAGTGTCTGAGACTGGTTCATTGGTAGCCCCAGATCTGGTGCTATTGACCTAAAATTGTATATGCTGGTTTCAGTTTGCATCAGGATGGCCAGAAATATTCCCTTATGTGGCCATATTCTAGGTGAGTCAAATTTACCTCTGTGGATCCAACAAGAGTGGATCAATTTCACTTTCCATTTCCATATCAAATACCGTGTAAAAATTCATCATAATTTCCTGACATACATGGATTTCCCAACTGAAGCATCCCTACTGAAAGTTTAGAATCTAGCATCAAAACATGATGACGTTAGTCTTTCTGGGTGGGTCTGGGTTACCTCATTCATCAAGACTGTCTCTGATTCTACACATTCACCTACGAATTTCATAATTTCTCTTTCCTAATAGTTGAATAATATTCCAATATGTACAGATACTATATTTGCATTATCCATTCATCAGGTGATGCCCTTCTAGGTTGTTTCAATATCCTGTCTACTGTAAATAGAGCAGCAATGAACATGAAGGAGCACATGTCCCTGCTGTAGATTATGGAGTATTTGGGTACATACCCAAGAGTGATATAGGTTAGATCAATCTGATGGATTTTTTTATAGCTTTTTAGGAACTCCACATCAGTTTCCATAATGGTTGTATCGGGCGACACTCCCAACAACAGTGAATAAATGGTCACCTTTCCCATACTCACACCAGTACATGCTGGCTTCACACTAGTGGACCCTGTGCCTCTGTCTTCTGATTGCTAGGATTACAAGCACACACCACTATGCCTGAATATTATTTCTCCACAAAGAGAAAACAAGGAATGGTAAAACAGCTAATATCTTCTAGCAAGAGACCACGACATTAGGAAGGTTGGAAGTGTTACCAAAGTAGCCAAGAATCTGGTATAGGAAACTAGAGTGGGTATCATTCCATTATTGGTTCTTGCCCCAAACTATAATTATCAGAGACATAATACCATCTAACCTACACAAGTCATTCATTCATGTAATTACTAAGTCCATGGTCAATATAATGGATTTCAACTTCAAATTGCACTGTAAAAATGATTTCTGATTAACTAGGAATGATAACACAAATAAATACAGTGAGAAACAAAGGAACATGAAAATCATTTTTTCTTTTATAAGTATTATTCAATAAGTACACACAGTACAAGAGAAGTTTAATACAAAGCAGTTACTTAAAGTGTGATAACTGTCTTCGGGAATCTCAGCTCCGGATTTTTTGCATTACATTTTAATATTGTGTTATTCCTTTTTTATTATCACAATGTACATATAACAAAAATCTTCTTTTGATTAGTTATCAAAATAATGCTAAGTCATGAAGAAACAGGGCTGTGTCCAAAGCCAAGTAGTAAATTATCAAAAAAGAGAAATCACACCCAGCATTAAACAGTACTCAAAGAAATGTCATTGTCAGAAGGGAAAAATGGAATATATGTTTTCAAAGACTTGTAAGCAATAAGAAATATTAGAGAGAAAATATAATTCTAAAATGCTAAATGTAAACAACAGAAACCTTTCCTTTTCAAAAGAGGAAAACTTTGAAGGAAAAATGCAAAATGTGTTGCTGCTCTAATTCTGTACTTTTAAATTGCCACATCCAGAACTCAAATTACACGTGATTAGGCAGAAATTAAGGGATATCTGTTGAGAACTTCTTCAACAAATGTTGAATACTTTACTTTTTAATCCTCCTGGTCATGTCTCAAGATTCCTGTCTTTATGGATAAGCAGAGTCACATTACAAAACTGGTTTAGCTGTAGTGCTTTGAAAAAAAGATGTTCAACTGTTTTAAATGCTAAGTATTCTATTTCTCTAAACTCCTGTCATTGTCAGGAGGTTTATGAAACCATATCAGTATTGTTTGCAGACATGATTTAAGACTTTCCCTATACCAGACAAAATCAACACATAACATTCTTGAAAATATTACCATAATCGAGGAGAAAAACAAAAGTATTATTTAATCAGAGAGCATAAACCAAAGGAAAACAACAATGAATTCTAGCCGAGGTATGCATTCAGGAAACACACAACAGACAATAAGAGTCTAAGAAACTCAACATCGAAATATTGATTGACCAAAAAAGTTGACAAGACTGACCAGATGAGGGAAGTGATCAGGTGTGTGCATGCACTTAATGCTGGTGAATCAGAATGGTTAGGTCTGTGCCTTGTGGAGTCTTGGAATTTTGCTGAAGAGCCTATTTGAATTGCCCAGAGTGATATGTCAAATGACTCACTTAGTCTTATAAATTATTTTAGAAATGCATTTATAGGATCATTAAGAATCCAAAGGGGTCACTTAAGAACATCATGTTTTACTGAATTTTATGAGAGAAATCACTTGCTCTAATAGTATTGGATGATTATAAAGATTCATGAAATTATTGGTACAGGTCCCTTGAGGAAAATGTCAGTGATGTAGTGTAAGTAAAATGCCATTTCTTTGCATTGGAGCTCTGAATCCTCAAAGGAAAGCAAGGAAATTGGGCCAAATTGCTTTCTGAAGACAGTAGACAATCGTGCTAACTTTAGAGAAGTAGTTTACCTAATAGGATGAGATCACCTGGAACCATTTCCACAGGAGAATGGGCATTTCATCCTCATAGAATGCTGGTGCACTTGTACTTAATACTGGATTGACTCTTAAGAAAACCCAGGCCTAGAAGGACAAACGCCATATGTTCTCTTCCCTCATATGTGATCTTCGATGCCAGAATTTAGATTTCTCTTTCTAAGTTGAAGAAAGTATCTGTACGAGCCAGGAAGCAAGGAAAACTGTAAAATGGAAAATGGGGAGGGAAGAGGTGTTAGGGAGGGACAGTAAATCACGTGTGACGTGACCTGGAAATGGGGACAGTTTTGAGAGAAGAAAGGGCTAAACAGAACGAGAAGGTGCAGGAGAGAAAGCTGTGATTACGGGAAGGCCAGCCAAAGCCAAGAATCAAAAGAGCTCTGTACTGCTTTATCAGGTAACAAAGTGCTCTACCTATATCAAAACACATCTGAAGAGCTTGATGTGGTAGTGCATGCCTTTACTCCCAGCATCCAGGAGGCAGAGGCAAGAGGATCTCTGTGACTACAGGCCAGCCTGGTCTATATAATGAGTCAAGTCCAGCTGGGTCACAAGAAGACCATATATCAAAAAGACCAAGAAAGAAAAAATCTTACGGGGCTGGAAAGATGGCTCTCCCAGAGGACCTGGGTTAGATTCCCAGCACCCTGTGGCAACTAAGAATGATCCTCAACTGCAGTTTCAGGGAATCTAAGACCCACTTCTGACCTCCACTGGCATTGCACAACACAGGTACACTTACATGCAAGCAGGCAAAACACTTGTACACATAAAAATAACTAACTAAATGAATTCATTAATAAGCGAGCTTGAATGGAGCTCCATTGCATGAGTGGGTACAGCTACTCACAAAAGTTTCATACGTTTGTAAACTAAAATCCCAGTGCTGAGCGTGAGGCACCACCTCACCAGTTCGTGATCACAGAGTCCCACAGGCTCTCAGAACAATAACGACCCTTTGCATTGCTCTTGCTGCACTGTGGAACTAGAGTGTAAGACACCATTGCTGGAGACACTGCATAGTTCTGTGGTAGCACAGAGAATTCAAGGTTGGAAGATTCCTCCCTCTGACTGGAGTTCATTGTACCAGAAGTAACTATGCAAACTTTTGAGGGAGAAAAATCAATGTTCTAACGCAGCTTTGGACACTCTGTACTACAATACTGATGCGCCAGCTCAGGTCAGACTACAGGTACACAGTGGCATGACCCTTTGTTTGTGTGTGTGTTAAAACAACCATTTCTTAACTGTATCTGAAGACTTGAAGAGGTTTGTTACTGTTGGTGCTTTCATATGCGTCTGAGATTTTTTTCTTGCCTTTTAATTCTTTAAATGACAGAGACCATAAACCCAACCAAGACTCAGACAGTAGTAGTATGGGAGAACAGATCACGTAATGAAAGAGTAAATGACAGCTGAGATCAAGTAGATAAGAATTTTCTCTAAATGTTAGTTTTACTGTAATTTAGAGACACAATCTTCAGGTTATTATCTATCTATCTATGTATGTATTTACTTCAGACATGGTCTGACTATGTAGTTCTGGCTGCCTGGAACCGGCTGTGTAGACCAAACTGGTCTCTAACTGAAAGAAATCCACTTGCCTCTGTCTCCTTGCGGCTGGGATTAAAGTCCTGAGCCCTACACTAGGCTTCTACAATTTTCAATTTCAAAATAAAAAACATTTAAATTTGAAGGTTTATGATATTTTGTATGCATATTTTTGTTTTGTTTATTTTGTTTGTTTCTTCTATGGAATCAAGACAAATAATAGTCAATGACTAACAAAAGAAAGTTTTGGAAGGCGAGTGTCATTGAAATCTAGGAATGATTCTTGTAGAGAGACAGGCTGGCATTATCACTAAACGTTATTGGGACTAGCAGATGAGGGATTTGTTTCTCCATTTGATTTTATGAGAAGAAAAACTTGGTGACTTTTTTCAGAGCAAATTTGGTAGAAAATGTAGGTATAATAATGGAGGGTACATTCTTGTACTTGAAAAGTAAGTAATATGAATGTGGGCCTATGGTGAGGAGATCCTTATGTCTAAAATCCCAGATATGGTGCTACCTAGGGGTATTCCTGGGTCTGTTTCTTCAGCCAGTAAAGAATTCTAAGAGAAGTTCGAGGTCATAGCACATAGACACGGTGTATTAAAGCAAATGTAGTACACACAGACAGAGACCCTGGTGAGGGGAGGGAGAGAGGGGAGCAGGTCCTGATGTCTTCCTCCTTGGAGAGCCAGTGCTTTTATGCCTAGGGTGGGAGCTGGGGCAGGTTGGGCTGCTTTGCTCCACTTTGGATTGGGTAGGGCGTGTTGTTAGTTGGTTCACTCATGTGAAAGCAAGGCCAGAGACAAAGAGTGTGAAATTATCTCCAGAGAGAAGAGGTTGAGTATGTTGCACAACAAAAGTCCAGCTTTGCACAAAGAACTCAGAGTGAAACATCTTGGATGAAAGAGAAAATGATGGGAACCTAGTTGAACCTGGGCTAAGGCCTTCTTCCCAAAGCACCTGCCCCATTCAAAATTATCTAAAAAGAGAACATGAGGTAAGCAAATAAAAAATGGTTCTGTTTGGGCAAGTGCTATAATAAAGGGAATCTTTATAATTAAATGCTCTTTGAAACAACATGGTAAATGAGGAATATTTGAAGATGCAAGGTAAAAGCAAAACTTTGTTTTGGTTCCCAGGAACCCACGGAATTGGAAGTCTTGCCAGCGCTGGGAAATTAAAGATGATCTTTTATGATGGGCTGTAAAATCTCTCTGTCTCCCTGTTTCTCTATCTCTGTCTCTGTCTGCTTCTCTCTTTCTCTCTCTCTCTCTCTCTATATATATATATTACATATAGAAATATATATATATATATACACATATATATAGTCACCTAGACATAATAAATCAGTTGGCCAGTGAAGTGGGAGTATTCTTAAAAGGTTCAGTGTCTCTGTGAGCTCTGAAGGGACTGAATTTTTACATATTAGAAGTGAGAGAGAAATTAAGGAATATTTGAATGAGGAATGTCTCCTTAGGTAGGAAAGATGCAAGAGTGAAGAATCATTGTTTTTTTCTCTCTGGTTTCACCCCGAGGCCAGGCAGTATTTGACAGGGAAGTCTCTGTGAGAAGAATGCCCCAGGACACCAAAAGGCCCCAAAGAGGCCTCAGTGTTTAGCTGGGAGGGTTAAGTCTGGTTGGTGGTAACCCTGGTTACTCAAATGCATAACTCTCATATCAAGCGGTATATGGGATGAATAGTTTGTCTAGAGCTGAATATGAGTGACCTAGGCAAGCACAGACTCAGGTTATTCCTAGTTCCATGTTTTAACTCGGTAGCAGGTTTATGAAGTTCTTATAGTAACGGAACAAAAAAAGCCATAAATCAAGATACTTTTCAAATACATTAATGGGACAGTATGTAGGTAGTTACAGCAAAAGGGAACCTCAGCTGTCTAATGCTCTCCGATGACACTTCGCCTCATCTTTTGGTGGGTAGAAGTGGTGGCTTGTTAAGTTAATACATTACAAAATGTCTCTATATGTTAGTCACAAGATATTAAGTTAGAAACAGAGGTGGGTAAAGAATCGCTACTTGGGAGGATAAAGGTGATTCAAAATAAATTGGAAATAGGTTCTGGGCCTGCAACATTCTAATACTTTCCAGAATCACTGAAGTTCTGATCCATTGACCAACCTCTGCAGATAGCTTAGTTTCAAGATGCAGGTTTTCTGGAAACTGTTATTCTTATCCTGAGAAGTTGGAGATGCCAGGGCTGTGAGATGTCAACAAGGAGAGCCATATGCACCAGCCTAAGAGAGGGTGTATGCGCAGGCAGCAATGCTGAAGGGACTGGGCCCTCATCTAAGTCCTTGGGAATGAACATCTCACACACTCCATAGGGTTTGGTGTTTTCCCTTCTGATCTTTGGTCCTGCTTCAATCCGGTATTTCTTCAATATGCATGCCTCCATTTTTCCTTTCTGAAATTGGAATGTGTATTGGATTCAAATGTAGGTTGGAATTATGCAATTTGTTTTTTATTTTATTTGGGCTTACAGTTAAGAGTCTCTGAAGAGAGTTTGGACTCTGGACCTTTGAATAATATTAAGAGTATTAAAGTCTAAGGGTACTTTTAAGTTGGACTAAATGTATTATTCACTATGGAAGAGTCACAAAACTATGGGGACCAGGGAGTAGCATGTGGTGGCTTTAATGATTATTGTTTTCCATAGGTCTAAGTATTTGAATACTTGGCCTCAATTGTTGATGCTGTTTGGGGAGGTTTAGGTGATACAGCCTTCCTAGAGGAAGCAAATCACTTGCTGCAGCCTTTGAGAGTTCCCAGCCATTATTTTTATTCACTCTTCTCTCTCTCTCTCTCTCTCTCTCTCTCTCTCTCTCTCTCTCTCTCTCTCTCTGTCTCTCTCTCTCTCTCCTACCTTAAAGATTTAAGGACTCAGCTTTCTGCTCTGGTTGCCTCCTACCACACCTCCCCTGCCATGGTAGATTCTCATCTCTCCAGATTCATAATTCATAAGCCCAGTAAACTCTTTCTTCTATAAGTTGCCTTGGTCATGGTCTTTTATCACAGAATCAGAAAAGTAACAAGTATAGATATAATGAGTATACAAATCATCAGACTTGTCAGAGAGTATCTGAGAAACAGATGACATAACTACAAGACACATATTTTAATAGTGAAATTAACCATCAGAAACCAAAGTTATGTTAGGGGGGAAAGAAGCTTGACCATGGTTTTCTCGATTCAGTAAAAATAATTCAGTGTACTCCAGAAAAAAAAAAAGAAAGACTGATATTTCTGGGTAGAATTTGATTTTATCCAACTTTTTTATCAGACTCCTTGAAACATATGTGATGAGCAAAATATGCTAGTGGAAATTAAACACAGATTTTAAAACATCTGGGAGATATTTGGGAACAAGAGTCATAGAACTGATATCTTCCAAAGAAAATAAAACATCAAAAAGAGAGAGGAACATCATGTATCCACTGCCTCTGTGAATATGAAAATTTAACCTCTCTCAAAGGTGCAGATTATTGGGTCATAACAGTAAGAAAGGAGCAGGGAAAATGAGAAAGGAAAGGAAGACAAGTTTGATAAACCTTACCGAGAATTGCCAGTAATAATACAGTTAAGAGTTACCACTCAGTTTACCAATTGTATATCAAACAGCAAGCCAACACTCTAAACATAACCCTATTAGCATTAACATGCATGAGATGAAGTTCAAGATGAGATTTTATTTTTCCATTGAAAATTAAAGGAAAAATATATTATTGCGCTAATTAATAAAGTTCCAATAAAGGGTTAGAATCCTCAGTGTAACATTAAGGCCCTGGATGCTTTTGTGGAATACCTAGGTTCAGTCACCAACACCCCCATGCCAGATAACAACAGTGCCTCAATTCAAATTCCAGAGATCCAAAGTCCTCTTCTGGCCTCTGAAGTCTTTGTACTCATGTGATACACTTACATATTTGCAGGCAAAGCACTCATACACACAAGGTAAAAGTGAATATTCAAGGAAGTGTGGTGGCACAAGCTTTAATTCCAGCACTGACAAGGCAAACACAAGTGACTTCTCTGTGAGATCACGACCAACCTGATCTCCATAGAAAGCTCCAGGCAAGCTGGGCCTACAGAAAGACTTTGTCTCAATAAACCAAAAGAAAACATTAAATAAAAATAAATAAAACAAAAATACATATAAAGTTAGAAAGATATTTAAATGTATCAACACCAAAATACTTTCTATAAAATTTGGATTTCTTAACACAAAACTTAGGTTTCTACAGTTTTATCTCCACATGATCATATGCTGCCTCTCTTGAATCAAATGACCCAAAAAGATCTCTCACTGTCTTTTTTACTAGTTCCAGCTTATGCAGTCTTTCCACTGTCCTCTTCCTTCATCCCCTGCAGACATCTAAAGCCTATAAACCAAACTGAAGAGCTGGGGGGAAGTCCTTGAAATGCAGTGGTCAAGGGATTGTAGGGCACAGAGCAGTGTTTATGCTTCACAGAACTCTATCATTGCCTGTAACATATGAGACACTATTCTATTCTGCACCTATGTCATATTCAAAAAATTATTTGGGCAACAGAAGATAATCATGTCACACATAATAATATGAATGATAAATATCTAGAAATGGATGCTTTCCTAACATTGTGTTTTTTCTTACTCTAACCTAAAAGCCACATTGAAACTATTTCTTTTTAACCTCTTTCATTTAAATAAGATACAGAATCTATTTTTTATATCTTTGTTCAGAGGCTACAGTTATTATTACCCTTAATTACTTCCCTGTGTGGCTTTAAATTGAAATTGCTTCTATAATTACTTTCCCCTGAAATTTGTATGGTAAAGTTCAGCAGTTAAATGTGAATGGCTTTTAAATGAAGACATTTGGCTGGGCTGTAAGCTGGGTTATTTATATCTAATCACCAAGCAGGTAATACAATTTTAGTTTGGGAAAGTTTAAATATCTCAAATAGGAATGTCATCTTTTTTATTCACTTATTTATGATTTGAGAAATTATTTCTAAATATTCGTTAGGAAATGCTTGATTCTGTGAGATATTTTGTTACCACACTAATTCCCTGAATATAAAATAATTGATATAAAATTTTAAACGAACTAGTTAATTGTGTTTGCATATATTTTTCTGAGACGTAAATAGCTAAAACTTAAAATTGCCCTTCATTGTAATCGACATTATGAAATACTTGCACATTTTCATTGAAAAGAGGCTCGGGAGCATGCTGCTGCAAGGACACAGATTCAGAAGAGGCTGAGGACACATAGGGAGGACATATAAGGAGATCACAGCTTACAAGGAACAAAGAGAGACTCTCCCTAAAGCCAGGCATGGCCAGTGGGTCCAGAAATGATTTTCAATGAGAACTTTTCAATCACAAACAATGTATTGATCCATACATCCAAGTCTAGTTGCTGTCCTCACTCATTCTCCTGAAGTTTCTTTCAGACTGTGGTCATAAATACTAATATCACTCCAGGTTCCTTTGACGTTTGGTATCTGGTAGAACCAGCTTTTCCTTAGAATGTGAGTGATTTATTTAAAAGGCCAATGTCCTCACTTTATTCAACAGTAAGGTTATTTTCCATATACTAATAAAATTGGAGTTTATAAAATACATAATACTCTTAGTATAATCTGTGTTACATGAACAGCAGTTGTGAAAGAAAGGCAAGTTTATGCACTTGAAAATGAATTTTTGTACATGATATTTTGTATTACCTAAAACATTAGTCATAAGTAAATTTTTACTAATGGATGAGTGTATTAACTATCAAAAAATATGGTAGGAATTTTCTAAGAACATGTCATATCAGGAAGGCAGGCTATGGCAAATGGAAAAAAATTATTACTTCTGTTTCAAATGTAACATTTTTATCATTAGGGCTGATAGAATCTAACCTTTTTGATAAATTTGACAATCAATTCCAAATACTTAATTAAATTGTCACAGAGGTAGCAGATTGGATACAGAAGTAGGTAGTTAGTGATTACAAGGTAGAATACACATCCCCAAGGCAAATTTGGAATTGACAATATTTCTGGGGTCCTCAATTTTGGAGTTCCAAAGAGTCTGTCAATCAGTAGGCTCTTTAGCTCAGACATGGCTTCTTCAGAGAATATCACCAGTTCATAGCAGTCAGTTATACAAGTCTCCAAAAGTCCAAATTCCTGAACATATCAAATATACTGTGTAATCTGACTTCAATTTACTTTACTATGGTTGTGAATATATAGTCCTAAAAGAAGACAAATTTTACTAAACAGAATAATATGTGTTTATTAAAATGTGCTACTCAAGTCTCTGAAACTCTACTTAAATCAAAGTAAACTATTAAAATATGATTCTTAGTAAATATTCTTAGTTTCAATACACTTTGTAAAATATCATGTTTTAAGTTTAAACAATTTAGAAGAATTAGATACACTGAAGTTACATGATAACATTCAGAGATTAATGTGCACAGTAGACCTTACACTGCATAAGACAATGCTGAGACAAACCTCACTGTGAAGCTTTTAAGTAAGTTGTCAATGTCAAAAGGCAATTTGATTATTTGTAAATAGTGAGCTATATATAAATAATTACAAATAATATATAAATGAGAAAGAATAGTAAGAATGTATTGCTGTCAAAAGAAATATTTATGTTGTAATATACATACAATAGAATGATTGCTACTAAATTGATTGAAAAGTGTCTTATTAGCAAGTTATGGAAAAAATGTGTTGTAAAGACTCTTATTGCTTCTTCACAGAGTTATGGAGACACCATCACAGGCTATGCGGGTCTCCTTTTCCTGTGAAAAATGCTCTAGTATTTGTTTGGTTCTATGGCAGAGTTACTTCTGAAAGTAAACTAGAAATAGCTACAAAATACTTGAACAACTTAAGCAAGTCAAATTCTCCTCTTTCTCTCGCATGCCTCGTGATGTATGACACTTTGACAAAGCGTGTTCTGCAGAGGGGAATTTCAGAGAATTAAGATATATGAGACCAGTAAAAGACCATTTCCCTACTTTTCAAATTGTCCTTAACAGAGCTGAAGACTGAAGGTTTAGTTTATTTAGCTCCCCTTCCACTATGAATAATGAGCTTAAATTTAATTAGACGGGATAGAGTGACATCCAAGGAAATGTTTCTTTGGGAACCCAGAAACCTGGAGTTCTAATGATAGTGTTTGTTCAGACTACACTTTGAACAATTCAATAAAACGTTCAAGGAGGATCACCATCCCTTCTGAAAATTTTATCTTTTCTTTACAAAATGAAACTGCCTTGAATACATTTACATCAAAATTATATATGTATGAAGCACTGTAAAAAAGATATAGTTTTGTGATCCTCTATTACTTCACTTAGTGCTTAGTATAATCATTCCTAATTCTATTTACCAGTAAATTTCATGATTTTGTCTTTCCATATCCCCGAGTAGAGCTCCACTGTGTAATTATACCACATTTTCATTACCCATTTATCAGTTAAGGGACATTATTTAGATGGTTTCCATGTCTTACTTATTGTGAAAAGGGCATCAACACAAATGCATGTGCAATTATCTCTACAGTAGGATTTGTCCTTTGATTATATGGTATAAGCAGATCATATGGTAGATTCATTTTTAAAGAGTTCCCCACACAGCTTTCTATAGTGTTTGCAAGAGTTGCAACCAACTGCAGTGAATGAGTGTCCTTCTCTGCTCACATCCTCACCTCTTAGCCAGTCTGACTGGGATAAGATGAAATCACAAAGTAGTTTGATTTGCATTTCTCTAATTACTAGCATATTGTGTTGAGTTCATTGTAAGGTGTTTCTTAGCTATTTTTATTTCTTCCTTTGAGAACTCTCTGTTCACGTCTTTAGCCTATCTTTTTATTTGGTTATTTATTTTCTTGTTTCTTTTCAGATTTTTCTATTTTCTGAATATTAATCCTGTGTCAGATATGAAACAAGTGAAGATCTTCATCCACTCAGTGGGTTTACTCTTCACTTCCTTCGTTTTTATTTGCTGTACAAAAGCTTTTTATTTAATGAGTTCCCATTTGTCGACTTTATCTTAATGCCTGAGTAACTGAGTCCAATTTAGACAGTCTTTTTCTACATCTATATTTTGTAGGGTACTGCCTAGATATTCTCCTTGCAGTTTCAGAGTTTCAGGTTTCATACTGAGGTCTTTGATCCATTTAGAGTTGACTTTTTGTAGGGTGAAATATAAGTATACTTTAACTGGGGAGGGAGGAAGGAAGCTAGACAGGAAGAGAGAGGGTTGAGATAAATAAAGTCAGAGGGAAATGTATTAACTAAACCTACACACAACCCCCAAAAATACACATACAGTATCTGAAGAAGAGCGCATGTGTGTACCTAAAGACTGTGTAAACAAGAAACATAGTGCCAGACAGGAGAAACCTCCCTTTAAGTTGTTAGTAAGGGTATTTAAAGAGACTTCTAAAATAACAAAGGCTATTGCTACATCCCTTGATTATTTCCCACTTCTTGAAGGTAAGATCCCCATTGATGAAGGTAAAACATAATTTGGAATGACTATTCCTATTGTTATGGTTGGACCACTTTTATTTGGGGGGTAAACAACAGCCATCTAATTGGATTTAAAGCCCTCTGAGTGGGAGTGAACTTGTGTGTGGCACTGTAAACATAACCAAATACACATGACTGGAGAGGTCATAGGTCCTAGGGAAATCCCTATCTCTGTCATATCTCTAGGCAAATGAAATTTTTTTACTGTATGCTAAATATGGATGCTTATATTTACAGACAATTATATCATACACCACTCATCAAAGAAGGTTCTCTATCAACAGATATGAACTATCACAGAGTTCCATAACTGGTCATACACAGAGGATATATATCTAAGAGATTCCTAATGCAAAGTTACACATTTACAGTGGAACCTCTACACCTAGAACATAGAAGAACAGGAGATAGAGAGAACACTAATACATAACTCAAATCTCACAAGAGAATGTTCTTCATACAACTAGAGTGTGATGTATGCAGATGGCCCAAACAGGCAAAATATGTTGAGCATTAGTGAATGCAGTGTGTGTCCCTGGATAGTACTCCAATATAAAACGTCACACAATCATGGTTTAGAAACCTTTGCGGGGCGGGGGGGTTAGGTTGTAAGATCCAGTGTTGGTACACAAATATAAGGAAACACAGGTTTTCAAGCCTCTGGAAACTTGCTCTTGTAAACTTATATGCACAGGACCAATACTGACACAATCAGACAAAAACCTACCGTAGAACAGCAGACCCCAACCTTAGCTGAGGAACTATTAGCAAATGATCACTGCTGGGTGAGGGAGAGTTTATCTTCTTTAAGGGAGTGACTCTAGATATGCTCACTAGACTCCAGTGAATAAACTTACATGGAATGACCTCTGAGTACAAATGTTGGACTGGATAGGCCTCGGCAGATATGAAAGAATGCATGAAGTCCAGTGGCAATCAGGCAGGTGGAGGCAGGTGAGGAATGGGATCGAAACTGGATTAAGATCTATATTAAATTAACAAAAACTCAATAAAATATTAATAAAACTACAAAGAACAGAATGATATCTGAATGTTTTGTATACTGTACTATTCAGCATTAATAGCAAATTCTGAGTAGACTTTGATGATGTCTTAGATAACCTTACCTCTATGCAGAAATATGTGTGTTAAACCTACTATGTTGTTTATTAAAACTGCATCAGGGGTTTAGAAGTGAATATTATTTGCTTATATTTTGGTGGTTACATAACAGTATTAGTGATAACCCAAATGATAGAAATTAAACAATGAATCTTAATTCATTACAGTATTAAATTTCTTTAAGTAGTTTATTTCTTATTGAATACTGAAGATAAAATAACAATCAAGATTGAAATCTAATGATGAAATGGCAACATTTAAAGAATGTGTGAAAAAGGAGTCAAAGGACAAAGTTTCAGAATTAACAGAAATATCTATTGCTAGCTTACATTTTCCAAAAATTATAAAAGAAATTATTTGGAAGTTATGAGTACTGTAAGCCTTATATAAATGAAAACAAAACTCATAGCATAAATTTTCACTAACATGAAAGAATATTTACTTCTTAATCTGCACTTATTAATGCAGTAGAAGAATGAAGTCTTCAAAACTTATTAATGTACTCATTTGAATTTTTGCTCTGTATTATTCTTCATGAATAATTTTCCCTCAATCAGATATGGAATTTTCTGAACATTATCTCTTTCTATAAGACTTCAGAAATATTTTTCACTCTCTCTGAAACCCCAGTAATTTTACTTAGATTCTTTCTTTCATATTATTTGATTTACCTTGTAAATACATGCAGTAGTACATTCCCAGAAATGGGAAAAGATATATTGTGATCAATGTGTTTGTGTCATCTATAAATATAAGCTTCTTTTAGGGTCAAAATATATAACTACTGAGCATAACTGAATAGCTTCAAATTCTCAGTGTCTATGGAATTAGAGTCTGTCTCATCATAGTTGCAGGTCTGTATTACCTTGTAAGGTGGACTTTACAAAATGAAACTGCCTTGAATACATTTACATCAAAATTATATATGTATGAAGCACTGTAAAAAAGATATAGTTTTGTGATCCTCTATTACTTCACTTAGTGCTTAGTAATTATTACCTTAAAATTCAGTCCATGAGCATTTCAGTTGTATGTTGAAGAGCCGAGGAAAATGACAGCAAAATTCCAGGTTATTCCTACAGACAAATAATAATGTTTAAGAGCATTATTATGAATTGCTTATTGCATGTAATTTGTTCAACAAAGTGCAGCTGACAAAGTCATACTGGTACTTGTATTGAAAGTAATATCTCACCTGCGATAACTGAGCTTTTATTCCTCTTAAATTCCTGGCTCCTGAATTTAGACAAAGGTAATTTAGGTATCCAGGACTTTAATTAATAAATGCAGAAGTTAGTTTTAAGTGCTATTTGTTTGGAAATTGTTCATTCAGATAATCAAAAAAAGTCAGTGAAAGTACTCTACAGCTTCCCACAAAAATAGATGCTGGGAATGTGAGAATAAATGATATAGACTTAGTTTCTATCATTGTAAATACTGTACCTTGAGGGCCGGCAAGATAACTAAGTAGATGAAGATGTTTACCTCGAAGACAAATGGCCTGAGTGTATCTCTAGAACCCACACAGTGGAAGGAGGGAACTGACTTCAACCAGTGTTCTCTTATATCCACATGCCCACCCCTGAAACTCACATGAATGCAACACAAGCACACACACACATACACATATACAAACACACTCACAAGTTTAAAAAGTAAGAAAAGCTGTACTGAAAAAATTATATGCAATCACATTTACAACAAATGCCATGGTGTCAGGGAAGCAGTACAGGAAGATCTACCTTACAGTGATGTAATCCAGAAATGCCGACTGGATAAGGGCCAACAATAAGCAGCAGTTACCTAGGTGACAAACAGGGAAATGAGGAAAAGTGTCTTGGGGCAGAAGAACTTGAAAGAGCTTGAAAGGGAAAGTAGAAGCCAGGATCATGTGGGCATTTAAAGACAATGTCGGTTCAGATAAAGAATGCAATCTGTAACAGGAAAGCTGATCTCAGTCATTAAAACTGTGTCAAAAAAGTGTATTTCTCTTGACTCTCAGAACCTTCCTCTGAGAACTCTATATCACAACACCCAAAAACATGCTTTCAAATTAACTGGGCATGTATATACATTTTTCTTATCCAAAATGTAGGATAACAACTGCTTATACATATTTACCTTGATTTACATATTATGAATAATATAGATTTGATTTCAACTACACTGGAATTTGCATACAAATACCATATCAGTTTATTGAAGGATATCAATAGGTTGCTTGTAAATATTATGCTATTTTATGTAAGAGCCTCGGATATCTGCAGTGTTATCTGTAAGGGTTCCCAGGCTAAGTCTTCTACAAATATTGAGGGATTATTACAACATAGGAAGACAGAGGCTTTTGGCAGCACAAGAAATCAAATATACAAATAATAACAAATAAATAAATATAGCCATTTGAGTAGAAGATACAAGAACTACGTTGATCCATAAGTGATCATTCACATCACCAAATTTGAAGACTTGGTAGAAATCTGTATTGATTAAGGGGAAGTAAGCATTCTAATTTTGTTTGAGAAACAATTCTCTGTCAAACTTTGGATGGAGTTCAGGTCTTTCGACCTTAATTCCACTCTAAAAATTAAACCCTATGATAGGCCCTGTGTATACTCTGTCTCAATTATGGCTGTCAGTAAGCCATACCTCAGTCAAAGTTATGTATCAGTAATTGTGGAGTAATGTCACAGGGAACTGTTATAACATGAAGACAGGGGAACTTGAAAAACTACCCTGCATAAAGTCCCACAGAGGAGAGCCTTATATTTGTTCGGCCATTACAACCCAGAATTATCCCTACTGAGGCAAAACCGTGGGCTTCATATACAAATTCCTAGTTAGTGTCAACTGGATGCTATAATTTGACTGGGTCACTGACACAAGTTCTTGAATTTGTTTCACGATTGATTTGAGGCTTAGAGACTGTCAGGCTACTTCAAACTGTGGTCACAAATGGAGACATTTATCAGTTATTCAATAAACAGAGTAGATGGTGAAACCACAGGTTAGAATGACACAAGTTCTGGGGCAATTATTTAACCCCAAATCTTTGCTGAAGACTAACTCTTTCTTGATCCTTCCATAACTCACTTCATCAGAACCAGAACTCTATTGAAGCTGACTACCTGATCATGGGCTCATTTCACAACAGAGTGAAGATTGACATGAGTATTCAGAAAATTATTTTTTTTAATGATTCCCAAGAGATATTTTGAATGACCCAGCACTTCATGCAATAACTAGCAAGTTCTGGCTTCTTTGCTGTGTTTATGAGGCATTTCCCAGAGTTAAGGACACAGTAGTATCAGGGTCATTCTGCAGGAGCTCATGATATTCTGATAAGTTAATACAGAAATTCCTGTAGAATAACTTATCTGTACTCATTAATTCACCTGCCAAAACCACTCGTTGTAAATACTTTGTCAATACAACTTGTCAGATAGATGTGAAACATTATCTGTTTCCATTTTGAAGTCTAGTTTCCAACAGGGCCTCGACAGAAAAACCCGTCATAGCTTTGTCTTTTTTTTTTTTTGCATAGTTTTATAATAATTCTGAACCCTTAAAGCAGGTATGTAGGTATGCATATATAACCATATATATGCATATGTTGTACCAGAATTTCATACTATAATTTACTATTATTTTGTACTATAAGTTACTATCGTTTTTGTACTGTAATTACATCTGTAATTATATTTGAAATGCACAACTTAATTCTAAATATCTTATCTATTATTTTCATTTTATGTGTATGAGTGTATTGCCTGCATGTATGTAGGAACACCGACATAATATGGGCAGTTGTAGTCTATGTCTGCTGCCTAGGCCCTAAGTCTCAAAGGATCCACAGCTTCCCAGGGCAATACCAATACCTGAGAATCAAGTGTTCACACATGAGATCTCAGGAGAGGCACCATATTCAAATCATAGCAATACCTAAGTTTTAGCATGTGTATCTCTTTCCCCAATTGACAATAAGCAAACCATTAACAGCCATCTCAGATCTCTTATTCTCTTAGCACAGGAAGCATTATGAGTATTCATAGCCTCCTGAGTTTCCACTTGGAGGAACTTCCATAGGAAAGTCATCTGCTTTATTCACACTGTCACTTATGTGAGAAACTAAGCAAAGACTAACAGAAAATCAGTTTCTAAGACTGAGGGTATATGGGTTAAAGTGTAGGCTAAAAATACATTTACATTTACAGAACTGCAGAGTTAAAGAACACATTTGTTTTACATTTCCAAGGTCAATAAGGGTGTTGAACATTTCTAGAAATATTTCTCTGTCATTTGTATTTCATCCTTTTTGAACTCTCTAGAATCTTGCCTCAATTTTTACCTGGGTTATTTTTGACAGTGCTGGTTTTTATGTCTAGATTTTTATGGTCTTGGTGTATTCAACATATTAACCCTCTGTCACATGTATAGCTTGAATGGTTTATTTTCCCTATTCTGAAGACTGCCTTTCTGCTCAGATAATGTTTTGCTTTGATATATAGAATGCTTTGAGTTTCAAGAGATCCCATTTATCACTTGATGCTCCCTAATGACTCTGATAGCAGGATCCATTCCAGAAACTCTTTTCCTGTTCCTAGAGGGTCCAGAGTATTCATGACTTTCTCTACCAGATTAGAGTATGAGATTGTCCTAGTTGTCTTACTGCGGTGATAAAACACCTTGACTAAAAACAACGTGGGGAGGAAAGGATTTTCTTTTGCAGTTACTAACCCAAGGTCAGTAACCATCAAGGATGGAATTCAGGACATGAGCCACAAGCAGGAAGTTGGAGGCAAAGCCTGAAGCAGAGAATACTGAGTGCTGCGAATTGGTTTCCTCCTCCGGCCCATACTCATCCTTCTTTCTAGTATCACCCATGACCACCTGCTCAGAAATGGTATCAACCTTGTTGGGCTGGGTATGCCTATGTCAACCAGCAGCTAAAAAACTGCCCACGGAAAGGCCCACAGGACAGTCTGATGCAGGAGATTCCTTGACCTCGTTCCCTTTGCACAGGTATGTCCAGTTTACAATAGAAGCTCAGGAGCACAGAGGTTTTATGCTGATGTCTGTCATTGATTTAGGGCTGGATCCTCTGCAGGGGTAGAGATAGGGACTTGGGCTGTTTCTGTCTCATGTAGCAATCCAGTTTAACCTGCACCATTGGCTGAGCATGCTGTCTTTTCCCCAATGTGTATTTTTTGGCCTTCTTCTCAAATTTCAGGTAACCAAAGGTTTGTACTTTCACCTAGGCTATTAGTCTTATTCCATTGATCAATATTTCTGTCTTTACATCAGTATCATGCTGCTTTCATCACAGTTGCTCATCAGCAATTTAAACCCAGGGACGGACATACCTTCAGCAGTGGTTTTATTGTTCAGAATATGTTTTGCTGGCTTGGAGTTTTTGTTTCCATATGAAATGTAAGATCATTTTTCCCCACTTTTGTGAAGGATTGCAATGGAATTTTAATGGCGATTGAAATAAATGTGACTATGATAAAATAAGTGATAAAAACTCTGATAGAAATGTGGGGAGAGGAGACCGCATTCTCTGCAACAGTGGAGTAAAAGCAGGTGCAAACACTACGGAAATCAGTGGGGAGCTTCCACAGAAACCTGAAAACATACCTTCTACATGATCTAACCAGACCACTCTTGAACATTCGCCCAAAGAACTCTATATCTTGTTACAGAGATACCTGGTCCTCCACGTTCACGCCTATGCTCTACCACAACGGTCAGTGAAAGGAAGAAACCTAGATGTCCATCAGCTGTTGAACGGTTATGGAAAATGTGGAATGTTTACACAATAGAATACTTTTCAACACCTAGGAAAATGAGATTAAGATGGCATTGGAAATAATCATTCAGATTGTAGTAACCCAGACCCAGAAAGACAAGTATCACATATATTCTCTAAGATGCAGCTGCTAACATTGAGTCTTTTTCTTTGAAAAACATAAAGAGGCCAGGAAAATAAGGGACCATGTAGGTGATGTTTCAATGTAAGAGGCGATACAGCTCCTTGATACAAACTGAGGGAAGGTGGATGGGGAGAAATGGGTGTGGTGGGCAGAGGAGGGTCCGTGGGGAGCGATAACTAGCAATGAAGGCCTTTGATAAAAGACCAACTTCTACTACCTAAGAAGCTTCCTATAATATAAACATGTGCATGAATAAAAGCATTTAAATGGAGTTACACTATAACAGGGTGACAATGCCCCTGCTAGACATCACAGGCTAGCAAATATAAAGCTCCTAGTAGACACTGCAGGTTAGCAAATATAAACCTCTACTAGACACCACAGATCAACAAATACAAAGCCAAGTGCCAAGAATGGTTTACTTCTTTTGGAGATGCTTGCCAGTGAGTCCCACAGGCCCCCAAGTATTAAAGGTCATTGCTATTGGTTGACCTTCAGAAAATGATGGTATGACAGCAATACCTAAGACATTAAATACTTGATTGCTAGAAATTGAAAAAAAAATCAAACTGGTGATGACTTTGAAGCTTCATCCTTCCTTGATAGCTTTTGAAACTCTAAAGTTTAAAAAATCACAGTTTTGAAACTTGGTACATTAGGAATATCTTACCACATCACTCAGATCATGATTCTAGGTATTACTGAAGGTCCATAAAAGAAAATATGTTGGTAATGCTTTTGTACTTATATATTGGTAATGCCTTTGTACTTATCCATATTGTGTTATAATATTCATAGGCAGAATTAGATCATGGAAAGCTTTTAATGCCTTTAGGAGAACAATAGTGAAGAAAAAAATGGCACAAAATTTCAAAACATATCTTGTTCCAATAAAGATAATCACTTGTGTTTTGTCTCTGATTGGGAAAAAATAACTTCCCACCTGTTTGGTCTAGAATCATAAACTCACATGAAAATGTTAAATTTGATATGTTTAGCATAATTATGTAGTGTGTGAGCATAGTACTTGGAAACAGAAAAATAGAGTATAAAGTAACTCTTTGGGTGAAAACAGCTTTGAGAGTTTCTAATATTGCTTGTAGGCTTCCTTGATTTTGTTAGGCCATTATAACAGTTTGCACAAACCCTAAGCAGGTGCCTGTGTAATTTGCACCTTAAATATACTTGACATCAAGTCTGGTGTGCTTTTATAAAGTTCAGGCTTTTTCATCCAGCTCGTTCTGGATTCCATCTTCCCTGCACAGTAGAAAGACTCAGAAACAGCAGAGTACGAGCAGGCCACAGCCTAGCTTGTATGTATCTACTGCCTCAGGAATTTTATTAAGTATAGAGTTATTAGCTAGCTGACATGCAGGCTACTGGAGATTCTCATCACCACACATCTTACCATAGGAGCCCTGAAATTACAGATGTCAGTTACTGTTCCAGGTTTCATGTGGTTTTTATTAATCTCAGCTAATCATGCTGGGGCAGCAAGTACTTTATGCATTAAACCACCTCCACAATCCTATTGTTCAAAGCCTTCTTTAAAGGATTTGTTGCTCTAGTTGAAAAGATTTAAGATAATATATGATATATGTATATGCTAGATTATGGAAAGTCAAATGGTGTATGTACACTGTATGTGATACAATGGTGCTCTGGAAGGGGAATGCAAACTCCAGCAACATCAGTGCATGAATTATAGCATTTAAGTGATTCAAACAATGACTGAAAAATACAGAAAAGGACATGAGGGATCTGTTCCCAAAAGAGCATGTTCAGGAGACAAACAGAAAAGAAGTTTACAACCTGTCATGGTGGGTATTCCATAAACAGAATGCTGTGTTTGTGTAGATTCAAGTTAATTGAAATGGTAGGCATTGAGAGTTTTGGACACTTACCTGACCACAATATATAAGGTTTCATTAGCATGTGTAGTATTTTACTTTACTGAATAAAATGAAGATCAGTATCAGACATTAAACATTAAAAAAGTGATCATTTTAGCTCTGGCATTACTAAGATACCTCTGTCCCATGAACACTTCATTAGGATATTTAAATATCGTGATGCCATATCATTGTAAAGACATAGGCAGTGATCTGACCAAACAGTACACAAGCTGTCAGGTTAGCTCACATTTACTGAAAGATGCAGTAAGTTCTGAAGAATGGTAGAACTACTTTTTGAAACAAGCTGTATTGATTATGGCTAAAGTGAAGCATGCAAATTTGCATGAAAAGGCATTCTTATATGAATTGTACAGTGTATCTACAACTCCCCCAGAAACATAACACATTTGGGGTTAATCTAGCAATATATTGAATAATATTTAAAATAAAGTTATCCTCAATAATAACAACTGAATACCAAGTTGCTCTTATCTATAATGCAAACATGCAGATAATA
Source organism: Eospalax fontanierii (assembly GCA_035773235.1). Taxonomy (NCBI): domain Eukaryota; kingdom Metazoa; phylum Chordata; class Mammalia; order Rodentia; family Spalacidae; genus Eospalax; species Eospalax fontanierii. The sequence continues at coordinate 68,549,329 of CM069538.1, forward strand.
AGGAATTGTGATTGCATAATGCACAGCTGATTAATCCTGAAATTCTAGCTGTCAGAGTACACTTTAATGAAGTTTGAAGGGTTCAATTTCTGTAAATTTCATCTAGTAAACACTCTTTGCACATGTCCCTTGTTTTTCCAATTATGAAATATTATATCTTTTTGCAGATTTTATAAACATACTATTAGAAGATTTTCCAACTTCAAAGGTATTTGGTGACTTTGACAATATGAAAAGTTTCAGAAAAGAAATTATTAAGGAAGGTGCATTTCTGATAACATTGCTACTACAACTTAAGTTACCCCAAATTGTGTCATCAATAACTTTAAATATATAAATCTCAAATTCAGAAAAATAGGAAAAATAAATTCCATGTTTAAAAATATCTTCCAAAAACAGCATTAGTTGTAAATTTTTAAGAGTTCCCTGAGAAATTAAATCCATTCTAATCTTTTCAAAAATTATTTCTGATTGTGGTATGAGGCAGAGAGAATCAACACTTCACAGCTCAGAAATGTGATAGTGGAAATTACCCCAGGACTAGGAGAACTTAAAAGGTTTTATCTGGGTGGATTCGGATCTCTTCAAGAATATGCTGTACAGGGATAACAGGGTATTTTTAAAAATGCTTCAAAAACTGGTAGACCAGAAATAACTCAATCTGGATACCTTTATCTTTACAAGATTAATAGTGGTGGTCAAATAGCTGTGGAGTACCAAAAAGACCATTTCAGGGGGGAAGATGATGCGCTGAGAAATTGGAATTTCTGGTCAGTGTATTATTGAATTAATTTTATATCCTCCAAAGTTTAAAAAATAGCCCTTATCTCCAAAAGCACTACAAGCAAATTCCTGCTACAACTAATTTTCATCAATTGAAAAGAGTTCTTAATTCCATAGTAAATTAAAACTCTAGTTTTGAAATGTATGAGTTTATTTGAGAATAAGTCAAGAAGTTTAAAATCTTGTTATAAAAATATGTATAATTTATTTAATTTTATAATAATGTTTGTGTAAGGGACAAGGATGGTGTATTTATACCACTAATTTAATTTTTAAAAACATAATAGGAGTTAATAACTAGTGAGATGTTCAAATTTAGAAAATGTATTCTAAAATTCCCCCTAACTAGGGGAAAGGTTAAGAAAATGAGATTGACCTGTTTCTTCATATTCTCCACAGTATGGGCTGTAGTTGACACATATATAAAAATCTTTGTGTTATATTACTTCTTCTCTTACAGGAAGATGGTGACAACATCATAGGAAATATAGTCAATGGAATATACCTTATTATTCTTCTTGAGGATTTAATGTTTAATAATAAGTCTGGACTTTATGATATGTTAAATGAAAAAAGGAACTTCTGCTTTGGATAGTGATTATCTACACTTTGAGTACAGGTGTTAACTATTATGATTATAATTATTTCTAACATTTTCTTTAAGCAATTGAAGATTTTTCATAGGAGGATAGAACTTTAAGTCATACCTTCATATCAACAATGTAGACAAATAGTACTAGGCATATTCAGTTAGCAAGCTATTAAAGTATGTTCTATACATGTTTGTAAATTTACCTATATTAAAATAGACACCCACTCAAGAACAATTATTTTGAAAACAAAACATTGATTTCTTGTCCAAATTCTGTCTACTATGTGATCTGAACAAAAAGATATCATGTATTCTGTCTCACTAATCAGAAAAAGGAAACAAAAGGAGTGTGGTTTCTAATATTTGCCTATATCAAATATGAAAATTAATAAACCATGAGGTGTTTATTATTCCCTGTTACAGTTTTCTTACTGAGAATGTCATTGTATTTAATATTTGAATTTAACTACTCATGTTTATAATATCAAAGGATAGATAGTCACTGAGAATTCTATGCCAAAAATAGTTTCAACTACAGGATTAAAGGTAAGCTTAAATTTTCAAAAGGAGATTTGGGCATCTTTGGCTCTTTGGAATGTATCAAAAACTACTATATTCGTCAAAATACATTAAGTATATAATGTATTTATGGATGGATAGCACATTATTTCTTTGATGTTCTGTTTCTTCTATTTGATAAAAAATATTTTAAGACTTACAGTTTTGTAAATTTTAACTTATTTGATCTAATGTAACATCAGTTGCATTTTAAATTTTATTTATTTGCATTTTTTATGTGTACTGGTGTTTTGCCTCCATGTATGTAAGAGCAATTGTGTCGTGCAATGCCCATAGAGGCCAGAAGAAGGCAACAGATCGCATCCCCTGTAACACAAGTAACAAATACTTGTTACTTCCCAACTGAACCTGGGTCCCCTGAAATAACAGCCAGTGCTCTTAAATACCGAGTCATCTCTCCAGTCCCATGTTAATTACCTTTTAAAAGACTTTTTTTTTCTTTTCTTTTAAATTCATATTAACCTCTGGCTTCATTTTTTATGGAATTCTGCCAAATATGATAAAATGGAATAATTTAATCTGAGGGTTGCTTTTATGCTTTTGCATTTGAGATTTATTCATGCTTGATAAATTCCATACATGGATATATCATGAAGAGACCTTTAATAAAGACCAATAATGTATGTAGATTTGCTAAATGAGAAATATTCCTACTCTGTAATAGTTTTTGAATTACACTTCTTTTCTTTGAAAATGCTGTGGGCAGTGTATAAATCTGTATGATTCCATGCTTGGGCTTCATTAACAAACTTTGATTCCTTTGCTTCTAATTCTTTCTACTTCATTTCATTCTGTAATATTTCACAGACCAACATTCTTAGAGCATTCTCTTGATGACCCTTCACAAATCAAGCTTATGCCATAACTTTACAAGTGAAAGTAATTTCTATTCCTGCCCCTAAATTAAAGAATTTTTCCACATCTCAGCTCATTCTTTTCTTAGAAGCATGCCAGGTCTTCCCCAACATCTCAGCCACCTTTAGGGAATATATGTTAAAGATATATTCTGAGAGGGAGAGGCCATATTTTACTACCTTTGTTCAAGAATTAGCTGTTCACACGTAGAATTCATGATAAGCCCCTGCTGTTGCATGAACAATTCCATGGATTAATTCTGCCTATTAGAAATCTCTAATCATTCCATAAAAATAATATAAAATATGGCAGATCATCTATTACCAATTATCCTTCCTTACTTGACACTTATTTATGTTCCTGATATTTGACAGATCATTGAAATTATGAAAAAAAATAACTTCTATTATATGAATTTCTAAGATAGTTTATATATTTTTTACTTACACATTTCTCACTATCTTTCTAGGTCAAATGGCTGGGCCACAGCAAGCATCCGCTTCAATCTCAAGGTCAGAAAATAAAGCAACCAACCTTCACAGTCCAGACTGACCTTTATAGTAACCAATGATGAATGCTGAACAGAACTGATAAGTGGGAATTCATAGCAACCACAACCAGTTTAGTGGCAAGAAGAAGGCTTCAGTGTGTTTGTGTGAGGAAATAGTCTTGGAGGTAGGGCATAAGGTCTTGTAAAGGTCTTAGGGCCTGCACTGTTCCCAAAGGATCTCTTTTGGAGGAAGAACAGGAATCACTGTAAGACTGAGGATTTTTATGGGACTTCCCTTTCATTACAGACCCTAAAGAAGAATAGATGGGTGTGGGGACACCATATATCAGCCCATCTGCTTGTCTCTGAGAGGGGTTGTTGTGGAGCAGAGGCTTCAGTGTCTATTGCCAAAGGGGCTTACAGGAGCCCTCTGATGGTGTGAAGCAGGAATAGAGTCTTGATTTTATCTAGGATGGTGACGTGGGTGGTTACGTGGGTTATTGAAGGACCATGATCCTGTACGGATCTTTGGAAAATATTGAATAGGCAAGGGCCAAAGGGGAGCAGTGCTTAAAGGAGAGTGAGAGAGCCGGGTAATGGGGCAGCCTTGGCCAAATTCCTAGTAGTGCCCAGAACCCATTTACTTCTTCCTGGACTATTTACCTTTGACCTACGAATGCTCTGTTCAGTTTTAATGTACTTAATTATGCCAGATTGATTAGCTACAGCATTGTCCCCTACCTTAAAGAAGCAAATTCTTCCCTACTGGGAGGTAAGATAATCTAAGACCTTCCTACTTTGAAAACCACTGAGGTAAAACAGTTAAGTTTATCTTGAATCAGGGGGATGGCTTTTTGAACCTGGCAACATCTTGGTCTAAAATGGAAATAGGACTCTAGAAGGAGTCATTGTATTATTGCCCAGTTCCTATTATTTGTAAAACTTAAATATTGCTTATCTATTATTTTGAATCATATCTGACTATAGTATATAAGACACCTTAGTACTCATTTAATCAAAGAATATCAGTAGGTAAATTGTAAAATATTATGAATATTGTTGTTATTAGAGATTGATATCTTTTATATAATTTGTATAAGAAGAGTTAATGCAAATCTTTGGGTATCTCCATATAGAAACAAGGTTCCTGCTATTTTGTAAAACATTGGAGCATGTTATAAAGCCTATCTGGTTTGGTTTAATTGACATATTTTCAAAGAAACAATGATAATTGTTTCAAATATATCATTATAGCATCACACATTAAGATTATCTATAAACTTTAAGATTTATGGTTTCAGTTGCTTAACAGAATTTTAGGACTAGAGAGTATAATAAAGACATGTTAATATTGTAGGGTTAAGCAAGGTGTTAAAAGCAGAAGTCCTACTCAAGCAGGAAGGGGTGAGTGAGACATATCCCAGTGTCAGTATAGCTTTCCAAAGGAAAGTAGCAATCAAAATGGAAATTATTAATATAGCATGAAATCTCTCCTTTTCTTTTTTCCTAGTTTTTATCTTAAAATAGGATGCAATCTATTTGCATAAGAATTTTGCTGGGTTAAGAGATAAAGACTGAAGGTTAAGGTCAGAGAAAGAGATAAAAATAGAAAGACTTTTCAGAATTTATCTTTAGTTTTGATATAATATCTAAAATTTTTAAATTAATTTCTTCATTTTAATATTTCTCTTTAACTCACATGTAGTTTTTATGGAAGAACTCTTATTACTGTGAATTACAAATTTTATTATTTTTCAGATGACTCTGCATTTCAATTAAAGCAGATTGTCCATTTATAATGTTTTAAAATTTTATTCCCTAGGACTTCTAACTAAGCATGCAAAATGAACCAATTTAGAGTTAGTAACTATTCTTCATTGGAGGGAACTTACTTTTAGCTACATTTTCACATTTTCTTTTCATTTGTAATTCGAATTAACATACTAATTAAACTTACAAGCAGCTGGAGTTTGGTGTTCTAGAAACAGTTTTCTGTTCCTTCTGTTAGATATGGGAGAAGTGTCTAGAGAAAAAGAAAACAGAAAAAATTACTACCACAAAGTTTTAATAAATGGTCAAAATCAAACATTCAATCAGAGGTCTAAAAGTAACTAAAAATCAAATTGATTGTTTAAATTAAATTGCTATCAAAGCAAAAATCAAAACAAGCAACAATAAACCACACACATTGGAAGCAAACAAACCCAAAAAGTTATCTACCAAACAGGATCCTCAAGCAACCAGCACAGAATGAACAAATGGATACTTGACCAAACAAAGGGAGGTTAGAAAGAGTCCCAGAAAAGAACTCATCATAATCCACTTGCGGACACAGTATCAAATGGCTGGACCCAGTGGGTCTGTGTTGGTACATTGTTTCCAAACAGTAACTCCTCTAAGGAAAAGTAGATTAGCTTTGGGGTTCTTCAAAAAGGGAGGTGGGACTTAACATGTTTGGAGAGAGAGAGATACATCGAGGAATGTGGTGGGAGGTTGGGGGAGAGGAGGGTGCAGGGGAGGAAGGTATGGGAAAGTTAAGGCGGGGCAGAAGATGAAATATTTAGAGAAAAGAATGAGGAAGGGGGATGTGAAGAGAAGTTGGAGTGGAATTGGGGGAGGGTTCTAGGGAGGAGGGTCAGAGGAAGGAGGTTCACCTCTGGGATCAGGGAGCCTGTGGAGCGGGGATGGAAGAGATGCTGTTGGGGAAAACTCTTACCCACTCTGGACAATCTGAGATGAAATCTCGGAGTGATTTTTAATTAGCATTTCTCTGATGATGTCCAAAATGTGGAGCATTGAATGAACAAATGTTTTTGAAATTGCATTTTTTTCTTTTGAAAACTTTCCATTTAGTACCATGTCCCATTTTCATTGATTTTTTTTTTTTTTGCTTTCTTGTAGTTTAGTTTTTCTTCTTCTTTTTAGTTATTTGTGTAATGCAAATAGTGACCCTTTGTCAGATGTGTACCTGGTAATGTATTTCCCCATTCAGTATGATGTCATGTCATTCAGATGATGGTGCCCTTCACTAGACAGCAGCTTTCCCCTTCAATGAGGTCCCATCTCCCACCTTTTGGTCTTAATGTCTGTGCAGTGGGGATCATGTTCATTTCCTTGCCAATAAGTTCAAGTATGTTCTCTATTTGGGGGGAATAATTATATATGCCCTGGAACAGGGAGAGTTACATGTGATGGGAGTTAGGACAGCAGGGTAAAGGAGAGAACAAAAGGAAGGATAAATAAAATAAAGACCTTTAGAAAAACATCAAATGCAATCCTACCAGTGCAGAAGCTTTCTAAAATATATGCATGCTCACACGTAAAAAGAATTTGAAAGAAGTTAATAATGAGAAACAACATTATTATAAGACAATCACTGGAACTGCAGTGATAGAATTTTTATGAGAGTAACAACCATTTTATGATTGAACTCAAAGCCCCATACCTAGCTCTATTATTTCGGCTAATGTTGGGCATAATGTAAGGTGGGCCTAGCCTAAGGCCACCCACTGGGAGGAATAGAGGAATGGCTCCGGTGGGTGTGGCGTTCTGCTCTGGCTAGTTGTGAGACCAGCACCTGGAAAGAACCTGACTCCCTGGAGACAAACTTACTATTGGCTGTATTTGAGACCCCACCCCATAAGATCATTGGCTACCCAGACCTATAAGAGCTTGTGCACCTGTTCAGAGTTGGCAGTGCCACGCGCTTGGGCTGCTTCCCATCCAACTCTGGGAGTCTGTGGCTTGACTCTGCATCTACTCACCCCCAACCCCTCCGGCCGGCCCCAAGAGGTGAGGTGAGACACGATGGAAACAAACACAGCTATAGGCTAAGAACATGTCATAACCCCTAGGGGAAAACCTATCTCTATTTTTTTGCTAACTGAATATCATATTAATCTTGCATCACAGAAATAGTAGATTAACACAAAGACTCACAACCGGACAAGGTGCAGAGAATAAGAGACACCAGAAAGCTCCTCCTCCCAAGCCTCAGAGATGTCTGGGGAAGGAGATGAAAGATTGTAACAGTGAGAGGTTGTAGATGATGCAGGGAAAACTGTTTTCAGGATACCACTGGGTAGCTGCGCATATGAAATCACAGCAGCATGTTAGAACATGTACAAGCTCTGCAGGAGCTAAAACCTGACAACATCCCAGCATGGAGGGGCAAGGTGGGCACAAGCTCCCCCACTACTCCAGGAGATATTGCCACTTGAGAGCTGATAGGCTAGGAATAGACAGTTTTATTTAAGGGCATAGTCAGGGTTAGGTTTGTCAAGCTCCACTGTATAACCACTCACTCAAGAGCATATGGACACCACAAACTGGACTCAGTGAGTTTAATAAAAATAAGGGCACAATATTGGTGAGTAGGGAATGAGGGATAGTGCTGGGAGAAACTGGGGTTGATGGAGTGAATATGATCAAAGTAAACTGTGTGGAATAATCAAAGAATTAATAAAGAAGCCAAAGCAAAGGACATCAAAGCTGGTGTGGATGTGGGAAAAGAACACACAATGCTGGTGGAAGAATAAACTGAGTATAGCCAGCCTGGAATCTGTGTGGGCATTTCTCAAAACTAAACAAAAGAATGAAAAATAAGCAAAGAAAGAGCAGAAGTAAATCCACTGCAAGGCTGGCTATATCACTCCCGGGCTCACCCCAAACACTCTGTCCTGCTACAGAGATCAATGCTCATCCCTGTTCACAAATGCTCTTTTCACAATAGCTAGGAAATGTAATCATTCTATATGTCTATCAGCTGGCAAATAGATCATTAAAATGTGGTACATATATTAATGGAATATTAGGTAAAAAGAAAAATTAAACCATGATACTTGCAGGTAATGAATGCAATGGATACAATTACTTGTTATGGAATAGGCCTCAAATCCCATAAAAAGAGGGACCTGTTACATCCATAAATGGTCTTGCCATTATTAAACTGCTAGGCATAAATTGCCTGGAAGTTCAGCACTGTAGGGACTGCTGGTCAGAAATGAATGGATGGAACTGGAAAAAATTACACTGAGTGCAGTCATTCAGACTTCAGAAGACAAAATCTGTGTGTTTACTCTCAGATAAGGTTCATAGCTTCAAATCTTTCCTTTTGTGTATTTAAGATGGAATATATGCGGAAGTCAATAAGCTGTAATCAGGCCGTTACTGAGAGGGGATGTGTCTAGGGAGGAAAGGTATTAGAATATGATTAAAATGAAAGTAGAGCTGGAGGATACTGTAGGCAGAAGGGTTTCTGCAGGTAGAGGAGTCATGGGGTTGGGGAATGGGAAGCCAGCTCAGGCTTAACCAAATGCAGTTTTCATGAAGAAGCTACTTGGGAATCTATGGTTTTGCAATCCAAGGAGAAATATATGCATGTCCTATGCAAGAACGGGAAAATACTGAGAACCGAAGTTTGAAGCAGGCATGGGGAAGTAGAGTGGAGGAAGAAGGGGTGAGTGATGGGCTAACCAAAGGTAAGGGTACACGATGGAGCATTACAAAGTATCACTAATTTGGAGTTTAAATGCCAGTACCCCAGTGAACAATGCTCCACCCAGAAAATATGGATTACTAAATGAAAATCTTAGTGCCAGTCATGAACTACATACCTACAAGTTATTGGTCATAGAAGTCCCAGAGGTACCCCAGACACTATAGGCTATTTCCATTTCTACTGATTGCCTACCAAGATAAGATGGGAAGATCTTACTGAAGACATCACTTTGATTGCAGGAAATAAAGAAATCAGTTTCAAAACTGACCAGGAAACTCTTCCTGTAGCCAGATTTCATAGTCCTGGAAGGTGCTATGCAGGCTTTAAGGGGAGGAAATAACACTGGAGATATTTAGTTCTAAACCTTGTGTCCTTCGGTACCCATCTTCCAGGCACTGTGGGCCCACTGGTGCAATAGCAGCAAGACTATAGATGGAGGAAACTGGTTCTTCTCTTGACTGAATTGGAGGCCTGCTCCACAGCTGAGAATTCATTCCTGGTATTATAAACATGCTCAAGACTCATGGCTAGGGAAATCATAAGCCTTAGGGCTTGTCTATTTCAACACACTACCCCAATGGTCAGGTAGCATCACAACAAAAGGGATGGAAAGAATGTAAGAGCAGAAGGGTGGGAAGGAGTGCTGTGACAGGACACAGCTGCTACTCACAGAACTTCACATTGGCTCTGGTGATCTACAGAAGATCTGCAAAAGATTAAGCCACTTAAAAATCCCAGCATGGACAGGAGGGGCTTCCAAGTCACCATGATTAGTTGAGGGACTATTTGTAAATGATGGCAGCTGAGGAAGAGAGAGTCATTTTTCTGAAGGATTCTGTGTGACTCCTGAAAGGTTTTCCATGCCCCAGTGAATGACTCCAAACCCTGAAACATGTAGACAATACTAATTTGACTTAGTTATTTAAAGTGAACACTGTGAGAAAAAGGTCACGGGGGAAGCTGAAGGGAGAGTGATGGGGATACCATCAGGAAGCATTGTACACATATATGAAATTTGCAAAGAAAAATAAAATGAAACAATCCAAACATGATCTGGTAGTCCTCTAATACACTTGCAACCAAGAAAAACAAATCTAAGAATAATGTTGACACGTAGATGGAACTCCATAAATATTTTTAAATAAAACATTACTCTATATAGCTCACACTATTTAGAACTATGATATCTATATATCAAATAAAAAATAAATGTGGACAAACATCTCTACTTGCTAGGTTACCTTGTCCGTAATGTTTTCCCAGTTCTCTTAATTGGCAGAAATGAGTGTATCATTAGGAAGTGAAGCTCTGTAAGACACAAGGATGGAGTGGGAGTGATGGCTTCCTGCAAGCATAACCTAAGCCCAAATACCAGCCTCCACATAAAAAGTCAGTCATGACAGACGGGCCTGTATCCTCTACTCTGTCAGCATTGGAGAAAAGAGAGCTGCAGGGAATTGGTAGTAAACTGCCTAGCTACAATAAGAAACCCATCTTAATGAAATAAAGGTCAACAATGACAAAGCAACCGTCAGTCAGTCTCTTCTGGCTGTGTGTGCACAGGCATGAGCACTTTCCATGTAAGTGCACATGCCACTCGCATATAGCGTCTCACATCTCACATAAAAGGCAAGGAAATCTATAAATATTAGGTCCAAATTTTGATGTCAATCCAATGAAATTTTCATCATATAAAACATGGGTCAAGAGTTCCTCAATTTAAAACTATAACAATAACTATTTTTTTTTCTGTAGTAAGTACATGAGCATATTATGTATTCAGAATTCTGTTAAAATATGTTAAGACAATTCCAGGAGGATTTATCATTTTTCTCAGTATCCTAGTGTCCAATTACTTAAAAAAAGGCCTTTGAGTAATTTATAAAAATGTTGATACCAAAATAAATCTTCAAGTCAAATATTTCTTCACAGTATAAAGTAGAACACTGACTTTCTGGTGATTCTTATATTAAATTAGATGCTAAGGCATCAGGCTGAAGCCTAAGAAATAAGATTTAAAAGAAAAACCTATTAGTCGGTAATTCCACTGACAGCAAAGAACAAGGTTTTTATTTTCCCATAACCCTCTATCATTGACTGTCTAGGTAGGATTTTGCACACGGCCAATGCTCAATAACACTTATTGCTGTGCTGACCGCTCAATAATGAATGGTGAAGAATAGCAAAATTAAAGTAAAGAAAATCCACAGAGCGCAGCAATCATTTGTATGACAAGAAATATCAAGGAACCAGGCAAAGAATGACACTGTAAGAAGAAGAGGTTTTACTTCTGGTAAAAGACCACTGTGTAGCCATTCAGGAAGTAACAGATGGGCTTAATCTGATAAAAGTGTGGATTCAGGAATTTCAAGGAGAAAACTCATGATATGTTATCACAAATTTCAAAGCAATAATCACAGTTAGAGGAAGTAACATCTCACCAGATATCTAAGAAATTATATCATCAAAAGACTGTTCTATCTCCACCTCTGTAGCCATGTGCTTTAAATAACATTTTTAGTGAGTTAAAGTGAAATACTTCCTGCAGAGAAGATGCTGAAAGCACTGATGCAGCGGAGTAAAAGTAGGGTCTAGATACATTCTCCTTTGAGACCAAGCCAAGACCAGCCGTCTCTGTGGCTTTCAAACCCCAGTACCATTATTCGTTTTAGCCACAGAGGCATTGAATGGATCATTTCTGCTTGATGGCGAGGTCATTGTTACCTGAGAAATGGGCGCAATGTGTGACGAATATTAATGTGGTTTTAGTAGTGTATCCATTAAGAAGGCACATTTGGTCTGTTTAGGCATCAGGAAAATAAGGCTGTAAGAGGTAAGGTAACACCGCCACCAGTTTGAGGTTCCTGCACATGGCTATGCTGTACTAAACCCATTGTAGTAGCAAATTAGGGGATGGACACACATTTTAGATCTTCACACTAGTCAGGAAGGGATACAGTGTTCTACAGGGGATGCTAGGGTTTGATCACAAATTCACTATTAGGTAGTTTTAACCTTAAGCACCAAAAAGAAAGGGGTCCAAGGACAGGACTATGACAGCAAGTGGTAAATGAGATCTCCTGTTCTCATGGCCATATTACTTATAGAGGAGTGGGTCTTGGAGGAAAGGTATAAAAGAGAGCATTAGGTAGTTCATTAGCATGATTCATCCTGGCAAAATCTGAGTCCTAAGGAGTTGCTAGTAAAGAATGAAGTCATTCTTTCCATCAGCCAACCAGAAAAGACTGATGAGATAAATCTGAAATAACTTTAAATATAAAACTAGTATAGTTCTGGGCACATCTGAGTATTCTTTATTTGTGTTTTCCTGCTCTGTTTTATACCTAAAATTAAACTGTTATATGTTATTATTCTACACAAAACAAAGATTTATAGATGTATGCTTCCCAGTTGACTATGCTCTGAAGAAATAAAGAAAATTCATGAATGTCTTTATAATATTTTATACTTCAAAACCAAGAAAAAATACAAAATATACTATAAACAAAGCCCCAAAAATTACAATACTGATTTTAAACAAATGTGCACATAAAATAGGTGTGATTGCTGACTTGCAATTCTACATTCCTCGTGTCATTTACTTTTGTGTCACTGTGCCCAAAACCACTGAGGAAAGGCACTTGAACAAGGAAAAGGGTTTTGGACTCATGGCTTCAAAGAGTTCAGACCTCCACAGCTGTTCAGCCCTGTGAATTTGGGAAGCACGTCATGGATGCAGGAGTTGTGTTATCAAGAACAATCTTTGCCTCTTGGTGTCAGGAAGCAGAGAATGAGGAAGAGGACTGAGATCAAGAGTAGTCTTCACAGGAAGACCTCAAGACACTTGCTTCTTCCAAATAGCCCCTGCAGAAAGGCCTCCAGAGCATATAATACAGTGCCCTTAACTGGGAAACACAATAGCACAAGAGGCTGTTGTGGGAGGCACTTCATGTTCAAAACTTAGCCTTCCTCCTTTATATCATTTTCTTTCCTCAGATTCTAAAATGTATTAGGTAAAATTTAGGAAAATGGAGAAACTGAAATCAATTAAATTAAAACAACCCAGAACTACTTGCAATATATGAGTATATTCACATAGGATTTTCAGTATGTATCTAAGATGTAAAGCAATACATAATGATATGTTAATTTTATTATGAAAAGAAGATATTTTAATTGTTCTCAGACAGAATAAACTATATTTTCATTTACTTTTGTATTGCTTATTTTTTCCTTGGAGCAGGTTCCCAGGTACCTGGACCTGATCCTGAATTTCTGATGTTCCTGCCTCCCTCTTCCAAATGCTGGGGTTCCATCACACCACACATGTCTCAAAGTTCACTAACATTTTAAAGAATGAAAAATAATCCATTTTATATTTCATTACATATAGCAGAATTTGTTCACCAATTCATAATAACTTGGGTATAACATTTCTATCGATATATTCAGCAAGATTGTGCCTTTATGTATAAGAATTTATTTCCTTGCATTTTCTTGGAAAGGAAAATTAAGAAAGTGATTGAAGTTCATAACAGTGTGGCATCCACTGTACGTACTGATTTATGTTCCCTTCTTCAACTTACCAACTCACCCTTTCCTCTAATGCATCACTGGTTTTTGTTCAAACTGAAATTTGACAACTTGTTTTTGGATAAGCATTTTTGAGCAGTACTATTTTCACTCTCTCAATGAACTGAAGTTTGATTCCCAAATGCCGCTGAAGTGTTCTGCCCCAGTGTTCCTTCCAATAAAAAAGCCCAACCTTCATTTTTCAGGTATCTATACCTTAGGGACAAAAATGGAGCCACTAGGAGCTGGATACACGGCTCAGCAGTTAAGAACACTGACTGTTCTTGCAGAACACCCAGTTTGAATCCCAGCACCCACATGGTGGCTCCCAACCATCTATAACTCCACTTCTCTCCAGACACCCTCTTCTGTCCTACTTGGGTTATTGCATGGCACAAATATGCTTACACACATGCAAGCATAACACTCATGCACATAAAATAAAGATAATTTTTTTTTAATGGAGCCACTTATATGAGTGATATTTCAGCAGTGGTAAAAAGACAATCCCTACTTCTGTGTGGATATTGTTGGGCTCTCTCCAGATTTATTAATCTCCATTTTTGATTTGGTATAATCTTTCTTTCATAAATTAACAATGTGTAACCTTTCCTACTTAGCAGTATTTCATGTTACATTTTGTTACAGCCACATTATAACTGATGACGCATTGCTTTGAATTTTTAAAGTAAATAGTTATAATATCAAAACTTTCCACTGTTAAATGCAAAGCTTTCTTTTTTATTGTTATTTTTTTGCTTCTTGGTTTTAGATTTTGTTTTTAGTTTTGAAACAGGATTTCACTATTAACCCTGGCTAGTCTATGAGCTCACTATGTAGCCCAGGCTGGAAAAGTACTCACAGAGATCAGCTTGCCTGGGATCAAGGGCATATTCCACCACACCCAGCTGAAATTTTCCTTGAAGTTATTTCTATCATCATGGCTGACAGTGTATCTATGTGGGACTGTTTGAGTACGAGAGGTTTCTAATTTTCCATTTTGCTACTCCAGGGTACTGAAATATAATTGTCATACGTTAGCAGGAAATATTACTTCTGTGTAAGAATTGGTGACAGAATGAATAACTGATTTAGGATCTTCACAAGAAATTCTGAGAGCTTTTAAAAATTATTTTCTGCTCATTTTTGGTTAAGCATGATCATACATAGTATTATTTGTGCCTTATATGCTTAATAGCATCATTCTTACTAACTTCTGCAATGGAAACCTGTTACTACCATTGAACTGTATAGAATAACATGGTATGGCTTCTAGAACACCTCAATGAGATATTCTACTTGTTACAGACACTTATCAAAGGCTATAGTGTGCATGGAAATAATAATCTTTAAAGTTTCAGTTTTAATTTACAGAAACATTTCACTATTATTAAATCTCTGATAGATAAAATATTTTTATTGATTTTCTGGTTAGCATTCACAGATGACTTTCACTGAATAGTTTTGAAAGTGGAAATAATTGGAGAGAGATCAAATGTTCACGTGAAAGAAACTCTACCGTATTAAATAAATAGCATGGACAACTATTCTTTTCAAGTCCCTCATTTCTTCTCTGCTATCAAGATTTATAACTATAGTCAATACAAGTAATAATAAAGTATTTTATGAAGTAAATTTTTGAAAAGATAAGAGGCAGTTTTCTGACACTGGTCAGGAAGAGTGAAGGATATTCATTATAAGACACCAAAGCTGTGGACAGTGCCGGGGAGAGCAAGGGACTCAGTGATTCATGGCTTCAAAATATAATAATCTACATCATTCTCATTTTTCCTTTCATGCTTGTTTTTGAGATTTTCATATATTATATTTTGAGCATAGTCAGACTCTCTTCCCTATCTGGATTTCATGTACTCTGTTTAATATACTCACATATATATATATATATATAATTTACATATATAATATTTACATATATGTATCATAATTTGTGAAATTCAATCCTCTTTGGTGTTCTTCCATCGGCTGATGCTACCTTTATCTACCCAGTGTCACAGCCTTAAAGAAAATTGACTCTCCCTCTCCTAAGGACGATCAGCTGCTAACAGTTCGTTAGCTAGGGATGGGTTTTATTGCCCACTTCCCTACACCTCTGCGGGGATTTTGTCTGGTTTGAGCTTATGTAGGTCTTATGAATACTGTCACCTCTGCTGTGAGTTCATATAAGTAACCCCCAGCAGTCTGGAATGTAAGATGACTCAGGTCAGGTCAGGCAGGCTCCCAGGCTGCGAGCCTAAACTGGCTAGAACCGATATTGAGCATGCGTGTGCAGTGAACACTTCCTGGGACCACCTAACCTGAGACAGTTCTCAGGCCCTAGCAGCCATCCAGGACCAATGGGGGTGATGAACTTCAGATCGTCAGGTGTTCAGGACCTACCAGAATGAAGCACGTCAGATGACCAGATAAAGACCTCCCCTAAGCCTGGCAAAAGTATAAAGCCTGCTCCCTTCTAAAATTAAACAAGATTGTTGGTTCCACTTTCTCCCTGGGTCTGTGTGGTTGACTTCACATCTCCTTGCCCCCTTCCCCAAGGGACTGGCCAATGCCAGCCAACATCTGGGCTGCCCATGGCCACCAACACTGGAAAACTGTTTGCCTGTGGCCATCCACTACCTGTGGATCTTGCAGTCTCTTTGCCCCCTTTTCCTCAGTGCTCTCTGAAAACTGGCATGCAGATTTCCAATATAGAAACCCTACTTAGAGCACACATCAATCTGTTATTCTCTGAACTTTAACAATTTGTAGATGTTTGTGTTAATCATAGTTCCATACCTGAGGAATCTTCTCTGGTGATAGTTGAGAGACACATTCATCTATAGGTATAACAAGAAGTCACTGAAAAAGGATTTAATATAATGACCATTTAACAGAATTACAACAGTAGGCTCTATCAATGGCTTATTTCAAATCTAGCTACAAGTTCCAAGGACTCCTATCAGTGTCAGGTATGGGCTCCTTCTTGTGAAGCAGAACTTAGTACAATCAGAAAGTGTTGGTTACTACCCTAATAATTGTGCCATCATTGCACCCTGGGCTTATCTTCCTAGGCCAGGTGTCATATCTCACGTTTCATAACTTAGTGAGGTTGGTGAGTACTTTTCTCTGAAGTAGCATGAAAAACACTTTTTAGCACAATGAGAGCTTACCGTGAGAGATGAAGCCTTGAAGTCAGCATCAGCTTGAATTCCCCTTCCTTCCTCTATACAGTCACACATGTAGTATCTCCAGAAACTGAGACTTAACAAGTTCCTCTGGGTAACCAAGAGCTGGGGCAATTGATTGTTTGAGCATCTGTGGAAACCTTGGTCAACAGTTTCAAAAGAGACATCCCATCCCTGGCATTGAGCTTTTTCTTTGTTAGCCATGTTGCCTGGGAAGATTCCCCCCCATTATAGGGTAAACCCTTTTAATTTCATCTTGCATTGTAAAGGTAAATAATTTAAGAAACGTCTACAGTTGAGGGTTCCATATGACTTTTCCAAAGGCTTTTAGTGTTAGTGATCTCTCCCCTTGCTCCACCTCTGCCCCTCCCTCACATTCCATTTAACTCCATCATTTCTTCTCCCCTTTTATATCCCCACCCATGAAGCTTATCCATTGTCCCTCAATAGTCTCCTGACTTCTGTGAATTTCTGATTGAAATACTCATATCTTAGAATTCAAGGTAAGCATCCGTTTATGGCAGATTATGAGATATAGTTTTTCTGGGCCTGGGTTACCCCATATAGGACAATTGTTTTTCCATTTCCAAGTGGAAATTTACCTGTGAATTTTATAATTTCATTTTTCTTAAGATCTGAATAATGTTCTATTGCATAAATGTAGAATATAGGTATTATCCATTCATGTTTTGTATGCATGTACATGTGCGTGCACACACACACACACACACACAAACACAAATTTTAGAAATAAAAACATTCTAAAATTTGCTGATGCTTAAGCCCTGTATATAGAAGATTAAAACCACACTGCTTTGGGGTTCCAGTTTCCAAATTCCTTTCCCCAGTGGTGAAGAGGTTTAGCTAAATGTGTCATTCTTTATTCTTTCTAAATAAAGCCTCTGCTATGCCTGAGATTTTTCTTACCTTTTAATCATACAGTTGAGTGAGAAAAAAGACCCAGTCTTATCTTAGAATTCTTGGTCCACCAGGAAGGTTTTATTTTGTAACTCCAGCAGGGCCCCTTCAACTGACCTGTATGTGTCTCAGCTTGGGGCTGTGCCCTATCAGAAACCACCTCTTTGCTTAAAGGCACCAATCCAAATTTAGGAGAAGGGAAATCACTAAACACCTTAAAACTTAGTCCCTACTAAACACCTTAAAACTTAGTCCCTACCCTCAGGCTTTGGAGTCCCAGGTTCCAAATTTCCTTCTCCACTTGTGGAGACCTTTATCTATGAATGTGTATATGGGTATGTGGTTCTTAGTTCCTTCTGAATAAAGTACATTACCTACACCTTATACTCTAATCTAGTCACATGGAAAAACACCCAAAATATTATCTTTTGCTATTAGGCAATTAACAGTGTTCATGATTATGTATTATTTTTATTTTTTAATTTTTTTTGAGACAGAGACAGCCTGTAACTCCAGCTGACCTAGAACTCGGTCTGCAGATAAGTTAGGATGTGTTCTCTGGGAACTCCATGTGCTTCTGCCTCCCAAGTGCTGGGATTAAAGCCATGAGCCATCATTTCCAGCTATGTATTATTTTGAAGACTTATTTTTATTGTTTTAAAGTAAGTGTATTTGTGTATCTGTATATGGATATGTGCATAAGAGTCAGGTGCCTGCAGAGGCAACAAGTGTAACATCTCTTGAAGCTGAAGTTATGTGCAATTGTGAGATGCCCAAAGTGAACACTGGGAATTTAACTCAGATGTTTTGCAAGAGCAATATATGCTCTTAACTGCCTAGTCATCTCTCTAGCTCTTATGCTTTATTGATTAGTTGAATAAATGATTGATTGATCTCTCTATTACTTATTTAGGTATTTTTCTTTGTTCAAAACACATTAGTGGACTAGAGATGAAGGTCGGTGGTGGAGTTCAGACATAAATGTGTAAAGTTCTTGGTTTTATTCTCAGTACTGCAAAAGTACTGAAGTTTTGCAATGAATATATACAATTTTTAAATAAAAATGAAAGTTTTAATCTGGAAATATTAAATAATAATATTATAAATAAATTATATTCATAAATTCTAGTGATTAACTATAGTAATTGTCCTGGCTGATCAAATGTCAAAGACTTTCCATTTCATCTATCATCATCCATATAACTTCAAAATCAGCAAGGTATTGAAGGATTATACAGGATGAGGGAAGTCATTATGCAAAGGTTCCAGGCTTGTGAACTCTGAAAAGAATGAAAATTGATGTCAAATCACTTTTAAAATGCCTTGGTCACCCCATTAGGCACTGGATCATGTCTTACCATAAACAAGTCCTGATACTTGCAGCATAAATGTACTATGTAGACTAATACATGGATAATATTACTTTAAGAACAGATTGGTAAACTAAATAGTAATATAATATTCTGTGTATTCACAATATTTCACTTTTCTGCATATTGTTGTAACCAAATCAGAAGGAGGTCGGGAGGAAAGTATGTCTTGCCTGTAGCTCTGAAGAATTCAGTCACACTCTGGGGCTATTCTAGAGAATTGAACTCTAGAGAAATGAACTCAGGGACTTAGAGTTTCTACATTATAGCCTGCTTAACTTCAGTTATTTTCACCAAATGGTGTAGAGGGTGTATTGAAGAACTTCCAAATATTGTTTCCTAAGAATTAGAAGTTCTTACAGCTATAGAGAAAATAAAAATGATTTAAATATCAGATTAAAAACAAACAAATAAAATTACCCACAAAGAAACTGGCTGAGATCTTGAAGAGCCTAAAAAGGATTTATTATTTCACATAATTTATTATTTAGTCAATGGAAAATGATGATATTTAAGTTCAATCATCTGTAAATTCACTATCTGAATTATTATCATTTTTTAGCAAGATTGCTATCAATTGATGACTTTGCATAATGAACTATTTTGTAAAATTTTCTTGACTTCAGTATTCAATGTAGTATTTTATTATTTTTTATCCCATCCAGGCCCCTCCCCACCCCTCCCCGCCCCTCCCCACCCTCTCCACCCTCCCCACTAGCTGCCTCATCTTCATGTCTTTCATTATTATATGTCCCTTAGTTTTAAACTACTTTTGTTTCTTAAATGCCTATTGAATCTAGTTCCGTCCTCTCAAGTGGTCCTTGGTCTGGGTCCATCTCTTGGAGGATTGGTCAGCCTCCCAAGCATCACACTTGTAAAGACAACTGATTATCACCCAGCATCTATGAGTTGCAAATAATTATTCAACTACTATTGGAGCTTCCTGCCCCCTCCCCCAGGCACACTGGGCCCCTGTCTGGCTTGGATATGCACAGTTCTTATGCATGCTGTCATAGAAATGCTGTCATAGAACGGCAGACTTTAAAAAGATTTAGAGTGAAATTTTGCAATTTCATTCGATGTATTTGAATGATATTTAGATCTACTCCCATATCCGTACCTCTCCAAACTGCCCCCGTTGTCATATGTCATATTATATAATATATATACACTATATATATATGTGTATATAGACTACTTGTCTCCCCAGAGTCCTTCAATAGCAGTGCATCCACTGGAGCCAGGTTAGCCTACCAAGATTCAAATCCTTGAAGGAGACTGACTCCCCCTTCCCAGCAGCCGCTGTTCGCCAGTAGTTCCTCACGTGAGTGGTGGACCTCAGTTGCATTAGCAGCATGTCTGCCTCCAAAACCTGTTTTTAAATGAAGGACATTAAAATAATCTGATAGATCTTAAATTATGATAATAAATCAATAAAAAGCATATCCTTGAGAGTTATCTATTCTGAGGTGGGCAGCTCTAAACACAGGTACACACTGGCATCACTAAATGAACTGAGTATAATGTTAATGTGTGCATGCATGTTTATAAACGTACATATGTATGTATAACAACAATAATCAAAGAAGATGACAAGAAATCGAGAGGGAGTAGAGAGGCATGGAGGTGGACTGAGAAGGAAAGAAATAATGCAAATTTAATGCTAGTGTGAAATTCTCAAAAAAAAATTAAGACCAGCTTCAGATATTTCTCCATGTTTTATAAATAACAGCATCGTAGCAGAGACCTGTGGGGTGTTTGCAGACTGAGGGGACAAAGTCCCTTTGTGTTGGGTAAACAAGTAAAGTGCCAGGCAGGCATGACTACCTAAATTGTTCAGAACTTACATAAAGCCAGGGGGAGTAGTGTCTGTGCAATCTGAACTCTCCTCCCGAGACTGAACATGGAGAAAGGAAAAAACAAAGCAGTCTACAAGACAGCAAGCTGAGTGCTTGTCGCTGCCAATTGGCAAAGACCCTGTTTCCAGTAAGTGGGAGACTAAGATATATACCGAGGTTCTCCTCTAACTGCCACATTCATGCTGTGTTGAGACACACATGTGCCTACAGTTATAGGAAGAAATTTCTGCATACATCATGCATGTACAGAGTCAACATATCTTACACACAAAAAAAATAACAAAAGTCTTTTTGTTGAGGCGATATTTAATCTGAGTTTTAATGTCAGGCTGAAGCCTAAAGAAAAATGGTCTGCATGTTCCCAAAATGCAAAAACAACAATATCAAGAATGGTGTTTGGGCATGAGAAGTTTTATGTTAATGAGTAAATATAGTTGTGTGAAATAAATAACAGCCAAGAAAAGGGAAAGAAGGAAGGAAGGAAGGAAGGAAGGAAGGAAGGAAGGAAGGAAGGAAGGAAGGAAGGAAGGAAGGAAGGGATCAAAATGCCTAATGGAATGGGACAGAAACCTTTGTGAAGTAGAGAGGAGACTCTACAGTGGGATGATAGTGTCAATTAAACCACAAATGTAAGAAAATATAGTCAGGATGTGGCTGATTTTTATAAAACAGTCAGCATCAGCTTCAACCACCAGGGGCCACAGCTGCAGAATGAACCTTGTGCTACAGACACAAACATTCTACGGCCTCGTGCAAGATACTTATCTGTGACTTAATTTTCTCATGTAAGAAATAGAAATCAAATACCAATGCTAGAGTGTTGTGAGGTTTAAGGAGATATTGTAAAAAATGTAAAATTTTAAAGATAGTAAAATAATAATAAATGCTATCTAAAATTATTTATATGATGCAGGTATATTTTAGGTAATAAGATTATGTATTTCTGCTCGTTCCTACCTAAAATAACAATAGCAGTTATCACATCAAACCAAACTCAATGTAACCTGAGCATCTTCTGAAGTCGATTCATATTCCTTTGTTTTATAATTATTGCTTTGTTTAAATAAAATGTTCTTCTAATTCCTTGTTCTGTAACCACTTTGTAACAATTTTCTTTGGAAGCCATATGTGGAGTCATCTTAATTTGACTAGAGTGAACTTAGAAGGCTGCACAAAGAAGCAGATTTTAAGTGTTATCTTTCCGGTGGGTATTGGCCAAATTGGCGGCCTTTAGCTTGACAATCACAGAAATTAGTTTCCTCTCCTCCTCCCAAGTCAATGGAGTATAAGAATTGCTAGCTCTGTTTGTTTTGACTAGCAAATCCTTCCTAATTTCATGTTGGCTTTGTTCTCAGGAGCAAATGTGCAATCCATGCACCCTTCTATCAGGACTGAGGTCCCTGGAGAATGACTTCTTCCAAAGGAGACACAGCAGCCAAGAAAGCATTCATTCTAGTATGTGGATTCTGATACTAATCAAATTAGAAAATACCAGCCAACCAATGGCCTTTCCACTGATTAGGGATTTTGCACAACTTAGCCTCCTGTGCCATAACTCTGCTTCCTCCAGCATGAGTGTCAGGGAATTTCAAAGGTTACTTAATTGAAGGTTACTGTATTTTGATCATGTTTTACTGTATGAAGGTAAGATACAGTTTTTGCCTGTTCTACACATTTAAAAGAACTGCTTTTTACTGTGTTTCACATTCCCTTATTACAAACATAGCACCTTTAGGAAGATTCTAAAATGTCGCCATCAGTTTACCTTTAATTTCCCAATATTATTAAGTAATGTTTTGTTTGCTTTTTTTTTTGTCTTGCCAAGCAATGTGTTGATGGCAATGTCATTTACAAAATATTGTGTCCTGTTTTTCAAAAGGTCAAGATTTGCTTTTAGGGTTTTTTTTTTAATGTGTAAAAAAAGAAAAAAAAACATTTCAGAAGTATAAAGTGGTACCATTTTCTAGAGAGCAGTTTTACAGAATACCACTAGAGTAAAAAAATACATACAGCATTAATTCTACAAATTTACAGAAGATATAACAACAAACTTGTTTAAGCAATAAGCTATGTGGATTTCCTTAAAGCCTTGTTCAAAGCAGAGTAAATATTTACTAGTTGAACAAATTATTTGTGGCAGGCTTGTATAATGAACTGCCTTTCAGTAACTGAAATAGTGCTAGTGCCCTTGATGAAGTTACTTTGATAGATACTGATAATATAATATCTATCGGAGAACAGGTTATAAATGGAAAATACAACATGGATTTTACTGCATATATTTTTTTCATTCTCTCTTTTTTTATAATTTTCATGCATTGCATTTTGGTGATATTTAGATCCCCTCTCCTCTCTGCACCTCCTCTTATTGCTCTCTTCCCAATTTAGTATACTTACATATATATATATATATATATATATATATATACACACATATATATAATATGTGTATGTGTATTCAATATATATAATAACCTATGTAATCTAATTATTTGTCACTAAACATCCTTCAGGATGGGTTCATCCAACAACCTGGTTAATCTACCCATAGTCCTGTGCTTGAGATTGTCTCTGCCCCTCTCAGCAACCATCTGCTGTCATAATTTCCTTAGCTGGGGTTGGAACTTTTTACACACTTCCTCATGTCTGTGATGGGAATTTTTCTTTGAGCTTGCTTAGGATTTATGCATGTTGTTACTGTTGCTATGAGTTCATATGTGTACCTGACCAGTTGTCTGGAAATTCTGTTTCCTTGTGATTATTTATCATCTCTGACTCTTACAACTTTTCTACTTCCTCTTCCAAAATGATCCCTGAACCTTGGGAGATGAAAGTTTGATACAGCTGTCCTATTCAGGATAAGTACTCTGGAGTTACTTGTTCTCTGTTGTCCTGTTGTGGGTTTGTATGTTAATCACCATCTGTTGTATAAGGAAACTTCTCTGGTAAGAGAGTCTTGAGATGCATTAACCAATTTTGTTATAACCATAGATCATCAATAGTTACTTTAATATAAATACAAAATTAGTATAGGATACTCCCCTGTGTCCTGTGACCTATGTAGCCTTAGGAACATATTGGACATGGATCCATCCTAGGAAGTAAATATTAAATCCAATTAAAGAATGGTTGGCTACTCCCATAATATTTGTACCACTATTACAACAGTGGGACTATCTTTCCAGGTCATTTTTAACTAAGTCTCAGAAAGACAAAGGTCATATATTCCCTCTCATTACTGGGTGAAAGATTTGAAATCATATATGCATGTTTTGACTTGAAAATTGAGATGTCAAGAAACTAATAAACAGCCATAGATGAGGTAGGCTTCTTGGGAGGAATGGCAGAATGCATTGATATGAAGAAGGAAAGGGAAATATTAGACTAGGAAGAACTGAAAAGGGCGGGGAATGAGAGTGAAGGGAAGAGGAGGGAGTGTGAGAGGGAGAACTTGCAGGAGAGGCCTTTAGAGAAAGTCATATGGAAACTGACTGCTGTAGAAACTTCTTAAAGTACATACATGCTCATCATAAAAAGAGAATAGAGGTGGTTATCCTATAACGGGGGGCATTGCCCTTTCTAGACATCATAGGCTAATAACAGTAAAAACTTCAATGCCAGGAATAGATTCCCTCTCTAGAAGCTGTTGACCAGGGATCCCACAGACCCTCAAACAGTATTGGCCTCTGCCCGTGTTCTTGGTCACTCTCCATAACTTGATGGCAAGACCATTTCCAAAGACACTACATACATCAGCTGGAAAATAAGCAGGAGAAATGAAGTTTGTGCTGCCTTCAGAGTCTCATCTCCCCTGGCTAGAAGTCATAGTGCTGGAAGGTGTCATGCATGCTACTGGAAGGAAAACATAATCATCAGCCTTCCCCAGCTGTGAATCCTGTGAACTCCATTTAGTTTCTTTACCTTTTGCGTTTTATATCATTTAAAAAAGATTCTTAATTAAGTCTAAAAATGCATACAAGGGATGTAGAAGTTCCTTTTACCATATAAGTATTTACCAAGTAAAAATGTAACTTAATGTTAGAACATTCTTTACGAATATTTAAGATTTTTATTAAAACAAGTTACAATTCAGCAAAAATGATATTCAATTTAAAGTTTTGTCTGTTTAGCAAAATTCAAAGCCATCAATAATTACATTCAAAACTTTTAAAACTAGCATATTTCCCAAGATAACACATATTAAAATATTTCTGAGTTTCATATAGCTTTTATTTCCATGAATTTTCATAAGTTTTCCTCAAAGCTATATTAAAAGTAATCATTCCTGTTGCAAAATAATAAGTAATACAATTATAAATATAACTTCATGAGCATAATGTATACATTTCAATTATAAATTTTCAATGAACACTTGTATGTGCACAGTGTTCAATTTCATCAAAAATGCAACATGGAGATAAATTGCATTTAAAATTATAAAAACATGGCAACTCACTTATTATGAAAAACTTTATTCAAGGAATAGTTGGTTAATCCCTTTAAAGATAAGAAGTAATTTTAGCTGTAAACAATCTTTAAGTTTTAACTCCTTCTTTTGGGGTGTATTCCAAACTTTCCATAACATAATAATATTTTTGGTTGGCTATGTATATAATCCTTATGTGATCAATTGATATCAAGCTAAGTTGCTTCCAGGAGTTAAAACTATATCAATATATTCTACTTTTTACTTTTAGAACAGACCCAACAACATATAACATGAAAAAAAAGGCTTCAATTTTTATTAAATAACGTATCTGATCTCTACATTAGCCGTAACATAAAGAGTAGGTCTGTAGAAATACCACTCACATGGCAGATTTCCTAAACAAAATCTGTAAGAAGTAAGTAGTAAGTCCTGTTTTCTTCATTTCTTTGGTAGGAAGGGGTTAGGGATTGAATTAGGCTGCATCCTTGCCATCTAGGCACGCTTCCTGTCATTAGGCTGAAGCCCCGTTTCCCTCTACCCTTGTCTTTTTTGAATTGATTTTCTGTATCTGTGAACAAGTAAGTGAGAGAATCAACTTAAGAGAATACAAATTTATTTTGTTTCCTTGTTTCAGACGTTTCCATTCCTGCTGGCTGGTCGAGACACTTTAGACCGGGGTACTGCAGAACACCATGCCTGGTTATTTGTGGTAGGGCAAATCTGCTCATGGAAGCAGGAAGCAAAAATTGACAGAGAAAAGTATACAACAGCATGCATTTAAATGGATATCCCTAATAGTCTTACTTCTTCCAAGCAGATGCTTTCTAGTGAGTGTCCCACCACCTCCCCATTGCATCACGGTTTGGCAACCAAAAATTCAGTATATGGACCTCTGACAGATGTCCCAAATCCACACAACAAACAGTTCCCATGAGTACAGTCTCCATATTTCCCATGAAGCCAACCCATCACAGCATCTTGTAAAGCAATGTATATTAAAAATTCTGTAGTGTAAAAGTTTGTGTGTGTCACTTGTCAATTTCTTTTATTTAGTGACAGGGGAGTAGAACAAAGCAAAAGCTTAAGTATGCTAATAAAAATTTGACTTCATAGTGATATGTACACTGTGGCTGCATGTGGTCATACATATCTGCAATCCCACCATTTGTGTGAATGTTTGAACCAAAATTGAAAAATTTGAGACAAGCCGGGCTACAAAAATACGTCCTGTCTGAAAAAAAAACAATAAGATCTACACAAAAATGCAGAGTTCATCCATTTTCTGGGAATACATCAGAATTTTCATGAATGTTCCATGAGACCTGCTGTCAACATTATACAATTCTTTTTTTTTTTTTTTTGTCTTTCTCAGGCAGAGTTCATGACCTTGGTAGACTGATATTGTTGTTAGTTAGCCTTGTCATACAAAGTGTCTGTGCCCTTTGAAAGCAATGGCTTTCTATCCTCATTTTGGACAAGAAAAGACAGATAACTTAGATTTAGGTGTTTTGTGTTATGATTATTTTTAACCACAGAATCTTTGCAATGTTAACCTTGAGAATTATTATCAATTCATTACATACTTTTTCTCAGTTAGCTACATAAAGAGTGTCTTATTCTTTAGTGCTTGAAGTGGGTCAAAGAGACTTAAGTGACGTGAAAATCTGATGCTGGGACAGTAACAGGAATAAATGCTGGCTTAGGACAGAACCTGCTATTCCGGGTGAGGTCAGGGACAGCCACTGTCATTTCACCCTGGCCAAGTGAACCTGCTTCCTAACACTTCAGGGAACAGGTTACCAAAATATTAGAAAGCCCCCAATCTAGGCAAAGAGACAAATGACAATTTGAATAAAATCAACAGTTGGAAATTAAGAAAAATTAAATTCGTAGCTTCCATTGCTTCATTGTGAGCACAGGTTAAAGGGTTTTCATGGGAAGTAATTGAGATGGTTTTTGTTTTGTTTCATATGTGTTTTGCTAGCTGTATGTCAGTTTGGCAGCTTGGAAAGCTAACTGCACAACTTAAGGAACAGGAAGCCTTTTAATATTTTCTGCCTTATAGCGGTGGTGATTGTCATTGGTCAAGTTAAAACATGGTTCTGTCAGTTATGAACCAGACATGAAATGAGGAAGACTACAGAACGCTTTCAAACAGAATCCCAGCAGAGACATGGAGAAATGGATAACAATTCCCATCCCAAGCTAGGAAACTTTTGGCAATTGACAACTGCTTGGAGTGGGAGAGACATTGTCTTCCAGGGATGAGCCTCTTGGTAAGTCCAGTGGATGAACCACACTGAGGGACATTTTGGGACATAAATCAGATTCTATAGGCTGCGATACATATAATTAAATTTGGCATTGGGGAGTGGTGGGAGAGGAATATAGGGGAGACGATCTAAAAATACCATCAAATTACATAGAAAATCGCAGAAAGTCAATAAAAAATTTTTTAAGTTTAAAAAAAAAACTAAGGTAGGGTTCAGATTCACAGTAATGAGATTTTTCTTCTGTAAAATGCATTTCCCCTCTTCCCTCATAACTCTGCTGCCAAGTTTCTCCAGTTGGTAATTTGTGGAGTGATCTGGGATTTTTTTTTAATTGCTCTGATGAGCATTGGTTTAGATTCTGCCCATGATAAAATCAATATGATATATATATATATATATATATATATATGTCCTTATTTATGCAGAACTGCAGCTAACCCCTCCCTAATCAGTGGGTTTCACAGAGTGTGGATGTACCTGGGGAGGACAAGGCGGGGCGATGTGGAAAGGGGATGGGTGGGGGAAAGGAGCAGCCTTTGCATCATATATGTCTGAAAATGGCCTAATAAACAATTAGTCTGTACAGTGGAAAGTAAATATAACTTTCCTAAACCTTAACAAACACTTGCATTCTGAACCCTAAGCGTAACTTAGTTTTACAGTTTCTGCAAAGTAGAAATCGCTATACATGACAAATGGACCCCAGAAGTTTAGTGAAGGAATGTAGACAAAGTAGAGTTTTAATAGGTGGACTTTGTTTTCTCGTCTTTTTTTCCCCTGTGTGAAACACCAAATTGTTACAATAAGCAACACAGACCAAGTTGTGAAAAAATAGTTTTATTTTTTATTAAACAAAGGTTATTTACATTTTGTGAATAAAATTTAAAAGATATAGTGGAAAATACTAAGGATCATAACAGTCAAGGAAGACATAAGAGATTGTGAAGAAGGAGAAGAAAAAGGAAAAGTCAAGAGACAGTAGAGACAATTGTGAGCATAATCAAAACACAATGTCCGAACTTGTGGGAATGTTGCATCCGTCTAGGGGTAAGACTGGCTACCATCTATGAGGTGGATTCATTTTCTCAGGCAACTGAGGATTTAAAAGGCCAGAAAACTCAGACCAAGAGAGAGCAAGAAGGAAACAAACTTTTGCTGAAAGCTAAAGTATTCCCTTCAGGTGAATCACATACCTACGCACAGTCCTACATGATGTAAAGCTTTCACAAGTGGAGAGGAACACAGACACTGGGAATCCAGTGACCACTGGGGAGTGTCTATAACTTAAGGGTTTTAGTCATTTTCCTCCCTTAATTTTGGACGGGTTAACAAGCAAAAAAGAGAAAGCAGGTAGGTTTATGGCTTGAAAAGATGTGTTCAGGTCCAGACATTGGTTTTCCTCTTCCCCCGATTCTTACAATATTTCCACCCCTTCTTCTGCAGTGTTTCCTGTGCCCTGGCTGGGTGAAGTTTATCATAGGACCCACACTCTTCAGACTCTTACTCTCTATGTTTTGGCCATTTGTGGGCTTTTGTGTTCATTTGTGTTACAGGAGAGAGCTTCATTGGTGTGAGTTGTGAGATGCGTTAGTGTTCTCTCTACCACCTTGTTCAGCTACATTCCTTGAGCCTTCCGTACAGTTTTCATTGTAGATGTATTACTTAGGGGTGGGCATCTCACAGACAATTATTGTCTGTGTGGAACCAGTTGTGGAACTCTGTAATAATTCCATCTGCTGCAAAAGAGGCTTCTTTGATGAATGGTGACTGACAGTACTCTGTTTAATCTGAACTGGTTTGGGTTAGATGGTCAGAAAGAGAACCCTGCTGGATGGATGTGGAATCCCCACACTGATGTCTGTGATGAAGAAGAACACTGAAATATGTCATCTGTATTATTTCTCAGTGATAGTATTTGCTTATCAGGGATTTTAATTAGTCCCTTAAACCCACCCTCCTGCCCTGGAAGAGGTAATGCAGAATCATTTAGGGGATAGACTGAAATTGGGAAGTAGATATAATCCATTTTCACCATGAACATCTAGAGATCTAGCTCCAAAGTTACTTTCCCAAAAGGAACTCATGTCCAGACTAGAGTTTCAGCTTCTACCTTACCACAGAGCCTGTATCTACGGGTGTTTATTTCAGAGATGATAAAAAACCAGAGTTCCCTTTTGCATTTTTGGTTAAAGAACTAGGAAAATTTTAGAAACTGTATTTTTAGGAAGAGGGTGTCCCTTGCCCTGAACTATTCAGCTTATATTTTTTGCTCACATTAATATCCTGCTGAAGCTGTTACCACAACTTCCAGTATGAGACTGGAAAATGGGAAACTGTCACTTCTCTCTGAATAGAGCATTATCCAGCATGGCATTCAGGGGATCACCCCTCAGAGGGCCTATTCTCTATGTCTTTTAGTTGTAGGGTGGGAAGGAAGTCCTTGAATGGTGATTTGAATGAGACGTGCTGGGGAGGAGTAAAGGCGAATTGTTAGCATTACAAATCTCAGGCAGGGAAAGGGAAGTCAGAAGAATGGAGGATACATGTGTTTTAATGTCTAAATTAATGTCCCTTATAGTCTCTTCATGAACTCCCCAAAACATTCATCTCCTGGGGTTCTTATTTTACTTTTGGTCTACAGGCTGTGCTTGAGAGTGATGAAACCCAGATGTGCTTTCTGGCACTTTGATAGCTATTGGACTGGCTAGAAATACACTGTGAGGTACTTACCAGATGCTTTCTAGAGAGAAAGAAAGAGAAACATAGACATCACTTAAATATTGTACTAAAATAATAATAATCCTTTCCCCCCCTACCATAGGCATAAGTTGGCTGGTGATTGGTGCTGCAGTGTTGATTGAGTAAAGGTCTGAACTCATATTTTACAGCAATTTCCTTATCAGGAAGAAAATCATTAGTAAGAAATATCTGTCTAAATAACATTTCATATGGCTAACCCAAATGTTCAAATAGCACAGTCCCTTGGAGTGTCAAAGAAGCATACTAATCATTTTATATTTTTGGTTATACTTTCCTGCTGTGTGTTTAAGCCATACAGGTGGCCAAAATTAACCATTTTATTTTTACTGTTAAAAATTCAGTTGAGGATTAGGTTCCCAGGTGCATCTTGGGCTTGAGAGGAGACTTTGGCTCCTTAGCCTTCCTTTTATCTACTGCTTCATTCATATGAAGAGAACTCAAAGGCCTTGCTTGACATGATTTCACTTGGTACCCCTGAAGACCATTTCTCAGTGTTGACCCTCCTCTCTTTATCTTGGACACTTGTTAGAGTCTGCCCAACGAGTCTTCTATGGCCTCTCTGAACAAGAGAAAGGGGATTCACCAAAGTTACAGGACATTCTGAGAGATGCCCCACAGTCCCCTGGGACCTAACCTACCTTGAAGGGCACCAGGCAAATTATTGTCCCTTTAATTATCTCTGACCATATTAATATGTCTCTATGTATGGTTACTAAATACCCAAAAGGTCATGTACAACAATCAGGTACTTTTAGTTACTGTGTAATAAACTTAAAGACTGAGTAAAGATCAAACACCTTAAAATAAAACTTTATTAGAGATGTATTTGTTATTTTAAGTCAGGCCTTATAATTGTTAACAAGAGTAGATCAGTAGTTTTAAGTTAAAGTTTGACTGAAATAAGACCCAAGGAAATCTAATATTATTTATACATTATCTCTAAGTTTCATTAGGTTTTATTGTTTGTTTTGTTGGGGGGGGTGTTTTGTTTTGCTTTGTTTTGTTTAAGGTCTTTTGAGAAGATATCCCCCTGTGAGCCAACTGGTTGGGACTCGCTATGTAGAATTAAAGGAATGTGCCACCACATCAAGCATAAGTTACATCTTTTACATACCTTAAGAAACATATTCAGGCCTTCATACACAGAGTTTTTAGCTCTCCTCTATATTGTATACAAATTCAGCCATCTTTTTTTAAAATGTGTTTTTTTAATTGGATCATTTTGTGTTTCATACAGAACATCTCAACCATCTTAAATCTTTATAACCCTTTCCCCCGGACAACTATACCATAGCCACCTAACTGGAATCCATCAATTCTTTCAACTGGTTAAGGTATGTTGTGTCTAGTTAGTGTCCCCAAATTATCTCAGTGTGGGTTTATTCACAGAGGGCTAGTTAGCCTACCCAGAGTCCCTCACTTTAGGAAGACTAGCCCACATTCACCCAACAGTAATCAGCTGCCAATATTTCTTAAGCAAATGTTAGTGTCTTTTGGCACTGTTCTCAGGTGCCATGCTGATTTTTCTGTCTGCTTGAGTTTGCATGGGTCTTAAATAAGCCTAAATGATTGCTTTGAGTTCCTGTGAGCAGGGTCCCATAAGCTTGCTGGATTCTATTTCCGTATGGTCACACCCCTCCTCATTGACTCTTACAATCTTTCTGTCCCCTTTTTCTCAATGGTCCCTGAGCCCTGGGTGATTGAGTCTTAATACAAGATTCCTATCTAGGAAATCACACTCTACAGATTCCAAATCTCCATGCTTTAGCCATTTGTGATCTTTTGTGTTACTGGCCCTTTGCTGCATGTGGGAGCTTCATTAATGAGAGTTGATAGATTCATTAGAGTTTTCTTTATCCTTTGTTCTATATTGTGTGAGCCTTAGGTGTAGAGGTTGCATTGTAGATGTGCCACTTAGGCATAGGCAATTTATGGACAATGTCTACATGTGACCAGTTGTGGCACTCTGTGTTAGTCTTCATCTAGTGCAACAGAAGCTTCTTGGTTAAGTGGTAACTGAGATATTTGACTGAAAATATAAGTATACATATTTTGCATTTAGTAAGAAGTTATGTTAACCTACCTAGGTGTGTGACAGCACTGGGTATGTCTCAAAGAACTATAACCTCTACAGCCATGCATATTTGGCTATGATTACAGTACCACACATGAGTTTCCTCCAACTGAGAGGGTTCTAAGACCATTAGGTAGTGGTTAATTGACCTCAAGATGAAAGTGCCCCTACTGCAGCAGTGTCAATGCTGTGACAGTCGTTGACGTTGTTATTTGGTCATGAAGCTGTTGTTGGACCATTGATAGATGTTCTTGCTTGACTACTCGCATAGTGTTCTTCAGAGCTATGAGTGCTAGCCTTCAGAGGAAGTGGCTTCCAGGTCAGTCCCAGCTGCTTTGTTTCAAATGCAGTTTCTGAAGTAAGTACTCTCTTCAGAAATGGGGTCTTACCTTCAAGTTCTGGAAGACAATCAAGGGCTGTAGCAATAGCCTGTGTAATTTGGGGAGTCTCTTGGACCACCCTGGCCAGTAACTCAAAGGAAGGTTTCTCCTGTCTGTCCCTGTTTCATGTTGTGTAGCCTTCAGTTATGCACATGGGGTCATAAAAAAGAAATTGTATGTAGAATTTGTCATTAGGTTTTTAGAATAATGTCATTCTATCTGGTGTTTTATGCTATATAGGCATCATTTATCTTCTCTCTCTTTCTCTCTCTCTCTCTCCCTTTCTCTCTGCCTCCCTCCCTCCCTTCCTTTCTAAACTTCCCTGCATGCCTTCCCCACTGAAATTGTCCCCAGTTTTCTCCATTTCTCCCTTGATAATACTAGTCTAAGGCTGTACCTCTCTGCTCCTTTTGAACATTTATCCCATATTTCCTTATAGCTTTCACCCCCTTCCATTTAAGTACCATCCCCTTATCTATTTCTCCCTTAGTTATATCTGGCTCCAAATATTATACTCTTTTAGGTTCCTTCTTTGCCTTTACCTCCCTGGTTCCTTTCAATTCCCTGCTTGCTGCAGTTGCATCAGGATACATACTCCCATATAAGGGTTTGATACAAGGATCCACAAATGAAAGAGAACATAAGTCATTTGTTTTTCTGAGTCTGTAACTTCACTTAACCATAACAGTTTATAGTTCCATCTATTTACCTGCACAAGTCATGATTTCATCTTACTGTAGAACTCCATTGTGTAAATGTACCACACTTTCATTATCCACTCTTCAGTTGAGGCACACTTAGGTTGCTTCCATCCCTTAGGTATTGTGAAAATCTTCTCAATAGAATGAGTCCTTTGGGTATATGTTAAGGAATGGTATAACTGTATCAAATGGTAGACTCATTTTTAGTTTTTTTAAGTATTCACCACACTGCTTTCCATAGGGGTTACACTAGCTCTGCTCCCACCAACATCCTCTTCCCTCACATCCTCTCCAGCATTTGGTATCATTTGTTCTCTTGATCTTAGCCAGGCTGACTGGGGTAAGATGAAGTCTTAAAGTGTTTTTAATTAGCATTCCCTCCTTATTAAAGAGGTTGAACACTTTTTAAGAAGTCTCTCACCCATCTTTATTTCTTCCTTTGAGAGCTCTGCTCAGATCCTTATCCCAGCTTATACCTGGGTCACTTGTTTTCTTGATTCTTTGTTCTTGTTGAGTTCTTTGTACATTCTGGATGTTAAACCTCTGTCAGATGTGTCACTGGTGAAAATTTTCTCCCATTCTGTGGGTTTTCTTTTCATAGTCCTGGTTGTTTCTTTTGATGAACAGAAGCTTTTTAGTTTAATGAGGTTCCAATTATTGATTACTGACCTTAATTCCTGAGCAACTGATGTTGATTTAGAAAGTCCTTCCCTACACCTGTATCTTGTAGGTTGCTTCCAAAGTTTTCTGGTAGCAGTTTCAAATCTTAGGTTCCACAATGAAGTCTTTGACCCATTTAGAGTTGACTTTCGTACAGTGTAAAAGATAGGGGTTTAATTTCTCTTTTTTATAGGTGGAGATCCAGCTTTGCCAGAACTTTTTGATGAAGATGCTGTCTTTCCTCCAGAGAGTGCTATTGATTCCTTTGTCAAATATCAGGCCCCCGAAATGGCATGTACTCATGTTTGAGTTTTCCGTTATCTTTCATTGGTCTTCGGGTCTATTTTGTGCCAGTACCATGCTGGTTTTGTTACTAGCACTCTGTGATATAGTTTGAAGTCTGGGATTGTAATCCCCTCTACATTGCTCTTTGTAATCAGGGTTGCTTTGACTATCTATATTTTTTTGTGCTTCCATATGAGTTTTAGGATCTTTTTTTCTAATGCTGTAAAGAATGTCATGGGGAATTTGATTGCAATTACATTGATCTATATATTGCTTTTCATAGAATGGTTATTTTCAAAATATTACTTCTTCCAATCAATGAGAAATAGAGGTCCTTTTTATCAAACTCTCTGAAGCTCTAAAATTTCATTATAGAAATCTTTAATGTCTCTAGTCAGGTTTACTCTGAGATTTGTGTGTGCGTGTGAGTGTGTGTGTGTGTGTGTGTGTGTGTGTAGCTATTGTGAAAGGGAGGGTTTGCTTTTACTCTTTCTCCAATTGCTTATTATTGCTATATACAAAGGCTACTGATTTTTGTAGATTAATTTGTAACCTGCCACATTTCTGAAAATATTCATCATTTCTGGAATTTTTCTGGTGGAATTTTTGGCACCCCTTAGTTATAATATCATATCATCTGCAAAAAGGTAAATTAGACCTCTTCTTTTCCAAAGAGTACTCCTTTAACTTCCTTCTCTTATTACTCTGGTAAGAATTTCAAGAAATATATTAAAAAGGAATGGAGATAATGGACAGCCTTATCTGGTTCCTAATTTCAATGGGAATGCTTCCAGTTTTCCTTCATTTAGCATGATTTTGGCTGTGGGTTTATTATATATAACTTTAATTATGTTGAGGTATGTTGCTTCCAGTCCAATTCCCTCTAGGACTTTTAATGTTAAATTTTGTAAAAGGCCTTTTCTGTATCTATTGAGATGGCCATGTAATTTTTGACTTGACTCCATTTATATGATTTATGACATTTATGGATATATATATATATATGTATATATATATCAAATGATCCCTGCATCTCTGGAATAAAGCCAACTTGATCATGATGGAGAATCTTCTTGATGTGTGTATGTATGTATGATATGTATGTGTGATGAGAATTTTTTCATCTATGTTCACTAAAAATATGGGTCTTTAGCTTTTTTTTGGGGGGGGGAGGGTGTATCTTTACCTGGTTTGGATATTAAGAGTCATGCTGGCTACATATAAAGAATTTGGGAGATCTCCCTCTACTTCTACTTTTTTGAATAATTTAAGTAGTATTGGATATAGATCTTCTTTGCATGTATGGTAGAATTCTGCTGTGAATCCATTTGGCCCTGGGCTTTCTTTGGGGAGGGGAAGGCTTTTTATTGCTCTTTTAATTTCCTTATATTTTATGGGTCTGTTTAAGATAGTGATGTCTTTTTGGTTTAGCACTGGGGATTCCCCTAATTTTAGATATATATCCATTTCTTTAAGGTTTTCAAATTTGTTAGCTTATACTTGTTAAAAGTATCCCCTTATAATGTTTGGATCTGTGTGTGTGTGTGTGTGTGTGTGTGTGTGTGTGTGTTTAATGTTATGTTTCCCCTTTCATCTCTGGTTTTGTTTATTTGGTATTTTTTTTTGGTTACCTGGGCCAGGGGTCTGTCTATCTTGTTTATTTTTAATAACAATGAACCAGCTCTTGGACTCATTAATTCTTTGCATTGTTTGCTTTGTTTCTATTTCATTAATTTCTGCTCTGATTTTTGTTATTCTTGTCTGCTCTATTAGAGTTTCATTTGTTGTTAACATTCAAGATTCTTGAGTTGAAATGCCAAATCATTTATTTTTTCTCTGTCTTATTTTTTATTGTGGGCACTTGGAACTATTAAACTTCCCTCTTAAGACTGTTTTCAGTGTGCCCCAGAGATTTTGTTTTGTTTCATTTTCCTTTTTGTTTATTTCCAGGAATACTTTTATTTCTTTCTTAATTTCTCTTTTGTGCCATTCACCTTTCAACAGTGAGTTGTTTAGCCTTCACGAGTTCATGAAGTTACTAGGGCTTCTTCCTGTGTTTAAGTTTTATTATATTATGGTTTGATAGAATTCATAAAATTGTTTCAATTTTTTTTATTTGTTGAGGGTTTTTTGTGCCCCATTATGAGGTGGATTTTGGAGAAAGTTCCATGGAGTGCTGAATAGAATGTGTATTTTTTGGTGCTTGGCTGGAATATTCAGTAGATGTCTATTAGGTCCATTTAATGAATGGTATCTTTTAATTCATGTCTCTCTGTTTATACTCTGTCCCGTTGACCTGTCTAATGGAGACAGTTGGGTAGTGAAGTCCCCTACTATTAATGAGTTAGGATTAATCTGTTTTAAAGTCCTGGAGTACTGGTTTTATGAAGTTGGGTGCACCAGAGTTTGGTACATGTATGTTCATGATTGTAATATCTTCTTTGCTAATTGTTTCTTTGATGTGACTGAAGTAATCCTCTTTAACTCTTAACTTTTTAGTTTGAAATCTATTTTGTCAGATATTAGAATGCCAACTCCTGTTTCTTTCTTAATGTCATTTTATTGGAATAATTTTTTCCATCCTTCACCTTAAGGTAGTGCCTGGCCTTGAAAGCAAGATGGATTTCTTGCAGACAACAAGAAGATGGATTTGTTTCTTGATTCAACTAGTCTGTGTCTTTTGACTGGGGAGTTTAGTCCATTGATATTTAAGGTTATTATTCAAAGATGTGTATGATACATTTCCATTGTCTCATGAATATAGCCTCCTCTCGCTACCCTTTCCCAACCTGTAGTTGATGAGAACATGTGCAATTAGAGCATAACTGAAAAACTGGATAGGAGGGGTGTACATTAGATAGGTAAGTGTCCAATGGCCCTACTTACCCTTGGGATTATGAAGGAAGAACAATAGTCAGCTGTTCTAATTATGACAATGTTTTACAAGAATTAAAGTAATGAAAATAGCAGGTGGTTGGCTCAGATAGAAAGGTTATGCAATATCATCTTATTAAAAGAAAATTGAATTTTAAGTACATACGTTGAATACTGTAGTGAATTGAGAAAACTTATAGACATATATATACACATATATATATATATTTATATACATCTCTATGTGTATATGTACTTATATTTTTGAGACAGAGTCTCCCTAATACCCCGCAGCTCTCCTGAAACTTGCTAGGTAGACCAGGCTGGCCTCAATTTCACAGAGACTCATCTGCTTCCGCCTCTCAAGTGTTGAAACTGAAGGTTTGCAGCACCATGACCAGGTTTATAAGTATATTTTAAGTACCAAAAGTTTGTTGTAACTCTCAAGTAAACCTCTCTCCTTGGAGTTTTACTTCTTTCTTTTCCTTTTTTTTTTCCTTTTGTGGTCTCATGTTATCTGAGCTGGAAAAAAAACTGTTTTAAAAGCTTACAATTTTAGTGAGTTTGGGCCATTTTTTAAAATGACCACAGAGCAAGGGAATACTGTCTGCAAATGAGATAAGACATCAAAAACACATACAGAGGCAAGGATTTCATATGCTAACCCCGAAATGGCTATTTTAGATGATTGGACATATTAAAGGAAATCATTGCTGTTTGGTGCTGGTCCAGTTTTGCCCAGGGTTTGAGGGCGCAATCTGGAAGCTTTCCACTCTGCTCGGAGGCTTAGCTTGCTCCCATTACAGAGCAGACAATCCAGTGGGAAAACTACTTTCATATCAGTTTCTAGAGTGAAAAATCAAACTTCTGAGAGATCTCTGGAGAGAAGCCTGGGCTTCCTGCAGTCTTCAGTCTGATATCTGGAGATGGCCTGTCAGTGGCAATCATGCTGGCTTGATACTCCATGGGGAGGTATTCCCAGACTAGAACTGATTCATGCTTACCTAAATCTGGAGGTACTGGTCTCCAACTGTTTTCTTGTATCACAGATGTTTCAGATGCAGCTATTTCAGAAAATGTATTAATCCTTTTAAACTTTCTTAGTAGATTTTTTTTTGTTCTTTTTCTGAAAGATGCCTCTCATTTTATGCAGAGAGGGGACCCAACATCTCAAACAGGATTCTGTACAAGTGATTCACAAAGAAAAAGGTGTTAGTTTCTTTGTCAGAGATAGTTGTGAAAGTTGCTCATTCCCTTAGGAAGACAGCAGAGATGTATGATGTTTAAGGAGAAACTGCAAAGGTAGAAATTCCTCTTATTCTCAGGCTCCTTTTTCCTATGCTTATTTTCTTAATATGTTAATCCATATTGTATACCTTAATAAAGATACCAAGAAGGCATGAGAAGCATTTATTTTGAGTTTTTGTTCTAAAGAGGATAATTAGTCAGGCTGCCTCGATTTAAAAAGCCACATTATAATCGACCATAGGTAATATCCCAGTACATTATTCATTAATTTGCATTATTAACATTTTAATGCATTAATTATAACTAGTATTTTCAAGAAACAGTCACAAAAATCTCAAGTTTTCCACCACAGTTTTTTTCTTGTGTGTGTGTGTGTGTGTGTGTGTTATTCTAACCATTTAAAAGTTAGACCTAGTGGGAATGCACTGTTTTAAAAGGTAATAAAATGAGTGTCTTACAAGTCAGGTTAGTATGTCTATGTGGGATTTCTTTTCTTTAAATATTTTATATTTCTGGAGATTTAAAAGCAAATTATTTTTAAAAGACTCCTGTCTAATTTTGGAATGGAAAATAGCCTTTGAAATGCCATTTTGATATAAATCCAAAATAAGTAAAAAATAACTCATGAATATATCAATTTACGTGAACACACCAAGTAAGCACCGACATAACTTTTAGTAACTTTGAGCTATGAATGACAACACATCTTGTTCCAAAAGGCATTTCATTCTTTATGATAACCTGGAGTACTGAAGAGGAGTTATAAATAAAGAGGGCTATAACCACACTGAGAGTTCAGTTGGCAAGTTGTCTTCTTACAGTTCTTTCTTTATCATTCTCATGTGTTAGAAACAGTAACCAGAATATTAATAGTGATTACTACTTGGCTCTCAGGGAGCACTGTAGGCATTAAACTGTCAATAAACCTTTTATCTTCCTGTTGTCTTTATTTTGTATGTATATATGTATATATATTTTTTTCATCAAAAACAAAGAGGGAATTTCCCCACCTAGGACAATGATGAAATCTTGTTTTGAAGATCTCAGAAGACAGTAAGCAAGCTATTGATTTCAAAGTCCTGAACTCAGTTGGAGAATAAAGAAAGGTTTCTAGGAGGAGGACAAGAAGAGAGGCATTGTTTGAGAAGAAATCTGTCCAAAACTGAGATTTGGGGAGTTTTTCTTCCGAGAAGCTTTGCGATGGAGGTAGCTTATCCAGGACACGGAGGAGGCCTGTTTCCCAGGTGTGAAGAGGCCATTAAATAGCTCACAAATACCATCACTTCTCCAAAGACTTTCTCAAAATTCCATGTTTCAGTATATTTGCTCTTCTGAGGAATTTTTTTTTTCAGAAGTAGCCAGTAGCTATTTTCTTCCTATGGCCTTTGAGTTATTTTAATTACGAGTCTTTAAAAAAACCTGTAAAATAATTTTCCTTTATCTCTTTATTTTATAATGTCTTAAGCATGTGATGTGAGGTGAGTTTAAATTTCACTTTCAGGTGTTGGTATTTGATTTCCATGACATGCTCTCTTCTTTCTGGAGCACTGTTCTGCAGGAGCAAAGCAGTTTGATTTCTGTTTTTATATGTCAGCCCTGGTCACCCAAATGACAGATTATTTGGAGTTTCACATATATTTTTGGAAAGAATATCCTCAGTGTCACAAAACCATTGCTGAACCAACCCTTCAACTGAAAAGGCATATCATCAGAGTTTGGAAACTTTCCAGACTTGAAAATTCCAAAAACTTCTCAAAAAAATTGTGCTTTACTTCCTCTAGATACTCTGGGTTTCTTCCAAATTCCAGTGGCTGATGACAAAAGGACACCTGTGAACATTCAGTTATATTAGACATCCCCATTAACAGCTAAGCAAAACATATATGGTAACAATTAGCTTAGCAATATAAATAACTGAGATATATTTCTAAGTGCATAAATCTTAATATGTATCCAAAGTTTGCATGAGACCGTGGTTTGGAAAGGAAAACACTCATTTTGTGATATAGTGAAAAAACAAGGATAAGATTAGAAACTTTATAATCATCTCAATACTTCCTTTTATAATTCCCTGTAATGTTTTAATATTTAAATAATCAGAAATGCTACTTAGAATGTCATAAAAATACACAGAAATAAAACAATAGATCAGTAGAAAGGTTTTATTTTTCATCTTTAAACAAAGTACTGTAACAGGCTTAAGTTCATTTTGTATGGATGAATCAGTGTATTAATACTATAACAACTAATGTTAAGTAAGCTATTCAACTTCTCTAAGAATACTTGAGTTTTCTGTGAAATCAAAATTCACCATAATAGTTCATGAATATTTCTATTCTGAGAGATGCATTTTCTGTTGTGGAAAGCAGGTGTACCCAATTGCCTAATAAAAGCTAATTCTCAAGAGGCATTGAGGAATAAAATGGAGAAAATATCTGTATAATGAAAATGCCTCCTAGAATAGAAAAGCCGTTATGGAAACAGATCCTGGATGGCAGCAGAGTGTGCTTCCCATTATCCCAGGTGTTACGAAACTTTCAGTGAAATGTCATCTTCCCCATTTGATAATGACTTTCCTCTAAGGAGGCATTCCTCATAGAGTTTTGAGGTTAAGAGTTTTCCATCATTTTCTTATTTTCTTAATTCAGAAAGCATCACATACATCAATATGATGACAGACCAGTGAATCTTAAGTGAATGAGACTCAGGTCTTGTCCTAGCAAACAGGAAGTAAGAATAAGGAAGTAGGAAAGAGCCTACTTTAGGTCATAGCACATTAAAAACAATACAGAAGAGCCTTTGTAAGGCTCTCCCAGTTGAGATCATCCTAACCCACTCCATTTTCCAGGAGTTCTTTGTCCTTTTCAAAGATCAAATGGGAGATTTAAATGAAGACACATGCACTATTTGTAGAGACCGCATTGCCTCTTCCAGTGTGTGTGGCACTAATGTCTGTGTGTCCCTTAGGAATATGATATTAGCACATTTGGCTCCATGTTTTTCTGGGTAGAAGTAGTTCTAATGGCTTCCACTTTGCCTCGGTCACCATGCCAGCTTCTCTCTTTCTACCATGAAATCAGTGTGTTTGGTCAGGTACTGAGGATGCCTGTTCCATGAATGCATTCAAGAACTGAGAAAATAAGCACTGGATGATTTGGCTAACCCAGTCAGACAACAGTGGTGTGTGCCTGTGCTAAATCACCATGACTCTCTAAGTCTTACTCTGACAAGTGGACAAGAGAGATATGTACTGTCTCTTGAATCAGCATGGGGCAAGTATGTAGCAAGTTCCCCAAAATATATGACTTCCTTTTCCCAAGGTGTAATTATTGAGGTAAATTTTGTTGGTCTTTTCATGTAATGATCAGAGAATTGTTAACAGTGTCGAATTTGGAAGAGCAACAGAGTCCTTTCTCAAGGAGTCCTAACCTCTCTTTATTTTATCATTTTTATTTTATGTGTTTGAGTATATTGGTGTATTGCCTACATGTATGTAAGGGCACCCATGTCATGCAATGCCCGTTGAGGTCAGAAGAAGGTGTCTGATCCCCTGGAACTGGAATTATAAGCAGTTTTTAGCCTGCCGTGCCACATGGGTGATGGGAATCAATTTCCCCACTCCTTCATTCTCTACAAGAGCAGCCAGTGCTCTTAACTGCTGATTCATCTCTCCAGGTGGGCCTCTTTTCCTCTAAAATGGCTAAATCCTAAAAATTAATTGACAGGCCATGAATTTCCTTTGTATTTCAAAATAGAATTTTGTTCACTATTCTATTTCAAAATAGAAGTGACGTTCTGCTTATATGGATGCACTGGATTCATACTTGTCAAATACCTAAGAGAAGCAAAGCAAAGAGGAAGGATTTGTTTTAGTATGGTTCAAGGGGTTGGGGAGCATTCCATCATGGCATGAGTGACTGAAGCACCTTCATCAGCATCAGTGGAAACGTGGAGCTTTGCAATGAACACATCATGGCAGAGAAAGCAGTACACAAATGAAACTGGAAGCAGACAGGCAATGTGCCTCGAAGGTCCCCTGCTCACTAGACCTATGTTTGTCCAGTAAGCCCCATGTTCAGCAGGTTCCTCAACCTCCCAAAACACTTCTACCAGTTCAATACCAAGTGGTCCAATACATGAAGCTCTGGGGAGCATTTCTGATTTAAACCACAACAGAGTACGACTTTGAAAATACATCCTTAGACTTCCTATCTAATTTATATTAAGGAATATCATGCTCAATGACTCTGGGGCTGTAGCTTCTAGGTACCATAATTACATCGAAGATTCCTGCTGAACGTCTGCATTCTACTAGCATCTGACTTTCATTGCTTTCTTCCTCATTCTTTGAAATTCCCACCAAGACACACATTTGTACACACACATACACACACATACACACACACACACACACACAGGCTCAGTACTGTTTCTTTTCAACAGTAAACATCTGCAAGAAAAATATGCCTTAGGTACCTGTAATTTCAGCAACTTTCTTGGAGTTAAATGATTGAAATTCTTTTTCATCATTTCAACTCTTCAAAACGATGAATTTGATTTGTAAAACAGTATATTGTTCTCAGTACTTAAAGTCATTTTAGGAACGAGTGAGTATAAACACTGTAGTCTACCATTATTCGAATATAGTTCTGTTATTTGCTTTACATTTCCCTAAGAAAAATTAAATATGCCTTTAAAATTAAACACAATAACTCAAAAAATAAACATGGGCATATATAAGTAAACAACACTTTGTAGTTAACTTTTCCCTGTCTCTTACCATTTATTATGTTTCTGAAATAGTTTTTTTCTTCAGCTGAGCAAAATATTTTTTTTTGAGACAGGTTTGGCTTGGAACTCAGTATCTAGAACAGGTGGCCTCTGTATCACAGACATCCACATCCATCTGTCCCTGAGTACTAAATTTAAATGTGAGCACCACCACACTGGCCTCATCTGTCTTTTAACTGAAACTCTGATTTGAACAAAAACCTTTGTTGAGTCCTAGGTTTCCCTCACGTTTAATCTGTTCCGTACTTCCCTTAGGAAGCAAGCATTAATGTTAGATAGTAAAGAGACTCTTTCCTTTCTAAAGCGTGTTCTGATTATTACAGGTAACACTGTAATGACAGAGTAGCTGATTGTTAGTGACATTGTTAGTGACCGAGGGTCTCAGACATTCTGGTATTTAGTGAAAAATTGTTATTTTCAATTTAAATACTGAAGGATATTTTCCCAACCCTCTTGCCCAGATGGAATATGTTTTGTGATCAGTGTCAGTATAATCTTTTTTTAAATTTATTAATTTTATTGTATGTTTGTGTAAGCCTGCATAATTCTATGTGCACCACACACTAAGGGGAGTACAGTGACATAGAGGCTGCAGGATCCACTGGAACTAGATTTATAGGCACTTGTGGGTCGTCATGTC
The DNA here is from genome assembly GCA_035773235.1 of Eospalax fontanierii. Lineage (NCBI taxonomy): Eukaryota > Metazoa > Chordata > Mammalia > Rodentia > Spalacidae > Eospalax > Eospalax fontanierii. The sequence continues at coordinate 68,593,144 of CM069538.1, forward strand.
ACTCCTGGGAACTGAACCCTGATCCTTTGTAAAAGTAACGAATGTTCTTAGATACGAATCCATCTGTTTAGCTCTCTTTCTTACTCTTTTAATGATATTTCTTAAAAGCAAACATGCCCATACACAAAAAACTATACCTTTTACTCAATGGCCAGTGTTCCTGTAGTAGTAAATGATATAGAGAGGAAAACAAATCTCTTATCAAGGCTCCAAATGGGCAGAATATTCTCAAGGAAACTTTGATTAAGGCGTGACAGGTTTTCAGCCCCATCAAGGCCGGTGGTAATAATGGAGACACAGTATATACGGAGAAGGGGGATATCAAATAATTGGCTCTGGTTCAACCTAAACTTCTTCATGCCATCAACCTCTTCACATTTGAACCAAATTAAAATCTAATTTAGAGGAAGCTTAAATTAAAAAAGCACACTTAATTCCTTCAATTTGCAGAATGATTCCATTCCATTAGGCAACTAATTTCTACCTGTCAGATCTGGATGAAAGTGGTCTCTCTCAGGAGGAAACTTTTCACTTGTTGTAATTAGGTATAGGGAGAAAGTGATGATGTCTGTGCCTTGGTAGCTGTTTGCGTTGAAGTCTCCAAGTCTTTGAGCCCTTGAGTAAATTCAACTGAAGTGTCGATTTCAGTGCTTGCCATATAGGGAAAGCTAAAATGAAGTTACATATTCATAATCAAATAACACAACCACTTTAACTTTTATTAGAGAAGTATGAAAGGTGATCTTATGTAAAACCTAAGAGCATCATTTCTTTGTTGACCTACTATTCTAATAAGTTCCTGAAGGAACTCTGAAGAGGTCATGTGTGCAATAAGATAAAAGCAAGGAATGTGTGTTCAACAGGATCAAATCGATGGCTCAAAGTAGAAAGTGGCTTGGACTGTAAGTATAAGGTCAGCTTGCTTTCTTTGATCTCATTCTTGACTTAAACATCAAGGTGACACGTTATATCTCAGAAGCCTTAAGCTAGTAATCAGGAATCCTAGGTTCTGCCACTTCCTGACTATGAAAGCTTTATCATAGATTTTGATTCCACTTAACTTCACTATTGTATCAAGAAAGTGATTTTTTTTCCTTTCAAATATAGCCAGGAGCTAGCTAACATTTGTAAATGTATAAGGGGAGTACTTCCTTCACAAATGATTTTATAATATAGTGGTGAATATAACAGTGTTTATTATTTTTCCAGTTACATTTACCATGAACTACTTTTAGTCAGTCCAACTCAATAAAAGAAAGCTTTCTCACACTCTTCATTGCAGACATGTTTTACTTATCTACTTATTATAACATAGTTGTCGTGTTGCCAAGAAGAATAACAAAATGAATCTCTATAGAGATTTTTAAATATTTACATCTTTAAAACATGACTTGGAAATAGAAGTTAGTTGGGTTATATTTAAGTTCATGTTGGTCAACTTTTAAATTAAGTGTTTCTGAATCTATATTTGAATTTGGCTACATTAACTTAAAATAATTTATTAATATACTATTTTAACAAATATATATTTGATAGACCTCACCTACAAGGTCTATCATCTTCTAGTTAGAAAGTAGAAATAAATTCCGAGGGGTTATGGTAGAATAGGGTGACAGACATCAACAGTAATAAATAATATATTTAATAACAAGTAAGGGGAATATTTTAATGTCCACACAGTAAAAATGATAGAACCACACATCACTCATCAAAGAAGATTGTTTTTGCAAGAAATGGAGGCTACTGCAGAGCTACACAGCTGGTCACACATAGAGAATATTTATCTGACAGATGCTCATCCCTAGGTGACACATCTACAGTGTGGAGCCTGTACATCTAAGCCTCATGGAGCATAGCGGAACAGGGGTTTATAGAGTAGACAGATTGTAAAAGCCAGTGCTGGTCCATGAACATAGGGAAACAGAGGTTTTCAGAACACTGGAAGCTTGCACGTGTTTGTGCCAACTCAATCAAAAAAGGATCCAGGGTTGGAGCAGTGGGCCAGCCCTATCCTGGGAATTGTTGGAGATGGATTACTGCTAGGTGAGAGAGAGTAGACCTTACTTATGATTTGCAGATAGGATGACTAAACACCACTAGATGAGCTTGCACCAATGAGCATCTAAATACAAATGCTTGATTGAACAGGACTTAACATGCATGACATAATGTATGAGGTCCAGTGGTGTGAAGGGGGGAGTTGATTAAGAGTTGTTGTATGAAATGTACAAAATCTCAACAAAAACATTTTTTAAATGACAACAAAGTAAGATGATGGACATGCTAATTACCCTTATGTGATCATTATAGATACATGCATTAAAATACGACAATGATTCTCAAAAATGTGTACAATTATGTAGAAATGTAAAGCAGTTTCCAATCAAAACTTGTATAGGACCTACAGAAATAACTATGGGATGGGGACTAAAGTTAGGAACTAAATTGACAGGAATATTTTCATATGAGATATAATTACTGTTGCATTTTAAAGTATAAGTTAAAATGTATGCATAGGGACATCAAGGTAGAAAAGACCTTTCACAATTTATAAAATATTTCTCACAGGTCAATTGCGGTAGATTTTTGTATTCAACATCTTTATTCTCATGCTTTCGATCAGAGGATGGAGAACCATGATCTCCATGCAGTATGAATTTAATCTCCAAATGACTTTGCATAATTAACTCAGAAATGCATAACCAAAATGAAGACCATGTGCAAAGTCCAAGAAGCTGCAACTTGTGCAACACGGCAGGAAGTAAGCTATCTTTGAGCTTTTGTGGTGTTCCATCTATCTCTGGTCTCAATTTTTGCTTATCTTAGATCTAACAAATACTAATTAATGATTCCAATGTCACAGAACCATTTTAAAATGATTCACTCTTAATCTTAACAAATAATTATTAGCAGCTCATGCAATGTGTGTAGCTTTAAAAAAAAAACGAGATGGAAAGTGGCAAACATACCCAAAATCAGAATACCTACTAAATAAAACTGATAAAACACACTGTACCGAGTCCTGGTCTGCCTGCAACTGCTGTGCCAAAACACTTTGACCAATACCAACGTGGGGAGAAAAGGGTTCCATCTACCAGTTCTCAGTTGGAGGAGGAACTTGGGGCAGGAACCTGGAGGCAGGAACTGAAGTACAAGAACACTGTTTACCGACTTGCTCCCCTGTGTGTAACACAAGACCACTTTAAGGTGTTAAGATTACATAGATTATGGTAGTTCAGCAATTTGAAAGAATCCACAGAGCTTCATAGAATATGCTAAGTGAGGCTTGAATGTAACGGCAAATGCCGTGATGTGCATAGGCTCTGGTGATCGTAGAGAAATCAGCGTCTACCCAGTACAGGAACCACAGGGTGTAAACACCAGTTTGCTACCAGTTGGAACTGCCAAATGCTCTGCAATGAACCTTGGTTTTACATGACTTCAAAGTCATGTAAAGTCTCTCGATTCTTTTGTGTGCCTTTGGTTATCCATTTCTTGAGTGTGGGCTCTAGAAACCTACTGACCCAGGGAAGTGGACCACCAGGAAAGTCTCAGCAGCAAAGAACACATCACAAATATCATTGTCTTCGTCATAGTTATGACTGCATTCCAGGGCTTTAGGAGGTATGGACAGTGCTTTCCACGCTATTCTGAGTATTTCCAAACTTTAACTCAAAAGGCACAGGAAAGAAAAGAGCAGTATATTTTCATCTTATGATACTTGATAGAGCAATTCAAATGTGAAAAATATTATGCACTCGTGGCCTTGCACTTCTCCTAATTAGGATTGCTTAAAAAGATCTTTCAGACACCAAATGCTTTAAAACCTCAACACAATAATGTGATGGTCCATATTCTGAGTTTGTGAGTTGGTACAACTTTGTGAGTTAGTATCTGTTATTGTTTGGAGTCAGCTAGGACCTGGAATTGGATAAACTTAAATCCTTCCTTACACAGACTGCTGGCACCTATCTAACAAATGGCTGTCTATGGGGTCTCTGAATCTTCACTGCATAGAGTGAAGTGAATGCATAGAGTGAAATGATGGAAAATATCTTTACCACCCTGTTTTAGTCACTTTTTCTGTTTCTGTGATACAAACATTGACCAAGGGAGCTTATAAAAGGAAACGTTTATTTATTTGAGCTTATGGTTTAAGGAGAATTAGAGTCCATCATGGCAGGAAGGCATGGCGGCAGGACGTAGCTGGAGCAGTAACAGAAAGGAGAGGTTCACATCTTCCAGCATACACAGGAAGCATAGTGGGACTAGGAATACAGCAAGGCTCAAGAACTCTCTAAGCTCACCCCCAGGGACATGCTTCCTCCAGCATGGTCATACCTTCTAAGACCTCCCAAAACTAGGCCACTGTGCACTAACTACTCGGAGCCTATGCGGGCATTCTTATTCAAACTACCACACATCCTATGCAACATATGCTTGCTATTGTATTAAAAAACAAAACACCAAACTTATAGTTTCTATACTTTCATTTTATTTACCCTTTTAGAATACATCCAATTCCTTTTTAGAAGACATTTTTTGGGGAACTTTACAAATTGAGGTTCAATAATTTTAGGAAAAATATGTAAACAGAAAAATTTAAAGACCTAGAGGTAAAGTCTTTGTACCAAACACATGTTAAGCTTTAAAGAATTAAAGGAAATATTTCATTACACAAAATTGTTGCAAAAGAAAAATGTTATCAAAGGCAGAGTGTGTTGATAATTTCTTTTGCATTAACATGCTGAAAATTAATGCCAAAGTCATTAATATGCTAAACTTGGCATTCATGAAAATAAATCAATTTAAGAAAAGACACATGAAAAATTTTAATAATTTAACAACTACATAAACAGCAGATGTGAGATATCAGAGATAAAACAGAACAAAGAAAATGAGGTAAATATTTAAAGAATCCTAGAACTATAAAGGAAAAAGATGAAGAGGTTTAAATTGTGAACTCGGAAAAAACAAAGAATAATCAAACTGACAAAAAAGAAAAGCAAACTGTGAACTTTTGTAAATTAAGTATGTATTACATAGAAGAAATTTCTGGAATAAATTAGGTAACTTATAATGAATAAGGAAGTAATTAATGCAAGTTAAAATAAAGGGATTCAACTAAATTATTTTGTAAAATTACTCATATATGCTAGTCTTAATATCAAAGTACATATTAAAGATTATATTAACATTTGTTGACCATAGAAAATTTATATCTGGGAAAGCCAATGTAATTTATTTTTTTTTTGTAAAACTGGACTATAGCATATTTTGATTAATAATATAAATATCCATCATTTATAGAAAGTCTTGCCTAGTTTGTGTTAATTATTCAAACATTACTCAAGAAAAAAATAAATCGTCATTGGGTGAAGTGAACTCGAAACATGAACAATCACAATAACAGCCCAATAGTGGTGGCCCCCGACCTCACTTCCAGCCCTGTCTGCTGCATGCTCCTCCCCCAGGTATATATTTGCACCAATGTTCAGACACTGTGCATTTCTCAGTAGGTTTCCCCGGCTTCCCCACCCACCAAGGGCCATTCATCTCTGCACTCTCTGCCCTGCATCTGACCTCCTTCCTCCCTCTCCATTCCAAGTGCCCTCATTATCCCCACCCTCCCCCACATAACACCACACCTGCCATCTCCCTTCTCCTGAGTTACATGCCTGCAGGTCCCTCCCTCATCTCTTCCCAGCCAAATCCCCACTTCCCTACCTTCCCCATAATTTCTGTTCCTTTCTGTTCTCCTCTTTTGGAGTCTTTCTTTCCTTTACTTCTCTTCCTTTCCATTTTCCTGGATCCTGGTTTTGCATCAGAGTACATATTTAGGTATGTCTTAGCCATTGTTACTTCTTTTGAAAGAAGTCCGTTCAGAGTCCCAGCCCACCTTTTAATTGGGTCATTTGTTTTCTTCATTCTTGTTTTGTTTTTTCTTTAATTCTTTGTATATTCTTTGTAATACTTTGACTTCTATGTCATTGGTGAATATTTTCTCCCACTGGGTAGGCTTCCTCTTAACTCAACTGGTTGTTTCCTTTGCTGTACAGGAGTTTTTTTGTTTTCTTTTGTTTTGTTTTAGTTTGCTGATATCCCTTTTGCCAATGGTTGACCTTAGCTCCTGAACAACTGATGTTTGACTTAGAAAGTCCTTTCTTGCACCGATATTTCATAAGACACTGCCTAGGATTTTCCTAACAGTTTTAGCATGCCAGGTTTCACATTAAGTTCTTTGATCCATTTAGAGTTGACTTTTGTTCCAGGTGACAGATGTGGGTTTAAATTCATTCTATTACACATGGAGATCCAGTTTGGTGAGTATGATTTCTTGAAGAGTGTCCTTCATCCAATAGGTGTTTTTTGCAATTTTTTCAAATATCAGGTGTCTGAAATTTATGTACCATCTTCTTTTCTGTGTCGTTGATCTACATGTCTGTTTTTGTGCCAGTACCATGCTATTTTTATGACTATAGCTCTGTTATATATTACGAGATCCAGTATGGTAATCCCCCTAGGATTGTTCTTTATACCCAGAGTTGCGCTGTCTATCTGGGGTCTTTTGTGATTGCAAGTTAATTTTAGAATGTCTATTTTAATTTTGTGAATAAATTCATGGGGGTATTGATTGTTTTGTATCTATATATTGCTTTGGGTAGGATGTTCATTTCCCCAATATTAATTCTTCCAATCCGTGAGCATAGGGAACATCGTTCCATGGCCTGTGTCTTTCTCACTCTTTTTCTTAAAAGATTTACAATTTTCATTGTATAAAAAATTAATTTATTTGATTAGGTTTATTCATAAATAATTTATTTTTAAGGCTATCACGAATGGGAGTGTTTCCATGAACTATTTCTCTGAATACTTGTTTAAAGGTATTTAGGAAAGCTACTTAGTTTTGTATATTGATTTGCATCATGCCACTTTGCTTAAAGTGTTGATCATTCCTAGAGGTTTTCTGGCAGAAATTTGGGAATTTCTTATGTATTATGTTATATAATCTGCAAACAAGGATAATTTGATCCCTTCTTTTCAAAATTCCTACCACTTTTAATTTTCTTCTCTTGTCTTATTGCTCTAGCAAGAGTTTCAAGCACTATTTTGAAAAAGATTTGGGATAGCAGACAGATATGTCTGGTTCCTGATGTTAAGGTTCCTGATGTTAATGGATAGTTTCAAACTTCTCTCACTTAATCATTATAGTAGATACTTCTCATATGCAAAATAAATTAATGAGAAGAAGGGATATATTTAGATCTATTCAAGCTGAGGTTTTATTCCCAAGGACAATATTATGTTTTAGTTATTATTAACTCTAAATGCCTTGATGAAGCCTACAGACAGCTGAAAATTAGCAACAATAAATGGAGTATGAATGTTTACACTAATGCTATGATGTCGAAGAAAATGCATTTAACATCTTAAAATAGAATTAAAAGCAAAATTCTGTCATAACCCTCACTGAAATTCACACTTCTTTGAGCTTAGTAAAGGCTTAACATATTTAAGTGTGAAAAATAAGAATTATTGCTTGATTTATATTTTCTTTTTATCATGAGAAATTAAAATGAAAATGAATACTGAAATATAAAAAAATAAAACTTGTTTGTATAACCCAATATGGCTAATAATTCTGATAAGTTTTAAAAGTGGAAGGGCAAAGCTCTGATTCTGATTTTATAAAGCAAGATTTGGTTTTTCATAATTTCCTGAAATAAGGCCAAGGGATGAGTGAAAATGTGATGCAAGAACTGATCTGAGGAATTGCTTAAGATTCCTTGATTGGGTGTAAGTATATGCACATTGATGTAAATCCTTGGTGTTTATATGCTGTGTTTGGCCAGGCATGTCACATCTTATTTTGATAAAATATAATCAAGCTATAATTCTTACAGTTTGAGAATTTAACTGTGTGAAAATTGAAGATTGAGTTTATGAGATTGGATGACATTGTGACTTAAAGTTTTCATAGTATGCTTTATTGGAAGCAAAAAAGTAGTTATAAAGCAAGTAAAACAGTTACAGAAGAAATTTTAACTAAAATAGGAACATTGTGTCAATCTCAGTGTGATCATTTGAATAAAGTGATACTGATAAAAATTCAGTAAAAATCAAACACTGCTTTCAAACTAATGTTTTCTTTGGTAACTTTAAACCAGTTCTTTTGATTTTTGTCTTGTGTTTTAAATTCCTTTCTGCAACTCTGATAAAACATTCTGAGCAAAAGCAATATAGGGCTTACTCTGCTCGCGCTCTTCAGTTGTTGTTGGAATCCAGGACCATAACTTCAGCAGGAACTTTAAACAGAAATGGAGGGATGAAGTTCACTGGCAGCCTGGCTCCTGCTGCTCATCTGGGCTTGTGCAACCCAGGTCACCTGGAGACGGTGCGGGGCGCATGGTAGACAGGGCCTGCCAACATCAATCTTCAGCCTAGACAAGCTCTCAGAGACGTGGACACAGGCCAGTCTTATCTGGGCAATGTCCTGATTGGAAATCCCTCCGATGAGTCTGGGAAGTGTCAAACTGACCACTAATGCTTACTAGAGCAGCTTCTATCTCTCATCTTCAATGTTTAATTATCTGTGATGTCCCATCCAAATTATACTAAAAACAGCAAGTATTTCTTTCAGTAACATACTTCTGCTCTCAGATTCTCTTTGGATTCTTTTTTTAATCCAAGGAAAAAGAGTATTTAACCAGCATTTTAATAATATTTTTGTAAAATAAAATATTGCAAACTGACAATTTTTCATTTGAGCTTTTAATTTCCCTGACTATTGCTTGAAAGTTTTACTTTTGAAAACTAGTAATCTACTCTTTATTCCTTGAAGTTAACTCAGTTTTCAGTTTCATTTCTAGCATATCATTTAATTTTTAATTTTCAACTGTTTCACCATGGTGTTTCAAACAGAGATTACTTTTAAAATATTTTATTCAGTACTTATTTTTATGTGTATGAGAGTATGATCTACATGTATGTAAGTGCACCAATGTCATGAAATGCCTGTGGAGCCCAAAATAAGGTGACACATTCCCCAGAAACTGGAGACAGTTGTTAGTCACAATGTGGGTACTGAGAATTAAACCTAGGTCCTCTTAAAGAGCACTCAGTGCTCTTAACCACGGAGCCACCTCTCTAGCCCCAACACAGAGATTATGTTTCATCAGTTCTGATGAGTAAAAAACGGAGTGATTTTTACTTTTTATTTTGTAAGAGGTTTAGACATTATTTCTAAAATTGTTCGTACATGGTATCTGACATTTTCTTCTTGGTCGCCAATCAAATGTATGCTTGAGTTTCTGTTCAGATGTGTCATAATTCTAATCTTTTCCCCTCAGAATTTCCCATTCCTCTACACCTCTGTAACTCATTGTAAATGTTCATGCAGTCTCTATATTCTGATTTGCTAATTCTCATTTCAACCATATCAAATCTGTACTATAACAATGTCAACTGATAGTTCTTTCTTTTTAAAATACTTTATTTTGTATTTATCTGTGCACATATGTCTCTTTCTGTCTCTGTCTCTGTCTCTGTCTCTGTCTCTCTCTCTCTCTCTCTCTCTGTGTGTGTGTGTGTGTGTGTGTGTGTGTGTGTGTATGTGTGTGTGTGTGTGCAGGTGCCCCCAATGGCAAGAACAGAAGATACAGAAAATGGGAAGATGGAATCCACTGAAGCTGGAGTCGCAGGAATTTGGGAACTGTCCAACACTGCTGTCAGAATGTGAACTCCAAACCTCTAGACTAAGTACCAAGTGCTCTTTTCTGTGGGGTCATCTCTCTGACCCCTTAATAGGGATTTTTGTGCCACTAAATGTTCATTTATATCTGTTTGTTTAATTTTGTATTGATTCCTTTAAAACATTTATTAAGTTTTGTGCATGTCATACCACAATTCGTAATCAAATTTAGAGCCCTCCTCATTCGTGTCTGCATGCACCTCACCATGCCTCCACTGCACCTCATGCATTCCACCATACATTTAACGTTAAGTCCCAAGCAGTCAAGCAATTGTACCCAGATGCCGTTCAGTGCAAATTCATCCACTGGAGTCTAGCCAGGTTATCTAAAAATCATAAGGTCTACTTTCCCTTATCCAGCCTCCTACAGTTTCCAAGTAGGCCCAACCCATTTCCCATTTCCCTCCGTCCACTCTGGGCCCTTGTCATACTGAGTTGGCATGGGTCTTGGGCTTGATTCCACCATTGCTGCAAGCTAACAAGTGCAAGTTTCCAGAGGCTTGAGGACCTCTCTTTCTCTATGTTCATGAACCACCCAGGGTTCTTACCATCTTTCCTCCCCCTCTTCCAATATGGTCCTCGAGTTGTTGATGGGTTAGTTTTAATGTAGGAGTCCTATCCAGGACACACACTCTGCAGTCCCTTCGCCAGTTATGGACTTCTTCTGTGTTCCTTCACAATTCCATGCAATGTATTTTGATGGCATTCAGATCTCCTTGTCCATCTCCAGTCCTAACCTAATAGACACCCCTCAATATCAGGTTCTCTATTATAATTTTTCTTTTCTTTCTGTAAAACCCAGTCAAGTCTAATGTGTCTCTCAAGTTCTATCACTCCGAGTAACAGCTCCTGTACACTAAATAATTTTTCCTACTCTTTTATCCGCAACCTGTAGCAAAATACTGGTCTGCATTCTTTCTTATGATAATTTTTCATGGTAATTCATAAAATCACACCATACAGTATATGAGTTGTGTATTCTTTCATTAGCTGTCTTTATTTTCATTATTGCTGAATAATCCTCCATTCTATGCATGTGTTTCATTTTTCTCTAATGGGTTTTATAACTATCTCCATTTTCAGGCAGTTATGATTATATGCCATTATAAACACTTGCATATGTATTTGGACTCATGTTCAAAATTATTTTGGATTTATACCTATGGAAAAAAATTGAATCAGAGAGTGGCATCATTTTTATTCCACTGACTTTATTTTTTAAGACATACATCCTGTTTTCCATGCTGATTTCTCCACCTCACATTTCTAAGAGCCATGTCCACCCATCCCTTCTCTACAATCTTGCCAATGTCTGTCATTTTCTGTCTATTATTGTAACATTTAATCAAAAGTTTGTAAAGTGGTACTGCATATGGCCTAATTTGCATTTTTCTGATAATTAATGACAATTACTATTTTTTATATTTTCTGATCACATAAGCATCCTTTAATTTTTTTATTCGTCGAAATTTTCTTGCCTGTATATAATGTGTCTGAATCAGATTCACTCCAGATCCCTCTCTTTAGTCCCTCTGTGTCATCCACCCCTAACAGGTCTTCCACCCAATTTCGTGTCCTCTCTGTCTGTTTCTTAGTATGGGTAACAGATTTAATCTAATTAATGCTGCCCATATGCACATGGTTTGGGGTCATTCCCTAGGACATAGGAAACCTACCTGTGCCAACTACCCAAAGAAAAGTGATTCACTGAGACTGAGATCAACACATATAACAATGACATAAGTACAGGAAAGGACAGAGGAAGAATTAGCCAACATTAAGTATACATAGAGAAGCTACATGAGGACCTATGATCCTGTAATTAAAACCAGAGGGGAGAGTAGAACACAGTTTATATAGAGGAAGAGGGTTCAGGGATACTGAGACCACGTGTATACATTATAGAGAAAAGTTTATTCAAATATTTGGCCATTCATAATACTAGCTTTTTGTATTACTAGTAATACAAGTCTTTTTACTATTATTACTTGTAATACTAGTCTTTTTTGACATTAAGTACCAAAAATTGTGTTTTTATTTTCTGAATACTAAACTTCATTAGAAATATGACTGTAAAATATTTTCTGTGATTACATGTATTGTCTTTTAACTTTCATAATACAGCCCTTTATGTTTTAAAGTTTCACTTTACAGTTTAGTCTCTCTATTTCTCTCTCACTTTTTCTATTTCTCTCTCTCTCTCTCAGCTGTTCATGTACTTAATGTCCTGAGAATTAGCTGTCAAATGCATAATCATTCATTTTTATTTGGGATTCACATATTTATTCTAAGAATTTTATGGATTTTTACCCATTTACATTTACAATGGGCCTATATATGACTTTCTGAATGATGAACCCGAATGATGGACCCTCTATTTGAAAAATTTTATAATTTCACTTTTTTATTGAAAAATTTTATTGAATTTTTGTTTATTTCATGCAGAACGTCTCACCCAGTCTTAATCACTTTTATATCCCTCTCCCCATTGACACCCAAACATAGCCCTCTCCTCCCAGAATTCGTACTCTGTCATTTGTGTTAAGGCCTGTTGTGTCAAGTTAGTGTTCCCTGACAATCCTCAGTAAGAGTTCATTCACTGAGATCTCTTCAGCCTATCCAAAGTTCTTCATTTTAAGAAGATAAACTCATCCTCACCCAATAATAATCAGCTGCCAATATTTCTTCAACAAAGATCAGGGTCTGCGGTCCATTTCCCATGTTCCATGCTGGGTTTTTGTCTGCTTGACTGTGAATGGGTCTTGAGCATTTCAACACCATTGCTGTTGGTTCATATGAGCAAGGTCCTAGGAGCTTGTAGGATTATATTTTCATATGGTCATGAACCTCTTCCTTGACTCTTATCATCTTTCCACTCCCTCTTCTGCAATGGTTCCTCAGACCTGAGTGAGTGAAACTTAATATTAGAGTCCTGTCCAGGGACCTCCTCTCTGCAGACTCTTAATCTCCACTCTTCGGTTATTTGTGACCTTCTGTATTCCTGGCCCTCTCTTACATGCAGGAGTTTTATTAATGAGAGTTGAGAGATTCAACATTATTCTCTTTACCCCTTGCTCTATGTTGCGTGATTTTTAGGTGTACAGGTTATATTGCAGATGTGTGCTTAGGAATGGGTCTTTCACAGTCAATGTCTGTGTATGACCAGTTGTGGTACTCTGTAGTAGTATCCATCTGGAGCAAAAGAAGTTTCTTTGATGAGTTATGACTGGACACTTGACTGTAAACATCAAGACTGATATTTTGCACTTAGTAAGAAATTACATTAGTCTAGGGATGTGACAACCTTGGGGATTTCTCTATGATCTATGTGTATTTGGCTATGATAACAGTATCACACATGTTTCCTCTCACTGAGCAGATTTTAAATTCAGTTAGGTAACTATTGATTCATCCCAAGATAAAAATGCCAGTACTGTCCCAATGTCATATGCTATGCCAGATATTCACGTGGTTATCTGGCATTGAAGCTGGGTTGCCGGGTCCAAACCCAGCTTCAATGCCAGATAAAGTAGCTTGAGGTTCTACTTTAGCAGCCTACATGGTACTTTCCAAAGCTATAGGAGCTAGCCTTAAGGGGAAGTGGTTTTCAAGTCATTTTCAGCACCATTCCTACAAATCCTGTGTCTGAAGTATGTCCTGTCTTCAGCAATAGGGACTTACCTTCAAGTTCTGGGAGGCAATCAAGAGCTGTGGCAATAGGCTGTGTAAATTTGGGAGTCTCTTGGAACACCCTGATCAACAGCTCAAGGAAGGTTTCTCCTGTCTGGCTCTGTTACTTGTTATGTAACCTCCAGGTATGCATTAGACTCATGTAGAGATATTAAATGTGTAATTTGTCCTTAGTGTGGTAGAGTAATATCATGCCCTCCAATGTTTTACCTAGCTAGACGATATTTATCTCTCCCCTCTCTCTTTCCCTGTCTAACTCTCCCTCCATGACTTCCCCTTTAAAGTGTCCCGATCTTTCCCATTTCTCCCTTGATAATACCAGGCTCCTATGGTCTCACCTACCTTGAGCCTCTTCTTTCCTTTATCTCCATAATTCCTTGGGTAACCCTCCCTCTACCCTCACATTTAAATACCTTCATTTTATCTAATTCTTCCTTTGTAATACCTGTCTCATGATATTCTTCTCTCTCGAGTTCTTTCTTTTCCTTTACCTCCCTGTTTTTTTTTTTCATTCCCAATTCTTCTGGTTACATCTGGAAACATACTCACATATAAGGATTTGATGCTAGGATCCACAAATGAGAACGAACATAAGTCGTTTCTTTTTCTGAGTCTGTACTACTTCACTTAACATAACAGTTTCTAGTTCCATCCATTTATCAGCATATTTCAAGATTTTGTCTTTCTTTACCACTTTAGAACTCCATTGCGTAAATGTCCCACATTTTCATTATCAACTCGTCAGTTGAGGGACATTTATGTTGCTTCCATCTCTTAGTTATTGTGAAAAGAGCAGCCATAAATATAGATGTCCAGGAATCTCTGAAATAGGATGAGTCCTCTGAGTATTTGCCACAGAGTGATATAATCTGATCAAATGCTAGGTCCCTTTTCAGTTGTTTAAGAGTTGTCCACATCAGTTCTGATAGGGGTTGCACAAGGTCGCAATCCCACCAGCAGCAAATGGGCGTTCCCCACATCCCCTCCGGCATTTGCTATTGTTTGTTCTCTTCATCTTAGCCAGTCTGACTGGAATAATATGAAATCTTAGAGTTATTTTAATTTGATTTGGAGCTGAACTGGAAGGATCAGTCCTCAGCACAATAAAAGTTATATCCAACCAACCCACAACCTACATCATTCTAAATCAAGAGAAACTGGAAGCACTCACCTTAAATCAGGAACCCGACAAGACTAATCACTATCTCAACTCCTTTTCAATATAGTGCTTGAAACTCTTACTAGAGCAGTAATACAGGAGAAGGAAATTAAGGAAGTACTAACTAGAAAAGAAGAGGCCAAATTATCCCATTTTGTAAATAATATGATATTATACATAAGAGAGGACAAAAGTTCCACCAGAAAACTCTTTGAAATGATTAACACTTGCAGTAAGGTGACAGGTCACAAAGTTAATAAAAATCAGTAGCCTTTCTATATACCAATAGCAAGCAATTGAAGAAAGAGCAGAAGGAAATACACAAAAGCCTCAAAAAAAAAAATCTCGGAGTAAAGCTATAAAAGACATTAAATATATCTAAAATGAAAATTTTAAGTCTTTGAAGAAAGAGACAGAGGAAGAAACCAGAATGACCTCCCAAGCTCATGGACAAGAAAAATTAATATTGTGAAATGACCATCCTATCAAAAGCAATATATAGATTTAATCAAATCCCAATTAGAATCCCCATGACATTCCTCCGAGAATTAGAAAAAAACATCCTAAAGATCATATGGAAGCACAAAAGATACCAAACAACCCTGAGCACAAAGAGAAATGCAAGGGTATTTACTATACAAGAATTCCGATGATATTACAGAGTCTTAGGCATAAAAACAACATAGTACTGACCCCAAAACAGACCTGTAGATCAATGGAGTATAATGAATATGCAAACATGTTTACATACAATTTCAGTCACCTGATATTTGACCAAAGGACCAAAAACACTCACTGGAGGAAAGATAACAACTTCAGCAAATGGTTCTGGTAAAACTGTACCTCTGTCGCTCTCTCTCATGGCGGAGAGTCAGGCACCCAGCAGGCACACCCCCTCACCAGGTCCTCTGTCTCGAAGGAGGGAACTGCGAGGGGGATCCAGTACCAAGCTCATGTCCCACTTCCCTTGGATTGCCCCAGCTCCCTCCCCGTGGTAGGCGGGGGCCTTTCAGGGGATCAAAGGGATGTCGGGTTGCTGTGGCCGGCCTGTTCTCAGCCTCCTGGCCGGCTCCAGAAAACAATCAGGCCCGACTGGGGTCCCCATCTTGACCAAAGAAGCGTGCAGCTAGTCAGCTCTTTTGATGATACAGCTTTAATGATGTGACTTCTTCAATGGTACCACAGGGAGCCGTTTACTGAACTTATCAGACACATTATAAAGGTTTAGAGTTACAGATATTAGCATACAGCAGGAAGTTTCTACCAATCATTTTGCTGGTCACTCTGATCATGCTTTTACTTTACATAGAGGCTACTACTGTCCACACACTGTTCACGAGGGAGGAGGTAATTTTCCTCCAATGGCATTTAAGTTCCTAGTTCACCTAATTATCATAGTATGTGTGGTATGTGCCTATCTCTTCTGGCTAGTCTTTGTTTTAGCTCCTCTCGGCGCCATCTTGCCAAGGCCACAAGGTGCCAGCTGGTCAGTTAGGATTTCTTAAGGCCCAACATATCTCCACCTATAGAAGAATGAAACTAGAGCCTTATCTTTCACCTTGTACAAAAGTCAACTCCAAATGAAGCAAAGACCTCATGGTGAAACTTGAAACTAAAACTGTCAGATGTTAACATTGTCAGTAACCTAAAATATATAGTTTGTGCATGTTGAAATGAATACAGTGTGTATGGCAAGAATTAACATGTAAGACTGTGTTGTCCCTTGTAAGGAGACAGCCATCAGTGGCTTCCATCCAGTAAATGTCATTACATATAATTTTACAGAGGCTATAAACAGTTTTTTTTTAATGTCTGTGCCCATCTCATAATGTAATCCTCTTCCATCTACAAATATTTTATTTTCTACAGCACATGGAAACAACTTTGTTCTAAGAGGGTTTTGTGGATAGCTGAATCACAAAAATCTTACAGGACAATACTAACTGAGGTACAAACTATAAATTCTGAAAAGATTTTATAGATTCTCTACATAAATTGTATATTAAACCTAGTGCCTTGGAAGAGTGGGGATTATACTTAGTAACCTCAATGACAGATGTCTCAAAGTACTCTCAATGCTGAATTTTCAGACAATTATATCTATCATTCTCAACACCTAAAATAGTTTCTTTTACCCACAGGTCTGATTCAGTCATAACCTCCAGTAACTATGCTAATAAATAATGTAGGTTACAAGAACACAGTTAAAAGTAAGTTCACTTTAAATCATTAGGACACTCATATGAAAGTTGCAATATCTAAGCATCATAATTAAAACTGTAGAGAGTGGGATAGGAGAAAGTTTAAATTAGAACATAACTGGCATTTCTATTACTGATTTTCATTCCTCAAATAAAGCTTTTTTATCACTTAAATATTATTAGCTGTCATTGAATTAGAAATCCACAGAGAGAACTCTAATAATCACAGAAAAAATGCATTTCTTTTCAGTGCTGTATTTTTATGGCCATTTTAATCTATTATGTTTGTTACTCACAAAGTGATTGTCTCAGGAAGGAATCTTTAAAAAGCTCTTCAATCAAGTTTTCTTCCTAATAATAAAAATATGAATGATATAAACATTCATTATAAAAGAAAATTAAAAATTAAATTCCACTGTCAATAAACTTGAGAGCTGGATCCACAGAAAATGATTGAAAAATTTGGGATAGAAAGATGAACAGCCTCATGCACAGAGGAAAAAGAAACACAAGGTAGTTCCTCATGCACAGAGGAAAAAGAAACACAAGGTAGTTCTGTCTGAACATCTACCGGAAGCACCTGCCATTTTTTTTACAGTACAAAACGGTTGCTTTGATTATTTTTGTTGAGCATCAGATGTCCTCTTACTAATTAAGTCCCATCTAACTTTTACTTACATCTCCTCACAATTACAGACAATATTCTTGGGACACATTTTCAATATAAAGAGTGAACTATTTGATAAACCTTCCTGACTACTTGCCTAACTTTTACTGGGATTTTTACTGCTTTTTACAGTGTGAGTCTCCTGAAAATGTGTTGATTATGAATTCCATCATTTTTAAATCAAGTTCACAGTTTATTTTTTTTAGCATCTGGAAAGGTAGAGTAACTAATAATGGTACAATTTTCATGAAAATTTCAATTTTAAACAAAATATGAGAAATTGTGTGAAGGACACACTGACAGTCAAAATGAGATGGGGTAACATTTTTAACAAAATCAAGTCCCCCAAATAAGGGAAAAAGTAAAATAGATTTACATGCACAGCAACTGAAACTTAACTTGTCTTTAGACAATATTTCATGATCTAAATACTTGCAAGGAAACACATACACACACACACACACACACACACACACACACACACACACACAGAATACGAATAAAGTCCAAAGTGTCAATACATTACTGTGTAGAATGTCCAATACCCAAGCAAAAAGTTAACAAGCAGAACAAGAAGCAGAAAATGTGAGGTACTATATCATCAGGAGGAGAATCATTCAAGAGACACCAGATTCACACATATATAGGAATCAGAAAAGCAATATGGAATATAAAAATAAAGCGTGCCTATGAAGGAATATACAGACATTAATTGAAGGAAAATTTCCAGAGAGATATAGAAACAAAACAATGTGTACATTTCAAAACAAAAATAAACCAATATTTGAAAAGAAAATATTAAAAATGATGAACAAAAGACTGAATACAGGAGAATGTGAGATAAGCAGAAATTCAAAAAGTTGTTTAAAAATCTGTAAAACTTAAAACCAAATCTCCAAATATATGATATATTTTTATACTTGCTTTTAAAATCAAGTCAAATATCCTGGAAACATAAAAGAAAATATTCCTAGGCATATTACATTTATATGAAAAACATCTTGAATGATATAAAGCAATCACAGAAAAATATCCACAAAATCTGTCAGGATTCAAAACACTATAGAGCTTTTCAACTCCACTAAAAATAAAGATGAATATATATGCATGCGTATAAATGAGTGAATATATCTGAAGTTAGAAATAATAGTACTCTCTGAAAATACAAAATTGCTGTCAGCCAGTTTTGGAGAAGAAAGAAGGTTAAGTGCAGAGAATGAGTCAGTACCAAATCCATTTGTATTTATTGTTGAATACATTTCAAAATTATTGAATTCAAAGCAAACCCCCATACACACACATGCCAAGAGTAATAAAAATAAGCATAAAGTATACAAGAGTAATAACTCATAGGACAGAAATATATGCACATAGAATGAATCAATTTTGAACGTGTTATAAATTGAAGTGACTTAATGTAAACTTGAGGTGGATTGTAATGAATTAAAAATGTATTCATGTGCAATCCTTAGAAAAGTTGATAAATTGTCATTCATGCAGTAGTAAAAAAAGAAACAATGAAGAAGATCAAAGTAATATGTGTAAATGACTAGTCTTAGCCAAAGGCAGAGAAAGTCAAAGAAGCTACAGTGGGGGTAATGTCCCAGGACAGAGAACTAAGGACAAAAACATCAGCACACGGAGTAATTAAGTCTCGACTAAATAGCAGAGAGTAGACTGGGGATAGAGCGCAGAAGAGGGGCACTTGCTGAGCACGAGCAAGGACCCAGTTTTAGTCCATAGTGCTGCAATAATAATATTAATAATAAATGATAATAATAATGTCATAAAATGTTCCTGTCAGGCATCAAAATATACACTAGTTACCTTGCACTGAGGAGGGAGAGACAAGAAGATCATGAGATCAAGGAGAGCCGGAGCTACATAACCAGATCTAGGACAGTCTTGAATATATAAGGACGTCCTTTCTCAAAAATCTCAAATGAATAAGTAGGTAAATAAATAAATAGCAGAAGTTAGACCCTGGAGGAAAATAATCACTTAAATATGTATTTGAAAGGTGATACTTTAGTAGAAATCAAGCAAATATTTGGTCATTTTCTCTGTTCCCATTGCTAATTTATGTATTTAATGGATCACTTTCTAATATGGATCACTGTGAGACACAAGTAACAGTTACAATTATTTTCTAAAATGTTCCTAGTACTTAGAGAATGTTTAGCCTCTCATCTATCTTTATTGGCTGATAGGATCTCCTTCAATGACTTCATCAAACTGCTTTTGAAATTTTGTCATCATCCTTTTACGGGTAATTTCCCAGATCCAAAGCAGAAAAACACTCGTCTAAACTCATCTATGAACTAAATTTAAGCAACGCAGCTCTGAAGCCTCCTAGAATCTTCACATGCTGTCATTGCATCCAGTTTCCTGTGATTCCCACGAATCTACATTAGACCCATGGCCCTGCTTCCAAAGCCCTTTGCATAGCTTTAAGTGGGTTGGGCGTTATGACAAACTTTCCAGTATGACCTGTGTCACCTGTGTCACCAGCTCCTGCGTTCGCTTTGCTCACTCTCTGTTTACTCCCGGAGCTCATCTCATGTGCTTTATCCTTCGTAACTAACTCCTGTTTATCAGTCTGGCCTCATGCTGCTAACATTTGTGGACCACATTTTTCACAGAAACCATTCACTGATCCTCATCCTGATCCTACACCTTCCATATCGATTAGAATATGTGCCATGTTCTATATTTTGCTGATTTCTACTTTCAAAGGTCCAGTTCTTTCTGTTGGACATGATGTATAATCTTTTAGTTTCCAAAAATTTGCATAATGTCAAGTACGAACCTAAGATTAAAAACTAGTTTGGTTTCTTGGTGTCAGTTTTTCTTAGAAGAGCCTTCACACATGAACTTCTTAATGCTGTGTTAACTTTTAAAATTGCTCTATTTCAATAGTGGGAAATAATGAGCTCTTTGGTACTCATATATACCAGGAGAAGGTTAGTTCCCAGTCTAAAGGAAACACATTTCCATGTCTAGGAATAATTGTCCAGATTAGACACACATTTTGATGATGGTCACTCTGTCTTGGATCTGTGTTGGCAGTAAAGAGTCTCCCGGTTTGCAAAGGCATGCAACTCCTCCCTCATCCCTCCTCTCTCTCTCTCCATTTTCCCTCTCCCTTCCTCTGTGGCACTGGTTTAATTAAGGTTGCCTGCTAGTTTTTCAAACCATGCATTATAGGTTCCTTTATTTTCTTTTTAAAAATGTTATGCCATATAATTATCCCTAATGATGCTCTGCAAACATGGTGAGACTGAAACATCGTTTGAAACTGTGTCATTTATTTGGAACTGTGTCTTTTGCTTTTTCCAATTGTGAATGAACCACATAAGGAATGGATGGTTTCATTGAGTTAACTTTTGATTTCTTACCATCAAGCTCGGTACACACCTCACTGATGAGTAACTTTTAACAGTATCCACAATATGCCCAGAGAGTCTCTAGTTGCATACTTAATCTGATATAATTAGTATCAACAACTGGTTAATCCTGGAAAAGCATGTTATTATGAAGGGAATGAATATTATTAATATTTCCATATTTCTCATCACAGATGTTGAGAGCACACATGCAGTATGACATAGCGAGTTTGGGTGAAGAGAACCAAGTAGGGTGTTTTAAAGCAAATCTGTAGAAGAAGACAAAACGTTCTGGGGGGAATAGAGAGCTACATTTCCAGTGTCTGAGGTAGTACTTGTCCAGAGGGCTATCGATATGGCTTGCTTGAATCAGCTTCGAGTCTCATTGGATCCTGTTATTTTTTAATTTTAAATTGTAACACATTTTAGGTAAAAAATCTTTCATAGAATATATTGAAAAGAATTAACTTGAATAATGCCTTTTTATAATATGCGCTTGAAACTACATCTGTAATTGATTTCTCTCTTTCATATGAAACTGAAAAATTTGCATTCCACATAAATCTTGCTCCTGCAGCCATCTCTCTACAGTGCAATCAGCTGCTGTCTCAAGGCCCTCACTGTATTTGACATTGTACTCTGCAGTATTTAAGCCTTAACTAATGATTACAGGTATTTCATTTGAACTTTCATTTTCTTTTCTTGGTCCCCAATAAAACCATCCTGAAGTCCCTGGTCTCAGTGTCTAATCCCTTTTAATTTTTCAGAAGATTAAAATAACAAGAGCCCCTTTGAGGATGCTGTGTCTAGGTTGGCAGGTGGGTAAATGTTTCTCTGGAGTGGCATTTTCTCTCACTGATAAAACTTCCTCCATCATTTGAGCACCTGTTAGAGTCTGGAAACATGATTTCAAATGATAGTTTCTATGATTAAAAAAAAAAAGAAAGAAAGAAAGAGAAGAAAGGAAGCACAGAGAAAATTCCCAATGGTCTTCCCAGCCTATGGTAAGGAACACTGGATGGAGAAAGGCTCCTAAAATACTCTCTAAAGGCACATCCCCGGGGCCTAAGATCTCAGGGGGATCTATATCCTAATTACCCCAGCCCTTTTCAATAGGAACTTCTTGGGAACCAACATTTTCACTGCATGTATCTTTGGGAGACATTCTGTACACAAACTGTAGCACCATCTTACAGAGGAAGGCAACTTTAAATTAGTTATATATGTAAGACTGCCAAAGTAAATATACTAACAAATTCATTTCTATACTTTTCACAATTTTCTAGTGAAAATTGATGCTATTTTGAAAATAATCAAGTGTGTCATAAAAATATTTGTTGCCATAAACTTCATCTTTGTTATATATACTTGAAATCAATTATTATGTAAAAGCATTAAATAATTTCTTTTCTTTTCTCTCCAATATTATCCTCTAATGGAAGCTTTGCATATTCCAAAATTTATCTTAAACTTACAAAAAATAAGTGCATTTTCTAGGCAACATCTGTTTTCTGCTATTGTTTTCAGCCGTTTTCTAAGCCACCCGCTGTATTTGCCTTCTGTTCGAAATGTGCAACTGACGGTTCTTAATAAAGGAGATTAAATTTGCTTAGGACAACGGCCAAACCAAACAATGTAATAGCACATTAGTTCCTCTCTTTAAGTGGTATCGTTAAAGAAATTACAGTGCCTTGTAATTTCATTGATCTATTGTTATTTGCCAACCTACTTGAATCAAGGTATAGATAATATGTGAAAGTACATATAATTATATGAAATTTTCAAGTATCAATCTGTTCTAGAGTGTTCAAAACTGTATAGTCGAAGTCAAATATTTTTAGATTTTTCTAGATGGACACTTCTTCCATATCTGAGGGCAAGGTGTAGTTGTATGTACCTGTTAATGTAGGTGAAAGCCTGGTAATGTCAGTGTGAGCATGCAGGTACTTGTGAGTGCACGGGGAGCGTAGAAGCCACTGCTTGTGCTTCTCTTTTGGATTGATCTTCACCTTTGTTTTTGAGACAGGGTCTCTCAGTGAGCTAGAAGCAGATTTAGCTAGACTGGCTGATCAGCGTGCTTTGGGAATCTGCTTTTCTCTATGTCTCCCAGGGCTGGGGTTACAGACACATGACCACAGTGTCTGGGTTTTTTTATAGGTTCTGAGAATCCCAACTCAGGGTCTCATGTTAGCAGAGAAGTACTTTAACAACTGAGTCATTTCTCCAAGCTAGGCTGAATATTTTTGAAGGCAAACTGTTGAAGCACTCATACATTTCAATTTACATGTGTTTCTGTGTCACCCTTCTTTGTGTACACCCAATAGAAGTGTCACAAAACAAATGCTTTTAAGCCTCAAGATACAAAATAAAGACCCAATGTAAAGGACATTAATTGTCAGGCCTCTGTGGGAACAGTAGCAGAAATGATTGATGTTCCAGGTAACGTCCCAGGATTCATGCATTTTGACCTGAAGAATTAGCCCTGCTCTTACAAACCTTCACTGTGAATTGTGGCTATCTCTGATGTTTCCATTTGTTTAACAGGAAATATGCATGGACACTCATGTTCCCATGGTCCTCTCTACGTGCCTTTAGCTCAGAGATTATCTTTGAATTTATTGAGGCAAAAGAATACAAACAAATCAGATTCAATTTACCCCAGCAAATAAGGTAGATATTGCAAATTGTTATGCAGTGAGCTCATCCATAAATGTCAAAGTAAATGTTTTCGCATTTTACATTTAACATATTGGATTATTTTCCCCATTTACATTTTCCTGGTGAATATCCCACAGAGTTTTGTTTTAAGGTCATACATAAACAGAGTTTCATAGACTGCATCTTAAAGCCAAACTCACAGGGCACTTATTCCCCTAGATATCCTTTGGAACCTTCTGTCTCCTGGAAC